>JAMJFZ010000454.1:562500-1162500 GCA_026225945.1 Cricetomys ansorgei | reverse complement strand
CTTCACAAGGGATTCTGAACCCCATGGGAGATGCCGACTCCCCATGAGGGGCTCCCTACACAGCCACCATCTGCTTCAGAGCCTTGAGAACTGGTGTCTAGGGCTTAAAAATAGGACTGGGGAGGTGAAGGAGATGAGGGAGAACAGTGTGTTCTCCGCCATCAGCCGTGCCTCTTCAGTCACAGGGTAGCCAGAAATGTGTGCGGCTGTCGTCATCTCTCCGCTGTTCAGTGTCATCTTAAGAAAGCTAGGGCGACTGTCCACTTTCCAGGTGGACCGTCTCCTTCACACCTCTTTCTTTCCTGTAGAGCATGGCAGTGTTAAACTGAGGCTGGGAGTCCCATTGGACTCCAGAGATTTCATTTTCCTTCATGCTCTCTAGCATTGATGGTCATTTCCTTTAACATTTGCTTAGCATTTAACATTTGACATTCAGCGAAGACAAGGAATAGCTATCAATTGATAACAGACTTCCTTAGCAAGTAGATGTAAATGAATGTTCTGGAAAACAAACCCAACAAGATGCTTTCTATTACTTTTCTTTCGCGTTCTGGTCCTCTGTGTGGTGCTGCTGTTTTCCAAGTGTGACTTTCCAACCTAGGCACCCCCTTGTATATGAGTGAGAGTTTACGCTTGGTAAAAAGAAAACCCTCAACTGGGAAGAGTACAATTTGGTAATAAGTGTCACCAAGTACTTGTGACATGTCAGGTGTGCCCTGGGGATTATGCAGTGGTAAAGAACAAGCATACAGGACACCAAGTAAAACAAAACAGGGCAAAGAGGGGTGCTTTCCTTAAGAAGGCCTCAAAGAAAAAGGAGTATCTTAGCAGATGCCAGAAGGAAGAATGGGAGGGATCCGAAACAACATCTGATGTCAAGGTGAATGGACACACAGGCCTTCTGGACAGTTGGGTTCCTAAGCCCACATCTGTAAATGCATACACATGATGATCCTGCAATGCCCGATTCCTCTGAGTAAGGAGAAAGAGTGGAGCAAAGGAGCTGACACTGGCGGGTCCTGAGTGTTAGCCCAGCTACTTCCCCTTCTTTTCACCTTTGCCGGGTTATTCTAGGAGAAGAGAGAAGGATTTTTTTTTTTTTTCCTACTGGTTAACAGCACTCTGGGTCAAATGCTCTGAACATAGATTTTTAATAGAGCTGTGACTGCTAACAGCCCCCTTCCGTCTCACCCCTGCCTGGTGGGAGTTCATGGCTCACTTTCTACAAGTTGTGCTGCTTTCAGTTGCCCCCAGCCTGCTAATACCTGTTTCTAGTGAGTTGTCTTGAATCACTCCCCCTCCATCCATATGTAGCCAGGTCTGCTTACTTTCCCCTTCTTCCTGTCTCATGTCTATGGGGGACATGACACTCATATCCCCACCCGATTGTCATCCATAAATTTTGTTACACTCTCAGGTCATCCACCTGTGGTTCGGATCAGCATGATCGGCTTGTAGAGTACACTCTGAGAAACCTTAGAACAACCACGTTCAATGCCATGCTTGTGATTCCTTAATTTTCATCAGTTTCCCCCAACTTTGAATCTTTGGACTGATATTAACAGGGAAAGCTTTTCTAAGATGCTGCACTGTCAGCCGGATCCCCTCACCATCCCTTACATTCTTAATAACGCCAAGCACCGTGCTGTAGTCTCCCAGACACTCTTGTAGGCACGGTGGGGGTGTGAGCCAATTGAGATGCAGCTTCTTCTCTGTTTTCCTTGTTTTCCTTAGTGTTTTTTTTTTTTTTTTTAACCTTTAAAATTTTACTTCCCTACTATTCATCCCTCAATTTTTAAACCAACCATCACACACATCAGTCACTGGTTTCTTTTTAAACTACCTTTTCCTTTTGTTTGCTTTCTGTATCAATGTCACATGTTGTTGGGCTTTCTCCAATTTTCTGGCAGCCCCCCTGAGTGCAAGGCAATTTTTCAGAAATAATTATTCATTTTTACTGCACTGTTGTTCAGTAAGCGTATTAGTCAAATTCCACAATTCCCCCAAGGCCCTGTGTCATCTGGTCCAGCTGATTTATGTGTCTTCATATTCGCCAAATATTCCTTTACCTAGTTTTTAGTCCAAACTCACCTACATGAATCCATAAATCTCCAGATTCCATTTAATGTGTACTTTTAGAGGAATGCATCTTTGGAGGGGTGGGCTAGCATTTTTAATAATTTTAATAATTTTCAATTATGTGTCCTTTTACTTGTAAATCGTTGTTCTCCCAAGCTGCTTGACCTGACTCATTCATGACTCAGAATAAGCTTACCAGTTTTTGAGCTGTCCCTAAAGCGACGCTTTGTCTCGATCCCTGTGTTCTTTCTCCGCAGAGCTTCATTGAGGTAGCCTGTTGTCCTGGCTCCTTGCTTCTCTAGCCTCTAGTTTGCCAAACTGTCTGGTGATCCCTAAGAGGTTCTGACACACGACTGGAGAGATGCCTGCTTTTTGCACTTGATATAAACACTTCAAAACTGGAATGAAACAAGAAACATGAACTATAAATTTCTCTTGCAAAGAAAGAACAATGGAATTGGCTGATCAGATCTGCTTCATAGAAACTACTAAGTCTCTGAAAGCATAGAACTTTCCACCATGAGAATACTTTGGCACTGATACTTACCCGTCCTCAGAGAAATAAGTTTATTCAACCCAACCTTGTTTTGTTTTGTTTTTAAAATAGTCTTGCCAAGTCAACATGATTTTAGAGAGCACTTTGCTGAACTTGACCCAGTGACTAATGGTGTACTAACTTGTTTGATGCTTCTACCTGCCCACTAGAGAATCCTGAAATCATAGAATATGGTCCAGCCATTTATTTCCAGAAGCAAATCCAATGCTTTTATTTTACTCAAGACAAATGTTAGACCCCAGCACATGGGGACACGCCGATATGTAACCACTCTGTACCAGCGACCAACCCCGTAGACAGCACTGTTTTATAGGGACTCTCAGGCTTAAGGCGGAGTGGCCCTCAACTGTGGCTGTGCTCAGATGATAGCTCGTTGCCATTCGTTGTTAGCAAGAACAGACTGGTATTTCGCTTTGCTTTATTCAACTAGCTTTTGGCTTGGTACTCATTAACACCCGAAGCAAAAATAGTTGGAGTGAAGGAAAATACTAAATGTCTGCTTCTAACTGTATGACCAAATTAACTTGTGCAGTGGGTGTCCATACAGGGACAGTGAAAATTAAACCCTAATTACAGTCAGTCATGAAGGGGGAGGAGGGTAGCCTTTGCTGCGCTGAGAGCCCTGGCAGGCTGCAGGAAGCCACTGGCTCTGCCTGGAAGCACACTTTAAAGGTCCACAGTAGGCAATGACCTTTGATTGGGAGGGTTCTGAAGCCAACAGTTCTGGTATAGAGATTTATATATTTGTGTGCATGAAGTAGAGAACAGGACAGGGGTTGAACTTGAGTTAGAAATGAATCACTTTCTGTAAAGAAAGATTACTCTTAGGAATTGTGTTCATGCAACTAAAGAAGTTTCAGAGTTCTAAAATCTAAGTTTTCAAAGTCTTAAAAACTGTATGCATAAACAAATCACTTGAAAGGAAGAATTTTAGGGAATATCTGGGTCATCTATCAGCCCATAAGTAATTAATTCAATAAGCAAACACCCTTAAACTCTACTATTCTTTTTTTTTTTTATTGAAAGAGACTAAAACAACTTCCATATTTGTCAAGACTGTGTACAGGACTAGAAGGGTAGGAAACACTGTGACAATCTTCTAGGAAGGAGATATGTGAATATTTGCCTCGTCCAGATCAGACAACCTTGGGCATCTGGTGGCCCTCCTTGGCAGGCAGCCCGTGTGAGCCTGTTGGTACGCAGCGGAATCCTTGATCAGTGTGTTTGCTGTAAAGCACTGTGCCTCCTTTGATGTAGCTGACTGCATGTTGATCAGATTGTAATCGGGGAATCTAACCTACTAAAAGAAAAAGCAAAAAGTGAATCTTAAAACTTATTATGCCCTTGGACCTCACTCTGCTTGCAATGGGACCAGGTTGATTTAGCCTCCTTCCTGGACCTGTTTCAACCACTCAGGTCTCCCGGACTTGGCAATGTAAGACTGTCTGTTCTTGAATGTTAATCGACTGTTTGGCTCACTCCTTCTGATTACTTGCAGAAGTTACAGAACACACTGTCCCTGTTGAGGGTCTTCAATTATCCTCTCTTCCCTCCCACTCCACTCCAAAAGGGCTCCTGTCCCACAGAATTCTTGTTTAACCTTTCCTAGCCATGAAAAGAATGAGACTGACACTAATGGCTGCTGTGTTTTGAGTCTTTGTGTGGCGTCCCCAGGGAGCCGAACACCTGTGCATTTGAAGACTTTCAGTCCTAGCTTTGGAGTCACAGATGCATTAGGGGACACCAGGGCTGCATGGGGAAGAGGTTTTAACCCTTGCGAACTATGTCATCAGTCCGGAGCCTCTGACAGAACAGGGTGATTGACTCTCACTTTTACCAAATGTAGAGAAAACTCAGATTCACTGGACCTGAAGCACAGTTAAGTGTTTGATTTCTTAGAGATGAACCCTAATTCATTCAGAAGAGTCAGGGTGGTCACTTACCCCCCACCTTGTGCTGTGTCTGCCTCCTCCCTATCTTCTCCTGGTCTGTGGAGCCTGAATGTGGCAGGATTGGTGAGGAAAGCTGGAACGAAAGACTCTGCCAGAGCAGTTTTTCGGATCTTGCAGACCTGGCCTTCAGACTTGCCCAAGAGGCCCAGCTGAGCAGAGGGCTCTCCTGGCCAGTCGAGTAGAAGAGGCACTGCCGTCCCCAGGAGGCATCCCTATGCCCGCCCTAGTGTGTGACATATGTTCCCTTTCTGTGTTCTGGGTGCTATGTCTGGAAATGACTTTTTAGTGTCTTTGTAATTGTTGATCTTTTTTAAAATAAGATGTTAGTATTTAGCCAGTGGCAGATTGAATTGTTATGCAAATTTCTTTACATAGGTTGGGTCTTCTACTTCATATTTAAAGTGAGAATGAGTAAGAAAAGCAGCTACTGTCAATAGACAAACTGCCTGGCCTTAGGACACGCGCGTTTGGGTTGCACAGGTCCAGTTTACCACGGTTGGTCCCAGCCTCCCTATACCACCCGCTGGGGAAAAGAAGAAAAATGCTCAAAGCTGCCCACCTGAGTGGACCCCAGGGGCAGCAAGAACCTCTTGAGTCTGTCCCAAGAGCCCAATGGTTGGTGCACAATTAGGCTCACATAAATGGAGAGATGGGAGGAGAGAGAGCTAAGAGAACACAGGCAGTGAGCCAGCCCACTCTGCAATTAAGATAAAAGCGCTAATAATACCAAGGTTTCCAAGGCTGTGTAGATAGGTGGAGAGACGCACTGTAACCCCCTCCATCCCTCAACCTTAGAGGGCAGAAGCCGGTCAGTTAAGGACCAGTGGCAATCTCAGACTTCCATGTCAAGGGTGCTGTCTTCCATTTCAAACCATAGGAATGCTGCTCATTGCTTCATAATTCGAGTTTTTATTCAATGTTCTAATGTTTTAGTGTTCTATTGTTCTATTATTCAGTTATCTATTGCTGCAAAAAGACATCATGACCACGGCCACTCTTATAAAGGAAAGCGTTTAAGTGGGGCCGGCTTACAGTTCAGGGGTTTAGTCCATTACTATCATGGTGGAAAGTATGGTGGCATGAAGGCAGACATGATGTGGAAGAAGGATCTGGGAGGTTCTGCATCTGGATCCACAGGCAGCAGCAGAAGAGAGGGCCTCTGGGTCTGGTGTGGACTTCTGAAAAACCTCAAAGCCACCCCAGTGACACACTTCTTCCAACAAGGCCACTCCTCTTAATCCTTCAAAAAGTGACACTCCATGGTGACCAAGTATTCAAATCTATGAGCTGGGGCAGGGGAGTGGACAATTCTTCTTCAAACCACCACACTCCAGCTTGCTGTCTTTAAAAAAAAACAAAAAACCTGCTACCTTTAACTTCTGTTTTAAAGACAAGTCAACTTTGACATGAGACTCAGTTTACCTTCTCCTTTCACTGCCCTAGACTCAAAATGAGAGGCAAGACTTCACCTAATTGCAAGCCTAGTGGCGATTAGTAAAGTCATGAACAAAAAGGTGAATTTTCCTGAATGATTAGAAAATGATGACTATTAATTGCATGTTAGCGGTATTTGGATTTTGCTACCACAAGAGATTATAAATTATTTCTATTCTCCATATAAAGATCCTGTGGCTGGAACAGAAATTCCAGATGGATGCATGTATCTATATCATAGTGCAATGAATGTAATTTATCCCAGTTTTCATTTTGTTGTTTAGCCAAGTCAATGCCTCCTTAGGTGCAGAATTAAGAAGAGGATTAGAGCCAACTGATTATAGAGACCCAGAGGAATGATTTTCTGTGAGCATGTGCTTCCTCCATGTGGCTCTGGAGAGGCACTGAGAACACTCGCTCATGGAAACCAGTCACTAAAGGATTTGTAAATCTCTTTACAAAGCATTTGCGTGGGAATGGGAGTCCCAGACTAGGAATGGAGGAGCCTGGAGATTTGATCCAGAGCTGGTACATCTGGACTGCCAAACATGTTTTTATAATTTGCCTCTCTAGAGTACATTGTGTTCTGGGGCAAAGGTCAGGGAGAATGATGAAAGCTTTGTTGTAAGAACTGTGTGTGGCTTGGGTATTAGTCCATGCACTATTTCTAGATTAGCGGTTCTCAACCTGTGGGTCAAGACCCCTTTGGTGGTCGAATAACCCTTTCACAAGGGTCTCCTAAGACAATCTGCATATCAGATACTTACATTATAATCCATAACAGAAGCAAAATTACAGTTTTGAAGTAACAACAAAAATAATTTTATGGTTGGGGGGGTCGCCACCCAGCATTAGGAAGGGTGAAAACCACTTCTCTAAGCCACTCTGCTGTGGCTGTTTTCTAAGAGTCCTTCGGGGGATAGCATCGGTGGCTGTAGCCTTTGTATCAGAGTCCTCTTCTGAATGAGGTGTGGTATCTGCCGAGGTGATAGGTGGCTTCAGTCATGGGAAGAGGTTCTGCGGTTGTCATTGCCCAGGGGATCCTCAGTGAACACTTGCAGCACTTGTACTTGACCACGGGCATCTAATTCTTCATGGTTATGTAAGGAAACCATGCCACTCTGTTATATGGTATGGCCAATAAATCCAACAATGACGGGGTATCATCTGAACACTGAATGAGCTTATTAAAGGCAGGGATGAAGACTTCAGGTCAGGGTTGAGTGACAACCCATGAGGTTTGCCATTGATGAGGTTCTGAAAGCCTCTCAGGAGTATTGACCCCTACTGAATACTAATGCTCCAGTATTTGAGCTCTCCCATCTGAAAAATGAAGTGATGGTACCCTTGGCAACATTTATCAGGTGCTGTTGACACCAAAGGTTGAGACACAGGTAGTCCCAGCCCTATAGATCCATGAACTGAGACAGCTAGTATTGAACATGATCCAATAGAAGAGAGAGGGTCAGAGAGGGGTTGGGAAGAGAGAGAGAAGGTAGGAAGGACTTGGTTTGTGTGTAACACTGGGTTTGGGGAGTTCAAGGGTCCAAAGCCAACTCTTCAGAGAACCCCAACTCATGTCCCTGGCTCGTGTGCCCCCACATCTCATTCCAACCAATATCAAGGGATTGAAATGGTTTTCACCAGTGACGGTACCACTGACCCTGAGAACACCAACGGGGTGTTGTAGTCATTAGTAGATGACTGTGATAAAATTGGGTAATATTCAAATTCACGACAGTATAGTAAGCCAGGTTGTTTGATTATCTCAGTGCCTCGTGTGTCCCTAGAACTAAAAACACTGAAATAGTTTGCTCATCTTGACCAATGGGCAACATGTAATCACCGTGGTAACACTAGCACATACGTTTAATGTCTTAGAAATATAACATTTCAGGAGAAAGGCTGTGATTTTAGTAGAACTTGCAAAAATGATAGGTATCAGCAAAAATAACAACCCAAAATGAGTGTGCCTTAAAAAGTCTAAATCTTACATTCCTATGCGCGAAGAAAGTGTGCTCTTAGTCTCTTCCTGACCTTTCTAGCCATGAGGATTTATAACTGTTTAAAGAAAATGACAAGCATTCCCCACCCCCACCGCCATCAAAACAACAGGAACACATTGTCACTTGTCCAGGTTTACCGCCTTCTGCCTGCAGGGATTGGTTATTTCCATGGCAGTTCTCAAGGCCCTTTCTCAAGCCTTCTCTCAACAGTGCTGAGTTAGAAGGGCCCCTTGCAGTGATGAGCAGGCACACTGAAGCCTCCAAACATCCAGCCTCGTGAAAGAATATGGCTAACGAGAGAGAGGACAGGGCCACAGACGCATTTCTTGGCTTGTTATTCCCGAGCCCTAGCAGATATGGAGCTGTTTCTGCTAAACCCTTTCACGGGTTCTATTCTGCTGCATACCGTGGAGTGGAAATTCATGCCTACAAATCCCCCACTACCTGTCCGTTATCACAGCTGAAGACAAGGCCCAGTGTAGAAACATGGCACCCTTGAGATGATACCTTAGCTCTTCTAAGCTGTATCAACAAGGCTGCCCCTGCTCTGGTGGCATAATTGGCAGTGAGGGTGATGTCTCTGAGCTCTGGCCTTTCTGCTCTGGGTGGCTCAGTCACCTGCCGAGTTCCGTGTAGAGTCTCCATGGTGCCTTTATAGAGAAAGGCTGCTACTGTCTTTAGTAATGATGCTTTTGGTGCATCTGCTGCATATCCACTTCTTCCCACCCTCACCACCTCCCTGCCTGATCTGTGGACTGGATGCCAAGACATGTACAGAACTCTCAAACCGTGTCCATCGAGATTTCCTCAGGATCTTGTTAACAACACAACTGTTAGGGCTGGGGAGATTTCTTGGTGGATATAGTGCTACAGCACAAGTATGAGAACCAGAGTTGGAATCCCCAGGACCTGTGTAAAGGCCAGGCAGGCATGGCAGCCTCCAGTGCCTGAGACAGAGACAGGATTGCCAGGGTAAGTTGGCTAGTTAGGACTGGTCTAATGTGTGTACTCTGGGTTCCATTGAGAGGTCCTGCCTCAATCAATAAGTGGACAGTGATCAAGAACCTGATGTCAGCTTCAGGCTTCCTCATGCACACACGAATGTGCATGCACACGTACGTGTAAAACATGCAAAAGTGAAAACAAACTCCCCATAGATTGAGACTCTTCCTCCCACAGAGCAGTTGACCTCAGTACTCTTGATACCTTGGTCTAGATGCTCTTCTGTGGTGGGGTCAACCTGCTCGTTGTGGATGACGAGTGGCACCACTGGCCCCTAGCAACTACCCTCCCGAGTTGTGACAAATCAAAAGGATCTCCAGTCACTGTCAGATGACCTTTGGGGGAAATTGCCTTGGCTGAGAACCACTGTTCCGGGGATTCTAATTCCTGTGGGAAAAGTGGAGACCCAGGAATCTGCTTTTACAAACTTCCCAGCAAATCTAGTTCCTTTGCACACCCAACGGGAGCTTTTCCTTCCCTTTCAACAGCACTTGCACTCTAACTGTTTCCATGACCACCTAGCAGGTTTCCATGACCACCTCCCAAGAGGTACAGCTCAATACTTCCCTCCCCAGCCTAGGCCCCCTGTGCTGGCTAAAAGGCAATTAGCCTTCCAGTAAACAACACCATGCTCTCTACTCATGTGGTTCAGTCTCTGTAGCTAGAAAGCACAGGTGTTTAATGACATGTGCTTAATAAAGGTCTCCTTTTAGAGGTAATGTCCCAGTTGACACTGTGTGACCTCAGGAAAGCAGCAGCTCCCCTACTGGGACTTCTGGCACAGGGATGGCTTCATCTGAACTGTTCTTCAGCACCCTGCGGTACCTCAGAACCCAAGCACTAGGAGAGCAGAACATGACGTGCACACACATGTGACTCAAACGCTTTCGGGAATTCTGTTGTTTAGTCTGTCTCCTGTGGTTGTAACTTCCTCTCCAAGTATTCATACTGGTAACATTATTTTGCAACTGGCATGAGTAGAATTTCCTATGGGCCTCACAAAGTGTGGGCTTAGAAGGACTGCTCTATTCAGCAGGACTCTTCAAGGAATGTGAATATTTTGTTTAAAAGTAGTTTGGCTCCAAGTCTTCCCGTCTGCAGGGGTGTAGGGGAACTTGACTCTTCCGGCCGAGCTGATGATCTTAGCGTTAACAGGTGCTTTCCTGACAGAGCCTCTGAATGTGTTGATGGTGTGTGTGTTTGAAGCCTACCACTTTCTCAAGCACACAAGCCGTTGAATTACATTTCTATTAAGAAATAATGTCATTTTTATCTGAGTCTCGCCAGAAAAATAAATAGTCCTCATGGGTTAGAAGCTTCTGGCTTGTGTATTTCTTTATAAAAAGTACTGACCTCTCTCCATCAAAAAGAGAAACTGAGGCAGAAAATCTTTTCTATTCTTCTAAGCAGTCATGTTGTGTCTGTCCCCTAAATGTTCCTGGAGAGAAATAAGTAGAAAGCCAGGGTGTTGTGATAGAACCAAGAGCAACAACACCTTAAGATCTCAGGGTCCTAAGATCTTGCTTAGAACTCTGAGCATTAAATGTCAAGAAAAATGAAGTGCAGAAATTGTGGCTTACCCTCAGCATGGTTCAAATGTCCAGCAATGTGGGGTTTTTCAGACACACGCTGGCCCCTGTTCACGGTTTATAGGATGATATGTGTCCGTGGCTCTCCCCTTCCGTTCTCCCCAAGCTTATATGTTTACACTGTGGAGAAGGCAGAGCCTAACAGCTAAAATAATTTACACTGAGAACACTGCCTAAACTAAATATTGTCCTAACCACTGTCTTAGAGTGCCTCATCCAGGGAGCTGTGGAGACAAGTATGAAAAGGGCACATAGCTGAACCAGGCTGTGTCAGAGAATCCTGACATCATTAGGGGCGGTAAAGACTGTCTAAAGCAAATTTCATACTTTAGGACGCGTGTCCCTCAAATTAAGTGGTTTGCTTAAGAGACTGAGATAGGCAGAACAGGGGCAGGTAGCATACCTTCTCAGTGTATATATGCACGCATATATATGCATATGTGTGAATATACACATATATCTCAATATATACATACACACACACATAATGTATATATATTCATATATGTATATGTATATTGAGAAGATAGGCTACCTGCCCCAGTGATACGTTTGGTGTCTGTGAACACAGTTTGGGTTGAATTTTTTTGTTTGTTGGGTGCGTGGGTTTTTTGGTTTGGAATTATTTTTGTTACTGTTTTGTTTTTATTTTGTTTTTAAGACAGTGTCTCACCACATGATTCTGGCTGGCTTAGAATTATGTAGACCAGACTGGCTTTGAACTCACATAGATCCGCCTGCCTCTGCCTCCCCAGTGCTAGGATTAAAGGCTGTGTCAATTTGGATTTTTTTTTGTTGTTGTTGTTTTTAAGATTCTGAAGCCATACTTGCTCCATACTTGGATATATCTGGTGTCTAATTCATACAGCTCCCCCTGACACACACCCTCGTTTGACTTTCATTCTCTACTTTAGATTGATGATTATATACTGTACAAAGAAGAATTTGTTCTATATTTTAATTCATCCTACCCAACATTGTGAGCCTTCTGTGGAGTCAATTGCTGAAGATGTAAGAGTATAACACAGTTTTTAATCAATAAGAGACCCAGAATTTAAGTTGAGAAATAGAAAAATTCACATTTGATAAGTACCAGAGGCTCAAAAGAAAAAGATAGTGATCTCTCAATATCTGCAGGAGATTGGTTCTAGCGCACGCGCACACAAACACACACACGTGCGCACACTCACACTCACACACACTCTCAGACACACACATCCATATACACAAACACACACACACACACTCAGACACACACATACACACTTTCTTTCTCTCTCTCTCTTTCTCTCTCTCTCTCTCATACACACAGAAACACATACACAGGTATGGATGTATATGCATGGTATCATGCACACATACACACACGATTAGAACGCCCAAGATCCTTGTATGAAATAGTGTAGTGTTTCCCTACCACCTGTATACATCTTCCTGTGAACTACTGTAAGAATCATCTCTAGATTGCTGATTGTGTCTATATAATGTAAATGTGTATTAATGCTGACACAGTGGCACACAGTGGGGAGAAAGCTCCCACACATTCACTCCACATGTAGTTTCTTTTCTGAGCATTTTCCATGTCTGCTTATCTGAAGCACAGATATGGAGGGTCCACTATAGTTTTGCCTTGGGGCTTAGAGTAAAGCTTTTTGAAGATGGTATTTGATCTAGGTTTTGAAGCTAGAAAGGCAGTAAAATTTTGTTGAGCAATAGGGAAAGGACACTTCCCACACTTCCTCTGCATTAAGATAGTAGACTGGGTGCCTTGGGCAGGACCGGCAGCCCATGTGGCCAGAGGAACATGCTTCTCATCATGGCAGCTACGAAGTTTGGAGTTAATCCACGGTATCTTCACCAGCTTGTTGGCTAACAGTTTTCACTGGGCTTTAAAACCTCTTCCCAAAGCAGTCATCCTGACATTATAATGCAGAGCTGTTGGTTTCTCTACTTCATGCTGGGGCTTAGTGGCTTGATTGCTTGGTAATTCAGACACAAGAGTTCAGAATTACAGAAATAGTTCGTAAGCAAATGTTATGTTCACTGATGTAGTAATCACAGTTGATTTTATATCAACATTTGTAATTTCTTTAAACTAAGCTTCTGACATGTAGACACATCAGGAATGTGTCCAGTGAGCAATGTGCCCCACACTTGGTTCTTGGTCTGTTCATCATAACAGCGAATAGAAGAAATTTTGATGTGTGTTATTCAGAAATTTTTTTCTTTCCTAAAAAGACTTCAGAACACTACATGCGCATGGCCTTGGGATGTCAGTGAGTGGGTAGAAAGCTTGTCTAGTCCAGAGGGAATTCTGGGTTGATCACTACATAGCCCTATATAACCCAGGCATGATGGGAGCACACCTATATAATCCAAGTACTTGAGAGGTAGGAGACCAGAAGTTCAAAGTCATCCTTGGTTACATAGCAAATTTGAGTCCAACTGGGCTGTGTCGGAGCCTGCCACTCCTTTCCCTCTCTCCCAAATGATATACAGATGCTTCTCAACTTCTGCTGGGTTTCCATCCTAATGGAAATTAAATGCGAAAATTCCTAGGTTGGCAGCACTCATGGTGGCTGACTGACTGCTTAGGCTTACAGCTTAGTTCTGCAGGGGCTGATTGTTCTCCTTTGCGGTCATGAGGCTGCTTGGGATCTAGGGTTCACTGCTGTCACCCTGCTTCTTGAGACAGAATGGCACCACATTGAAGGGCTTAGAGAAGATCAAAATGCAAAGTCTGACAAATGCAGATTGCCTCCATGACATCAAAAGCCCAGAAATCCAAGTTGCCTTGTCTAAACCAGGAATCCACTGTTATCATTTTTCTTTAGGTGGCTTCCAGACGAATAACTTGTATTTTAAAAAAATGGAATGCCAATAGGCAAGTGATTATTTTGTTTAAACAGTAATGAGGTGAGTACTGGCAATTTGCATCATACAATTTGCAAATTGCTGCTTCTCTCAAATGGCAGGGCTCAGCTCAGGTGGTATTTCCAAAAAATGGATGTGAGCTCACAAAGAACTTCATTCTCAGAACCAGTGATTCCACTGCCACTCCCTACACACAGCTCCCCCCACCCTAGCACTGTCCGAGGCAGCTCAGTAGCACAGCCTGTCATCATATCATCCAAGAAGAACCTTCTATGACCCACTCCACAGGAAGGATAATCAGCTTTGGTCCCCAAAATGACAGTTTTGGGCTCTGATTGTCAGCCCGGTTGATAATTCTTGCCATATGGTGGATGATGGCCAGTAAACTTTGTTGACAAGGGACAAAACTTTGTGGGGTCTGCTGAAGTCATAATAGAGCTAGTCCTTCAGCCAGAACGCCAGCATCTTTTATCTGCCTGGGCAGTCAGATAAGCTGGGATAGGTGGAAGCATAAAATGACAAGTGGAAAAATCACAAAGTGGTAAGTCTTAGGCTTGAGTCCTCTGGATTGGCCAGCTCTTTAAGTCTGGATAATGACAAAGCTTTTATGGAGTTGAGAAATCTGTTAGAAGAGGGATCATAGAGTATACTGGGTAGCTTTGAGAGTTCTGAGGCCAAGTAAGCAGAGTGAGATTGTGTGAGTTATGTGGAGGGCTGAGGGCTTCAAAGCTAAGAAGGGTAAACTACTCTTCCTGGCATACAAAAGCCTACTGCAGAATCCCCATGTGTAGCCTGTGGCTCCCTTCTTGTGAGTCTGCCTTCAAATCCTGTGCCCATTAGCAACAAGCACCCTTTGGTATGGATGGAGCTGTTTTGCAAATAAAGGACTTCTTTTTCTTGGGGAGCAGAGCACTGGCTAGATGGCAGTCCCCACAACATCCCTGATAGGGACACAAGTGCAGGACCCAAGGGCTCAGTTGTGTATTTTGCCTTGATTTTGTTGATGCCTCAAAAGTGCGGTTGACTTTCTAGGGATTGAATCAGTCCTGGAGGTAACACTGACTGGCAAAAGGAGTGTGGGCTTAAAGTCATAGAGAGTTGTTTTCTTATCTGTCATTTACTAGTGATATTAGAATCGGTCTCCGAGAAAAATGTTTCCCACTGTGTAACTTGGGGGAAGTGACATATCACTAAAATGGAGAACAGCATCAGCTTTGTCCTCAGATTTGCCAATGATTATAGAATGTGGGAAATACCATATATTGTTTCTTGAGGGCCACTGCCACTTCCAAGCTTGGCTGCTTAGCTATTTCTAGGACAGGGAACCTCCACTCTCCATCAACAGTTCTTCAAATCTATCACTGTGCAACAAGATAATGACTATATTAGCTACTTTTGTGCAGCTGTGGCCAAAATGCCCGAGAGAGTACCTTAAAAGAGCACAGTTTATTTCACTCCATTTCAGAGAGTTCAGTCCGTGGTGGTTCGGCCCCATGTACTTGAGCAGAATGTTGTATCAGTGGATGTATGTAATTGGGGAGGTTCTGGTAGACAGGAAGCAAAGAGCAAGGAAGGAACTAGAAACAAGGTAAAATCTTCAAAGGCTCAACCCTCCCAGTGACTTCCTTCCTTCCACAAAGTTCTGCTGGGCGGTGGTGGTGCACACCTTTAATCCCAGCAGAGGCAGGCGAATACCTGTGAGTTCAAGGCCAGCCTGGTCTACAGAGCAAGTTCCAAGACAACCAGAGTTACAACAGAGCAACCCTGTTTTGAAAAACAACAAACAAGCAAAAAACAAAGTTCTGTATCCTACAGTTTTTACCACCTCCCAAAATAGTGTCATCAGCAGAGGACCAAGCCTTAACATATGAGCTACCTTAACAATGACCATAGTGATAGCAAGGTCTAGGGAAAGCCTATGGAGTGTTATTTTAGAACACACACACACACACACACACACACACACACACACACACACACTGTAATTTAAGCTGCGGGACTATTTATCAAACTGTATCTTTCTGAGAAGACTATTCACATTAAGAGAGCAGTGGTGAGTCACAACCTCCTGATGGAACAAAGACCCTTATGCAAAATGTCAGTTTTATGTAATCCAATTGATGGTCAATTTGAGAGTAAGGCTGGCCAGCCAGATTATAATTAAGTCCATAGTAAAGAAAGCTGTCTTCTGGATGTCAGGTCTCAGCATTGTAATTAGCCAAATCCTGTCCTGTAATTATCTAGATCCTCTATCACTGACAGGCTGGCAGGAGGCTGGGGAGGGATTTGAGTGGAGCCCTCACTGAATACTTTAGGCTGATAGCAAAGTCAAGTGGGCTGCTGAGGGCTGCTGATTGCTTTACATGCCTGAAAGCGCCTGAGCACAGTGTTTTCTGCAAAGTATCTGGCTCAGTCTTCCAGGTTCAACGGCCAAGTAGAAAAGCCATGATCTGCTCCTGCTGCCGCACCATCTGACTTTCTATAAGGTGTGCATGTCTGCGTTTGGGAACACATGCAGCTTGACGCAGCCACATTCAGAATTACCAATGCCACATGCAATGTCTGCAGCGGTCCTTCCCTTAATCTTTGTCAAGAGTCCTATTCTTTAGTTGGAGATCACCACAGTTAATCATCTATCTGCCTGCTGTTACAATGAACAACTCTACAATAGATGACTAACATCTTCGTAAAAACTCATAACGTCTGGAAGAGTTCAGATCCAAAGATGCTAATAGCAAGTTCCCTCGTGGGAAGACCTGCGTCTCTGCGGCTGTGCCAATGCCGTGCAGCTTCACGGCTTGGTCTCCTGTTATCATCCTAGCAAGTGGGCAGAAGTAATGCTTGAGCATCTTGGAAGCCCGTGATGTCCCAATAAAGCTAGGAACTCTTATTGGCTCCTTCTGGAACAGTTGGGCAGATTAAAATATTTGACCCCATTGATTTCACTGTAGTTTTCTGGTGACAGAGTTTAGTCATGAACAAGGTTAGTAACAAATTAGGTGATTGGCAAAGAGCCAATTTTAATTTTCATTTGTGTGTTTTCCTATGTCCTTAGCTGTCCCCTCCCTTGGGATCGTGGAATCCCTTGAAAAGTTAAAAAAAAAAAAAAAAGAAAAGAAATAAAAAAATCAAGTGGATTAAAGCTTAAAAGGCAACCTCAGCAAAAATAGGAGCCAGGGCCATATCTGGGGCTCAAGCAGGATAATAGTTAAAACTGGGCACTAGGGTCTTCTGGGCGCAGCATGGCAGTTGCACATGTGAGTTCATAGCATTTGAGACAGCACGCGTGAGACCTGCAAGCTCAGGCCAGACAAAGCTCAGGCACGGAAAGAGAAGGTAGGCACCAAGTCCCTCCCACAGCTAAGGTGCTGTCGGCAGCTGATGGCTATTGGGAAAAGGAGAATCTATCTTGTTAAAACGTTCACCCCCTGGTGGGTAGATCACCCTCTGGCAAAGGCCACATACCTGAGGGAATATATATATATGTATGTGTGTGTGTGTGTGTGTGTGTGTATATATATATATATATATATATATATATATATATATATATATACATGCAGCATAAATGGTACTAGACGGGCTTTAAAGAAAAATAAAGGATAAACCCGAATAAACATAAAGTAAAAATAAATAAAACTAAAGTTGGCTAGGCAGGGAAGACGGGGGTGGATGTGGGAGAAGTTGGGGGAGGATGTAAATGTGGCCAAAATGTGATGTACAAAATTCACAAACAATAAAGGGGGAGAGGGGTGGAGCTAAGCACTGGAGTATTAATAAAGTGTCAGTAGTACGGTAAAGTGTTTAACATACAACATTGCTGTTCACCAAAAATTATTTTGTAAACTTGTGTTGGACACGTAGGCCTGTAGGACGGTTATTCCTTCAAGGATTTCAGTGTGTGTGTGTGCTCGCACGCTCTCTGAGAAGTAAGTGAGGAAATTAAAGGAAGATAATGAAAAAGTTGAAGTTATTTAGAACGTCATTTAAGTTTTACATGCAGTTTTTGAACAGGGATTAGGATGACTAGTTTTTGCACAGGTAATTACAATCAAGGCTCTAGTTACTGTTAATTACTGCAGCACTCCCTCGCCACCCTTCAACAAGCGTTCATGGAGAGCCGAGAGTGTACTACTTAACCAGTGCTTGATGTCCCTCCCTCACAGATCTACCACAAGCCGTGGGAGGGAGCATCGGCTCCAGGATCAGGAAAATAGGTTCGAGCCTTGCTTTCTGATGTTTTGAAGGGCTACCAAGGCTCTTGTGCTTCACCAGAAGGATTTCTTGATTTTTTTCAGTATCCTTCATCCTGTGCATCTCTCTCTCTCTTTTAGAGCTTTCCTTTTATTCTGACTTCCTCTGTGAAGTCTATTCTTTCTTATTTTGTTTATTAATTTTCACTGCCTTTTCTCTTCACAGAGGCTTATTTCCTCTCTCACTCTCCTCTTTCTTCAGGAGACTTCATTAATATCTTAATAAATATCCTTTGGGAGCTGCCCTGAGCATACTTTACCAGACTCTGTGAGGTCTGGAGGTTCTTTCTCAGTCTTCCTTGTCTCCACGTTGGATTAGCTGGTGTGATGTTGAGTCCCACACTGCAGATGCCACTTGTAGTTCTTCACCTTCACCGAACGATGCACAAGACAACCAATTTAAAAATAACTAAAATTAAACTCCTGTGACAACAGGCAGTATTTGTTTGAGTGGTGGCCACAGGGGAGAGGACAGCTTGGGCACAAACCTGCAGCCAAAATGGGTGACATGAAGAGGGGCAGTTGTTAACGCACTGGACTGCATGAGGCCTGGTCTAATGCAGCAGCTGTGCCCAGTGAATGAGCTCAAGCAGAGCCACAGCTAAGAACTGACTCTGACAAGAAAACCCAGGGACTCAACCCAGAGTCCGCAGCTCTTGTTATCAGGAGAAGCATCCGCTCTGCGCTCCACGTTTGAATAACATAATATTGTGGTCACAAAATGTGATTTGCAGAAAAGAGTCCTATTGTTTCCTTTAAACGTGTTGAAAAGAAGAGGAAGTTCACTGAGCTTAAAACTGTTTGGAAAGATGGGATTTTTATTAGATTCATGCAAAAAAAGATTTTAATACAAAAGAGACAAATGTCTTCACGTGACGCATTGGCAGAGAGGAAGAAGATAATTTCTCAATGCCCGAGTGTCGAGTTGTCTGGTTTGGAGGGTCTGTGATGTCCAGCCTGGAAAGGGCTAAGATAGTATTTTGTAGCTACCCAAGGAGTGCCAAATAATGGATGTGGAGAAATGGAGGCACTGTTTTGAAATGTCATCTGGAAATAATTTCCACTTGCGTGCCGTGCCGCCTTCTCCCGTGTCTAGCTTGACAGAGCTGTGACCCCTCTGTACAGTCCCTGGGATTCAGTGGACTTCACGAAAATACAAAACTCCCAAAAAAGACTTCTTGCCGGCATCTGGGTACCCAGGCAATTTGGAAAGCCAGTCAGAAAACCACAGTGGTCAGGCTGCCTTGATTCCCATTACCCTAAAAGCCATTTCTCATCAACCATGAAGTGAAAAACCCAGTTTCCCAAAATGTGCCAATTCCAAGCTGTGCATCCCCACCCCACCCCTCATGTGCTACAGAATGAAACCCAGGCCCCGGTACATGCCTTGTGGCCACTCAACCACTGTGCCGCATCTCCCTCCCTCTTTGCATTTTGTTTTATTATTATTTTACTTTGAGGCAGACAGAGTATTACTCTGTTGACCAAGCCAGTTTGAACTTACTCTAGATCAAGTAGAGCTTGTAATCCTCCTGCCTCAAGCCTTCTGAGTAGCTGATATAATAAGCCTATGCCACCAGGCTGAGCTCATTTCCAAGTGTTTTAAAAGTAAGTAGAATAATTCTAAATGGAACTAAAATTTTTAGGGACCAAAAAGTGGGCAAACAGCTGGCTTCCTTTACTACCCCATATCACATTGGAATCCCTAAACAGTTGACAGAAAACCCCCATTGTCTGTAGCTTGGGAACCACCAGCTCCCCTCCCCTAAAATGTCCAGGAAGAAAAGTTGATGACCCCAAAGAGGCCAGAGAGTCATAGGATGGATAAACCATCCTGACGTCTCTATGAAGAATTGACCTGGCATGTGGACTGTGCCCAAACCCTCCACCATCCCTCATCATCCTCTGTCAATTGCACATCTGGTTTGGGCTTTAGAATTCTTCTGAGGCACCCCTAGGGAGCAGCGCTCATATTTGTCAGACTCTCCTGGCTATCAGCTAGGCTTTGTCTAAACTAAACAGTGAGTTGACTCTTGGAGTATCCAGGAAGCCCTGGAATTGCATACAATTTAGATCTGCAAGGGTTGCTGTGAAGGAATGTACTCAAGCAGCCTTTGGAAGGAGGGGCAGTTTGGACACCCATCGAAGAGAACAGCACATGAGTGCATATACACTCGGAGGCACCCGAAACCGTGCAATCCCCACCCCATCCACCAACTAGCTTCCATTAAATCTTTAGGCCAAAACGTAGGAAAAGGGGGAAGATGCAGTAGTGTCACTGTAAGAGCATCTTATTGGGAGTCACAGTTCTGACTTCAACTGTCTGCCAGTGACCAGCTCATCTGGTATGCCTTCTAAGTCTCAGAACCAAGTTAGTCTTAGGGAAACAGGAACTAGAGGTTAACTGTGACCTTGGTCAAGTTAAACTATGCATTGTTTCCAAATCTGCAAAAGAGAGATATTGATCCCACCTACCTGCTAGGTTACAATGGGGATTAAATAGGTTGGCAATAGAGTGCTCAGAACTTCTGAGCCCCTTCAGGACGGTGATATTGTTAACATCATCATAAAACAGATACACAGAGCATCTAGATCAATATCAGAATCTCAAATCTATGTCAGCCAGCTCTTGCTGCCATGTTGAACCTCATTGTCTGTACCTGTAAAATGGGGGTAACATCACCCAGTTAGGACAATGTTGACTAGGCTAAGCTCCAGTTCCATGCCTTCTAATAAAGCACCAATCTAATGACTTTCATAAGCCCATTATCACGAGCAGGAGCAAACAGGGCACATTAGCCAGCATGGGATCTCTTGATTAAGCCTGCTTTCAACAGCAAATGCCCTGCTTTGTCCCTGCAGGAGTATATAAAGTCTGGAACTGAAGCACTCCCTCTAGAGGCAAAATAAATCATCCACCTAGCAGTGCCCACAAGTGCAGATAAAACTTTTTAAACTTCTGCTTCAAGGACATAGAAGCCAAAACAATTCCCAGAGATAATTAGGTTATTTCTGGAGACAAGCACGGCAATGGAATAGGAAGCCCAAGGGCATCCAGGGACCTAGGATGTTCACTCTGCTGCAAATGGCCCTGGTGGCAGGACAGAGACAAGGGCACAGGCAGTGTGGTATTTGTGACTCACATCTCTCAGCTGCAGGCCTGAAGGCACTGGATTGATTAGAGCAGACCATGCTTGGCAGATCATGCTGCCCAAGTTCTGCATAGCCGCCACTCAGTAGCTGCAGTGGGTGATACCGTAGTAAAGAATAGGATATTCCCAATAGCCTGCTTCCAATTTTTCTTGTATTTCCTCTGCTTCCCATGTTCTAAGCATCTCTCAAATCTCAACAACCCAGTGTGCCTGGTGTCTTATAGCCCTACTGTGCATACCTCAATTAGAATCCCCCCATCCCCTCCAGTTATCGCCTGTGTGAGCCTGGAGTCATTGGGTTCTCTGTGCCCTAATTTCTCACTGGCACAGTTTCCTCACAGGGTTGGTGTGAGGATTGAGTGGATCAGTACATACAAAGTGTCCCATAACATGCCTGGCCCATAGTGCATAACAAGTGAATTCTTAGTGTGAGCTGCCCTAACTATTGATCATGCATTGTGAGTTGAGATTTGAAAGATCAAAACACAGAACCAGACTCTTACAGCCACTAACTCTGTTAATAGGAAAAAAAAAAAAAAAAACCAGGAGAGAAAAGCCATCACTATGAGAGGAAGAGATCCACTTCCTCTCTGTTTCCTTCCCATCTCACCCCACTCCCAAATAGGAACTGGCCCTGTTCAGAGACTAGCCAACTGTATCTAAGGTACGCATTGCTTCTTGGGTAAACTGAGTCATGTGTGCTTACTGAGGTTGGCATTGGACTATTCGTTACTTTTATGAACTCCGTCCTAAGGGCACCCCAGAGCCTTGGCCTGCTAAAACCCAATTTCCCATTTTACGTGGCTTCTCTTGTTGGAATTTTTCCTTTCTGGTGTTCATTATCAAGTGAACTGGGTGAATGGAGAACTGGGAACATTTCCCCAGCGGTTTGGAGGCAGAAGAGAGAGGAACTAATGAGGAGAGATGGTGTGCGGCTGGTAGGGAGATAGGAACTCTGTTGGTTGTGTAAGGTGAGATTCATCTAGGTTCAGATTCACACTCTGGCTCTAACCTGACTCCCAGAGTGCGCACTTGCCCTCTGGGTGACCTCCCTGGCTTATTAACTCATGCCAACCTCACCTAAGACTATACATAAGCGCTAAAGCTTATTACTGGCATAGTTTCTGGTAGCTAGACAAGTGACTCTGTGGTTCAAGCCCAGGGAGCATCGGTTTTAACCTAGAAGGGGAGTCATAAGAAAATTAAGAATGATTTTATCTAACGTCCTTAGATCAAAGAAGAGTTGTTTGAGAAGATACAGGCGTAGTGAATAAAATATAGCCAATAACTATCCAATCAGATCTCAGAAAGTTCCAGGAAGGGGCCTTGTATTCAGGACCAGAAAGCCTGGGGACTAGAGCAGTCCTATTAATAGAAACTGCACTGTTGGTACTTGAGTCTCTTCCAAGTAGCATGATGAGAACTAATTGGCAGGGATGGGTCCAGCTCCAGGGTGGGCTCAGAAGCCTCAGTGGGAACGTTTGGAAGATAATGACTATGCATTTATATTTATCTCAAGCACAATAGAGATTTCTAGTGTTTTTACATTAAAGGACTTACGAAATATTGTCATATATTTAAAATATATAACCTTCCTTTTTCCAGAAAAAAAAAAAAAGAAAAGGCTTAAGGCAGCTTGCAAGTGTTAAACCGTGTCTAGGCCAGCACAAGAGAGTATCTAATAAAGGGAGAGAGAAACGAATAAGTGCTCTCAGACCTCTGAGCTGTGTTAGCGCAGCCTGTGACACCCTGTCTGGCTGTGCTTTGTGCACTGTGTTGAGGGCTCAGTGGCGATCAGGATAAGCAGGAGTTTACTCTCTGGGAAGCTCTGTTTTTTGGAAGAGAAGGAATAGTCTTTTAAAAGGGAAACACTGAATTCGATGGCACGCACATGTAAGCCTAGCACATGAGACACTGAGGCAGGAGGATCACAAGTTTCAGACTGCCTGAGCTTTGCATCTGTCTAACAGAGTCAAGGAAGGAAAAGAAGGAAGTAGAAAGAGAGAGGGAGGGAACTATAAATACATGAAGTGGCTGGCAGTTGGCAGTGTTAATCTTGTTTAGGCTGATGGTCAGAGATCCTGAAGTGACTTTTGAGCCAATCACTTTTGCTTCCTTCCTCCCGCCACCTCCCTCTCCAGTCTTAGCATCAGACTTCTCTGTGCAGCCCGTCCCCAGCCCCACTTGGCTAGTAGTCAAGTGTCCCGGGTTTTATCTTGCAGTTCTACCCTGATGTTTCTCCTCCTCTTGATCTCACTTCCACTCTGCTCCTTCCCTATCCGCATGTGACAGGCCAATGTATGGAACCCACCGTTCCTAACAGTCACCATGCACTTGCATTCTTGGTGCCTGTGCGTGTAGTGTCTACACACCTTGGCTGTTCGCTGAAATCACTCATTTCTCTGGACTCACCTCTTCTGAGAAGCCTTCCCTGATGACCCTAAGCAGGATGAGTGCTCTCCTCCTCTTCTGTGCTCTCCCCACACTAGCCTCTACCTGCATCTCTCCGTTAACAAAGCATGATGGTTCCTGTTTGCGAGTCAGTCCTTCGTGTGTGTACGCTGTCCAGTGTTTTTCTTCGCATCCACAACATGTACCTTGGGGTGCACTAATTGCACTAGTACTTTTCGCTGCCTTGCTACTGAATTCCAGGCAGTGCTGGGCACGCCACACGAATATTTAAAGAGGCATCACTGGGTCCATTTGACATATGGGAAATAAGCCGGAGACTGACTGAGGAACAGAGCAGGAGGATTACAAACTCAAGGCCAATTTACCAGCCCAGGCCACACTGTAGTGAGAACCCCTCCCCCTCCCCAAACAAAACAAAGCAATAAAACTGGGTCAAAGTTGTGTGGGGAAAACAAAAGCCAGTTGAAAATATGTTCCACTTTTACTCCTTTCCTTGTCATTTTGGTTTTGGAATATGTGGGATTGAAAAGGGATGATGATGAGCTTATTGAGGAAAAGGGGCCCCAGGCCCGTATCATAGTCAACCACAGGTAACTATATGTTGTCAAGGCTGTGTGGGCGCATCCTACACTTCCCAACACAGCCTTTCTGCCCACACCATGCTGAACGGATCACCGTTACTCAGTTTGGTTCAGCAGATGTTTACTTACAGCCCTGTGGTTGCCCAGTAAACGGAGGTCAAACGGGTGTGTCTACCCCCAGCTATGAAAGACATGGGAATCCACGAGCCAGCTCTTCCCAAGTCCAGAGAGGAGAAAGGGAGGCATCTCCATCTTAGAGAAGGCTGCTGCTTGGCCACTGGTTCATTCTGTTGGGTTAACTGTGTCACTCAACTAGATAGTTGCATCTCGCTGTGAAATACTCTCATTTCACAGATGCAGTACAAATATTTCTTTTTGTTTGTTTTTGCTTTTATGAGACAAAGTCTCCCTACATAGTCCAGGCTGACCTTGAACTCAAGTCCTCCTGCACCAGCCTAACTGCTAGGTCAGGATGAGCTTCCACATCTGACCATACCACAGTTCTCTAGTATAGAAATTGTCACTGAATTTGGGACTTAAATTCATTAACTGCATTATTTGGGTGGTGTGTTTAGGTCTTAAAATATTGTTCCTTGTGCTGCCCAGATGACTCAACAGGTAAAGACACCACGCCTGATGGCGTGAGTTCAACTCCCAGGACCCACATATGGAAGGAGAGAGCCAATTTTTACCTCCATGCATATATGCTGTGAATATCTTCCCCAATAAATGAATAATTATAATAACTTTTTTAAAACTTTTGTACCTTAACTAAACTATTCAGGTAAATGTTTCTCTGTGAAAGTCACCACCTCCGTGCTCATTACATACAACTACTTCCCATGTTTTATTAGGGGTTCAGAACCGTTATGTTGAAGAGTCTGAGCATGAAGGTGGTGAGGTCCAGCATCCGTGCTGAGGCTGCACAGTGCCATGGAAAGACAGGGCATCACGTGGCAAAGACAGGAGGCTGTTGTCTCTCTCTTATAAGACCACCAGTATTAAATCATCGGGGCTCCCTCCTGGTGGCCTTATCTAATCATAATCACTCCTAAGGACCCTATCTCCAAACACGATGCTCAGATTAAAATCCCATAATCTTAATACCACACGAGGGTTAAGTTTCACCACACGAACGCTTGAAAGGATGAGAATCTGTTGGTCTCTGGATTTCTTTTTTGCTCGTGGGAGGGCAGGGTTGGATTGTGCATGGGATGTCAAATAAAAGATGAATTGATGAGTCTGAGGGGTTTGGTCTGAACAAATAAGGTGGATATAAGGAGCTATTTAACACAATGAGAAAGATGAAAGCAGAACTGGTTTGGCAGGGGGAATCAGGATGTGTGGATGTTACATTGAGGATTGCATTAGCTGTCAAAGTGAGGATGTGGAGTGGATGGTTTGATAAGTGGTTCTGAACTCAGGGAAGCTTGAGGCTAGAGGCCAGGCTGTGTGAGGGAAGAAAACACGGAAGTCACAACCTGGGTTCAGACCCCAGCTTCTCACTGTGACCTCGAGCAAGGTTTTTCTCCCTTCTACCATCCTTATCTTTATTGAACTATGGGTGAACTATGGCATTGGTGAACTAATGTCTCAGGACATTTGGAAGGGTTAAATGAGGCTACATTCATAAAACATAGCACCTAGTACATGGCAGGAGAGTGATGGGTGTTTGCTTCCTCTGGCCAGCCCCCTTTGAGGTTGCCAGATTCCACCAAATGCCATGAGGGTAATATGGACCCAGGAAGTCCTGGAATGTCAATAAGAGCTCCATCCCACCAGCAAAGGAAAATATTTTCCCAACGAGAATATTTTCTTTCTAAAAAGAAAAAGTTTCAGTGTGCTTAAGGTACATCAGAGGGTAAGAGACTGTAAACCAGAGGAAGGAAAGTGATGTCAGAAGGACCAGGGCCAGGGTGATAGCCCAGAACAGTTAGGGTACACAGGAGCAATGCTTCATTCTTGGGGGTCACCAGTACCCTGACAGCACTGTGTGGGCTTCCCACAGCTCATTTTCAGGTGGCCTCCACAAAGGACAACCACTGCTCTGTCCTGGAGCCATCCCCCTTCCTGTAGCAGAGCCTCCTAGCTGGTCTATGGCCCTCCACTTGAGGCACAGATTCAGGGTCCTTAATCTGTGCTACAGAGGGCGATGGAACATCAAAAAGCCTCTGATCCCGCCGGTGGCAGAAAACTCACTTCTCTCCAGAGTCCTCCACCACTGGCTCCCTCTACATGGAAGAAATACTAGGTACAGCTAAGAGAACTGGATGTCTTCTCTGCCATTAAATTCCAGTTTCAGGCAAACTATTAGTCCTTTTGAAAAAAGAACAGCTGAGAATTCAGTCTCCACCTCCATCTTGACCAGAAAAGTGGTCAGGACGGGCAGGTGAATTGTGAACATGCCCCTCACTCAAGTAGCAGAAAGCAGAATGGCAGGAGTCATATTGTTTAGTGTTTTTGCTTGTTTGTTTGTTGTTGAGAAAGGTTTCTCTGTGTAGGCTTGGCTGTCTTGGAACTCACTTTGTAGCCGGGGCTGGAACTCAGAGATGTCCCTGCCTCTGTGTCCCAAGTGCTGGGATTAAAGGCCTGTGCCACCACCGCCCGGCTTCATATTGCTTCTTAGAGGACTGAAAAGAGGGAAACAAGCCCAAGTCTCCTCCTGCATCGGCAGTTTTCCTTACTACCAGAGGTTGGAATGTGCTATTCTTTGATATAGATGTGTCCTACTTGTGTGTTTGTGTTTTGTTTGGACCACACAATGTTTTTAGCACGATTTGTTGCCAACATTAAAAAAAAAAAAAAAAAAAAAGACTTCACATTAAAGTGTGGGCTTTAGGGTCCAGGTAGCCGCTCCGACACCCTGGCCTAGCCTTCCGATGAAGCTCTGTGCAGAGCTCTGTGATGGCAGCTGAGTCCACACTACCATCAACACGGCATTGTTCGTCACGATCCCCGCCTTCTTTCCTCCTCTTTGCCTCCCTGCCTTGCTTCACTAACCCGTGAGTTCAGTCCCTGGGCTAAAGTGAGTGCAGACTGGGCAGTTAATGAATTCTGAGTGAGGAGCTGAGTCATGTTTGTATCAGGAGTGAACTGAGAGGGATAGAGAGGAGATAGCTAAAAGGAGGGTCTCGATGTTGTTCGGATGATGAGAGGGTAGAGGCTTGCTCTCCCGTGGGCAGCTTGCATGCTATCATGAGAGCATCAGTTCACAGACAGTAAGGAGCCCTTCCCTGAAAATGAGCTAGTAACTGGGCAGGCTGAACTCTGTGGAGGTCCCTATTAGAACCTTTGTGAACCATGTCTGGGATCCATCCGGAGCCTCGTCTCCAGCCCCCATTAGCAACTCACACCGCAGTGTCAGGAATTTTGTAGGAAGACAGTTTTCTCTTCACACACTCAATCCCCCACCCTCCCACCCCCACCCAAAATTCAGGGCAACTGTTTGCGGTGCCCTCATAAGCAGACTGATCTGCTGCTGGCTTCAGTGAAGGAACTCAGGAACCCGACTTCATCAGTACCAAGAAAAATGATTTCAGGATGCTTGTTTGAGCAGACAGCATATCCAAAGTTTGTGGTTTGAGCTGAAAAAAAAAAAAAAAAAGAAATGGCTTTCTGTGTTCCTTATGCTCATCCTTCACGTTCATGACCATCACCACCTGAGACTACTTAGGGTTCAGGATAGCTGAAGGGAGCATAAATCCTGCTTGCTTTGAACACAGCCCAGGGTGCATCCTATCTTCCTGTCCTGACCAACATTAATCAGCTCTTCCCCCTCTCCTTCCCTTGTCTGTGTCTGTAGATCAAGAGCCCCCAGTATTAGTCACTGCAGAAGCGATAATTAGTAAGTGCAAGCCGCTATTCGCATCCATCACTCTGTGCCTCAGATTCAGGCTGAGCCAAGAAGATGGAGAAAGCTGACATCACAAAAGGATGAGTCGTTATCCTGGGTTTTTTCAGAGCTTATGAGTCTGAATGTTTCTTTGTAGATTTCTGTACCCTCCCCGGCTACTATAATTGCAACTAGGAAAAGAGTGCCAAAGAGACATCTAGCCATTCATTTTATACTGTTTGCCTTTTCTGGACTCAAAAACATGTCTTTAGAGCCCCAGGAATCTGAGACAGCAATGCCGTGTGTTAGTGGTATTATCTTGGAATTTACCCACTTCGGTGCTCAAAGGCACCAGAATGAGATTCAACTTTCTCACAAGGACAGGCTGTGTCCCCCAAAGAAGCCATAGCTTGTGCCATTCTAGTTACCTACGTCCTAGGGAAATGCGTTTCCTGCTCTGGCTGAACATGTGGCCAAGGGCACTGCTGCCTACAAAGAGAGGCTGTCTCCAAATCCACTAACAAGTCATGAACTTCCTCTCCGTGCACTGCTAACCAAATGCTGCTGAGCAGTGCTCCGCTCTCAGATTACAGCTTTGGCGCTCTCTGACACATGCTGGCTCCGACTTTTTCCATCACACAGTGTTTCTTCCAATTTTTTAAATTTCCCATATCAACCACTTTACTCTTCTGAGCAGAATAATTCCAAGCCAAAGTAACTGATGAGGTTGGCAAAAACCTCACCAACTCTAAAGGGATGTTAAGGATCCCCAGAGGAGGGGTTGAGGCTGCTCAACCAGCTTGTACTGGCCTGGACATCTTCTAGAAAATGAGGGTGTAAAGCTGTAGAATCACAGACCCTTCCTACTAAGAGTAACACCACATTTCATCACACTGAAGATGCCACTGACTATTAGAAGCCTTGTATTGCATGTACTCACAAGAAAAGGGAAGCTTAAAATGTGCCTCTAATGAAAGTGCCCCAGACACCAATAAACACCGCTAGGTCCCTCCCACCAGACTCTACTGGCTTTAAAATGCGCTTAGGTGAATGAACTCTGTCACTCCTTCTGCCCTGGGTCGCATTTCTTGGAGTGAAATAGGCAAAATATCCATGACAAATGTAGTAAATATTGCTTTTCATTTTCCTGGGAGTCTCTTTCTAATGAAAAGAAAACATTTTCATAAATATTTATTTTTAAAGTGTGTGTGTGTGTGTGTGTGTGTGTGTGTGTGTGTGTGTGTGTATACACACGAGTGTAGGCACTTATGGAGGCCAGGGGACTCAGATCCACAGGGCTGGATGAGCTGTCCGGCCATGGGTGTTAGGAGCTGATTGGGTCCTCTGCAAGAGCAGTGTGTACTCTTAACCGTTAGCCACGTCTCCAGCCCTGAAAAGAAACATTTTCAAATAAGCAGCTGGGGCTGGAGATAGGATTCCACAGTTAAGAGCGTTGGCGGCTGGCTCTTCCAGAGGACCCAGGTTCAATTCCCAGAACCCACATGGTGACTCACAACCATCTGTAACTCTAGTTCCAGAGGACCTGATGCCCTCCCTCCTCTGACCTCTGCCAACACCAGGCATGCACATGGTTCACATATATACATGCAAGCAAAACACTCAGACATAGAAAATGAATAAATAAAAATAAACCAAGCAAGCAAATAAAGCATTTGCTTATTCCCTTACAAGAAAATATCAACATTGAGGACATTCTTCTAGGGATGGATGTCTGCTTTATTAAACCAAAATTTGTACCCCTCTGCTCTGTTTTTGAGTCTTGTTTTATTTATTTGTTTGTTTGTTTGTTTATTTTTGTATATGCAGTAACTTTTCATTCCAATCCTGAGGCATAATGGGCTCTTCATAAATATATTTCAAGCACATTCTTTCCCTTCCCCTAACTTCTCCCCAGATTGTCCTCACCTCCCTCCTCAAACAACTTCATATTTTTTTTCTTAAAAGGAAAGAAAAAAAAGAAAGATGGAAAGAAAAACAAACAGAGCCAGGAGGTGGTAGCCTACACCTTTAATCCCAGCGCTCAGGAGGCAGAGGCAGGTGGATCTCTGTGAGTTCGAGGCCAGCCTGGTTTACAGACTGAGTTCCAGGACAGCCAGAGTTACAACAGAAAAACCTTGTCTCCTCCAAAAACCAAAAAGAAAGAATGAGAGAGAGAAGGGGGGGGGGAGGGAGGGAGGAAGGGAGGAAGGAAAGAAGGAAGAAAGGGGAGGAGGGAAGGGAAACCCTTGTGTCCATTTCCCCTTCTTAGTGCTGGGATTTTTGTCTGCAGATCTTGTATGTGCTTTCTCTGTCTAAGTTTGTATGTGCCTGAGTTCTGATGTGTCTAAAACATGCTGTTTCATTGAAGTCATCCGCCACCTTTAGCAAAACTTCATGTCAATCAAACTTTATGCCAAGAACTATGCATAGAATGAAAATTTTAAGAGGCATGGGTAATTTCTAGTGTTTGTTTGTAACTTACTTCTGATCTGTATGAATTGTTTGCAGTGAGTGTGTATATTATTATTGTGTGGTAGAAAGAACACCATATGTGTACAGGTGCCCACAGAGGCCAGAAGAGAGCATCAAATCTCCTTGGGCTGGAGCTGTAGGTAGTTGTGATCCACCTGACGTGGATGCCGGGAAGTAAGCTCAAGTCCTCTATAAGAACCTTAACCTCTTAACTCGGAGTTGTTTCTCCAGCTCCTAGGGCAGAAATTTTAGCCATCCAATCTAATCATGCCAGATCATACAACTAGGTATGTCCAGGGCAAGTGTTGTGACCCAGAGGGTAGGATCCCTGCAGTCAGTCTAAGGCCCGTCCACTACAGGCTAGTAGTAGCTTCTGTCCCCTTCCTAGAGCACAAGGCATCACTCAGGAAGGCGGCAAATGCTTATTCACTTGGGTGCAGGGGTGCACACCTGTAATCTCAGCACTCCATAGGCTGAGGAAGGAAGATTGTGTGTTCCAGGCCAGCCTAGACTACACAGCAAGTCCCTGTTTCAGAAAACCTAAATAAATTAATATAAATGTTCGTTTCAAATACTTGTCATAGTGTGGCTCCTGTGCTCTTTCCTTTAGTATGATTTCTGTTAGAGGAGCAGCAATGTCATCTGGCCATCCTCTCTAACAGTGCAATGAGGTAGTTAAATCATCACCAGTTCCTGACCAAAACCTTTGCCAGTGAACCGAGATGACTAGCCCAGTGGAAATGAAATGTGTTTATGAAAAACCATGGGTCTAGATCTGCTCAAACATTGTCTTCTGAACCCTGAGCATGCTCCTTCCCTTCCTTCCCATCCCTTCCCCTCCCTTTCCCTACCAATGATTGGTCTACTTTATAGAGTTTGGGTTTTGGTGAAATGGAAAATGTAAAACGGATAGAAACAAGGAAATGGATAGAAAAGGTCTCTGACGTTAGTAAAAACCATCAGAGATGTCTGTGAGACATGACATTGCCCGGTGTGTGAGAGTCCCTGGTGCTGGTCCCTCTGAAGAGCATGGGCCCTACCAGACCCACCTAGCAACAGGAATGGAAACCACCACGCCTGCCCCTAGAGAACAGCAGCTCCGAGTAAACCTTGTGGCTTTGTGGCAAGGGCAATTCTTTTACCGCGGCCAGCTAAATACGGGATTGGGAGTGGCCTCATGTATTTATGTCCAGTGATGTGGGATCGAACCCAAAAGAAAGGAGTGAGAATGTGATTATGAGCTTTCGTAGTCAAAATAAACACCAGTAAGAAGCGATGTCAAGCCCTACTCAGGTAGATTTGACTTCCTACGGTTCAGCAGCCAACGCGGAGCTTATGCTAGGAGAATGTAATAAGCAATTTTAAAAAAGTACTGTCTCGTCATTAATGTATTTGGCTGGCAAGCAAATACTGAATTCTTACGTGTGAAAGCAACGGGGTGTACTGGGACAGGCAAGTGTATGGGGAAGTCCCGACTAAACATTCTAATTGTCCTGCTGGGTTTGTTCCAGCTGCAAAGGCGCCTCTCACTATGGCCTGACCAAGGACAGGAAAAGGCGCTCGCAAGATGGCTGTCCCGATGGCTGTGCCAGCCTCACAGCAACGACGCTCTCCCCAGAGATGTCTGCAGCTGCCACCATCTCTTTAATGACCGACGAGCCTGGCCTAGACAACCCTGCCTACGTGTCCTCAGTGGAGGATGGTGAGCCAGTGACCAGCCTTTCAGACTCTGGCCGGAGCAACCGAACCAGGGGTGAGTCAAGTGGGTGGTGTCTGGGAATAGGCTCTCGGTTTTCCCTGGGATTGCCCTCTGTAGAATACTTGTGGGGGAAAGCTCTAGAAATGTTTTTTTTTTTTTTTTTTCAAGGGGAAATCATTCTGGTAGTTTTGGCAGCCACTCAATGAAATGAAGCCGAGAGCCTTAGATGATTACGGCTGTGCAATCTGACTTGGTGAAGGCAGTTGAGGCGAGGCCTGATGATGGTTTCTGCAGTGTGGGGACTCCCCCTGCCTGCTCTAGAAAGTGTTGTTATACCCACTCAGCCAAGGAAGGAAAAAGGTTTTAAATAAGTAAGATGTGTTATTTCGTTACAAAAAAAATTAGAAATACAAGTAAATAAACTCTTATCATTAAGAGACAACCACTGAGGGCTGGAGAGATGACTCAGAGGTTAAGAGCACTGACTGCTCTTCCAGAAGTCATGAGTTCAATCCCAGCGACCACATGGTGGCTCACAACCATCTATAATTGGATCAGAGCCCTCTTCTGGCACTCAGGTGTATAAGTGGAGAGCTCATAGAATCTTCTTTTAAAAAAAAAGGCAATCACAGTTTTTAATGCCATATTGTCTCATTTCATATAGTTTATTATGCATAAAAGATTTCTTTTGTGCTATTGTTGCGTGTTTGTTGGTCTTAAAGCAAGGTCTCACTCTGCACCCAGGCTGGCTTTGACCTCATGAGTTTCCTGTCTGATGTCCTGAGGTCTGGGATTACCAGCACATAGCAGCACACTTGGCTAAAGGCAGACTGCTGTGAACCTGTTTGTTACCTCTCTTTCTTCAGCAAGGCCCTTTGAACGCTCCACTATGAGAAGCCGATCTTTCAAGAAGATTAACAGAGCCCTGAGTGTTCTTCGAAGGACAAAGAGCGGGAGTGCCGTTGCCAACCACGCTGACCAGGGCAGGGAAACCTCTGAGAATACCACTGTTCCTGAAGGTAAATGGACTCCCCCACCCCAACCCCCATGCTAGCCACAGGCTGGGTTTCCGGAATCAGGTCAGGGATGATGACAGCCTGACCACCCACCCACCCTCTGTCACCCCTCTCTTCCCAAGGGCACCGTACTGTTTTTTAACTTTCATTAGCGTCCTCGCCTGAGTAAGAACCGAGACTCTTGCCTTCTTCAGCACCTTTTTGAGAGGAAATGCAACCGCTCCTTGGGCTTCAGGTGCTAGCTTAATGCATACGAGAATAATTACTATAGTGAGAGAGTGAAAGCACTTTATTCTAGTTCGTTCTCACCACACGGCATTGTCCAGTCTTCTGCTGAAACAGAAAAAGAGTCAGACACTGTGAGTTCTGTACAAACTGAGATCCTTTGTTACTTTAATTTTCTGCATTCGTTTGCTTACTGCGTGTGGGTGGAGGTGAGTGTGCATGCCCGCGTACACATGCACTCATGTGCCACATGCATGTGGAGGTCAAAGGACAACTTGTGAGGGTTAGTTCTCTCCTTTCACCAGGTGGGTTCTGGAGCTGGAATTCAGGTCAACAAGTGCCTCGAGCCACTGATCTCACGGGCCCTTGAAAAGCATCTCGGACAGAGGCTGGTCCACGCTGGTAGACTAGGCCACACCTCCTACACCTGCACATGAGCCTCTCTGCGCCTTCAACATGGCCTTTCTTATTTAATCACCACAGGAACCCTGTGACCAGGGCACATTTCGGGGCTGCTGGCTTCTCACTGGTGTGGCTGCAGGGTGGCTTCCTGTCATTATCCCTGTTTTCAGGAAAGGATGCTGAGGCATATAGAGGTCACTCAACTTGTCCCAAATGGCCTTGTTGACCTTTGAAGCCACAGGGAGAAAGTGTTGTATCTCAGCACGTGTATGGTTTATGTTTCCCAAATGTAAGTGGAGCTGATGAGGAGACCCTGTTTTTTTTCCACCTTTCTTTTCATTTCATATGGAAGCTTCTAAGTTAAATTTGTTTATTAATTAATTTATTTATTTTGAGAAAGGGTCTTACTCTGTAGTATTGGTTATCCTAGAGCTTACGTGTAGATGAGACTGGCCTCAAATTTGCAGTGATCCTCCTACCTTTGCCTCGTGAGAGCCCTGGGCTTACAGATGTGCACCACCTCTGGTTTGTATTAAACTATACAGTAAAACAATAACATTAAAAATAGAAACAACTTTTCACGTACTAGCTAGTACTCTGAGTCATGCACATGTCATAAGGGTGCTAAAAAATGAGAATTGTCATTCCTAGTAAGGAAAATGATCCAGAGAGGTTAGGCAAGCAGGCCAAAGTCACACAGCTAAACCACCACTACCACCTCTCTCTTTCTCTCTCTCTCTCTTCCTCCCCCCTTCCCTCTCTACCGGATTTTAACTTCAACCCACTCTTTGGGTTTAAAGTTAAAGGCCCAGACACTTCATTTCCTATGACCTAGGAAAGTTCAAGAGCAGCATACGAGACTCCTGGCTTACCTATGCTGACCTCTCACCGCGTGCCCTCCGTGCCCTCCCCTCAAGTGCCCGTCCAGAGCCTCCCAGCTGCTGACCAGCCCACACTCTCCCTTCAGCTGCCGGTCTTATTCTTCACCTGGAAACAGGGATAAGGCCCACCTTCATAGGGTCAGTGTGAGGACTGAAAATGCGCATTCCAATTTCTTAGTTCAGCACGCAGAAAGGAATGTTTTAAAATCCTGCAATCTTCAGACAAAGACAGAGAATTTTGATCAAATCCTTCCGTGTCCAGACGAGGACAATTTTGACAGTTCAGACATCGTTTTAACCCTCCTGACTCACGAGGACCTCATTGCTCAGGCTCTAAGGAACGTCGTTTAGGAGTGTGGTATCGGCTGTCACCAGATGTTTAGATTCAGGAGAACAGTGTTTGTGTCTGGTATCAAGGAAGGGAGGGAGGAAGATGGAGAAGCCAACACTCTTTGTTTAAAATGATTTTTCTAAAAGTTTCTGTTCCCTTGATACCAGACACATTCTGACACATGCTTGTGGTAAAGTCTACTTAATGCAGTCAGAGCACTTTAAACATTAACTGAGCTCAGACACCCCACATACTGTTAGCACAGGAGCTGGCAGGTGAAGGCAGCTACTCACATCCACAGCTTCCCCAAAGCCTATTTGCTGACATTAAATTAAATCTGAATGGAGTTTAAGACCCACACTTACAGTGGCATGGGCTTCCTCTGGCCACTGTGTTATCTTGTTAATTATGCTGTGTAACAATTACAAATAACTTTTTCTTCCTGTATAATTTTCCTGGACAGTCAAGTTCATTTAAACAAACGGACTATGGTTATAGGTTTTGAAAATAGTCACCAAGAGTGGTTTAAGCCGGGCAGTGCCTGGTCTACAGAGTGAGTTACAGGACAGCCAGAGTTACAACAGAGAAACCCTGTCTCAAAAAACCAAAACAAATAGACAACAACAAAAAAAAAAAAACCCAAAAACAAAACAAAGAGTGGTTTATATAAAACCTGACTCATAGTGTATATCTCCAGGAGGCTTTTAGGACTAAGGAGATGCCAGCAGCTATGGGGCGCTGAAGGTCTCCCCTCTGCATCTTAACTGTGCCTCAAGCTACACAACAGAGCTATTCCCAGATAGACTAGGTGTGACTTATTCTCAATACCTCGTGTCTCTAGATACTTCTAGTCCAACTGGAGTGGGAAAACAGTGCCGGTCAGTACTTCTGGGTTCTTGGTCCCTAGGATTCTGTCCCTGTGGACTTTGATCTGGCTGTGAACACCTGGCTCCTGGGAAACTGATGAGCCCATGAGCATGCCTGTCATCAGAAGCCTGGCTCTGCTCTGGGGTGCCTTACTTCACCACTTCCCATTAGTTAGTTCACTTTCCTTCTGTGCATTTCAACACACACACACACACACACACACACACACACACACACACACACACACACACGTGAATAAAGGGCTGTATGTCACCAAGGAGCTGTGTATTGTCCCAGACAGACTGCTACTTTGTACCTGGTCCCAGCCAGGGAGGGTCCTGGGGAAAGCCAACTCTTGGGTCAAATACTAAAGTTTGGAAACACCAGCTCACATGGTCTTTAACTCTCCCTCTAGCACTGAGTAATCCAGGTAGATGAGGGACAAACCCCCAGAAGGTGCCCTCAAGGCCCTGATCTTGGCCTCTTTGTGACTGTGAACCTCATTTTTTGACTACCTGTTATTGACAGCAGTAACTGCCAAAGGGCTGAGGACTCCTGGAGCCTGAAAGACAGAGTCTCTGAGATCTTCCAAAATGATCTAAGAGGACTGATGAGCAGATTCTATTTTTGTCCATCGATAAGTGATGAAATTGCAGTTCATTCCCTGAAGACATCTGTTCATTAATTCATTCCATTCAAGCAGTAAGCATCAGCCTAAGGCTTCCGGGTGTGGAGAGATCATGCACAGAGCCATGAAGGAGCTAGCTATCACTCCTCCACAGTGCAATCAAAGTAGTTTGAACATTAATTGAATCAGTCAACCAAGTACTGTTAACATCAGAAACATCAGGTTAAAGATAGATATACACAGCCTGATGGCGAAGCGAGTTGCTAGATCCTAGAGTCCAGTTGGTGATAGGAGAGATCAACATAGATAGCACTAATGGAAGGTTGAATGCCAACTGGAGTCAGCCTTATAGGAATCGTGTGCTTAGAGACAGCAAAGGAAAGAGAGATTGGGGTAAAGTTTAATTGAAAGGGATTATTACATGCATGCCTTGAAGGAAAAATTGGGTTTCGGCCCAGGATGAAAAACATTCCAGCAGAGAAATGTACGCTGGCACCAAGGCAGGAAAGTGGAAAACACGCACAAGGAACAATGACCAGTTTAGTTTGGCAAGAAGAATGGTTGCAAATGCCCATCAAGTAGATGTCTGAAACAAATACTGTTTTTGTCTATTTCAGTCTTCCCAAGGTTGTATCACCTGATTCCAGATGGCGAAATTACAAGCATCAAAATCAATAGAGCGGATCCCAATGAAAGCCTCTCCATTAGACTGGTGGGAGGCAGTGAAACCCCACTGGTCCACATCATCATCCAGCATATTTACCGTGATGGAGTGATTGCCAGAGACGGACGCCTGCTGCCAGGAGACATCATCCTCAAGGTGCCTATGAGGCATGATCTTGTAGCTGTAGGCCACAAGATCATGAGCTGTAGGTTATGAAAGGCACATAATCTAAAGCCTTAAAAGTGAATAATGGTTGGATGGGTAGGTGGAAGGATAGACAGATCGATGGACAGAAAGGGTGGGTAAGTGGATAGGTGAAATCCTTCAGAGCCAATAATGGATGGGTGGGTAGGTAAATGATGGATAGGGATGAATGAGTTGGTGGGTAAATGGGTGGATAGATAGGTGTGTGAATGGATGGGTAAGTGGCGGACGCGGTGGACAGGTAGGTGACAAATGGGGCAGATATAATGAAGTAAAGATAGACACTTTCTTTCCACAGTTACATTGCTATAAATCTCAATAGTGTTCTAATATAACTGAAATGGGCCTTTCATCCCCTTCTCTCTCTATTTATAAACAGTTCTCTTTGTCATTGTATCATTTTCCCTGTCTTCTCTCCCCTTCTCCCATCTATGTTGTTCTCATCTTGCCCCTTTTCTTTCTCCACTTCCTTCCTTTCTCTTTCTGCTCCTTTTGTGGCCTCTCCTTTTAAAAGAAACATTAGTATAAAATCAGACTGGAGCCTATGTTATCTTAAATTGTAAAGCAGATTAACAGAAAGATTTGCATTTGATCTAACTGTGTTCAGGTGCCCTTCTACAGAACATCTCCTGCGGCTTAATGGTCGCCTCTAGTCTAGTCTCATGACCCAGAGGCATTCCAGATGGGCAGGAGTGGAATGACCTGGGTTGGGCATACTGTCCTGGTAAGCATGCTTGAGAAAAGAGTCTTTACAGAAGAATTTTCAGGACAGAAAGGAGGGGGGTCGGGGAGAACTGTTTATCAAACAGACGTCAAACGTGAGCCAAAAGGGCTGAGAAGTCCCTCCCTACTCATCTATTTCTTATCTGATACTCAGATAACAGTTTCATCCCACCCTTTGCAGGCAGCAGAGGGACTGACTACTCCTGTCCCAGCATGAGCTGTTTGTTTGGCAAAGTAATTGGAATAAGAGGAGAAATAATTGAAAGCAGTTTCTGCAGGCATGTTGACATTCCCACTGGTCTCTGGGGTGTCGCACAGACAGGGCCCACCACTCTAGTGGGCCACAGCCACTGGGACCCCACTCACATCAGGGCTTTCTCCCTGATTCAGCAGAGACTATTGCCTGGGGGGTGGGGGATTGCATAAGAAAATTCTGTTCTTTGGCCTTCGGCTGGAGGCTGAAGGAATGCCAGGAACTTTTACCAGGTGACCCTGACTTCTCTTGTCCCTGGGAAAATGGGGTAGCAGGCTCTACCACCTTCTGGGTAGTGTCCCTTTGTATATGGGGGTCTCATCCATTTCTGAGCTGCAGCAGGAGGCAGTGGTTGGCCTTAAATAAGGCCCTCTCAAAACTCATTCTAATGTGCCTCTAACAATTGGCTTCAAGTACAAGAAATCTTAGCAAACTCTAGGAATTTAAGAAGGTCATTGCTCTTCTGTGGGGCCCCTTCTTCAAGCAGGGAGAAGGGCTGCTGGAAACTGCTTTCTTCCAGAGCAGTGACAGACACTGGGGGCTGCAGCCTCCAGGCTGGAGCCCCAGTAATTAAAGCCAGGAAGCCAGATGCAGCCACAGTCCTGTAGAGTATTAGTGAGGCCCAAAGGAGAGGCCTAGCTTTGAGATGTTTCAAAAGTGCTATAGAGTGAACAGCCTTTCAATAAATAGCCTAGGAACTAACTTCCTTCTGCATTCATTTGTTGAAAATTATTCAAGCCCCTACTCCCACCCCTTTATAGTTAGAACATAGGCAGATGACCCTGAAGACATCCACCTTAATATCTGACGTTCCTCTACACACTGTCACACTCAGCCCTGTAATGCACACTCAGGCACACATACACATATAACAGCTCCTTTACATACTCAGGCCCACTCACAGATACAGTATTATACAATGTACTCACACTCAGACCTACTCACAGATACTGAATCATACAACACACACAGAGACTCAGGCCCACTCACACAGATACTGTAACATGCAAACACACATTCAGGCACACTCACATACATACTCTAACATGCAAGAGCACATATACACACAGACGTGCTTACATAAGATACTGTATAATGCGACACACACAAGCACACTCACACAGATACTCTATCATGCAGACACACACACACTCAGATACACTCACACCGATAATGCGAAAGCACAGTCAGCGCACACTCAGGCGTATTCATGCAGATGCCATAACATACCGACGCCTACACATGGTTGTGCACATGCACGCACATTCTTTGACTTGCAGATATACTCACGTATGCACGGGAGCGCTCACAGATACTACAGGACGAAATGCTAGCACAAGCTGAGGCACAGTCACACGGATACTCTCCATATATCAAACATGCACATTTAAACATATTCTCTCTGTCTCTCTCCCCCCTTCTCATACATGTGCACACATACACAGAGGAACTAGAAGTAAGAAGTATGGGTAACCCAGTATGAAGATTTTTTTGGACGGAAAGGAAAACATCGACTCCTTATGGTCTAAATGGCGCTGAATGTCACCATCTGGTGTTGGGTGCAGATCAGCGGTCAGGCCTGTTTCACATGAACTTCAAAAATATAGTCATTTGAGTAGAATAGGAAAGTGTCTTTTTTTTTTTTCTTTCTTCCTTCCCTATCAACTAAAAAAATAAAGTTGGCAGGCAACAGAAATGAAGGTCAGGATTCTGCAAATAGACATATAGGCCTGTGTAAGTATAAGGGTGAAGGGAGCAGAAGCCAGAAAATTACTGTGGAACACTAGGCTATTTGGACATAGGATAAAAGATGATAACAGAGCAGGGTAGGGGACAGTATCCTGGTTATTCTGTGGGCTTGGGCTTGTATTCATTTGATTGGGCTTGGATTCAAACCCATGCTGGCCTGGACCATTTCAGAAGGTTTGTGGTAGGTACACTCACTATCAAATGGCCCCACTCTGCAGGTCAATGGAATGGACATCAGCAACGTCCCTCATAACTATGCCCTGCGGCTCCTGCGGCAGCCCTGCCAGGTGCTGCGGCTCACCGTGCTACGCGAGCAGAAATTCCGTGGCAGAGGCAATGGACAGGCACTGGACTCCTATGGGCCACGGGATGACAGCTTCCATGTAATTCTCAACAAAAGCAGCCCCGAGAGCAGCTTGGCATAAAGCTGGTGCGCAGGGTGGACGAACCTGGGGTGTTCATCTTCAACGTGCTGAACGGTGGTGTTGCTGACCGACACGGCCAGCTAGAGGAGAACGATCGTGTGCTGGCCATCAACGGACATGACCTTAGATTTGGCAGCCCAGAAAGTGCAGCTCATCTGATACAGGTGGGTCAGGAGTCACCCCAAGATCCCAGTCAGAAACACCCACATGGGCAGGAACACTCAATCCTTGTATGCCTTGGGAGCCTCCATCTAGGGAAATCAAGGAAAGGCTGGCATTTTCAATGCTAGTGCCCAAGTAAGAACCCAACTGACACAAATGGTGTACCTTGGATCATGAGCTTACTGAGGCCTCACGGTGTATGTATATTCACTCCATCTCTGTCATCTCTCCCTCTCTTTCTCTCTTACCTTCCAGTCTTCCAGTCTGCTTTGTTTCTATTGTATGGTTAAGTACGGTAGCCTACTAAATTCTATAAGTACCTAGAGCAATGTCTAGCAAGTCTAACAATGTCTACCAAGCACTCAGTGAAAATGTGTATATTATATGTAAATGTTTAATAAATTAGTCAAATTACAAACAGATAAATATATGAAATTTCACTAATTCCATCTATGAGGGATTTTTGGTCAAACTATTTACCACAGAAGCAGACCTACATTTGTTTTCACATGGTCTCTGACCTTATGATGTAATCTCCACTTTTTATCCCCTTGACTTTGCTCAGTCATCATTGGCTGAGCAGCCTCTGTGTACCAAGCAGTGTCCAGTACAGTGGTGAGCAAGATGGCCACAGTTGCTTGCTTCTTAGAGCTTGAAAAATATCCTGTCCCAGATTTTGTACAACCAAGTCAAAAGAAGACAGAGCAAGACTAGAAAAACAGTTAAGATGAAATAGTCACACATTTTTAAAAAGTCCTTTTTTTCCCCCTCTTGAAGAAGCTATTCTTAAGATCTTCTTAGCATACTTTTTTCTCATCTTTAAAAACTAGACCAAAGGGATTGGTAATATCTTTCCATGTGACATTTGTTCGCGCCCTCTGCAGGTCACCCAGTGCAACTCCTGTTCTGGAGGTAATCTTTGCCAACTGTACTTTCACAACAGGCAAAAGAGAAATTCTTACTCATGTTATTTAGAAAAATCTTGATTACATGTGACATTTTATTTTTGAAGATTAATAACAGAAGAACATGTTTCTCCCTGCGAAAGTAAATGTATGAACTAAAGCCTTGCCTAACAGTGGGAATTCCTCTAAAAATCCCTTTTGCTTACTAAACAAAGCCAATCTGTTTCATAAGCAGAAAGAAAACCTTTTATTTTTCAAAAAGGCTAGGGCATCAATAGTTGGAAAAGAAATGTAAAAAATAGACGCTGGAGGGGAAGAAACAAGCTAAGCAAGAGCTCGCTGTCTCTGAAAAGTGGGTTTTATTTATGTGATACTTGTAACATACACCAGGCTGCAGGGATTAAACTAAATACCCTTCAAAGATGGAGACTCAAATTTCTACCCAGTCCTTGGCTATGCTGCCCTTGTATGTCTCCCCCATGAATCACATTTGCCTCAAAAAGACATTCCCAGACAGCATGTTCTCTTGGCCATGTTCTCCCCCGTCATACCGCATTCTGCTATGTTTTTCTACATCACTTCAGGGAAGGGTTATTGCAGAGAGACCACAACTGTTTTAAATTGAACCATCTTTACCTATGTCGAGCCCCTAACCTCAGCTGACTCATCAGCAGCCTGGGTAGACCAGTCCCCCCCTCCCCCCCAGTGTTAAGACAAATGGAGGGCCAAAGCCCTTTAAGAAAAGTACCCTTAAAGAGAAAGATACCTCCTACACGGAGCAATGGACTTGCTTAGTGGCTTAGTATGGACCACGTGGGTTTTCACCATTGTTAATTTCTCAAGCTTTTTGAGCGTCCTTACTAGAATAACTGTATGGAACACAAACTCTGGGACTATCTGATGTCACACTTGAGATAACAGAACAAAGAGATGACAGATCAAAGAGGGAAAAGAGGTCTCAACATCTGTATCCCAGAGGGTCCGCATATTCTACCCAGCTATCACCATGAGCGTCTGGGAATTCTAAGAGCAATGCTTACTTTGAGTTAATTTCTATCCATAGGCAATTCTTGCTTAGTGAGTTATGTTTGTTTAGGGGTTCAGATATATACAGTCAGCAGAGAAAGCAATGATGAATTTCAAATTGAGTAACCCTTCATGCTTTTTCTTCTTTCTTTTTTCATAAGACAACTCCAGAAACTGAAAAAAATTCAAATCAGTTTATAGAGGCAGGGGAGGGGGTGCATTCAGTAATACTGCCATATGTGTAATTTTTGTTCCTTGGATGGAATAATATTTAAACATACAGTTATTTCATCAAAAAACTGAAAGTCAAACTGTTCAAACTTTTAAAAGGAATGTGATAGGGCTTCAGACAGAGCCAAAGAATAAACAATGCTCCTCTCACATTACCTAGGTTTACTCTAAAGGCAGGATTCCAGTTCATGAGTTGTGCTTCATACTGGGGGGAGACGGGGGTGGGGAGGCAGAACTTCTATGAGAATTTAAACAATTAAGTCCCTGGGAGCCAATAAGAACCAGCAATGAAATAAGACCAGCTAGGTCTATTTGTTTCTACAGATCAGCATGGCATGGCTCATATGGAATCCAACCCCTGATTAGATAAATTGTCTTACCAGGGTCCTGTAGTAAATTTAGTGCACATAGACTAAACTTAAATCTCCTTATGCTCAGTTCTCAAAGCCCAATTGATTACTAAATTGGACTCTAAATTCCCTATTTGCCTGAGAAAGTGGGACTTGGAAACCTGTATAGTGCTTCAAGTTAGAGTTTATGAGAATGAAACTTATGCACAGCTATGCATGCAAGTGTTAAAGGGCCTCGAAGCCCTGTGCCCTTCCTCCAGCACACATATGCCTTGCATGCTTATTCCTTTGCCGTGGAAGAGAAATAAGACCAGTAGTAGCAACCTCAAGCTTCCTGAAGAGAAGTGGTGCTGAGGCAGAGGAGTGGCTTTGTCCTGTTGTCTCAGCGATCAGCAGATTCAGGGACCAGCGCACCAAATTCTTATTTTGACCTTGTCATTGACATCTGTGTGACCCTGCTTGAGTCACCAGTGGTACTTCCATCACCTCTCACTTTCTTATCCCTAAAAGATGTATGCTGCTGAGAATATGAGGCTCAATATGGAGCTACAGTCTACTGAGAAAAATTGACTAAATGATTGATCTAATTCTTCTTTTCAATTCTGGCGAAATCCTCAAATCTTCTCACCTTCCTTCCTCAAAGCTCTTCAATTTCCTTTCTCTGTGATTGGACTCTGATGTTTAACTCATGGAAGAGGTTCTACCTCTGTAGAAGATATTCATAATTTTTTTTTCTTGTTTTTTTTGAGACAGGGTTTCTCTGTTATAACTCTGGCAGGCTGGTCTCAAACTCCCAGAGATCCACCTGCCTCTGCCTCTGCCGAGTGCTGGGATTAAAGGTGTGTGCCACCACTGCCTGGCTTTTTATATTTCTGAAGCCTGCAGTTTTGTGTTCTGTGGGAAGAATTTTCCCACAGATATTCTTTTGCACAACAGAAGGAGGGTAAGGACAAGAACGTTGTCCCCAACCTTATTAGGTAGCATGTCATATCTGTATAGTCAACAAGGATGACTGGTGACACTGGCATGTTTCTAGCTTAGCATTTGACTCCAATGGCTCCAAGTTTTCTGTACTACCAAAGAAGGTCTATGTTGTATCACAAGGTTTCAGAGACAGCTGTTGATGTGTGAGGTCTTAATAGCCTTTCTCCCATCTTCCAGTACATTGTAAAGGATGAAGACAGATGTCTGTACCTCTTGGCCCCGTAGAACACAGAGGCAGTCTTTGCATGAAATAGCAAGATGGGAATTTCACTGCTGATGTCCTCTGCACTGTTGGTCCATCTATCAAGAAAATACTACTAAAGTGGCTAGACTAGAATTCATCATCTTGGTCTAATTCTCTACCCTAACCCTACTCAGCTTTGTTACAGTAGGGCCAGAGTACACATTTTAAACGTTAATATTGAAGAGAGTAGGAATGGCTGCCCTGAAAAAGAAAGAACCAAGGTTGAAAGTGAGTAATCTTTAAAGATGGTTGTCATGAGAGACAATGATTTGGAATTGTCTTATAGGACATAGCCACAACTGACTGAAGTCCAATTTAAAGACAAGCTTTCTGATTAGTGCTATCTTTAACTGGTACATACTGCCCAGGGAAGCTCAGTTCCCTGTTTTGGGGGGCATGAACATGAGCTGATTGACAGGAGGACCAGGATGTTGCAGTGGAGCTGAATCATGGGCCACAGAGAAAATGTAAGATCGGGTGCCGTCTCGCAGCTCTTGCATGTTTGTGACTGTCTATATGAGTGGAGCCAGAGCACCCCAGAGCTCAGGGCTTCACTGGGGCAAGCTGGATGAAGTAAGAATGATATTTGAATTTTGAAGTAGGAATGAGGCCACAGAGCAGTGTGGAAACACCTATTCCCACAAGTCTCTGTTGAAAATGAGTTAATGCTAGACTGCTGCCTTTCTCTGGGGATTTAAAAAAAGAAAGAAAGATGTACATGATGAATTTTGTTAAAGTTTTAAAATTATATTTGCTTGTTTGATGTGTGTGCACGCGCGCGAGAGTCAGAAGACTCGGAGGAAGAGTCCCTCCTCTCTGTCCATCATGTGATCCTGTGGGTTAAAGTCAGGCCTTCAGCCTTGGTGGCAAGCACTCTTGATAAAGACCTACTTCTCGGGCCTCTTGAATTTGGATTTTTGTTTTGCTTTATTTTATTTTTCAGAGGTCATTGAGCGGGGCACAGTGGTACGTGTTTGTAATCCCAGCACTTGTGAAACCGAGACAGGAGATGTTAAGTTCCATGTGGGTGCTACATAGTAAGACTCTGTCTTAAAGCAGAGGAAAAGATGATCAAGGAACCCCCCCCTCCATGAGTGGATGGATGACTAAGTAGAAGGCAGCTGTCCCAGCGGCTGATTCTGTAGGTCCTATTCCAGCTCTCATGCGCCTGTGTCAAGGGCCCACCCTTTTAAGTATGGGTCTCCTGCGGACCTAGACTCTGTCTAGGGTCTGCCTGCATCACAGAGCAGAGTTGTAATATCCAGCAGTCAATTTGGTATCCCCCCTCCCCCATTTCGTGTGTTTGTACAGAAAAACACTGCAGCATGGCAGAGAAGATGGAGACTTAAGTTGAAAATCTATAAAATGAGTAGAAGAAACACAACAGGAAAACCCCATGTGAGCTAGCTATAGCTCACTTGGTGCACACCTTTAATCCCAGCACTCAGGAGGCAGAGGTGGTGGACCTCTGTGTGTTTCAGACCAGCATGTTCTTCATAAGTGAGTTTCAATCCAGTCAGGGCTACATAGTGAGACTTTGTCCCCAAACAATTATGTATGTATGTATGTATGTATGTATGTATGTGTGTGTGTGTGTGTATACACATGCCCAAAGCAGTGCAAATGCCTTAGTTTCAGTTTCAGTCTTCCTTACAAATGAATAAGGGAAGCTCTTGGCTTGGTGAAAAGCTTCCATTGTCATGTTCAGGCTCTCTATCAACCTGTGCTCAGTGTATAGCTAGTACTGGCCCCCTTACTAACCATTTCCTGTTAAAATGACAGCTCTCCTGTGGCTGCCTTCCTGCATGCATGCAGGTATGAAACTAGACCCATTCTTGCCTTCATTCTTTCTGTGGCTCTGCCTTTGCTTCCCTTTCAGGTGTCACATTCCCACCAGTGGAAAGAAAAGCTCTTGTGCCCAGGGCAGTTTCTCCAGCTGCTCCTGAGAGTTAGTGCCAGGACAAACACATTAGCCCACCTCAGGTCCCCAATGCTGTGAAAGAAAGTGCACCGAATAGTCTCCCTGTGAAAAATTCACGAGGTGGCTGGGAAGAGCCACAGATCCAGCCTTGCAGAGAATTTATTTGCAAGTAAATTGACACCAGTGTTATTTATTGGAGTGTTGGTCCAGCCAACAGCTCCATCCCTGAGCCAGCATTTGAAAGCCCAATGAGAAATGTGTGCTTGAAAATGTGAATTAAATCGCTCATGCAGGCTGCTCCTTGACAGTTTGGATTTTGCCTGGCAAGTTGATCTGTGTGTAAGTAAGTCTCCGACATTCACATTTCTTATAAGGTGTTGTTCAGAGCGCACACTGTTCCCTGTCTAAGACAACAGGATATGACTGCAGCCCAGAGCAAAAGCCCTGCCAACAGCCTTCTCAACAGTGGAGTTTCCCCAAAGATAAGAGAGCAAACTTGGGCTCAGGGATTCAGGTTTTGACCTGAATGTTCATTGCTACTTGTCTTCTTCCTACAAGTTTTGCATCAGAGAGTTCTTGAAGATAACCTTTTAAAATAAGTGAAGCTTGCAAGTCCAAAGTTAATACAACACTCTCTTTCAGGAACTTAACACAGTTGGTGATGCCATAGTTCTGTGTTCTGTCAGCTTTCTTCATGATGCTTTACCTGCGAGCTCTCCCTCCCACTCCTCCTCCCCTCCGTGTGTGTGTGTGTGTGTGTGTGTGTGTGTGTGTGTGTGTGTGTGTTATGCAAGGTTCAGATGTAGTGAGGGATCCCAGGGAATTCAAGATAGGCTAGCAAAGGAAGGGCATTGGCTGGGTAAGTTGGGGCTGGGCACAAAGAAAGCAGGCTAAGCTCAAGCTTCCTCTGTGAGGGCATTTGCTAGCATTTTCTAAATGGATATGAAATGAACAGCTCACCTAGCTGACCATCCATTGTGATATTTGTAATACTTTTACTACATTCCATCCTGACGACGACAAATTTCAAGAGAGTCTTGAATGGAGATATATCAGTGTAAAAATGCAAAGCAGGAAGGTTTGAGCCGGTCAGTGCTGGTCAACTGTGAGTACCCAGTTGCACTGGTGGAGCTCCGGTACGAAGGCCCGGTTCCTGAGAAGGAGAGGGAGCTTTGTGCTCTGGAGAAGAAGGTGAGAGAATTGCTGTCTTAGTCTCTGTGGACTGCTATGAAAACAAAGTCCTCTGAACTTTGAGTTAGTCATTAATATGAACAACAGAAATGCATTTCTCACAACTGTGACTATCAAGATGTGGGCAGGTTCGGTATCTGGAAATCCCCCCTCCCATTTAAATCTCTGTGTGTGATGTATGCATGTATATGTGTGTGAGTGCATTCATGTGTGTGAGTATGTACATGCCACAGGAGGCACGTGGAAGTCAAGAGGACAACCTGCAGTGTTAGTCCTCACCTTCTACCCTATTTGAAGGTTTCTTGTTGTTTGCTACTGCATGTGCCAGCTACCTTCCAGAGATTCTCCTGTCTGACTTTCATCTCATAGAACACTAGGATTACAGACCTTTGCTACCTCTACCATCTTCACATGGGTTCTGGGGATCTGAACTCAGGTCCTCATGCTTGTGTAGCAGGTCCTTTACCCACTGCACCATCTCCAGCCCCAGATGACTTTCTTATATGTGGTATCTTCTTGTTGTATCCTCACGTGCTGGAAGGAACAAGCTCTTCTTTTGTAAGGCACTAATCCCATTCATGGGAAGTGAGTCAAAGACCTACCTGGTAACACCACCACCTTGGGGGTTAGGATCGCCACATATGAGGGGCACATGAATTCAAACCATAGCCAGTGAAAAGCAAACATCTCAGTTCCCACTGTCTGAGCTAGTAGAGACAAAAAGGGACTGCCTGGCCTTCTGTGACCTGACTTCTCCATGGCCCCATAACCACACCCATGAAGGAAAGAGACAGGCGCATCAGTGTCTGTTTCTGCTGTGCTGACTGGTCAAGAGCTGGAATGACAAGAGGAACTATCAGACCTTGTAATTTTCCATCTTCCTGGTTCCAGAACCTCTTTTCACCCAGGTACCTTTTTAACCAAATCAAGCCACGCCTCTTCCATCACCACTTTTCACTAAAGTGATGGGAGGATCTACGAGCCAATTCAGTTTGGGTAAACAACCTTGTTTCTGTGAGTTCTTCAGCCCTAAGGCCTCACCTGTCTCCCTTGAGCATCTGAAACCTTGGGGATTGGCATGTCTAGATCATGACACTCAAAATCAAGCCTGTTTAAGTGGCTAATTTGATGCCCTTCTCATCCAGGCAAGCGAAAGACGAGTTCACCTCGTCGTGTCCCGCCAGGTTCGGCATCACAGCCCAGACATCTTTCAAGAAGCTGGTTGGATCAGCACCAGCCCAGGGGAGAGGAACATGGCTTCTAAGGTAAGGTCCAGCCAGGAGTGTCTGCAGCTCTTGCAAAGCGCCATTTCTTGGGAAGGCTGGGCACTTTAATGTCTCTGGACCTTGTCATTTCAAGAAACACTATTCATGAAACTAAAAGGCCAAAGTTGGGAGGTAACAGGTGTCACCTCTCTAACTGGGGGTGAGGAAGGTGCTGGGTGAGTGTAAGATTCCTGTGTGCAACCCTCCTAAGGGCACCTGGTTTCTAGTCTAAGCCATATCCACGTCATATTTTTAACCAAGAGTCCTTCTGCAGCATAAGGACTGCTTCCATTCACTTTGAAATGCAATAAGAAGTTTACTTGATTTCTGATTTTTGAGTTTCCCAGTCTGCCTGGAAATGATGATGATTCCTCTGCTATTTTTAATAAATCTTTGTATTTGTACAAGGGACTAGGAATTTAATTTATAGCACTCAAAGTTCATGTTAGCAGTTTAATCTGACAGTATTCATTAATGTTAAACTATATGTGAGATTAAAAAAAATTACCTAAAGCTTGTATCTAATTAATGAATTCAGTTGAATTAAATAGAATGTGTTGTATTTTCATTCATTAAACTACTAAAAATGAGGCCTGCAGCACAGTGAGGTATAATTCCTTCTTCCTCCCTACCGTGAACCACGGAAAAGTCAGGACAGTCTAATCAGATCTTTTCTACAACCCTGTCACATGTCTGAATTCCGGGAAACATTCTGGCCTACTGGGAAACCAGTTCTTTTCATTCATACTTCCACCTGCCTTCTGAAATGCCCCTCCCAATGGCCACCACCCAAAAAGGTGATATACATGGCTGTTTGATGATTGGGTTTTTAAGCTGATTTAGGAAAACAACGTGGCATTTGAAAATAGTAGGAGTTCAAATGCTTCCAAGAAAAAAGAAAGAAAGCAAGTCCCGGATTTGTGGGATAGAAAAGCTTCTATCCAGATGAAGAGTTAAGCACTAACAGCCACCATCTTTAGGCCTGTGGTCACGTGTGTGAGAGAGGACAGGGAACATGACCGGAGCAGTGTCACAGAGACACGTTAAACACACCCCAGCACTGACTTTACGTCAAGCCGCTGGGTGTGTGGGTGTGTCCTGGTGCTTTTTAGATGTCTACAATGTTTTACGTTTGGAATCCTGGGTAAACATTCTAAAATATAAATATTCCATACAGCTTCTTAGTTGTCCATATTTTTTTAATTAGCTTGAACTACTTCATCACAAGGCAGGTTTCCAAGCATTAAGGGAACAATCCGAGTTCTCCGAAGTGAAGAGAAAAGACAGAAAGTACCATGTCTGTCCTAGTTTCCTCCTCCTGACTTAAGTTGGGCAATTCAGTGTGAGGAATTTACTGAGAGAGAGGTTTGTGTTTCTCCATCACTACCAACAGTCTCTCTCTCATACACATGCTCTTTCTCCCTCCTGTGGGGAGAGCAAAAGGCCATCAGAGACACAGGCCATGGGCTGACCTGGTGCTCAGCCACTCTGTTCAGTCTGACCTCTTGCTTAGTGCCGCCAAGGCTGTTTAGGAAGTACCCAAAATGTGAAAGACGTATAAAATAGGTAAACTTTTGCATGTGTATGTGTGTGTAGTTTGCGTGCACGTGCGTGTGTATTTACAAATAAGTGGGTGCATGTGCATGTGTGAGTGTGTGCATGCAGAGGCCAGAGCATGGCATCAGGTGTCTTCCTTGGTTGTCCTCTACCATATTTACTGAGGTTGGATCTTTCACCGAAGCGGGACTTTGCCTATTTGACTAGTCTAACTAGCCAGCTTGCTCTGTGGCTCCCTGAATTCTGGATTACATACGAGCTGCCATTTTTATATGCCTGGCTTTTATACGAATACTGCAGATCCAAACAGTAGTCCTCAGACTTGTTCAGCACGTACTTTAGCCACCAAGTCATCACCCCAGGTCATTTTTTTTAAACACAGAAAAGCTTGCTGGGCTAGGAAGATGGCTCCATGGGTAAAGGCACTTGCTGTCAAGCCTGACAGATTGTATTTGGTCCTTGCGAGCCTATGGTGGAGGAAGAGAATCAACTTCTGTAAGTTGTCCTCTGACCTCCACATGCATGCTACAGCATGTGCCCCCCAAGCCTCCACACACACAATAAATAAATGTTATAAAAATGAAAAAATGTACTGATATCCACGAATGATGAGTTTTCTGAGACCTACCACCATCAAAAATGGATGACTCCCCTGAGAGATTTGGGGTACAGTTTACTTTGTAAGCTCCAGATTTCTACCATGGTCTCCAAGATGTTCCCTTTCTACGTTTACTATTTGGTTCTGAAATGTAAGCTGCTCTGAGTAAACATTTGGAATTTGCCATGCTATAGCTCTGTTACATGACGGTTCTTTGTGTGTTCCCTGGGACACGGAGGACTACTACCTTAGTGATGCGGATTGTACAATGTGTGTATGTGGAAATGCCTTGTGAGTGCATGTGCCATGTTTCTGTGTCTGCCTTTAGCCCCTCCATCCTGCAGCTACTTGTCATGAGAAGGTTGTAAGTGTCCGAAAACACCCCAGCGAATCTCTCGGCATGACCGTTGGAGGGGGCGCATCACACAGGGAATGGGACTTGCCTATCTATGTCATCAGTGTTGAGCCCGGAGGAGTCATAAGCAGAGATGGAAGAATAAAAACAGGTACAAAGTAAAGAGAATGAAGGCACTGGGGTGGCAGAGCCTGGGGAGGAGTCAGAAGTTTGCTGAGCCAGCTGACTGCTCTCAGGGTCCAGGAGAGCATGTAAAAGGGAACTGGCCATGATGGTTCTGCCCCTTTGACTAGGATGAGCATGAGTGTATCTGTATCCAGGCTCACCCCTCTTCGTGCATGTGAGTGGGTGTGAGGAAGCTTTGCTGGGGGTGCTGGGGCCTCTAGACAGGCAGTCGCTATACCCATGAGCAAGTTGCTTCTAAGGCATATTTTAGCAGCACTCATTCTAACTGGTTCTTTGCCAGATTGATCCAGTATGAATGATTATTTTAATTGTGTCAATTTGTGGGGTAAATGGGATGAATTAGTTGACAGACTTCGATTTAGTGGTATAATTAAATATCACTGGAGGGACTTGCTCACTGATGAGAAGTGGACCTCTGTTAACCACTTCTGTTTTGGGCTCCTCTATATAAAGGAAGGTACCCAGTTTACCTCTGCAAGGATGGTTTTAATAACACTGTTCATTCACATGAAGAGGCTGCCTAGGTAGCCTCTTTAAGGGCTATGCTTTTTAAGGGCTCAGCGTTAAGACAAAACATCGTTTCTCAAGTGCAGTCACTCTGCTTGATGAGCTGCAGGGATGTGGGGTGGCATGGTACAAGATTTAGTCAGACAATCAGGAGGTGCTTCTCTTTGAGTCAGCGAGCATTTGAGGCCGTCCCTTGTCATTTTCCTCCGGTCTACAATTATTTTGTATGAAAAAGATGATGTCTACAAGGCAAACAAACAAAAAACCAAGGAAATAAATGGAAGAATAGAAACCAGGTACATTTTAATTTCTCTTGCTGTTCGGCAAGCACCGGGGAGGAGAATGCTGAGGCTCGACAGGAAGTGACTTAATGAGAACTTGAGTTAGAGTTGTAGCCTGTGACACATAGGGGCAGTTTTGTACAGAGTAGGTACTTAGCTAATGGTAGCTCTGCACATTACAGAGATACAGTGACTAGAAATGTTAACTGCTGTCCACCTCTGTAAAAGTGCAGGTCCAGGACAATTCTGTGTCAGACACTAACTCCTGCTTCAGTCCCTGCCTGTTGGTATCGTCCCACATGCCAGGCTCTGTGCAAGCCCTGGAGCTTTTGTCAATTGCTCTCACTGTGTGCTAAAGAAAATAGGAAATTAAAAGAAAAAGTGAAATTGTAGTTGTCTTTGGTTAAGTAGTGAGCAAAACTATTTCATGTAAAGCAACAGGTGAACACTGGTAAGTATTCTCTAGAGACTCCCAACACAACATCTCCTGAGTGCTTTGTTTACCATGCACTGCATGGGACCCAGCCCCATGTCACTAAAGGTAAAAGCACACCTCCCCTCACCCCATCCACATGCGTGGACCCAGCCCCATGTCACTAAAGGTAAAAGCACACCTCCCCTCACCCCATCCACATGCCTGGACCCAGCCCCATGTCACTAAAGGTAAAGGCACACCTCCCCTCACCCTGTCCACATGGCCAGTCAGCCTCTGTCTTTTCACACATGGAGCAGAATCCCATTTGCACTCACTGAGGATGTTTCTGCTTCTCTGGCCTCAGGTGACATTTTATTAAATGTGAATGGGATTGAGCTCACTGAGGTCAGCAGGACAGAGGCCGTTGCCATATTGAAGAGCACATCCTCCTCAGTGGTCCTCAAAGCCTTGGAAGTCAGAGAACAGGAGGAGCTCCGGGAAGACTACAGCCCAGCAGCCCTGGACTCAAACCACAACGTGACCCCGCCCGGTGACTGGTCCCCATCCTGGGTCATGTGGCTGGAATTACCACAGTGAGTTCCAATCTAACACCTCTATGGGGTATATTTCTTAAACCGCTTTTTCACTGTCTTGGGCTGATTCACAGGCACCAGCATCTTGATAAAACCCAGTCTTGTTTGTGGGGCTGTTTGGAATAATTCTTCTGTTGGCAAATGAAAATCCACATAGAAATCTTAGGGTAGGGGTGAAAGTCTAGATGGAGAAACTTCTAGGTGCTCTCCTTGAGTCTGCAGAGGTACAGGTTGTTCATGCAGCAGGGAGCTCAGCTGACTGCACAGCGCTTTTCAGGCCTCAGTCCTGTCTTGCTCCTGTCCCTAGGTACTGTGGTACTCTCAGGTGAGCTCCAGCTATACAGCTTCAGTTTCCATGGACTGGGGGAGGGGATCCTCTCACACCTCTGATGGTGAATGCTCAGAGCCTCAGTAAACCTAGTCCTGCCCTTACTAACACAGCAGCGCTGTCTTACACGTCTCTAGGCATGTGTGGTAAGTGATGTAGTAAAATTCCAAATGGTTTGCCACACCGTGGCAAAATTCATTTTACCTGAAGTGTTAGATTTAGACTACAAATCAACCTTTAAAATGCATGCACAGAAATGCCTAAGTTACAAATACATGTCACCTTTCACTCAACAAAGCTTAAGGAAAGACATTTGCCCTGATATACAATCTTGCCAGTTACCTAAGGTCGTCCCCAAGTGTAGAAGCATGTGTCAGCAAGGAAACCATGGCATTATTTATATTCCAAGGTGCAGTGCAACACAGCAAGAATGTTTGTGAAGAGGGTAGCCTTCGTATGCCACACTGGCATTACCTGTGTGGAACCAGTGGCTGTCAGATTTGGGCAATGGCAAAGAGTAAGAGTAGGTGATAAAGAACCAGTGTGTTATTAATAGTGCACTTGTTGATAGCATTGTATGCTGGGGACCCCTGGAGCAGCTCCAGACATTCTGCCAGCTGTACAAATTATCAGCTGCCATTCAGCAGGAGGAGACTCAGAGAACACTGATGACATTTTACTTTGTTGGCTCTCAGAGCCCACATTCCTCATCTGGAAGTCTTTCAAAGCATGCTCTCATCTTGACTAGCATGATAGAAATATGCATTAACTCACTTCTCTTCTTGCCTAAGAATTTAACCCTTTCCTTTCCTGAGGCCTCTAACATATTTTAATTAGGATTGCCAATGCTGAATCATAAGGATAGAGGCATCAAACTTTTGACATTTTCACCATGGGATAGGTCCATCTAACTCATGCAGTATCTATGAAGCAACTAATGCTTATGAGCCCCAAGCAAGAGCCAGGGTCTCTTCTGAGAGCTCCACATGCTCTCTGCACTCTCCAGTCGAGAATCACAGGTTCTGTGACTTAGGAAACTAAGGCTCAGAGCAGTTAGAAGATATGCTCAAGCTACATGGCAGAGCTGCAAGCTGAGCCTGACATTCTTGATTTAGTCTGATTCTAATCACAGTGCACTAGGAAGCTGGAAGTATCCCCAAGAGATGCTAAGCTTCTATTTAGCTTTAGTAATTTATGTCTGTTTTTTGTTGCTGCTGTTTTCTACCATAAAGCAAGTTCTGGAGAGAAATGCGGAACGGATTCCTGCACCAATACAGTACAGTTTTGCTGCTGTGCCACTTAGGCTCCACTTTGTCGTTTCCCTATCACCTCCTGTGTGACTGTGAAGTCCCATCAGTCAAAACCAAATGGCCACATCATTTCAAGAGCAAAGTTATTTTTAAATATGTGTTGAACACTTGCCCAATACCTACCTACATTTAATAGGTAAAAATGATGCATCTTAATGTCTACTATAATAATGGGTAGACCCTTTAAAAGAAAAAAAAAAGTCTAGTATTTCTGAAGTCTGAACTGCTGTTGAGTAGACATCTACTACTGAAATAATGAATCCCTATGTTCTATGAAAAGCCTTTTATAGACTTCAGAATCTAGAGGACGAGATATCCTGATAGAAGTATCTACTATTATGAAATATGAAAGTAATAACTAAAGCCACCATGAATGCTCTGCAGATCATTTAGTTAGAGCCCACTTTGAACAATTTTTTTTTTCACCCCACCTGGATTGGATGAGCTCCTTGCCTAGAGTTAAGAGTTCCTAAAGAGATACGTTCATGCCCTGAACAGCACAAAGTAGCAGGGTAGTCCAAGCAGGGAGAACAGTTAGCACAAGAGTCCAAACAGAGGTACAAAACAGGCATGATCCAGAAGGAAATGTTCACAGGTGAGTTAGGGCAAAAAGTTAGAATACCTGAACAGACAGGGCTAACAAAACTAAGGCAATACTTTTAAAGGACAGAAACTGGTCACACGGTCAATTTTCTGTCCTGAGGATAAGCTTCATCTACTGTTTCCCCAAATTCAGCCATTGTTGGTTTCTTCTAAAGTACATTAATTATAAACATGGTGAACAAATTCATGATCTCTGCTGCTCTGACACCGTGGAAAATATCTTACATTTCAATCCATTAAGAAACCCCATCTTGAAATAAGCTTAGATTGACTCAGTTTGCATTCTAAAGTTAAACTTTTATTTTGGCTTTTTGTTTTTTAAGAGGCAATGCCTTCCTTGTCTTAGGATTCCTGTGATTTGAAATCAGGCAAGGCAGTGTTTCAAATGCTTTGTAGAGTTAAATTGCTATATGAGGAACGTTAGGAAAAAAATTTTTTAAAAAAGATTTAAGATTTATTTGTGTTTTCCTGCATGTAGGTTCGTGTACCACATGCATGCCTGATTGCTTGGAGAGGCCAGATGAGGGTATGAGAGCCCTAGAAACTTGAGTTACAGACATTTGTAAGCAATCACGTGGGTACTGAGAACTCAACCTGGGCCCTCTGGAAGAGCAACAGGTACCCTTAAATGCCCCAAACCTTCATTTGCTGAGCAGCACAAGACTTCTCACACTCAATTCATTCACTGGAGTTAAATCTTTCGGTGAGCTTACCCATCAGTCTCATTGGGAAAAATGACCAAAGCCCTTGCCAGTGCTCATACCAGGCTAAGTCTTTCTCAATTAGGCCTAAACTGAGAGAATGAGCTCAGAGTAGGGGAAAAAAAAGCTCACATTTACATCTAGAGGGTAAAGTCACATAATCTCAAAGGTCAGTGATCAAAACCAGCTGCCAGGTTTCCCAGTGGGAAATGAAGTAATACAAGGGGAAAAAAGTGATCATCAGTCCCAACTAACCAGTCTGACTCTGAAGGAGTTTAGCATATGGAGATTTTACTGCTACAACAAAGGCAAATACTCAGCACAGTTAAAGGAAAAGGAAAGGAGGGTGGGAACACTGGTACCCTTATGAACAGATGCTACAGGAGGACAGGGATTCTGCATAGCCCCCAAGTGGGTGGTATGCACTCAAAACCTTTAAAAGCTGACCCAAGCTGACGCCTTCTCCACTCTGAAGAGCCTAAGAAAAGACCCAAGTGTAATTTAATAACAGGTTGAAAACTTTCATAATTGTTTTAAATAGCTGTGTTTATAGCTAGTCAACATAAAATATTTGGATGGTCAAATAAGATCCACAGAAATACTGAAAAACAACAAAAAATGGTCCAAAGAATGAGAACCATTACAGCTCCAAAGTCTGATCTACACACCTGTTTTCTAAAGTTAGGACTGAAGACTTGATCAGACCCCTGGATAGGAATCATGCTTCTACCAAAATACTGGCACGTACCCACCAAGGTGGGAATATGTGATGCTTTTTCTAAGTAGTCAACTTAACTAGAACTTAACAGTGTGGTATCCAGAGACCACAGCTCTGACAGGATGTGCTGCTGACAAAAGACTTACTAGGAAATAAGACAAGTACTTAAAAATGAGTTTTCACTAAATACAATTCATTTATACTTTTTGCTATTTCAATGAAAGAAAATGCTGTACATGATATATATGTATGCTAATGCATATAAACCAAAAATGGGCTTGTTTTATTTTAAATGAAAGCAACAGCATGAAAAATGTTGCTGTATTACTTAGGGTTCTCCAGAGGAACAGAAAATTATATATACGAACATATTAATATAATATATATGCATACATATATACACATATACATGTATGATATATATCTATACTATATATAGATATATAAAGGAGAATTATTAGAATGGCATACAGGATATGGTCCAGTAGTCCAACAATAGCTGTCTACCAATGGAAAGTGCAAGAATCCAGTAGTTCTTCAGTCCACGAAGCTGGATGTCTCAGCTGGTCTTCAGAATATGATGGAATCCCAGAGGTAGGCTCTAATGCCAGTGAAGGAATGGACTTGCCAGTGAGAGGAACAAGCAGGCCAAGAAAGAGCTAGCTTCCTTCTCCCATGTCCTTTATATAGGCTGCCAGCAGAAGGTATAGCCCAGAGTAAAGGTGGATCTTCCCAACTTAAAAGATCTGGATTAAAAGTAGGTGTTCCCACTTCAAATGATTTAATTAAGAAAAAAATTCCTCACAGGTAAACCCAGACACTTCTGCTTTAAGTAATTCCAGATGTAGTCAAGTTGACACACAGGAAAAGCGTTGTTAAATGGAAAGAAAAGTCAGCAACCAGTGTAATGATCAAACTTCATTGCTTAACATTTCACAAGATCATTTTTATTGATTATCAAAAAGCAACTGATTATTTTAAGGTACAGTCTATAAACAAAACATCTTCAGTTTTACCATCATAAAAAATGCTGTCTTCCAGTCCAAGCACTTTCTAGACCATAGATACACATATGGTAGACAAGGGATCCCAGAGCAATCTCTAGCTCCTTGACACACTTCTCTACTGTAGCTCAGCAGTTTGCACGTGGCTCTAACACTGCTCTAAAAGCCGTGACATGCTAGCGGAAGATTCTGCTGATTCTTAGGCCAGCTGTGTCTTTCTTTCTCCAGTTCCTTTTGTACTTTTTACTTTAGTTTATGCCACGTTGAATTTCCCCCGTAACAACTATTCTACTCTTTTTGCCCCATTTTCCATTTATTTTATGACTATAGTTTTCTCTAAATGTATGTGAGTATAAACCAGCATTTTCCAAGGGTCAATAGAAATTCTACAACTTAATGTTCATTTGCATAAATTAAAATTATTTTCCTTGTGATTAACCACTAATTCAAAGAATGTTTGGCTTCTTTAAAAATTATGTAAAGCCACAGCTATACAAAAATTATATTCCCTCAGTATGGTCACTTTGGCTTATTAGTAGAAGTATTGAGGCATATCCAACTTTTAGCTCATATACGTCCATGCCTTACAGTGTCCTTAGCCAAAAACATGGCTATCTTTCTCAGCAAAGACACAAACAGAACATAATACAAAGTCCTTTTGCTGAAAAAGGTGTTCAGCTACAGAAAAAAGAGATCAAATACAAAAGCTGGTTAACAGCACTTTAACAAGCTGGTGTCACTTCTGAGGGAGACAAATGCAGCGCTGTTTCACTTTTGAAAAGTATCCAAAGAATGAACATGAGATGAAGTCACAACTATAAGCTCAACTGTTCATTCGCGAACTATGTTCTGTTCCAGGTACTTACATAACTGTAAAGATGTGATACTACGAAGGAACACAGCTGGAAGTCTGGGTTTCTGCATCGTAGGAGGTTACGAAGAATACAATGGGAACAAACCTTTTTTTATCAAATCCATTGTCGAAGGAACGCCAGCTTACAACGATGGAAGAATTAGGTAATAATATTCAAGTATTTTGTTTTCTACATGTAAAGAGTTGGCCCCACTTGGAAGAAAGCATATATTTCCTATACTTTCTTGAAGAGTGATAAATTAAAACATGAGTGTACTAGTTTAGGTTGTAAGAAATTCAAAATTACAACCAGCCTCCAGCCTTGGTCCCATACTGCAATTTCCTATACTACTATACCTTCTAATGCAAGCAGAATGGAGCTTGAGAATTTAAGTGAAGAGGTAGAAATCTAATTAGAATCAAAATGGACAAATATGACAAATGCTAGGACCACCCAAGTCCACTTTAAGTAACTTCAACTATGAAGTAATTCTGATCACAATCTTTTTTTTTTTTTTCTAGATGTGGTGACATCCTTCTTGCTGTCAACGGTAGAAGTACGTCAGGCATGATACATGCCTGCTTGGCAAGGATGCTCAAAGAACTTAAAGGGAGAATTACTCTCACTATTGCTTCTTGGCCTGGTACTTTTTTATAAAATCAATGATGGATCTTAGAAAACAGAAAAAAAACAAATCACAGATAGGCTAGGTAAAACTATTTATCTTGTCAATTTTTGTATTTAAAGACTACATTGTAAAAAACGCCAGGATAAGTATATTATGAAAACAAGTTACACCTCAGAGAATGTTCTCACAAATAAAAACTGATAGTTTTTATCTAGTGTGGAGAATTTCTTATCACTCCAAATCTTTGTTTATATTTTTCTATTCAATAAAAAGCCCATAAAAAACTAAAATGGTGTGTATGCCACACTTAATACAAATCAATTAAAAATAAGTTCAAGAAAGAACACATTACCAATATTTAAATTTAATGGTAGAGGATTCAAAACAAATCCATTGCTGCAAAATCAAATGAGAAACAAGTAATTTCTAAATGATAGCTGTCCTTTTATCTGTGGCTTAACTCTTTCACACACCGAGTTCCTTGCTATCATCTCTGCTCTGTAATACCTCCCAGGGTTAGTCCAGATTTTAAGCTTGTGTTTTTGGTTTTAATAAGAAATGACTGGTCTTACACCACTGTCATTGAGTTTATTTTTATTCTTAATATGGTAACTGTAGAAAAAACACCACATTCTACTCTACCAATGAGCCTTGGAAAACATGTTAACAGCAGCCAAACCACCTCGACCCTGGCTCAAGCGGATGGTCATATGGTGGTCCAACGCTGTCCTAATCACAAATATCTGAACATGTGCCTGAGAGTACACAACTTACATCACGGTGGCTACCCAAATGCCTCAGTTATGAATTCTGGTATAAAAATGGCCCATTTAGTTTTACCATGGATTCAAATTCAGAACACTGAAAACCTATCAAAAACCGTGATATCAAGTATGTGTCCAGTTCTTGCACATGAAGGAGTGCCACAGCAGGGAAGACTGGCTTCACTTCAAAAGGGACTCTTGTAGCACCTCTTCTGCGATGGCATCTGATTGACTAGAAGGCTGGCCAGGGTGACTGCCTCATTTTCACCATCCAGTGTATACACAGCGAACCTCAGCTCAACATCCCCTGCTGACTCATTCACATTATTTTTTGAATATAAAGTCATTTCTGTCTTTTATTCTTTAAATATTAGAAGACAAAGATTTTTAATTTAACACAAAAAAATGCACACTCTTTTATTTTGGAAAAGAAAAAGTTAACGCTTCATTCTAACAGAACAAGATTAAAGGTATATTTCTTAAACATTATCCAGAAAAATAAGGAGATTTATAGCATCTATTTCTGGGACTGACATACATAAGAGGTGGAGCCTACTCGGCAGGGGCGGCTTCGGTACTCTCCTGTTCAGGGGCAGGCTCACTGCCAGCCTCTTTTCCTTCTTTGCTTCTTTTAGATTTTTTGTGCTTGTGTCTCCTGTGACTGTCTCCTTCTTCACTCTCATGACGTCGTCTGCTGTTACTGCAAGAAAAGGAATTGTGTTTAAAAATGCTTAAATACCAAATGGTGACAAAATCAATCCAGTCAAAACAATCCAGGTAAGCCTGGACTTAGGATAAACCCATTCATTTTCTAATGAATGCTTTTTGGAGAGACATTTTGTGTGAGATTTTGCTTGTAAGTTATGTTATGGGGTTATCTTCACTGATACCATTCCAGATTCCCAGGGCCCAGTACTTTGTTCTGAAAGTTCCCACCCCCACCCCCTAAGACAGGATTTCTCTGTGTAGCTCTGCTGTCCTGAAACTCTCTCTGTAGACCAGGCTGGCCTCAAATTAACAGAGATCTGCCTGCCTCTGCTTCTCAAATGCTGGGATTAAAGGTGTGTGCCACTACCACTTAGCATTGAAAGTCTTTATGAATTAGAAACTAAAGCTTAACTTGGAACAGGAAATACTATTTTATAGGGTGGATTTTCAGATACAATGGGCATTAAAATTGGTTCTCTAAATATGAGTTTTAGAACTGCAGTCCCTGATTTTTTTTCTTAAACCAAACACTTTAATACTTATTACAAAGATTGGCTTATATGCCAAAATTCCTCTCTTATCAAAGAGATGATGTAAAACAAAACAAACAAAACCCACCCCAGATATCTTATTTTTATTGCATGCTAATTTTGTCTGGGATATTAAAAAAAAAAAAAAAAGAACAACCTTGTTAGACTTAAAAGTTGAAGCTCAAAAGGAACTACAACAGATTGTTCTGGAACAACTATCCTTCAGCTACTTAGAGGAATTTTGTCTTTTGAAAAGCACCCTTCTCGGCCTAAGCTGGGTCACTAGTAAAGAGCCAACCTTCGAGAGGACTTGTGTCTGTTTTCCTCTTTCTCTCTGTGACGTCGTTCTCTGTGCCGTTCTTCTTTTTCCCGACTTGCTCTATGGCGCTCATAGCCCCTTTCTGCATATTCCCTGTATCTGTATCGTTCTTCATCACTGCAATGGAAGTGGAAACACTGATATCAGGACTATTAATTTAACTGACTGTAAAAAGAAGATCTTCTGAAGCCTAACAGAAGCCTGCATGCTAACTTCTTATGCTAGAAGACAAATATTTGCTGGACATTCTAGAGACTTCAACCACATCATTCTGTCCGCCACCCCATTGTGTGTGTTGAAGAGGATACATGGCTAAAAACCTCAAATGCATAAATACAAGTTACAGCTCTATTTTCTGATTCAGGATAGAATGACAGAAGCTGGCAGAAGAGAACTGATTGCCAGAGTTAACAGGTGTTTTTTTCTGACTTTTCCCTTTTCTATCCCTTAACTGACATTTTTCTATCATTTTAGGAAAGACCTGAGCCTTCGAAGCTTTCCTTTTTTCTTCACTATGCAGCCTGTGTTGGCACGAAATTCCCTATCCTCTTGAGTCACCTCCTTGAATGCTGAGATCACACACAGATTACCACACCTGTCTTTTTCCTTTTTGTATTTCACAATCAAGCCAATTTTAAAACCTAGTCAGAAATTTTCTCATTTAGAATAAATATCTTTTAGAATACTGCCAAAAAGCTTTAGTTTCTAAATATGTTCAGTAAAAGAATTAGCAGTTTGTAAGTAGCAATGAGATGTTCAAGAATGTGGGTGGGAATAAGAGAATAAGGGGAAAGCATAGGCCATGTAAAAGAATAAACCAGCCTGTGACCTCCTAGCAAAAGGAGTGGCTCAGCAATGCTGTTTAATGCCAGACATACTCATTCCAAATAATGACCTGGGATATATTAAGATTGTAAAGTTTTATAAAAGCATGTTTTAAGATACACATACACATGTGTGGGTACTCCTATGATTCTTTCCTAAGGATAGATAGATACTTGTTTTTAGGAGCATGTCATTGATAGTGTATCATGGACAGACAGTGCAGAGTAGCAGCACATATACCAATGCCCAGAACCTTCTGCCTTTGCCATTTCCAATGCTATAACTTCACCTCTTGAAATCTCCGTTTTCTCATCTGTAAAACTGACAATAATTTTATAAAGTGCATGGTGTGAGAAGAGTCAATCAATAAATGGAATTCTTGGGCCTGGTAGGACGGCTCAGTGGGTAAAGGTATTTGCACCAGGCCTGACAACCTAAGTTTGATCCTCAGGTTCCATATTGTAGAATGATTAAAGTGAGTCGGCAAGTTGCCCTCTGATCTCTAAACAGGCACTATGGGGGGAGCATGTACTCGCACATACGCTGCATAATAAATAGACTACTCCAATGGAGTATTACTCAGTTTTTCAGAAGCAGACAATTTCCTAAAGGTTATTAGTCCTCTAATAATCTCTATCCAAGGTAAAGCAAAGCAGCACAGTGACAAATGAATATAACAATTAACTCCATCAACAAATGAGGTTTTCACTGTAATGACTCCAACAAAGCTTATATAAAAGTAATGAAGACCAGTTACTTCACAGTTTTGCCATGTATAGCTTTCCTTTTCCCCTTTGCCCTAAAGCCAATTCTTGCTAGCTCTGGGAATTTCGATTCTGTGGGTAGCCATATGTCAGGAGCTTGACAACATCAGACTGTTGGGAGAGTTGGCCCTGCCCACATAATGCCAGCACCTTCCTCCATCCCCTTCTGATAAGTGCTGCAGAGCAAAGGTTTCTCAGAGTCTGGAACTCATTAGAACACATTTCAAACATCCTACGACAAGCAGCTTTCTTTCTGGCCCACAATTAAACTGACTTAAAAACAGATGTTAAAACTGGTCTGTAATTTTCAAAACAATGACCCTGTAATTTGTAATGCAACACATACTATATACATTTTGCTTTTAGAACATTTTTGTCAGTCTTTAGAAACAAAAAATAGCTTTTACATCCCATATATATTCCATAGTACAGGTTTTTTCCTAGGACAATTTAGAACACAGAATTCCTATACCTTTTGCCTTTCTGGCCTTAAGTTTTATTCATTTTAAGTAATGCCCTAAAGCTCAGCAATCTGAAAATGAAAACATGGATTAAGCAATGTTTTCCAGTTTCACAGAAATTCAGTAGCTCTCGTGTGTGTGTGTGTATGTGAGATGCAAAAATCTTCCTAAGTATTTCTACACTACAGATGATGTGCTACTCCAGAGGTACCATTTCAACTCCATTAGAAACCAGCCAACTTCCTGAAAATTACTGGCCTTAAACTTAAGCAGCATCATGAACTTAACTGGTTATGGCCAATAGTCTAGGTCCCATTTACACATACATGCCATGTCATTATTTACCCGTTTGAGTAATAAAATTGTATTAAATACCTATTATGTGTAAGTCATGAGCAAACTGGGTGGGAGAAAAGGTATTTTAATCACCTTTTCCAGTTCTTTGTCATATACTCATTGCTTAATAGCACCATTAAGTTTAATCTGTAAGGAGAATGTATGCAAGTTTATGTATAACACTGACTCTGGCATAGAACTGGGGCTCAAAATGTCATCACATGAATGAAAGAATGAATTTTTAACTACATTTTCAAAGACATAGAGAGGAAAAAGGAGAAAGTTAACAGACTGGGCAGTGAAGGGTCAAATTCATCGTGCACAGTCTCAGGCTAGTGTGGGCCAGGTGAATGTCTACTGTCAGAGCAGCCTGCTGCTTCCAGGAGCCATGGTGATGCCCGTGATCCATGCTCCTCCCACACTAGCTGCACTTTTCTTTTTCTTTCTTTCTTTTTTTTTATACATTGTATGAAACTCAAATTATTAAAGTATTATAAAAAAATAAAAACTAAGAGAGTAGAGAATTTTATATGACACTACAGCCACATCTCTAGCAGTTAGGGTGGCCCTAACAGAACCTTATTCTTGTCTGACAGGAGCAATCTGTAAGTGATTTTTTTAGGTCAAGTCTATGATTATATACAATATCACTCTGAAAACCTTGGTTTGGTCATGTTTCTTATTAACATTAGGAACATACAAAATGAGATACAACTTTTAATTTCGCCACCTGTTTTCACAGGCAGGTACACAGAGTTTATTAAATATATTTCTGGGTGAAATGATGCAGTTTACCAATTCAGAGTGTGAATGTATGCCTGATTCAAGTAGCCATTTCCCGTAAGTAAAGTAGTTTACCAATTCAGAGAATGGATGTCTGTCTGACTCAGGTAGTTATTTACTGTAAGTAGAGTGAGCTCAGCTGAGGTTCTAAGGCATGTATACAAGTAAATCTTTAACATATTCACAGCCACACTCAAAAGTACGCAGTATTCTGGTTTTCAAAACCTTTAACTTCAAACAAACTGTGTTTACAGGGCCTGTGCATGAGGTAAGATCTCTTTAAGCTGATGTAGGCTGCAGGAAAGCTGGAGAATTCTTTTAGAATGTGGCAGACATAAAAAATTCCAACAGCAAAAGTTAGCTTATTTATGCTTTAAAAAATAGATATGATAGTCAGTCATAGTATTTTGAACTCAGTACAATATGTATTAGAAATGTGTAAGAATCATCAACCAAATAAAGACAAATTAGTTTTAGGTGACAAGACAGAAGTCTGTGAGGGGATAAGAAATTCCATTAAGGGCCAAGTAACAATGTGATCTGAAGGCTGCTGCTTACAGTAATGGGAATCCTCAAGAATAAAATGAGTATGATTTCAAAATGGCTTTCCTAACCACACCATGAGTGAACTGGAACTTTCTCATACCAAATAAAACTGCAAAAGAGAAATGAAGTGTGCCCCACACCCTGCACGCCCAGCACACCTGTTGAAAACACTCGGGGTGGGACTGTGATCCCGCTCCCTCTCCCGCTCTCGGGTGCGCTCTCGTTCCCTGTCCCGGTCCCGATCTCTCTCTCGGTCTCTGTCTCTCTCCCGGTCTCGGTCTCGGTCTTTCTCTCTTCGTGCATAATAGTCCCACTGCTTGGTGGTGTCCACGAGGCTAGGCCATGAAGGGGCGGAACTGGTAAGATGAGGAAAGGCAACTAAAGGGAAAAGCACATTAAAGACAGAGGTTATGGTACTTAGTCTTACACTCTTCACTTGGCAAGAATAAGAATTAAACCACAACCTTCCCAACATCAGAAACCAGAAGACAACTGAGCATCTTTGAAGTATTAAGAGAAAATAAAATGCAAAAATTTTATTTTAAAGACTTAGGTGTAGCTCACTGAGTGAACACTTGCCTAGCATGCACAGGCAATGGATTCAATACCCACATCTACAAGAACAGAAAAACACACAAAAAGCTCTTCAAAAAAGAAAAAAAAAAAAGCCAAACAAGATGCCAAAAGGAAAGATCGCCAAGTGGAAGAAAGTGGCTCCTGTTCCCACTGTCGTGAAGAAACAGGAGGCCAAAAAGGTGGTGAATTCTCTGTTTGAGAAAAGGCCTAAGAACATCGGCATTGGGCAGGACATCCAGCCCAAAAGAGATCTCACTACATCAGGGTGCAGTGGCAAAGGGCTGTCTTCTGTAAGTGGCTCAAAGTGCTTCCTGCTATTGACCACTTCACCCAGGCCCCGACAGGCAAACAGCTACCCAGCTGCTTAAGCTTGCCCACAAGTACAGGCCAGAGATAAAGCAGAAGAAGAAGCAAAGGCTGCTGGCCGGTGCTGAGAAGAAATCTGAAAGAAAAGGGGCATGTCTCAAGTAAGAGACCCCTGTCCTTCAAGCCAAGGTCAATACAGTCACCACCTTGGTGGAGAACAAGAAGGCTCTGCTGGTGATAAGTGCCCGTGACATAGACCTCGTTGAGCTGCCTCACTGTGTCACAAGATGGGGCTCCCCTACTACATCATCGACAGATAGTCCTGGCTGGGGCTTCGGTCCACAGGAAAACATGCACCACCTTTGCCTTCACGGGTTAACACAGAAGACAAGGACGCTCTGGCTAAGCTGGTGGAAGCTATTAGGACCAATTACAAGGACAGATATGATGAGATCCATGTCTGTGTCTGTGGCTCAAATTGCCAAGCTGGAAAAGACAAAGGCCAAACAAGCTGCCACTAAAACTGGGTTAAATGTACACTGCTAAGTTTTTTTGAATGTATATATAATTACAAAATTTTTAAAAAAGGTATTTGTAAACAACAATAAAAAATTAAAGCAAAACTTATTACTCAAAACAATGAAGGAAATTTTAGAAAGAAATGAAAATAGTTGAGCAAATAAAACAAATAATACATTCATTTTAGGAATAAAATAATGAACTTTAATAAGTTATAAGAGAAAAACTAAAATATACTATCTTTACATTGATTAAGAGGGTTTGTGTATTATTTAATTACACATCATTAATTATTAAATATGCCCAGCAAATTTTCAAGAGAAACCAGCACAAAAATGGAAGGTGTTTCATAAACAATAAAGAACAACAACAAACTGTAGTGGATCCAGGAAGTCATGGAAAGGATGAAATGGCAATACATCAACAAACATTACAATAGCCATAATTAAAAGTACTACTGACTTTGTCAGTTAGAAGACAGCTTGCCGATTTTTACTTTTGAAAGTTTATATTCTGAATTGGGCAGTGGTGGTACATGCCTTTAACCCCAGCACTGGGAAGACAGAGGCAGGACGATCCCTGTGAGTTCAAGGCCAGCCTGGTCTACAGAGTTACAACAGAGAAACCCTGTTTCAAAAACAAAAAAAGTCTATATTCTGAGGGTTGGAGAAATGGCTCAGTGGTTAAGGGCACTGGCTGCTCTTCCTGGGGACACTGGTTCATTTCCCAGCATCCACATGGCAGCTTACAGTTGTCTATAAGTCCAATTGCAGGGGGATCTGATGTATATGTTATTATTGGGCATTCTTCTGGTATCCACGGGCACCGCATCCACATAGTTCATAGATACATGTAAGCAAAGCACTCATATACATAAAAAGTCTTTTGTAAAAGTCCATGTATTCTGAATACATGACTACGTGACATACAATGACATGGGAAAGGGTGTGTGTGTGTGTGACGTCATGAAGATGAAGGAGTTAAGAGCACTGGCTAGTATTCCAGAGAACCCAGGTTTGATTCCCAACATTCACATGGCAACTCACAATCATCTTAACTCCAGTAACTACAGTTCCAATGGACCTCACTCCTCTTCTGGTTTCTATGGGCACCAAGGATACTCCTGGTTGGTACACAGACATACATGCAGGCAAAACACCCATACTCACAAAATAAAATACATTTTAAATATTTTTTTAAAAGAGAAATTGAATCTAGTATGAAGCTTTTAGGTTTTAGGGAACATGCCCTCCAGGAGGATTGTGGGTCATGCATCATTTCCTCTTTTCCTCATTTCTGTCCTGGCCATCAGGCGAACAGTTTTACTTTACTATAATTCCAACCACCACCATCACACAGCTTAGCAGCATGGGTTTGTCTAAGTTATGTATGTTTTTTGGCTCCAAATCTGTGAGGCAAAATAAATTCATTGCTTACTTCATTACAAAATAAATTCTTACTAAAAAGAAAGGAAGAAAGAAAAAAAGACAAGAAAAAAGGAAGGAAGAATGAAAAGAAAAGCTTATCTCCTAATATTCCTGCAATAACTAGTTTTAAGATAGGTCTCACTTCATAAGCAGTCTTCAAATTATATCCAGTAAAATTATCATTTTATGTTACTCAGGGGTATAAGGATTAATTATAATTTCTACAATGACCAAAATAAAAATAGAACAAAAATCACAAAGAAGCTCTATTTGTTTTCTTTATTGTAAAGCTTCACTTAGCTAGGGTAAGGAAAATCTTACTCACCTTTACTAAATTTTACGATTCACTTTCTAATTAGAGGCTCTTCTCCAACAAGAGAATTGGGAGTGGTAGATAGTAAGCAGGAGATCCCTGTTTCCTAATATATAAATATATACCTATAACTCTGAGAAAAAGTACAGTTTTTAATTAGCAGTTAAAAAGTTCTACAAAGCTGGGCCCAGTCATCTCAGGGCTGACTTTCTGATATGGGCTAGCACTGTGTTTCATCTGTACTGAAACAAATACATACGGTACAGAGTGACAGAAACTCCCAATGCCATAAAAATGGTAAAAACCAAAAGAAATGGACTCAATGAGCAATGCTTATCGAATACTTACGTACCGAATACTTCTGTTTTGTCTCTGGCCTGTACTTGTGGGCAAGCTTAAGCAGCTGAGTAGCTGTTTGCTGGTCCAGGGTCTGGGTAAAATGGTTAAGGGCAGGAGGTACTTTGAGCCACTTATAGAAGAGGGCCCTTTGCCACTGCAGCCTGATATAGTGAGATCTCTTTTGGGCAGGATGTCCTGCCCAATGCCTATACTATATTAAATGTATATTTGAACTCAAGCTTCAGTTTGCTTGTGTTAAAGACTTAGGTGTTTTAATTTATCCAAGGTTACCTAAGATAAGCTGAACCAAGATCCAGACACAGGCAACCATAGAGACTAAGCCTCAGCAATAACTTTTGATTGCTTCAGGGGAACTGAAAAGGAGGGAACTTGTAGCCTGCTGGAGATGGTGGTGAGAGGCAGAGGCAGGCAGATCTCTGAAAGTTTAAGGCCAGCCTGGCCTACAGAGTTCCAGAACAACCAGTTACAACAGAGAAACCCTGTCTCAAAAAACAAAACAAAACAAAAGCCAGCTAACACAAGGACTAGTGGTAAAAAGCAGGACAAAGGAACTTCAGGGTAATTCCATTGCCTTAGGGGAATGCTTTACTGTCAGTTTCATGACTGAATACCTCCAAACCCATTATGACTAGAGAGGGCAAAACCAGATTCCAAACCAGGCAGTATGACTGGAAACAGAACACAGCCATAAACAACCTTTGGAAGGACCTGAAAGGCATGAATGATTCATGACAGTAGCAAAATTACAGTTATGAAGTAGCAACTAAAATAATTTTATGGTTTGGAGGTCACCATAACATGAGGAAGTGTATTAAAGGGTCACAACATTAGGAAGGTTGAATAAAAACGGATTTAAGAACTTGTTAATGATATTCAGGAACGGTATTACCAGGATATAGACTCTACCACAAAAGTACCTTTGGAATCCATTAAAATTTTCTCGATCTTCAATGGGGAAACAAGACATCAAAATGCCCATCTCTGAAAACTTTTGTCTCAAGGATGATACTGAAGTAAAGGCAACCGTCAAGTTGTATATCTAAGCTCTCTGCCATCTCCCTTTTGCCCACAAGCGGAAAATCAAATTCACAAAGGTTCAGCTATATCTCTTGCCCTCTTTACTAGAAAAAAAAAATGAGTAAATTGATCACTGGAGACTATCGGCCTTTACCATTAATTTCCTTTCTTTATTAATTATAAATTCCCACCATTAATTCCTTTATTACTGAACTATTCCATTATCCTTTCGGTAGTGCAGACTGAACCCAGGCCCTCATACATGCTGGCCAAGCATTCTATTATGCAACCACAGCCCGAGCCATTTATTCAGTTACTCGGTTACTTAGTTAGTTAGTGACCAATGAGTTTAACTAGGGTTACTTACAGGAGCAGAATGGAAGATAATTTACATTTCTATGAAAGCTGGGAAAAGCAAGGAAATTGCAAAAAAGTAACAAAGCTGGGTTGTGATGCTGAAGAATCGATTTCAACAATGTTTAGTGAAAGGTACAAAGAAGCTGCAGCAAGTGTTCTATTTAAAAGCTAAGAGAGTTGATGAAGACTGGCTGTACTAATCAAAAGATTTTCAGTGTAGACCAGTCTTCTCTTAGAAGAACAGGCCATTGAGAGCTTTATAGCTAAAGACAAGTCAAAATCTGGCTTCAGGGTTAAAGTAGCTGGTGACTTTAAGTTGAAGTCAATGTCCTAGTGGTCTTCCTAGGCTCTGTAAATGCAGTAAGGCCTGGGTGGCAGCACACTGTCCACATTTTGGCTCACTGATTATTTTAAGCCATCACTGAGACCTACTATTCAGAAAAGATTCCTTTACAAATACTTCTACTCACTGACAATGCATCCAGTCACTCAAGAACATTGATGGAAATGTGGGATGTGATTCACATGTTCCTATCTGCAAACACAAAATTCATTCTGCACCCTGTACATCAAGGGGTAACTGAGTTTCAAGTCTTATGTTCTTAAGGCTATCATTGTTGGTATAGTGGTTCCTGTTATAGCCAGAAAAGGCAAATTAAAATCTTCTGGTTCTGGATGCCATTAAGAATAATCAAGATTCATAAGAGGAAGTAAAAATATCGACATCATCTTGAGCCAGCAAGAGAGGGATCCTGGGACTTCAGTGGGGAAATGCCTGCAGAGAGGAATGTGGGAAGAGAACTGAAGTGGAGCTTGAAGATGCTGTTCTCTGTGGAGATGGAACTTTTTCTAGTGAACACTACAGAAGTATCAACAGAGGGTCTAGAATATCATATAACATTAGTTCCTGGAGTAGTGGCTCTGTATAAGAAGACTGATTCCAATACTATGCCATCCTGCTGTGGTGCAAGGTGTCATCAAATGGCATCACATTGCTACAGGGAAATGCTTCATAAAGAATGCAATAATAACCTTCATTGTAATGTTAAAAAGTTGCCACAGTCACTAATTGCTAGCAGCTTCCACCCTGACTGAGGCAAAACCCTCCACAAACAGATTACAGCTCACCGAAAGGCTCAAGTGGCCACTAGCATTTTTTAGCAACATTTTTCTTTTTTTTTGCAATTAATGGCTATACATTGTTTCTTTTAACATAATGTTACTTCATTTGTAGATCATAATACAAACATCTTTCAATGCATGGGAAAATAAAAAGCCTCACATAATGCATTATATCACATTTGCTTTATTGTGATGATCTGGAAACTAAAGTTGCTCTATCTCTGAAGCCCATATTGCCATGTGTGAGCACAAGCTCTCTACAGTCACCCCATACCACACTTTCAGTTCCTAAGCCTACTATGGGGTAACCCTCCTCTTACCCCATACCTCTGCACAGAGCGCAAGCAGTCACCTGCTGTTCCACCCTTTGATTTAGGAGACTCCTTTCAAGACTCCTTTCTGTTCCATGGTCTGGCTATCTCCCTACTGACCAATGAATCTGGTGAGGATAACTCCTGCATCCTCTCTTAGTACAATGCGTAGCTGTTTGAAAATAAAGGAAGGAAGGGAACAGCTCTTGGCGTACATACAATTGTTACAAGTGAAAAAGGAAAAGGACATACAACACTAAGTCAGCGAAAAGGAAAAAAGTACGGTTAGCTGGTTGTGATGACTCATGGCAATGAGACAAATCCTAATCCATTTTTGATAGTTCAGGAAAAGCTGAACTATCAATACCTGTTGTGCTGCGGTTGACTTTTGTTTTTCTTTCTTTTTTGTTGTTGTTCTTTTGTTTTTTAAAGCAACAACTGATAAATAAAGTATATTCTATTAAGTAATCTGGAAGACATACAGACTTAACTCTTTCAATCCACTCTGTAAGGAATGTTATTTTCAGTCATAAAAACATGTTTCTATTTCTTTACCCATACATAATTTACTGATTCACAGGGGATCTGGGTGGCAAGAAACTTACCATTGCCATAGGGAAATGCTCGTGCAGAACGGCTGTCATACCCAGAGGAATGGCCGCTGTGGAGGAAAGAAGCATCTTTATGTCTGCTGCAAATAAGTACTCAATATTAATAGATCAGTACAAATGAAAAGACAGCAAGGCAAAATTTAACTTTTTGAAAAATTTGTGACAAGGTCTTGCTAGTTTTTTAATATGACAACACAGGCTTTTTCATCTAAAAACATAACACCTAGTAGCTACTTGCTGCTACTATTTAGCATCACTCATGCAATCAATTTTACCTCACTCAATGAGATAAAGGGAAATACTGAGGCTAAGAGAATGTTTGAGGTTTAAAACTTAATCTTAAAAAATTGGTTTTAATGGCTGTAAATCAGTAAATGGTTGTAAATCAGTAAATAGTACTTTAACTGAGAAACAAGTATGTGTTTAACAATAACTTAATGAATCAAATCCTTACCTCTCACAATTTGCTTTCTGGAGCAGCACTTTGAAAACCATAAGGATGACTTGATGCCACCATAAAGTTAGTGCAATTTTCCTTTGCTTTTACATAATTTGATTCTTACATTTTAGAGTATCTCCACTCAGAATGATGTAACAGAACAGTTCCTGTTTACTAGTGAGTTCTGCCTGCCGACACACATGTGCTGTTCTAATCTTCACAACTGAGTTTCAAGAGAATATAAAGCTAGCAACACTGATTTGAAATCCTAAAGTTGTTAAACACAATACAACTACCACTGGGGAAATACTCTTCAATATAGGAGACTAAGAAAATGAGAAAATGAGACCACTGCTTAGAGGATGGGTCAGGTCCTTCTGTATGGAAGCAGGACAAGAAGGGTGGCAAGAAGAAGACAGTGTTCCTTTTAATTAAGGTACAATAACAGCTGTTCTTTCCCCTTCACAATAGATAAAAACTCATTACTAATGATTTCTAACAAACTTTTTATTTCTTGAAGATTTTCTTTGCTCTGTTTTGATATTAGGCTATAGTGACATAAAAGTAATTAATACAGATTAAACTTACAAATTAACGGACAGGTACTATGTCCATAAAAAATAAACATTAGAAAATGTTAGCAGACACGCATGTAAGGTTCTGTTGCAAGACTGTCAATGACAAACAGCTGAGTATCCACACTGCTTTACCTTTCTATTGTTGGTATAAGAGATGGAGGTGGAGCGCCTGGTGGAGGGGGAAATCCTGAAACATTAACCATAAGATAAGATAATTAACAGGATGCACATGTAAAGTCAAGAGTGAAACACAGTTGCTGAGTATCACTAATATTTTCTGGGGACACAAACGTGCTTCTCTACGTCAAAATGAACAGGAAAAAAAATAGAGCTGAAACTTATAAACAGTTTTAGAGCAATAACATTGTTAATTAACAGTCTGGCCTAACACACGGGGCACAAACTGCCAGGACACCCGGTCTTATTTTCAGCACCACACACAGCCCATTTTGTGAGTATAAGAAAGTTAGACTCAAGGCCTTACCTTTTCCATATTAAAAAAAAAATTGTGTGTCATCAGATTATGATTTGAAGAAACACAAATAAAATAGCATTTACCTCATTTAAAAAGTCTGAGTTTCAGATTTATAGAAATTTCTTTTAAGTGTATAATTTATAAGCAAAATCTAACCAGTAATATATGTGTTCACAGCAAGAACATCTGCCATGAAATGATTTAAATAATACAACCCCAATGAAATACTTTACAAAACAAGGAACATAATGGAGTTTTTGGATTAGTCTGGAGGCAAACAGTTTGTACCTTTGTGAGGTCAGGACTTTCAGTCATTTGTATAGCTAAATGAAATCCCACAGAATAACGCTGCTGGAAGGGACCTAGTCTCCGCTATCCTTTCAGAGTGTAACCACATCACAGCCAAAGACTTCACAGTCCCACGACTTCTGATACCTACTTTTTTCCAGGTTTTAACAGCCTTCACTATTACAAAATGCATCAAATTCACAGTTTCAATCCCTTGCCCTCTGGTTCATGTCCTGATGGAGACAAGTCCACTGCTGTATCCCCACTGTCTTCTACTTATTGGTAACTTTGAACTAAGCCTCCTTTTCAGTATTGTCTGGGACCTGAGTTCCAGTTCTCTCATTCCTTCTCAAAGCTTCATTTAGATCAACCTTCGCCCTGTTTCACACTACTTCAGGTTTACTACGCTTGGCATTCTGTTCAGTTTTAGCATCTGTACCTCTTCTACTAAACATCAAAACAGGCCCAGGTTTAGCAGCTACCATGGCAGTCCTAGAATCCACATCCTGCATGACACAGTTTCACAGTCATACTGTCTTTTAGACTAAACAGACACAACAATCCCTCAGACTTCCTCTGGTCAGCCCTTTCTCAGCCACATCCACACACAGTCAGTGACTGTATTCCTATCTAGGTATGTACAATAACCTTTGCAATCTAAACTTCACTTTCTGCTCATTTCGAATTGAGACCCATTCTTCTCGGTATTATCGTAAGTCACTTTCTTCATATTCCTTGGATTTTTACACCAAACTCAGTAAATACTCTCTCTATTAGGTTCACCATTACACAATAAAAAGAAGTAACTGACAAAAATGTAAAACACCACTGGGCTACATAGACACTCCTACTGACTACATCATCACAATACCCGATTAGTTAGTTACCAGTCTAAAACCAACTGCTTGACTAGTTATTAAGCCATACAATTGCTGTGTGGTTCAGAGCATATTTTCTCATGACAATGAATTATGACAGTGGGTAAACAATCATAAGTCATGATAAAGTTAAGATAAATTATTATTTTTTCTCTTTGAGTCACTTTAACATATAATAAAAATCATTGGTCTAAAAAAGCTTTTCAAACAAGGATCTTATTTTATATCTTCTACTATTTTCCTCACAAATTGACAAGGTGAGAATATCTATTTCTATAGAAATGGGTAAGACAGGTTTGAGAACACTAAATGTCTTAAAACTGGAATGAAGCAAAGGCAGAGCTGAAAATAGGACCTTGAAATCCCAGGGCCTAGTGCACATTCTAACCATGTCAACACTGACCCTCCTGTAACTATAAGCTTGAAATTTCATGTTCATTAACAATGATGGAGAAAACATGAAAAAAGTTTTACCTGGAGGTGGTACAGTTATTGGAATACCTAAAAAACAAGTGATGAAATTTAATATAGTAACTGATTTCAGAACCTGTTATGCTTTTATGCCATCACCAAAACAAACGTTGAAATGAAACCCCTGCCTCAGTGTCCTCCTTAGCACTCAAGAGAAGCGCTCTGTTTTCTTGCAGACCAACAATTCAAGGACAGCATCCAACTTCCCTGATGAAAACCAGTCTGACAACTTCATAACAAGATTGCCCCTCTAGTGGAATCACAAATGAAGTTAAAAGGCACATCACTTAAAAAGCACACTGTGATACACAAATATCAAACTCTGTAACGGTGAAAAGCTCACTAAATTTGGTCATCAGAATCTGATTTTGGTGGCTTAGCACTTTAATGGAAACACTGCAGGCAGGGAAAAGATTATAGCTATATTTACTTCTGTAAAGGCCAATGAGGCTACTCTAGTGTGAAGACTGCTTTACTGCTGTTGCCAGGAGTCAATAGTCAATACTTTCCTTGATTTGTAGAAGTAGAAAAGAAGGTATAGGATACTTATGTATATACACCCTCACATGCGTGCATGCGCACACCACAGCATTTATATTAACAGAGGATTGCCTTCCACAGGTGTTAGCAAACTAAAATTTGAGTATCTCTTGTTTATTATTTGTAAACATTATAGCCTTTAAGAACCAAACTATGCATGAACATTCCAAATTTACACTGGCCAAATGGCCCTCTTAAGTACTAGGCAACTAAAATCCTAATTTCAAATTTAAGGAATACATGAAAGCCAATGTTTGACATGCAAACTAGAACTACTTTTAGTTAAGGAAAAGTAATGATCTGTAAGTAAGAAAACAGAAAAAAATCTGAAACTTTTTCATTAAAAGTTTTATATTACATAAATTCAATTGTTCACACAGTTTATAAAATCCTATCTTTAAAATTATATCATAATTAGCTCAAAGAAAGGAGAAATCAATTCACTTAACTGTATGCAAGTGAACAAAAGCATTTTTAAATGTGTTCTTGACAACAGAGAGCTTTAGAATGTTCTGACAGACATATTTACTGCAGTACGGTTTTCCTGAATAAGTGCAGCATATGGCCTTAAAATAGACTCAAGTACCTGATCTAACCCCATGAAATAACTGGTTATGAAACCAGGAAGGGTGAAAAAGTACATAAGGCAGCTGTGGCATTCCCAACCTACCAAGCTAACCCACAGGCAATCCTATTTTCATCTGTACAAAGACATCTTGATGTCTAAGGACCTAGCAGATAACACTAACCAAGAATCCCAAACACAGAGCTAAATGGGGGAAGACAGAATAGTAAATGTTTTTTATATATACTGTTTCTTAATATTCTATACAACAGTACAAGTAAAAACACTTCCAAAAAACATTACTGAATTTCACTTTGTTTTCACATTTAATACATGGTTTTTCTTTTTAAAATGTGTAAGACATCAGGCCCCACTCTGTGATACTTTCACTGTTACAACTTTATCTAAGTGTGTTTCTGAGTGGCAAACACTACTTTAGCTATACTTACTAAAATGAGAATTTGTACAAAACACTGACACAATTACCAGTCAGGACCTTCAAAACATAGTCCTCAAAAGTATTTAAAGTGTGAAAACAAATATAGAAGACATATGACCAAAAACAGTTAAAATTACTATGTTGGGTAATTTTATGTCAGCTTGACACAAGCTGGTATCATTTGGGAAAAGGGAATCTTAATTGAAAAAAATGCCTCCACTGTATTGGCCCATAGGCAAGTCTGTTCAACATTTTCTTAAACAATGATTGATGTGGGAGAGGCCCAACCCTGAACAGGGTCCTGAGTTGTATAAGAAAGCAGGCTGAGCAAACGAGGAGGAACAAGCCAGTAAGCAGCATTCTCCATGACTTCTGCTTTAGTTCCTGACTCCTTCCTGCCCCAACTTCGCCCCGTGATGGAATGTGATGTGGAAGTATATGCCAAATAACCCCTTTCCTCCCCAAATTGGTTTTGGTCATGTTTTATCACAGCATCAGAAACCCTAATTAAAACAATTAAAATCTGCCTTTAACATTAATCTTACTACAGTAGTATCATAGGACAGATTTTTAAAAATCAACTGGAATGAACAGAGTAAAAGACAAAACATATTATATACAGCTGTCTTTCCAATTGGTGCCTATACAATGGAAAGCTTGCATGCTAGAAAGGGTTCTTCCAGTAAGACCTTTATTTAATAAGATTCTACTCCAGTGTAAACACTTGATCATGGAAAAGGACAGCAAACTCCTTGATAGCTCTCCCAAACATTTTCAAACAACGACTAAAGAAGTTTAATAAGTGATAAAATGAAAAGCCACATCTTTACTTAAGAATCCCTAGTATTTAACTTTTGTTTGGAAAAAACAACCCCCTCAAAAAAATCGAAACACAAGAAAATAATATAAGGGACAGAAATGTCATTCCAAAAATCTCTTTTTTCTTTCCTGGACAAATCCAGTGAACATATAGATCAGTACTTTGCTTTTGTTGTATAAGTGAATATATTTGCATGATATGTGTGTGTATGTTTTGTTTTGCTTTGAAACAAGTTCTCACTATATAGCTCTGGCTAGCCAGAAACTCTCTAGGTAAAAAAGCTGGCCTTAACCTCACAGATATCTACCTGCCATTTGCCTCCCAAGTACTGGGATTAAAGGCTTGTACCGCAACCACTGGTCTCATATTATTTATCAGCAAAATGAAAAATGATTATTTGTCTGGAAAACCTTCCCTAACAGTAATATATTGAAAGGTTAAGCAAAGTCATTATCCATTCACATTCATGTACTTCCCTGCATCAGATTCACTTGCAGATTGTGAGCACAGACTGTTGGTACACTCTAGAATATCTCATTCAAAATGTCTATGGTAAGATAATATCAGCATTACCAAAAAAATCCTCAGGAGATGAAGCTGTTAGCCTAGGACCACACTAAGAGAACCACTGGATTATAACCCATACTTCTAATCTTGGAGAGACTCAGTAATGTTGAAAAGTAAGTCAACTTCAAATGTTTATGAAACAAAGGCATTTTCACGTGAGAGTAAGATACAATGACAACGTACACTACTGTCAGATATTTGGCAGGGTTTGGGGTGGGTGAGACAGAGACAGACAAACACACAGAATGTTTAGCTTTTCAGTATATCATGATTATTCCCAAATGAAAAAGGAGGTAGAGGAGGGGACCTAAAAATCATATGTGGGGAACTGAGACAAAGAAACAGAAAGGCAGTATTCTTGCTGAATATTAAACCACCACCACCACCATCACAACAACAAAACTGACCTGTACCAGAATTCCCAGAAAATACTCTGAAAATGCACATGAAAAACCTGAACAAAAATGGTCTGTAAATAAATTCATTTTCATCAGTGACTGGTAGAACCATGGTAGGCAGCATCTAATATGGTTCTACAATTCCTTCCTCCTGGTACAAATGCCTTTCCATATACTTAGAGTATTTGAACCCTCTTCTCAGTGAGTATAACACTTGTTACATAGACACATACAACACAAAACCAGCAAAAACTATAAAGTCATGTCCATGACCAGGCTACAAAAGACAGTGATTTCTGTCTTGCTGGCACTCTTTTTATTGCCGTCTCAGATGTTGGAGAAAACTGCAGCTCGTGAGGAACGTAACCCCTTTTGGCCTAGCAATCTAACAGAAAGAAGAAAGGGGTACTAGAGAACTCAGCAGTCAAGAGTACCTGCTGCTCCTACAGGAATACTCTTTGGGATTGGTTCCCAATATCCACATGGTGACTCACAACCATGAAACTCCCCTTCCAGGGGAGCTGACACTGTATTCTGATCTCGACAGGCACCCGGTATACATGTGGCATGCATGCAAGTAAAGCCCTCATACACACAAAATAAATATTTTTTAAAAGCCTGATTATTTATTATTACTTATTAAAGTGAGTGAGCTTAGAAACTAAGCCTTCCTCAGTTAAACCCTTAAAAACGATTGTGAAGTCTGAGAGAAAGCTTCAAGTAGAGAACTTGACTAAGCTACTCCTAGATTCCTAAGCCAGACAAGAACAATATGCTTTTTTAAAGCTACTATAGTCTAGGATAATTTGTAATTAGTCATAGAAAACATAATACATACCTATCTTTCCTCTATTAAGTTCAAACGTAGGAAAAAAGGCAGAATTATGTATGAGAATGCTAATTACTGTTTCTCACTAAATTCCAAATACCATCAGTTCTATATTGTAAAGATAGAAAAGCCTGATCTAAGTCTTGTGTTTCTATTTTAAGCTGAAGCTAAAAGCTTGTACAAAGACACTAAGTCAAATGTGTATGTTTTTTAAAAATACTATTTAACAGAAAATGCTTTGCAAATTAGACACATGAACATAACCACATACATACACAAAACACTGCAGAATACTATGAATTACTGTCTTTCAATAACTAACTCAAAAAGGTGCAAAATAAGAAAGTCATTGTAAGAAAAAAATGAATTAAAATGCTATGTTCACAAAATTTAAATCAACCAAGTTACCAGCATATCTCTTATCTAAAAAGCTAAGTAAATGCATAGGTTTTATATTTTTTAGGATCATTCAATCACCAAATTTATAAAATTTAATTCCTATGGAAAATAAAATTCTATCTGCAATGAAAACATATTTGATAGAAATGTGTATCTTACAGAAAACTTGTAATTGGTTTTTATCAGCTCTTATATACTCATACAATTATTGGGAAAACAGAACAAACAAAAAGCAGATATTAAAACCACATTTAAACTCCACAGACTGCAGTGCCAATGGTGCACTGAATATAACAATTTAGGCTGAGGATTTAGCTGATTCAGTATAGTACTTGCACAAAGCCTTGGGTTTGGTCCCCAAAACTCCATAAACTGGGTGTGGTTAGGTATGCCTGTAATCCCAGCACTCTGAAGGTGCAAGCAAGAGAACCAGAAGATTAAGGTCATCCTTTGCTACACAGTCCCTATCTTAAAAAAAAAAGTTAAGTGTGGGGCTCATACCAGTAATCTCAACACCTGGGGAGGCTGAGGCAGGAGGACTGTCATTGAGTCTGAGGCAAGCATGGATTAAAAAGAGAGATCCTTCAAAAAAACCTTTTTTTTTTTTTTTAATGGCAGAGTAGGTGGCTAAAGTGCTTGCTATGGAAGCATGATGACCCAAGGTTACAGTCATGAGAAAGTGGAACACCAGGTGTGCACCTATAATCCAAACACTGGGGGAGGAGGAGGCCATACTGGCAGTTCCCAGGGGCTTATCGGCATGCCAGCCTAGGGGAGTGGTCAAGCTCCAGGTTCAGTAAGAGGTGAGAGATCATCTCAAAGAATGAGGCAGAGAGCAAGGGAAAGACACCTGAAGTGCACTTCTCACTTCCACAGTAGTACACACAGGCAACTGCACACCTGCCCCCACAACAAACACACAAACAAACAAAAGGACATTAAAAATACATCCTAAGCTTTTAATATCTGTAAAATTTAGATACAAAACAAAACATAACATTAAAGCAAATTAACATTTAAAGGTCTAAATTAAAAGTTTCCCCTAAAATTAGTTCGCCATCATCAAATACTTCTTCTGATTTAGAAACAAAATAAGCCAAACAACAATGGACAAATTATACGACTACTCTTCTATAAGCTACCTAGAAAAAGCAAATTCAGAGACAGAAATTAGAACAGAGATGACCAATACCTAGGGATGATGCATTATTCTTGAAAAGATAGAAAAATTTTGTTGGGGATGATGAAAAGGTTTTAGGCACAGTGATACTACAAAATAAATAATCGAGTCACAAATGGTTAAAATAATGAATAATGTATTTGACAATAATTGATATATAAAATAAGCTAGCCTATAATTCCAATCCTACTAAAATTACAGTATTTTATTCTAATTTTCAATTATTTTAAAACTGATGTAGTCAGTTAAACATATCATAATGCAAGCCCAGTAAATAGAGAAACCTTAGTTGAAGGGATCAAGGAATATCTAACCACACTCTACAAACTCCCTAACCTCTGTACTCAGAAATATCTGTGACATTTCTTCACACCGGGGAAGAGCTTCCAAAGGGGAAGGAAAAAGTCTTCTAAGATGCTATTTTGCATATGCACAATCCTGTGGCACAGCCTTCTTAGCAGGTACAAACCCACTTCAGCATGGTTAATAAAGCAGTCCAGAAAACAGTCCAGCATCATGCAGTTCTGCTATTTTCGAGTTAATCGCTTAAATTTTAAAACCTCATTAGTATCCAGTTCAGGTGTCATTCTAAAACAAAATGACTTTACAGATGAACTGTACTACAAATGGTACCCAAAAAAGGAAGCATGCAATATATTAGATACTGGCTTGGTGGTTCCACTATTACTTGGAATAGCACAGAATCATACTAATTCATTAGGCAGTGAACAGTTTAATTACAGAAGCTATGACTAATCACTATTTGTTTTCAAATTACCACCGATGTGGTTAAATACTTTAGCACTTCCAGAAGTCTCTCTTTGTCTCAAGTAGCCTCCTCTATTCTTCATTCTATGATGGCCAAAAATATTCTGTCCTCTCTGTTCCTGAGGAATTCATACATGTCTGCAGATAGATGTTTGAGGGAAAGAAGAGACAATACGGCCCCTGTTGACTATTTGACAGTGTCCTGGAAGAGAGCTATCTCTTATATTTTTTGAAAAAATAAAAATAAATTAAGTTTTTAATGATTTACTTTCTTGTATGGTTGTTTAGTCTAAATATATATGTATGTACAACATGCACGACCAGTGTATTCTGCCCAGGTCAGAAGAGGGTATCAGATCCCTTAGAACTGGAATTACAGCTGGTTGTGAGCCACCATGCAGGTGTTGGGAACTGAATCCAGGTCTTCTGCAAGAGCAGCAACTGCACCTAGCTGCTGAGCCATCTCTCCAGACCTTTTTAGCTCATAATTTTAAGAACCATTTAAGGATATTCATATGATGAAATCATATATATAAACCTCCCAACAGAGATGACCACAAATTTTAACTCCCAAACCATGGAATGTCTAAGAGTATAGTTATGCTGTGATAAAAGGTGTAAGTTAGGCCTGTTTCAAGCAAATCTATACATGTAGTCATTTTATTTCCTTAAGAAGAAAAACTATTAACATCCCCATAATATGGACATATCATTACTATGTGTTTCATTTATATTTAGAAAAACTTTAAGTTAACATTAAAATATATTTAAAGAAAAGACTCAAAAGGGTTTTCCCCCTTTATGTTTCAAAATTTCTAAAGAAAAAAATGTTTAAGAAAAACAGTACTTTTCAAGGGGCAATATCTAAAGAACTCTACCCCACGCAGCTTTCTTTTAAAAGGGAGGTGTGACCCCACACTGCTTTAAATTACAGTGATTACAGAACAGTGTATTCATGGTTCTATGGCAAATGGCACCTGAAAATATAACTCTCATTTAGCTGGTATGTACCTACATATCCACACAGTTTAGAATGTACACAGCAAAGTGAATGTACTACCTGGCAATCTCTGAGCCATCTCTCCAGACCTTTTTAGCTCACAATTTTAAGAACCATTTAAGAATATTCATATGATGAATCATATCTATAAACCTCCAAACAGAGATGACCACAAATTTTAACTCCCAAACCAGGGAGTTTCACCTCTGGCGGTATGGAAACAAACATGTGGCTAGTTCTATCAGCTAACACACTCAGGGAATGCCAAGTGTACAAAGACTAGCACTGTGGGAAACACAGATGAACATGCCTTATACTCCTGATACAGCTCACAGCAGTAAAAATAAGGAGTAATTCAGATGGTATCAACTAACAAATGATTTAACATGAACTGATAACTCCAGCTAGCAAACATGCCACAGTTATATACTTCTTAAATATGGATAAGAAACAGGGAGCTGAGCATTAAACTTATAATAAAACTAATCTACAGAAACTTACAATGTCATAGTTTACCTGAACATTATTCAAAGGCTTGTTATCTTTTTAAAAAAATATTTATTTTTTTGCAATTATTTGTTTTTGTGTGTGGAAGGGGATGGGGGAGGTAGGAGTCATGTGGAGGTCAGAGGTCAGTTCTCTCCTTACACATGTAGATCCTAAGGATCAAACTGAGTTCATCAGGTTTGGCAGTGCCCTCACCTAGTGAGACATCCTTCCAGCCTAAGACTTATTACTATAAATGAGGGTAATATGGCAAAGAAATAAGAGTAATTCTCCATTTGATAAAAAGTAAACTTCCATATACTACCACTGCCTATCAGCAATATCCTACACTCTCCTAATATTCTGTAACAGCTAAGTATTCTTCACTAACTCCTATCACTTTTTCCCTTGCCTTCTTTGGCAAACTAGTCTTAAACATACATACAAAAATGTTGGCCTTATGAGGATACTGCTTTATTAGCAAGTAATGTTTTTTTTTTTCATTTTCTCAGTCACTTGCAAAAATATGCATGTACCCGGAGAACATTAGCTAGGTGAATCAAAACAGACACAAGGAGTCAAACACTGAATGAACTTACATGTGAAATCTAAGAGAAAAATCTAAGAGACAAACTCAAAACAAATGCAGAGTAGACTGGAAAGTTACCAGAAGCTGGGATGAGAGTTGGATATAGGAAATATTTACTAGGGTAAAAAGTTTCAGTCTTAGGCATTTACTGTATAACGGTGACTATAGTTAACCACAACTATTTATTGCAAAATTGCTAAAATAATAGATTTTGAGGCTAGAGATGGCTCAGCTGTTAAAGAAAACATACTGCTCTTCCAGGTGATCAGAATTCAGTTCCAGGACCCGTATCAGGCAGTTTACAACAGTGTGCAACTCCAGCTCCAGAGGAATCTGCACCCCTGGCCTCTGTGGAAGTGTGAATGCATGTGCGTGCATACCCACACACAGACATACTCATAAACATATACATGATTAAATCTACAGTCTAGTGGTCTTAACACAAAAAATGTTGAGTATGTGAAATGAAGGCTATATGTAAAATGTATGTTAATAAGCTTAAAATCAATCCATAATGTAAATACATAAATCAAAACATTTATACCCCATAAACAAACACAAATATTTATTGAAAACAAAATTTTAAAAGATTTTTAAACTTTCAAAAAGAAACCTCAAGAACATTTGTACTAGTGACATTGAGCATATTCAAAAATCAATTATTTTTATATCATCACTTTTTTCTCCCAGAGAATAAGGGCTTCATTAAGGAACCACATTATATTTTCATTATGAATCACCTAAGTCCCTTTCATCTGGTTAATTCTCAACAAAGACTCAAGAATCACAGGCCCAGTATAAACTGGACTTGGAAATGATATGTGCTGCATTTGTTTAACAACACTATCTAGGACAGGAACGTCTGTCCGACTGTGTTTCCCTTTATACCAACATAATGGATTTTCTAAAGCTAGACCATGTCTCAGGATACATTTTCTCGTATATTTCAGAGTTGAAGTGACAGTAAAGGAATCTAAGTTGCTAAGGTCAAAGGGCAGATGGAGTAGCTGACATTTGCAGGTCAAGGATAAGTATTGGGGAAGAACCAATCTGCTTTGGACTCTAATCACAACAGGACCCTTGCAGACAGCTTGTTCACAGATGCAAAGTGGTGCGAGCCACATATCTTTTTGTAAAAGTAATTTTACTAAGAGAAGCCAAATCTTAATGCATGCTTACGCATAATTTAACAAGGACCTGAAGCTAATGATTACCATGTACTAGTGGCATTCTCTCTAGTAAGAATGTAGTTTACATTTAATTAACCTGCCAGTGTCTTAAAAGCTGGTAAAGGCAGGTAGCACTGAAAACTTATTAAAGGAAGGTAAGAAAGTGCTGAGTGGAAGATTAACTCACAAGCAAAAATGAACTGTGGAGACTGCTTGCAGATTCCCCCCTCTGTTACTAACGCTCTAGTTTCTGGCTAGCATAAATACTTAAAAACATGGTAATTATATTTTGTCTTGTTTCAAAGAAATAAACATTAAGTACCCAGGACTCAGAGGTCACCTCCTAAACGGAAACCATCACACAAAAAATGACCACCAGACTGATTCCAGCCTCACAAGATAATCATCTCTTTTTGGACCTATTCTAATTCTAAAAGTAACTTTAAAATCTTTTCTTAATATAAGTTAACTTACAGTTCATAGTTCAGTAAGGATTTCTCCACATACTACTATCAACTTCAGTTTGCGGTTACTACTATATTTTGAGGTCAATATTACTTTCTGTTTATTCTTTTCTCCTTTAAAATATTATCCCTGCTTTGTTGAAATAACAAGATATAATAAACAATACATTTAAGAATAAATTACAAGATTCAGTGTGAATCTACTGAAGATAAAATGTTCTTTCAATACAGTATAATCAATCAAATTAGTATTTCCAAATATACATTTTCACTTTTCAGCTCAAAGTAAAAGAAACACTGGTTGATCCAAGCCTTTTCCCACGACTTACCTGGTGGTGGGATCAGAGGCGGAGCAGTGCTGACTGTCGGAGGAGGTGGAAGAAATGGAGGAGGTGGAAGGTGAGTAGGAGGAGCCCCTGGAGGGAAAAACGGAGGTGGTTTGCTGAAATTGTTGTCTACTTCAGTAGCAGATCTGTCAGAAAGGACCTAAAATAAAAGCATAATTAATTAGAAAGATAAGTAAATGTTCTTTTCTAAGCGGAATCTTAGTAAGTTCATTTTATTTAATCTAAAAGGTGAAATAAAAAGCTTAATTCATTACAGTGAGTATGTATTCACATACCTATTTTTTAAAATGTTCATATTCAAAGCCTAGGACAAAAAACTAGACTACCAAAAACTTTTTCAGTAAGAACTAATCAAGGCATTTCAAATTAGAAACAAACACGTTGTAAACACAATAAAGCAAGTACCACATTTTAATCTCAAGCAAAGTTCAAGTACTGGAGGTAGTTACAGCAAAGATCAGTATAGATCTAGGCCTGGGAAATTCACATGTAAGTAGGCCAGGCATTTGAGGACCTGTTAACAGGTAGAAAACCAGACAGATATGAAATATATATAACTTTGCATGTAAGCCTCTGTTAAAAGCAGAAGTTTCCACTAAAAAGAGTGCAGTGCAGTCTGTGTGATTAGCTAAGAACAAACACCACAAGACCTAAACTTAGTAAAATAATGCAAAAAGGCAACTACTACAGATTGGGTCTTCTAACAGTCACATAGCAGATCCTGATGTGCAAAGAGGTTTGAAAATAGTAAAACCAGGTAATGCAATATATATTTACACTTCCTGAATTCTTACTAAAATGTATCATTTAAATATATAATTCTTTTTATTAACTTTTCTTATATTTGAGTACAATAATTTTCTGAATGTTACTTACAGCCTAATAAAATTAGAAACCATTTCAAGGAATCATATAACATTTCAATGGTAGGAAGAAAAAGAACTACCTTATATTTTACAAAAAGTTACTTTTAAAGATGCTAAGGAACATAAACATGCTTTAAAAATTATATACTTTGACAATCAACATCTAGGCGGTAGAATACTAGGTGATTTTGCAGAACAGCTGACTTTTAAATACGAAACCTGAATGTTGCTGTTTTCATTTGCCCGCCGCCTTCCTTCTACTCGGCTGATGGTAATTGTTTGACCAATGACATCAATTGCTCCAGGTAACCTCCTGAAATACAAAAGTTGAATCAATTCAGCTTCATCTAATTCAGTGGTTCTTGACCTGTGGGTCTCGAATCCTTTAGGGATTGAACGACCCTTTCACCGGGGTTGCCTAAAACCATCTGCATATCAGATATTTATCTTATGATTCACAACGGTAGCAAAATTACAGTTCTGAAGTAGCAATGAAAATAATTTTATGGTTGGGGGTCGCTTCAACATGAGGAACTATATCAAAGGGTTGTTGCAATAGAAGTTTTAAAACCACTGATCTAATTAGATCTTTGAAAAACAAAAACATGAAGGAACTCTTTTTATGATGTATTTTTAAAATAAAAATGTATTGAAATGAATTTCTCTGACATGTAACCTTACTACTTTGTAATCTGAGTTTTTAAAAAAAATATTTTATTGGTTTGTAAACAAATTTATTTTTATGGAACAGAATCAGATAGTAAATGTTAGACAAGCTGAAAAAAAAACTGTTGGTCACTACAATTCCAACAAATATAATTCTATTCCTCAAAACACACACACTATTCTCTTTAGTGATATATTTCAGGTTTTGAAACATTAAAAGGAACAAGGAAACCAATTTTTCCTTTCTAGTGATTCTCCTTCAGATAAACACTTAAAAACCTGCCTTACCTGTAGTTTGGTATTCACAATCTCTCTCAAGTTTGAAAGTGTAAGGATAAATGGTCTACCATAAACCATGCTACAAATTTAACAGGAACACTTACTTAATAGGTTACTTTTCTTTTTTAATAAAAGCTATTATGCAGTCGAGAAAGATCTTTTAAAAGCATATCGCCCAACAAGAAAGAGGAACCACTCATGGAAACATGCTATGAAAAGTGGATACAAGAATTGTTTCACTGTTCAGTCTAACAATTCAAACTTTAAAACTTCACAGAGGTAAAACAACGGCAATGCAACAGACATAACCAGCTAATACATCAAGTTCCGAAATGATGAATAATAAGAGCTGCTATTTTTTAGATGCCTAGGCTGCTGTACCTAAACCAAAAAAACCTTAAAAGAAACCCATTAAAGCTTAAATAAAAAACCAAAACAATAAAATTAGTGTATATTTGTTGTATATGGAAAGATCAAGGTGAAGAGTACAGTTAACTGACATAATAATTGGATGGTAAAACAAATTTTTGTACCTGAAAACCTTCTAATCCCATGAACTATGCATACTTCCTTCCAACAAGGTAATTAAATGCCTTTTGAAAACACTAGGACTTTTCTGGAAATAACACGTTAGCGAGTTTGTTTCCAGTAACTATGATTTTACAGGCATTAAGACTAAAGAGATCCTAGCTTTAAAAGTACAGAAGGACATTGGAAATGTCATCCAAATGACTCCAATGTCATCCATTCTATACCAGACACAATAACCTAGTATAAAGCTCAGATACAAACCAATGTCAACATGGCCATTTCTTGCTGGCTCACTTCTGTACACTCTTAATAAAATAAAACAATGTTCAAAGCTTTCTAATTTCATGCAGATCATTGACTTTCTAGTATCCCCATGAAAGCAATAAGCAAGAGTAATACACGCAACTTAAGAGATATTCCTTTTTAAAGATTTATTTTCATTTTTAGTCAGATGTGTGCATGTGTCCACAGAGGTAAGAAAAGAGTATTGTATCCTGGAAAGCTGGAGTTACAGGCAGCTCACAGCCACAGGATGTAGTGGCTGGGATTCAAACACTAGTCCTTTGGAAGAGCAACAAGCCTTCTTAGCTGAGCCAGTCCCCAGTTCACAGAACTTAAGATCCTCCATTATAGCTGGGAAAAATACCCAAACTCACATATAGAAGGAAACTCCAAATACAGGAGGAAGCAAATAGTTCTCCGATTTGTCCCCTAAAACCTAAAATATTACAAAAGTTATGTGAATATATAGATCAATGTTTCCTATCAAAGCACATACCCTCTGCCCTCTGATTCCAAGATACTGCCAGAGACGGTGCTCATTTCCCTCACCATTGACAACCAAGACTTCAAAATCAAAATCTCTGACTTCCTTTCCTACTCTACTCCCCCTACAGAATTGGTCCCCTCTGCCACATGTGTTTGGATCTGCAGTTTAGACTACAAATTCTCTGACTCATTAAAGACATTGAAAAGTACTACTCAACTCAAAATTAACTTTTCTATAAAGAAGATTTCTAATTAATTGTCTCTTACCATTGATCTTAAGAACGTTCTGCTTTAAAAACTCCTGGGATACAAAGAAGTATTCAGCTAACTTGAGCTTAAATGAAGAGCATGATTAGTTTTCTCGGCTTTAACTGGAGTAATCACAAAAGGCGTAAGTCGGCAAATGCCATGTTTGGGATCTCAGTCTTCAGAACACAACCCCAGAGGAAAGTCAGGAACACTGCAGTTGCCTCTACTCCACGAGACACAAAACCTCCTTGCCCAGGTTTATTAAAAACCACACCGACTAATTCACTTTTCTCAGAATGACTTAGCCATTTTGCTCACAAGTGGATTACGACATATTCATAGTATATACCAAAGTAAACAAAAGTACCTACGTTTAACACAGAAGAATAGTAGTCTGGAGCCACATTACAGGAATACACAGAATCAGATTAGTCCCTTACTGTTTCCTCATCAACTTCCCCACTCCATCCGGAAGATTAAACTAGGGCCTCATGCTGCTAGGTAAGTTCTCTACCAGTTCTCCATGAAAATTCTCAGCAGTTTATTTATTGCATGAAAAGAATCAGCAGTGCTTCACTACAAGAAGAGATGCCGTAACTCAGATGCCAACACAGTACACCTAGACTAACCGGGTCTCCAAACCTGCTCAGTAAGGATATGTCAGTTATTGCTATTATCACAATTCTTAATATTAAACTCAACCAGATGGTAAAAAGCAGAGGCAGGAACTAACCACTCTGGATATCTGAGTTTTTCTACAGCTTAAACAGGCTCTTGTTCATAAGAGTTTCCATCTTGTAAATAACCTACAAATAAGAAAATATCTCTGAAATGTCTTATTTTGATGATTCTAATGTCCCAGAAAGAATTGAAGGACTGTTAACAAAGATAACAACTGGAATTTCTCAATGGCAACTAGGGACCAAAGATAGACAAAGGTTACTTGCTAATCTCTGCCATAATTTTATGTATAAGCTACCCACTTTTAGCAGACAAGGCAAAGACATCCGAAGAGCACAGCTCTTTAGTGTGTATGATAAAAATAAAGCATCAGTTTGCAGACTGCTTGCTGGTATTCTGGAACTTGCATTAACCTGAGCACTTACATTTCTAACTTATGACTCATGGCAACAATGACAACAATTATTTCTCACATCTTTACATACGAGAGTATGGAACAAAACTGTGCCTTGTGGATTCTCTTTGGGAGAAAGTATGATAGATTATAGTAATTCTCAAAATTTGTTAGCAAAAAAAAAAAAAACGCGCGCGCGTGCGCGCGCGCGCGCGCACACACACACACACACACACACACAAGAAATATATATTTTGCCTAAGCAATCCAGAAAACAGATATTACATTAATGGAGAGTTTTGTAAAATGATGCTAACTATAAAGGAAAAGCACAATATTAAAATCAGACATGATTTCATTATAAAAAGCATAATAAATGACGCAAAAATCAACAAATACTACTTAGAACCACAAAACTGACTGTAACTCAGAAATGAATTACAACCATATGCTTTGAAAAGCACCAAAACCAGACAAAATTTGCAGTATCTGTACAACAAAAACAAAAGTGAATTTCATAGATCCATTTTCAACACTTATCACTGTGTAAAGTACAACAGTGTGAAGTTCAACTAACTCAAGGAAGTCCAAGGAAGCTTCACAGATGGTGAAGCTTCATCTAAGGATTTAATGGTTTTTGAGAGCAAATGTCCTTCACTAGCACACATAGCTTTCTAATAAGGACCAAGAGATCCCAAAATCTAAGCAAATATATGTGTATGTATATAAAATGCAGGCAAGGAACCACTGGGCAAAGCAAGTTTACAACTGAGTTATTGCTACAAAGAAAATCCAGAACATTTTCTAGCTTTGTATTTCTGAAGTTTCTTTCAATAATAGAGTTTCTAATAAATATTAGCAGCAGGCATTTCAAAGATTTATTCTCTAAGGAAAAAACAGTATTTGAAGTTTTGCTATATTTAAAATTAGATCTATTTATTTTATATGCATGCTTGTCTGTACATCATGGACATGCCTGATGCTGCCAATAAAGGTCAGGGGATGGGGGAAGAGAGTCCTGATTCCCTGGAACTGGAATTAGATAGTTGTGAGCTTCCATGTGGGTGCTGGGAACCGAACTTAGGACCTCTGCAAGAGTAACAAGTGCACTTAACCACTGAGCCATTTCTCCAACCCCAGCATGTGAAATTTCCTTATTCCTAAATTAAATACAGATGTATCTGGTAAAGTGTCTCAAACAGGTCATATATCTAAACATATGGCTGTAACCTCTCCTAAGCTACTGTGGGAAAGAATGGACATACACACAAGATCAACTTAAATATACAAATGTGAGCGAGGGACATTTTAGATGTTGTGAAGAGCACAAAGCAAGAGAAAAAAACGTAGGGAAAGTATTGTGTAGGATGTCTACTTGCAAATGAAGACACATAATACCCTTCAACAGACAAAAATAGAAAGGAAACAAATATTACATAAGGGACTCCGTGAGGATATAAACAGTACCCAGTGCCAGTTCTCAGTATAGCTACACCTATCGTTCTACCGCAAAACCTCATTGTAAGCTAGCATCAGATTAGAATCTTCCAGCTAACCCAGAATCAAGCCTCTAAGTCAATCTGAGCAGCAATATTGTTGGTCAAAATAAATATAAATTCAATGATTACGCACTAAATCAAGTTATTCTTATAATTTATTAAAGTACTATTAATACAAGTGTTACAATTGTGAATTACATTTAGTTGCTAATGATATGAAAAACATCATTCTATTTGACTCCATATATCAGATCTAACTTTATATAAAATATTTTCAAATTCTTCTGGATTCTGCATGTAAAATTTTGGTGTCATTTAAGTATGATTTAAAATTTGCCAATGCAGACTATTAAAATATTTTTTCCTTTCTTTCATTTCTTTTTCTTTTTAAGCTGTGTATTTTGCTAGGTATGAGTTGTATTTATTTGTTTAATATGTATAAACATTTTGTATGCCTGCATGTCTGTGTACCACATGCATGCCTGGTGCCCATGGAGGTCAAAGAGGACATCAACTGCCTGGAACTTGTGCACCACCATCACATGGGTGCTGGAAACTAACCCAGGTTCTCTGCAAGAGCAGGAAGTGTTCTTAACCACTGAGCCGTCTCTTCAGTACCCTCCTTCTTTTCTTTTTCTTTTGTATTCATTCTTTAACCCACCAAAAAGAAAAAGAAACGTAAAATTCTTCTGAAAATTTTTACCTTATTAGTAATTAGTCTGATAGGGTATTTTTTTAAAAAAGGTCGAAATACTTTGATATGAATATCTTCTTTTTTCTTTGACATGAGTAATTTGTTCTTCACTAACAGGAACCCTCAAACAGACTAAAATTCTTACAATTCACTAAGAATAATTAAGCCTCTACAGAAAAAAAAAAAAAAAACTGAAAAACAAACCTTCTTTTGATAGTGTTGCCCCTTTGCTTTTTGTAAAATGCTACAATCAAAACGATCTGCCATAATTCACACATCTAAGTTTTTAAATTAAAGTGATTAAAAGCCAGCCACCACAAGATCTAAGTACAAGACTTAGACATAGGAAGAAAGCATAAAATTCTTCAACAATAACACAAAACAAAGCCAAACAACAAAATCAGCCCTTGTTTGGCTCTAATTGTTTAAAATCTCAACGGACATGTTAAAGTTATCCTGGTCTAGACTTCCAAGTCATGCATTAGAAGATCATTTTTCATACAACTATTGTTGGCAATGCATTCTACATGGGCAGCACTGCTCACTGTATCCTGGAATGGTGGTGTTCCCATTTCATAGGCTCAGAGAAATTATGTATCTATGGTTGTATGCACTGTGAGTATAAATTTAGAAGACAAATCAAAATTCTATGGATTATGGGATCATGAGTCAACCCATTAACAAGAGAAACAGTACAACTTAGGACAGCTGATAGACCCACTTACTAAAAGAGCAGGCTTATACACTGTAGCTGGGTAGGACTTAGAAAGATTCTGTGGAGTCAAATTTTCCAAGTCCCAAAAACTAATTCAAAGTTACATTGCATGCATAAGCAGTGAAAAACAACTGGGATGATCATAAAAGGATGTGTAGAAACGAAGAATTAACATGCAACAAGGGGAGAGAGAAAAATAGGTTTAAAGCACCCATTAGTGTGGTTCAATGTAATAATTACATAATATAAAAGGTCAAAAGGATGACTAAGACACATGCTGGGTCTTAGTAAAATGCCTCAAGTACACTCTGAAAAAGCATCATTGGGGAAAAATGGTATAGTCTCAATACTTTTACCTTATTATATAGTAAGAGACAAAATAATACCAATGAGCTAAACATCAGGAAGTAGCCAACGTTTAAAAACAGCCTTACCTTAGATCAGGTGACTCGGCCCTCCCATATCGATCCTGCCACTTCCCAACGCTTGAATTGGCTTTTCTGGAGGCAGTACTTGTCTGAGACTGAGAGGAGGTGCTGTTTCTGGTGAGATAAATTTTCTGTGTTTTTTCTTACATACTGTTGTCTCTAACCCCCCTTGTTCTGTTTATTTTTTCCCTGGCATGCTTTTCCTCAAGCACTTTGACATGTTCCTATAATACCATTCTCTTCAAGCCATAAAGCACTTGTGGAACTGAATACAGGAGGCATTTGAATGTAGATGTCTTATCAATATCTTTTTAACTCTAGAATATTTTTAGGCATACTTTTCAACATAGTATGGTATCAAGATGCAAAAATGAAAAAAAAAAGAACCAAATAATTATCAAGAAACAACCTTCTGAGCCTTTATGAATTAATAACAATTTCTGTCATTTCACAAAATGTCACTCAAAACTGTATCTTCTCTTATGCTCCTCAGTAACATATAAAAGTACTGTCAGTACGACCAGTTAGCAGCAGTACTCTGGTATGTTTCATAAAAGCCTATGATAAGTTAAAATTTTATTTCAAACTAACAACTCTTTCCAAGTGAATTTCCAAAGTTATTTTATCTCCAGCGACACGCTCCAGACAAAGTTAAGCTAGGCACGGTGGCGTACGCCTGTAATTCTAGCACTCAGAAGGCTGAGGCAGGAAGATCACAGTTGGCTACACAGAAAAACCCTGTCACAAAAATAAATCCAGCTATTTATATTCTTGCCAATCCTGTAAAAGATTAATGTTCTTTCAAAGCCACTAAAAATGTTTCTAAATTGACCTTCTGTAAACAGATACAGGGGAAGGATGAATTATAAATGAAATCAATGTGTTACTAACACTAAGAGTGACAGCTCCATTGGATATCCCATTGGATAGCCCTGCCTTTGGCTCTATGCTCAGTGTTTTACACATACAAAAGGAGAAATTATATCAGTAGTCAGAGAAAAAAGGAAACGCTAAAAATGAACAGACCAAAGGAACCAAGTAATACTTTAAATAACTAATAACACTGTACAGAAAGCATATAAATGTTTTCACTATTCATCCTCAGACTAAAACAATAGAAAGAACTGCTAACAAATCCTGAACTCTATTTAATTATGTGTGTGTGTGTGTTTTAATGACTAAGCAGAAATTCCAATTCTATTAAGATGGCATTTGATTATCATTCAAATGAATATTATACTGAAGCAGTTGGGAGCCAGATTCTTGCTAGGAGAAAAAAAGAAACTAGGAAGGGAGCATTCTGTGGTGTTTATTTAGATGTAAAAGAAACATGTCTTCATGATTAAAACTTTATTTGAAAATATGCAAGTGACACTTTCATAACGAAATTGCTGTCTTTCCCTCTATTTGTTAAGTGCTGAAAAGGGCCTGGAAATAAATACTGCCATCTCAACACAATGGACACAGCTACTAGCCTGATCTTGATTTTAAATTAGTATTGCCTCCTAAGCCCAGTAAATGTCTTGAGAAGAAACTGGTGAAATATAAAATGAACTTAGAACATCCTGCTAATGCAAAAAAGTAGAGATCACATGCATACAGATCAAAGCATTTTTGAAGATACTCCCAATGGCCAAATTTGGAAAATTTGACACATCAAAACAAATTACAGTATATATAAAATCACATACAGAATTCACAAACATAAATACAAAGGAGTCATAAGCCACACACGTTCTTTCACACAAAAATTAATGCACCTAGTGAGGCATGTCGGCAATGCCACCATGAGGGTGAAGTGAAAGGATTGTGAGTTTAGGGCTGGTCTAAGCTAGTAGCAAAATCTTGTCTCAAAAAATTGAAAAGCAGGAGCTGGAAAAATGGCTCAGTGGCTAAGAGCACCTGTTGCTCTTTCATATATCACAAGTTCGGTTCCTAGCACACATTTGATGACTCACTAGCACTTATAAACTCCAGTTCCAAGGACTCCAACATCCTCCTCTTGCCTCCTGAGGACCAGATACACACACAGTACATGCACACACATTCAGGAACAACACTCATATATAAGATAAAAGCAAGTGAGACTGAGTAGATGGCTCGGTGCTTAGGAGCAAGAAAACTCTTCTAGATGACCCAGGTTCAAGGACCTAGGGACCCACATGGCAGCCCACAACTTTGTCTGTTCCAGAGGATCCAACACTGTCTTCTGGCCTCTGTGGGCACCATGTCACACACTACACACAGTAAAAAGATAATCTAAAATTTTAAAGTTAATTGCAGTTTTATCGACACTGTATTAGCAACTCGGTTATTGTAAAAATCAGTGGATGCTAAAGCTCCTGGGGAGTTTACACCCAGTTTACACCTAGTTCCTCTGCAAAATTCTCAATTCTTGAATACTTGTCAAAACAAAACAGTAAAATTCTCCCCCCCCTTTAAATGGTGCTTGGATCAGACTCAGGGCCTTGCACATGCTAGGGCAAGCAGTTTATCACCCTGAACAACATCCCCAATGCAAACATTACTTATTAAACAAAGGGGAAACAGAAAGTGATGCAGAACAAGAAAGGCATCACCACAGGTAACTGACTAAATTTGCCACCATTAATAAAAAAATGGGGCAAACTGAAATCATTTATCTCAAGGCCGAAGAGGAAGACACAGCATCATCTACACAGTATAAAGCACAGCCCCATCTACTAATAAAGAGGAACTGTCGAAGCCAGATCGAGGGACCACCTGTAAACAACTAGATTGCACTCTTCTAGAAGTCAGTGTCCCATACAAAATAGAAGGCTGGGCAGCTGCTCTGCATTATCAACACCTACAGAGAGCTCAAATGACTGACCCTGGACTGAGTCCAAGATCAAGAAAAAAGCAACTTGAATAAAGGACAATATTGGGGTAAATGACAAAATTGATGTCATGGATATTACGTAAAAGCACTGATTCAGCATTAGTTTTCTTGACTTTGATAACTGTGCCCTATTCACAGTTATGTGATAAAATGTCCATCTGTGTTCCTAAGAAATACAAGCTGAAGTGTTCAGAGGCCCAGAGATGTATTCAATGGTTACCATCCAAATTAGCATCCACTGGATAAGAGAGAAAAGTCCTTTTAAGAAGTAAATACACATTAGGATCTAGTGAAGTGTGTAGACGGGAAGTTCTCTGTATTTTACTTGCAGTTCTTGAATACTTGTCAAAACAAAACAGTAAAAAAAGGAATTGTAAAGTTTTGTTTTCCAATCTACTTGCTGGTTTACAACAAAATATTTCATTTGTAAAACCTTATCAAGATGGAAATTCATTATCACTTTTCTGTAAATATGTACTTCAAAAGAAAATAAATAATATGAAAACTTATAAAGATCAAACAAAGCATTCTGATATAGTAAATGTAGAACTTTCTTTAAGTATACATACTTGCTGGGCAGTACAGAAGTTACAATCTCATCACTTCTACTAATACCAAATTTACACTTTAAGACGTTCTCTGCAAACGTCTACCTACACATTAGTAAGGCAATCTAAGATTTTAGCAATGAGATCTAGTGCTTAGGCCAGTAGCACAGATCACTACTCTTAAATAACTGTTTTGTATCTAAATACTGACAATACTATCCTCCTCTTAAACTCCATAAAAATGTATTACCAAAGATTTTACTAACCTCCCCGAGTTTTAGGGAGATATTTTGCAATGATTATAAATTATATTTTTGATTAACTGAAGATAAATCCAGAAAACAAATTTTCTTGAGTAATGAGTACTGTCCTTTAGATTCAAAAGTGGTGATAGCAGTATGTAAATGTGTTGCTCTCAGTTGCACGGGCAACTACTTGCATTTTCTTAAGTAGTGATGGGCCTGCTAATTTTCCCATCCTTTCCTCACTTAATTTTTTTCTGTCCTTTACCATCCTTTTCATCCCATCTCTCTGCAGATCTTCCAATGTCTACTTAGATCCACAGTCATTACTATTATCACCCCTTGAATACATGGTTCTACGTCTTAGAACCCCTATGAAATACAACTGTAGCTACTCTTTGTGAACACACCTAAAGCACACTTGACCTGGCTTGTTTTAAAGCACGGCGTCAATCTAACAAACAAAGAAACAGGAAACCTAGAGCTTCTCTGTCATTAACTTTTCATTTTTACCAACTCATTTCGATCAACATATAAAAACATACTTTCTCCCATTTTGAAAACGTCTGAATGGCTTCAAAGTTTCCCCTTGTACCTCATGTTTCCTTCTAGCTACTGCCAAGTGACCCTATTCTTCTTTATCCACTATTTTATTCACCTACTTCAAGAAAAGACTTTCAGACTTCTCTTCTCAAACATTAACACCCATTCTATCATCTTTAGTCTCTTTTTGCTAGGAAAAAAATGACAGCAAGCTGAAGAGAATGGTTCATTGTTCTCATTATCCACCTATATGCCTACCATTATTTTTTGCCTAGGTACTTGCTGTAATCTCCTACAGGGTCCCTGTTTCTACTTTTACTTACTTTACACAATGTGCTTAGCAAAGAAACTGAATTGAGACTTGAAAACTCCATGTATCCCACAGTTATTGAGGTGTTTCTCTCCATGTATGTCAGACCCTATTCCCTTTGGCCTCACTAAGAACACTGTTCACAATAAATGTCCCACCCTTACTTCTTTGATCATTAATATTTCTAGTTAACTCACTCTCAAGTATACAGCTGGCTGTAATTTCTTTTCCTTGAAATATCTTCTGGTTGCACAGACAAAAATAGTCTTTAAAAACTGTCCATGTTTTTATTTTTCAATTCCTCTCATTTTTCTGTTTTATTTTTGAAACAGGGTTTCTCTATATAGTCCTGTCTGTCTGTCCTGGAGCTCACTACATAGACCAGGCTGGCTTTGAACTCACAGAAACCCACCTGCTTCTGACTCTGCATCCCTAGAGTGCTGGGATTAAAGCCAGGTCTCTCGTTTCCATTGAAGCCATTCAGAAGTCTTGTAAGTTACCTTGTAAATTACCTTGGTCAGGATCACCAATGTGACCTTGACACCTGAAAATCAAATAGACATTTTGGTCTTCATCTTCTTGACCAATTAATCATTAAATTTGACAGTTAATTATTCCATACACTAGCTTTCATCTTTTGCCTCTTTATTGGTCCCTTTTACTGATTTCCATTCACTCCTTTTAGTATCTCAAGGCTCTGTTCTCTTACCACTTCTTCATCAATACTTTTTTGATGATCTAATTAAATTTCACAGCTTCACTGTAGATAGCATTTGAACAGTGATCATAGTCTCAAGTTTCCATCTCTAGCCAATACTCTATTCCTTATTCCACAGCCATATATCCATTTCCATTTTCATACTAAATAAGCACCTCAACAATTCCCTAACTGAATGCTTTGTCTTCTCTCTCCAAAAGACATTCCTCCTGTAACTCTTCCCATCTCTTAAATGACAACCCATCATTACACTTGAGCAAGACAAAATCCTTGGATTCATTGAGGATAACTTTTCTCTACAATCTATAATGAATCAATCCAGTCATTGCAAGGCTTTGGAACACACCCAAGTAGATAACTATTCTGACCATTCTACTATTTTCTTGGTCCAAGAAATAACCAGTAAATCTTTCCTAGATATTTGTTGCAACCTCTTACACCTGATCCCCATTTTTATCACTGTCCAGGCTGTAAGCTGTTCTTTGAGATATGAAAACCTCAGTCAGGTTATCATATTGGCCTTCTAAAAATACCACTGTGGCTCCCTGTTCATTTCAAATTGAGGAAAATGCAAAGCTCTTATACCATCACAAGATCCGATACAATTCAGCATGCCCACCAAGGAGAGAAAGACTATATCGACTTTTAATAAGTTTCACTGTAACAGTAAATACCTACAGAATGTTTTCAAGTGATAAACCACTATTCTACAACACTTTACAGAATTTAATGCATATGACACATGTAGCTAGACAGTAATGGAAATACTATTACCAAATCTTACCAATTAGGAAATCCAGCCCCAACAAAATTAGAGAATTCATCCAAGGACATCAACCAGTAAACTGCTAAGTTAGAATTTAAACCTCAGAAATTTAAGCAAGAGCTCAACCACTTAACAAAACTCTAAACCAGAACACACACAAACCTGATGAAAGTTGATCTTTTATAAAAATCCCAATCTAAAAGAATACTATCTATTAAAGGATCAATACACCTTAGCTTCTGTAAATTGTTTAATCAAATGTTTTGTGAAATTTTTTTCGTTCAAATAACAACATAGAGGTTATTTCTGTAACAATCCATAAAAATCTTGGCTCACTTTTAAATATTTCATTTTGGACTAAAGCTTCAAGAATCTTTACTTTATGGTAGCACATGCCTTTCTTTAATTCCAGCATCTGGAAGGCAGAGACAGATGGTGGAACTCTATTTCTGAGGGCAGCCCCTATATAGCAAGTTCCAGGCCAGCCAGGGCTACATAATGAGACTTGTTGCAAACAAACAAACAAAACCCAAACAAATAAAAGATCGTTTTAGCTAAGGACGAGCCTTATGCTTCACTAAGGTCTTTTCCTCTATTAATGTACTATGAAGTATAGTTTCTTATAACAATAACAAACTGTAGAACGAATGAAAACAGATAACTAGAATATCAATTTAAGCAAGTGACAAAAGGTAAATAGTGGAGAATTTGTAATGGCTCATTTGAAGCCCAGACTTGTTACATTGATCTAATCCAAGACTAAATTGCTGGCATCTTCACCCTTTCCAAGTCTTACTTTACTCTTTGTTATTTTCCTTATAATGGAGCCACAAGGAAATAATTGTCACTTTTGAGTGAAAGGGACATATTTCAGCATAATTACTACTTCTATATAGTATTTTATAAACACAAAATTGGGTGTTATGTGAAAGCAAAGAAAACCATGAGACTGAGATTTCCATCACTTCTTTTATAAAAGTATCTTTAAGTCCACAGATCTAGACCTAGGAAGTCCAATAAATAAGAATATATAAGTATATAATAATATACACAATGAGCAGCATAATCAGACACCAACTCCATATTAATGTGTTTTGCATTTTTCTTTTTAAAGATGGAATAGCACCCTGAAGAGTTTTTATAATGATTTCAAACTAAAAGTAGAATGTTTCCAGTTTGTACTGGTAAACACTGGGAAACTTCATATTTAACATAGCATTACAGCACAGACACAGTGCCAAGATCCTGATGCTGGGACCTTATCTGTCTAACTAACCTGCTTGGTGGCAGGCCAGTCTTGAACAATGATGGTGGAGAAGTAAACTCAGCTTTTGTAGACGGAAGTGCTGCTTCTTTCTCTGAATTGCCAGTTCTCCCTTGTTGTACCTTCAAAAAGAAAAATGGGATTACTACTTTGCTTAATTTAACAGAACACTCAAGCATGAGGCACTTTTAAGTCTGCAACATCTGCTCTGAAGTTAAATATGAAGAATGCACCATGCCTGGATAATTATTAAAAGGGACCTGTCTTAGATTAGCATTAGGTGAAAGGCATCAAAGATGAAGTTGAGGATCAAAATATTCCAATTACTAAAATGTTCATACTTTGTCACTTAGAAGTCCCAATAAACTATAACTCTTAGAGACTCACAAATTGGTCATAAGCAAAGTAAATGAACCTAGGATATACTTAGTTATGAGTCCATATTCCCAAGTTCAAGAAAAGCCTTGAAGAATTTTCCCCTTCTGTACTCACAAGTTTTACTAGCCATTCTGACCATTTTCTATGCCAGTCAGTGATTTGCTGCAACACAATGTAAAAAATTTGCTCCTGGAAATCAAATTAGTGCCCAACTAAATACTTCACAACTACTGACTAACATTTATTGTCCTGGAAGGTACTTTGCAGACTACCAAAGGAGAAAAGTAGCCATCAATATTACCCAGCTACAAGCTTTATTACGTTCAACAGCCACCTGTCTGCAAGATACACTGGTGCAACAGTGGCACGAATGTTATAGGAGTAATCAGCCACTTTTTGATTAGATTTAAGGCCCACTGCACAAGATGGAACCTACATCTGACACCCACTAAAGGGGCCAAGCACCTGGGACTAGCTAGATCATGGAACCTACGTAAAAGCCTACTACTCTAATGCTGCTAAAGGAACACAGCAATAAGATTACCCCGAATGACATACTGATATACTCATAGTACAAAGTACTGCTCAGTCCTCATCAGAGAAGTTCATTGCAGTAGATGGCAATAAACCTAGAGACCCATGACTGAACAATGTGCAAAGAGTAAGAGGCTTTGGAGCACTTAGTCTTAAATGAGATGTCTTTATCAACCCCTCCCTTTGATGTTCAGGCACCTATACAGAAGAAGTGGAAAGACTGTAAGAGCTAGAGGTCATGAATGATTCCAAGGAAAGAGCATCATTTAGGACTGACACACATATGAACAAATGGAGACTGTGTGAGAGCATGCTTAAGACCAGACAAACACCAGAATGGAGATGAGAAAGCAAACACAAAGTTGTATCCCTAACCAAGAAGCTATCTGTAATTGATTAACTGCTGAGAAAGGGAAAATTAATTTTCTCCAAAGGAGTGTCCCTGGGCATATCAAGTCTACTACAGGTCAGATACCATGCCTAGAAGTTGACCAATACAAAACAGACTACATAGTTTTTTAGCACATTTTTTTGTTCTGGAATTTTTTGTCTTACGGGTTTTTGTTTTTATTTTTAAGATAGAAGAGAGATAGAACAGGAAGTTGGGTAGGCAATGAGGATCCAGGAGAAGTTGGAGGAGGGGGAAGAATATGCTTCAAAATATATTGTATGAAAAAAATTTTAATTAAAAGAAAATCTGCTCCTGCACAACCATAACCTATAATCAGTAAAAGTACCTATCATGCCAGCTCCACATACCTAGGCACTTGAAATCAGTCACCTGTCTCCTTACTACAGCCTTTCCCTCTTTATATTAACTCTGAAGGCAATGGAGATTTATTTCATAATTTCTCCAGGACTTGTTAGCCTATCACACTGCTATTACCCGACTGTTCACCACTCAGGTGTGACCTGTATTCTTCTGTCCCACTGCTATTACACTCACTTCTCCATCTTAAAAGTCAGGTGATTAAAGCTGCCCTATACTTAAAACAGTATCAGATCTAGCATTTCAGGTCCTACTTAAATTCTATTATGCTGCTCAATCTGAATTTATTATCATTCTCCTTTCCCATGAAGAGACAAAAGAATCTCAGATAATTTGATTGATACATTACAATCATTAATTTGATTTCAGAAACCATCTATTTGCCATTTACTCTATGCCAGGAAACAAAAACATCTTTTTTCATTTAAGTTATTAAGAGTCAGATCTCTGAAAATCTCCTGAGGACTTTTATGGTACCAGAGGGCATCATTTGAACTTCCAAGGGAGGGAAGCAACAATAGTCCTGGCCAGCTATGATGCCCATGAACCACAATAACCAGTGTGGCATGATAACTGTAAGGGCGCAATAGTAGTATGTAAACCTTGGTTGTAACCAACAGTTCTCTAATTGGACTTAAAGCACACTCAACAAGATGGCAACAATGCCTGGTAGTGGATAAAGCCAACTCCCCATGGCTAGTAAGTCATGGATCTTGGAGAAAACCATTTACATTACCAAACCAGCATAATTCCTAACTACATTATAAATATTTATTCTTATGCCCATAGGTAAGTGTAATTTTCAACCTTTATCAAAGAAACTTCTATGTTGTTTTTTGGGGTTTTTTTGAGACAGTGTTTCTCTGTTGTAACTCTGGCTGTCCTGGAACTCACACTGTAGATCAGGCTGACCTTGAACTCACAGAGATCCACCTGCCTCTGCCTCCTGAGTGCTGGGATTAGAGGTGTGCCACCACCATCTGGCTAAAGAAACTTCTCTTTGCAACAGAAGAAGGCCATTATTAAAAAACCACAACAGATCAAAATGCAGTAACAAAAGATCATGTGGTGCCCAGTCTTACTCAATATATCTACAACACAATTCCTGCACCTAAGGCTTGAAGATCATTGAGGGAAGAGAATGGGAGAAAGATCTTTAAGAGTCACAGGAACAGGAAGTTTGCTGAGACTGTGCTTCCTAGAAATGCCAGCTTTATTAACATGGCTGCCTAAATACCTAAACAATATGTGGAAGAGGTAAAGCTCAAGGGGCTTCAACCGTAGCCAAAGAACTATGGGCAACTGGAAATACTGAGACTGGGAGAAATGGTCTTCCCCAAGGAAGAGCCCTCTGACTGGTTATCCAAAATCAAATGATCAGCCCTGAAATCACATACATAGAAGTAACTTAATACAGACTAAGTGGATTATATTTAGGAACATATGTATTTATGTAATAACAATTAAAAAAAAAAAAGAGGACATGAATTTGAGAGCAAGAGGGATGTGTCGGAGGGGTTAGAGGAAAGAATGGAAAGGGAAAACTAACGTAATTCTAAGTCAAAATATTAAAAATTATTATTAAATAAATTTTTAATAAAATAAAGCTGAGTCTTAACTTAAAAAAAGAGTCAGATCTCGATTAACTAGTGACCAGTTTTACCCCAGATTGGTACCTACCTAATTAAGCCTTAACACTGAGTTTATTTGAAAATGAGTTCTATTGCTTACTAAAAGCAAATTCATTTAAAATGTACAGATCCTAATGGGACATGAGGATCATCACTAAAGCAAGGAAGACAAAAATAAAAGAATGAAATGAATTTGATACACATCTGAAAGATAAAAAGCCATGATGTGGTGGCAGGGGAAGCAAACAATTCATTTAACCAAAATCTATTAACTATCTACTCTGTACCAGAAGCTCAGACTATTGAAAGAAAATTCTCAATCTCAAAGAAAACAAAATAGTGAGCACAATACAATAAATGCTATTGAAAAATTATGGGAAAAGAACCAGTGAGGTGGTTAAGAGTACAAGAGCACTTATTTCCAAGCCTTTACAACTGGAGTTTTAATTCCTGTGACCTACAAAAAAAGGAAAGAACCAATTCCTGAAAGCTGTCCTCTGCCCCTCATAAATGTACCGCAGCACTTGTGTGTTGACACACAGCCAAACGTGTGTGTGTGTGTGTGTGTATGTGTTTTAATGGAGTAAAAGAAATGATAAAAAAGAAATGCATTGTTCTATCTAAAATTTTGGGGATACAGTTAACATTATGGTACCAATTGTCCCCATGAATACCAGCAATTTATATTCAATTTCTTGGCATGTCAAACTGGCACTTCAAAATTATTGTGGCCTAAACTACCAGTTTCCCTTAATCTGACCATCTCTATATCTTTCTCATATTAATAAAATGGCACTGTCACCTACAAATTTCTCAAAGAGAATAAAACATTACAGGTATTATTTAGCTAATGTTAACATACAGGATTCCAACTTTACCTTTATATCATCCATCAGCTGACAGAATGACACCTTCCAAGTCAAATCCATCAGTGGATGCCACCTGGGATAAATACTTGTTCAGCATTTGCTCCTAACTCACTATACAGAGTCAAAGCATTCTTACCACATATGTATGCCAACTCGTGTCTCTCCTCTGCTCAAAATTCTCCAATTGTCTCCCAATGCAACCAGAATAAAATAAATTTCTTAACATGGCCTATATGAAATGGTACTGTATAACCTCTAAACTTTCTATTCTTTCTCCACTCATCTTTATCACAGTCATGACAATCTTTTTTTCTTGTCTTTTTTGAGATGCAAGCTCCTCTCTTGTCAGGCTTTCTGTATTAACTATTCTTTCTGTTTGGAATATCATTTCTCCAGATCTTCTCATTGATTCCTCTAATTCAAGTATAGTAGTCTATAGTAGTCTTCCCAACCTTCATCTATGCTATTGGTTTCTATGTTTCAATTACTGACTAAATTACTGACTAAAATAACTTAAGACGAAAATTCCAAAAACTGACAATTTTATATATATGTTAACCATGCAGAGTCTCAGCAATATAATGAAATCCTGCATCTTTCCAATTTCATCTCACCAGGGACAAGAACCATCCCTTTGTCCATTCATCCACATACACACTTCAGCATCCTGCTAATTACTCAGCTGTTTGGGATACTAAAATGACTATGTGGGTACCTAAGTACTGATGTTTGACTAACCCTTTCTTTACTTAAAAATGCTCCTAAAGCACCAAAGTAGGGATGTTGGGAATTCAGAAATGACAAAGAGAAGCCATCAAGTACTTCCTCTCAGAAAAGTTATTTAGTATTAAAGGAAAGTCATCATATGCTAAGGTTGCTACGTCCTATCGTACAATTATTATTTACAGCATATTCATCTAATTTTTATTAGTGTGTTGCTCTATATTGTTATTGTTAGTCACTTACAGTGACTAATTTGGAAGTTAAACTTTATCATGCATATACACGTGGAGAAGAAAACATAGTATACAGGGTTTAGTACTACCCATAGTTCCATGCATCTACAAGGAATCTTAGAGTGTATTCCAGGAGCCATAAGAGAACTACTGCATCATTCAAATTATCCTTTGGAGTAGGAGTAGCCATCCTTTACCATTCCCAGTCTCTTCTCTTGTGATTTTTCATTTTCTTCATAAAATTTCTCATTAGCATCATGATCTGAATATTTTGCTGTGTACTATCTGCCTAGTGTACTATACAATACTAGTCTATAATATACTATACTAAGACCTTTGAAGACACTGACTACATATAAAAATTTGTATCCTAAGTGTCTAAAAAATAGGATGTGGACTACTCAATAATTTTTTTTAATTTAACTAATTTTTGAGACCCTGCTTTAATATTTTTTCTTCACTCTTTCAAATAACATGGAGTGTATAAGTATGTAATTGTTGGCATTATTCTTTACTGAATAAATACTTATCTTTCCAATTACAACAGATTAGGATCCACGTCTTTCTTTCTCCAAGCAGCCTAACACACTGTTTGATACAGTCAACTCAAAGGTGGAAAGAAAAAAAGGAAGAAGGTTGATGAAGAAAGTGTAAAGAATAAAAGACGCTAAAAATGGGATTTTTAAACTACATGCACGTATGTGCATGCATACAACAGGGAAGGAGGTGAAGACAGGACAGCTCTTGAATGTGTAAAAACTGTTTTTGTTTCCTGACTTTCATACTTAATTCCTTTAAAGCATACTTATTGGATAATCCTGAAACTCTTCACTACCTTAGCAACCTTCCTAGTCACCTTCAGATTTGCACTCAGAATTACAGACTCAAAATCTGTCTAACCAGAACGTGAGGTTATTACTTCATATAATCTAGCATTTTAAGAAATAACTGTATGATATATGCTTGATTTACTAAAACCAAGTTAACAACAGATCTTACACATCCAAACAAAATTTAACTACAAATTATAGACCTGAGAAGCTAAGGCTGGCAAGATCGTTTAAAGGCAAAGGTATCCACTGCAAAGCCTTACAAGCCTGGGCTCACTTCTCTGGTCCCACATGATGGAAAGAGAGAAACAACTACTGCATTGTTGTCTTCTGATCTCCCATGTGTGCCAAGGCATTTGCATGCTGATCACACATACACTAAAAATAAACATAAAATTTTTTAAAAAGCTAAATATTCATCCAAATTATTATGATATCACTATACCAAAAGTCCTGGAGTTTCTCTCTCTCTCTTTTTTTTTTTTGAAAACAGCATCATTTATAAAAGCTTAACATTATAAGCAATACTTAATAACACCAATTAGAAAGTATTTAAAATTATAATTAACAAAAAATATAAATTACCAATCTCCAAATAATACTAGGGTGAAAAAAGTTGAAAGCCAGAATGAATAATCATATATCTCAACCCCAAAATTGGAAATGTTACAAAACCTGATACTTTGAAAGCAGATCAAGAAAATTAACTGAGTAGGCTATCCAAAATTGATTCCTACGTCAGTGAAGAGAATGCAAAAGTACACTATTATAGCAGAAGCAGAAAGGAACTGACAATTCAAGCTTCTGGAATGTCTTGAGCAATCAGGCAAAGACCTTTAGTCACATGGAGTGTTTCTGAAAATCAGAGTCCCACAAAAAGAAAAAATAAGATAATAATATAGGAAAATAACGTAAAGATAATAGTATATAAACAAATCGTAATCCTATGAAAAAGCCTACAGTTAGTTAAGTTTTATTCACATAAACAGAACTTCCAATAGTTTGCAGCGTCTATTCTTATATAAATGACTAAAAAGAATAAAATAATCAAAAAACAAGAGAATCCAAGTGAGAAGCCAAAAACAACAAACCTAAAAAATTAACAGAAAGAAAAGAGACTAAGTAGGCAAAAAAAAAAAACAAAACTATAAGTCTATTATTAAAATCCTCTGAAAGATGAGGTTGGAGTAAATATGGAAAAACAGAAGATGTTAAGTAATGAAAAGTTTCTTGGAAATTAAAGACTTAAACAACAGAAATGAAAATCTAAGTAGGAGAACTCGACTGTGAAAAAAACAAACCAAAAACAAAACCAGAAAAGCAGAGCAAAGACATTACAGGATTAGTCTAAGATGGGCAGTGAAGAGATAGAAGAGCAGAAAAAAAAAAAAGAGTTGCAAATGTGAAGCCCATGTGTTTGCAAACGAAAAGGAATCAGACCGAGTCCATAATACGCATACTGTCCATACTGCACGGCTTATGCTTAGAAAACTATCTTGAAAAAAAAGTCACAAGCACACATTGTGACACAAATTTGTAGTCTGGGCATTTGGGAGGCTGAAGCCGGAAGACAGCAATGTGAGATCTCCCTGGGCTACTCAGGGAAATCCTGTCTCAACAAAAAATAAAACCAATCATAAAATAAAAGAAAAATAACAAAAAAAGTAGAGAGGTTTGATTGATTTTCTTCCCAGTACTCACTTTCTCCTACCCCTCACCCAGAATTATATAATTACCGGATTTTGCTACCCAAACGAGAGGTTTACATACACACCCGAGGTTTAATTTTTTATTTAATGTAAAGATAAAACAAAAACCAGACAGATATAGTGGCACAGGCCTATAGTCCTAGTACTTTTGGGCAGGCACAAGGTTTATGAACTTGAGGCCAGAGTAGGCTTACCTCACAAGTTCTACGCCATCCTGTGTTACTCAGCTAGAGTCCTTCTCAACACAAAACAGAAAACCAACTGAACCTACTCACATGAAGGTACATAAAAGGCTATTACTTCCCAAATATCAAAAATGTTGATGACCACTGACGATAAAGGTATCTAGAGGTTGTTTTCTACCACTCTCTGGACTTGTTAAGCTTACATAAGAGTGCCTTCAAAAGGCTTGACTTTGACTTCAATCATTGTGATAGACAGGAAAAGAACCTAAACTGTGACTCTTTGAGCTGCTTATTCCTTGGCCCAGTCATCACTAAGGCATGCAGCCGTGTTCACTTTATTTCTACCCTGCTTATTACATCTACTCCCTATCTGACCTTTACCTCTCTTACAGTCCACTCAGTTACCATTCCTTTTCTAAAACCAGGTCTGCACTATTTCTACTGCTCAAGAATCTTCTAATGACTTCTTACTACTCAAGTAAGTGTTTGCACGATGGCTCAAGACGAAGGTCTTTTCACATGGCTTTAATTTCCATCATTTCCTACAGACTGCAATATGACCAAAGGAGAGAATATGTTTGTCTAATAAAATCACTGAAATTAATTATCCCCAACAGAATTTCTAACGGATTTACTAGTACTTAAGCACCCGATCAAGGTGAGGAAAAACACTGGACAACAACCATAAAATTCATTCAGAATGAGTCAATCAATTAGAAATGGAAAAATCAAATAATCAAAAGGAAGTCAATAGTCAAGAGACACGCTCTATGTAAAATACTTCTACAACTTTCAAGAGAAGTCAGCTCCGAGTAGCTTCTTATTTCATTGTTCATAAGTCTAAGATTTAAAAATCTATGTATAGGGTTGGAGAGATGGCTCTGTAGTAAAGAACACCTGACTGCTCTCCAGAGGTCCTGAGTTCAATTCCCAACAACCACATGGTGGCTCACAATCATCTGTAATGAGATTTGATCCTCTCTTCTGATGTGCATGTGACAGGACATTCATATACATAAAATTCATGAATAAATATGAATAAACAAATCTAAAAAAAATTCTATATATAAGTTGATGGTTTATAATGCCAATACACACCCCTCTTAGAAAGGAAAAAATACCCAATGAAATGAACCAGCTCATTATTAAACTTGTCAATGTACTTATTATAATCATCTATCACAAAATACTCAATGCCTAAGCAGGCATCTAAAAAGAAGCTGATGACCATTTAAAATCAGAGTAAATATCACCAAGTATTTTCAAAAGATTAACAACAGAACAAGAACCAAATACTTACCTATAGTAGGATGTAAATTAAAATTAAAGTCTCTATACAGAACTGTGTCCAGACAGCTGCTACATCTGTGGATATAGCACATCATTGCATAAGGCAGTATCTTGGTGTCCCCAGTGGGGCACAGAGTTCTATATCCAGACCACAAAAGGTCCCTGAGGTATATAACCCAAACTAATCCTAGTGCCATTTGACATAAGAATTAAAGCTAAGGGGAAGAAAGGCTACCCAACCAAACTTTGGGAACAGCAGCAATGAAAATGTAGTATTAGTCTTTGGACTAATGGGGAAAACAGAAATCAGACCTGATGTCAAGTGATCCTTATCAACCTTCATGTCACTCACATGGACTTATTCCTTTTAAGTGTTAATTTTAAAACTCAGTGGCTCTGCTCAATTCTTAAGAGGCTGTCAAACACCTGGAATTCTTGAAAACACCTTAGCTATGAGTTATTACACCAATGATATCAGTATCAGAGATCAAACATTATTGCCATCCCTCCTCTTTTTAAGACTTGGGAAAACAAAAGCTTCCAATTCTGCTGCTAAGGATGAAAGCAAGATCTGCAATGAGTGCTGACCCTGTGGCCATGACTTTCATGTCCTATAAACATGTATTATCCTTAAATCACAATGTATAGCGAAAAACAGTTTGATGTGGCGTTGTTAGTATGATAGGCTTTAAACTCACATGCTTGCAAAAGGAGAGTAAAACAACAGTCAGCAAATTTGTAAGTCACCAGGAAGCCGAAGGTTTGGAAAAAAGGTAGCTATTTCCACTTAATTTTCTCCCTTGAACAGTGGTATGGGAGCAGACTCAAGAACAAAAATGAGAGCAACCAAGGATAATTTACTAAAATTCACCTTAAAAAGATTGAATCTGCCATCTTGGATCTCTGCACCTGGTGTAACTTCCATAGTACAGTCTTCGGCCTAAGTTAAATAACATATTCCCCATTAAGATACCACACAACTTTTAATTGATAGGCCACATAAAAGACAAACTAGCTGTGACTAGTCTGTGATTTGAACTAAGAACATACGGTAATCATTAACATGGAACTGAAGGGGAAGGAAGGGATAATAAACAAACACGATCAAGGAAACAAAAAAAAAAAATTAAATTGTCATACAGCATTAATCACCTTTTTAGGGGAAAGTGGCTTATCTGGGGAGTCAGAATGGGACAGCAGAAGGCAGGGTTACTCTGGAGGAGTTACAATTACCGTGATTTTATTTGTTGTCGAAGTGACTGGGATAACCTCAAGTCCCATTCGTATCCTTTTCTGTTTTTCACAGTATGCTTTCCAAGTATCTTCATTAAAGCCATAATTAAAATAATCAGAAAGATCAGCACCTAAAGATAAAGTATACTTTAAGGATGCAAATAGTACAACTCTACAGCAGCATAAAAAAATACAGTGAGGATGAAAATGTAAATTTAGAGAAGATCTGAAAGTAGAAGCTAGCTGAGAAGAGGAAGGGTACAAGTGGGGATGGAAGGGAGTCAAAGAGGACAAAGGGATGGATATGACCGAAATACATTATACACATGCATGAAAACATCACCGTGAATCCTATCCTTATGAATGATTAATACATGCTAAGAGAAACATTAACATGTCTATTTTTAAGACATTGGTCCTCACACCCCCTGAATTTTTACTGGTTTTCAAAATTACCACAATGAAGCAAAGACTGAAAAACATTTTAATCAAAATGATTTCTTTTAGAAATGGCATTATAATATGTAAGATGTAGGTCTGCATTTATGTTAATTCCAGGGACTAATGAGATTTAATAATTCAAGTCCTCAGTACTCATTATTTGCTCAGGACAATACAAGACAGTATTTTTTATTGCTGCTCAAAAATACTTTTCAGATCATTTTTAACTAAAAATCTTTTTTGAGAATAATATAGTCTTACCAGGTTTCCGCCATGGCTTATCTTCAAAAGAATCCAAATCTACTTCCAAGAGTGGAACTCCATTAATGCTCCCAGGTGCATCAAGGTCTACGCCTTTGACTTTGGTTCCTAGTTTACAAAAATGCAAAATGGCAAAGAGCTGCATTAGCAAGAAGTCAGAAGACAAAAAGAGAAAACATAAATGTCCCTTTGCCATCTATCCTGACCATTAATATAACCAGGCAAAGCCAAACTTTATGGTGATACTTTTAAGATAAACAGGATGGAAAGGCTAGGGATTATGACATTTATGGTCTAACATGGTAGCACATGCCTAACATCTATGCACTTGAGAAATATAGACAGGAAGACCAGAAATTCAAGGCAAGCTTCAGGTACACAGCTAGGTCAACGATACCCTAGGATACATAAGATACTATGTGCATGTGTTAAATTGCTGTTTTTTATAATTTGTGAGTTAAGAAAAGTTTCTCTTAAAGAGTTATAAAACAGGCTGAGCCATACAACCAGAAGGGGCCAAATGTTTGTTGTCTGCAATGTCATTCACAGAAGTCGGCTTCAATGTGTCCAAGATGGTCAAACGTGGTCAAACATTATTCATAAAAAGAGCTGATACAATCTACTCAGGACCTATTTGAGATACCCCATTTTCATACTGATACTGCTACAAATACAAATTTTACCTGTATTTCCATAAACTCTTCCCCCTGCCTTGATATTAAGATTTACTGGTGCTGTTCCGTAACTCCTAAAAATAGAATAAAAATTAAACTCAAAAATATACAGTAACAAAATAGGAAGATATTCAATGTGTTATAAACCCACATAGTAAAGTGAATGAATTGGCATTCACACATTTTACTCTATGTACATCACAAGTGTGCTTGGTGTCCAAAGAGGTCAGGAGAGGGCAACGGATCCCCTGGCACTGCAGTTATGGATTGCTGTGAACCACCATGTGGTTGCTGGGAACTGAACCCATATCCTCTGCCAACAGGTGCTATTCCACCTCTCCATCCCCAAGAACTAAATGCCTGACATTTAAAGGCCTGACATTTTTCCCATCTCAAATAATTTTTTTAAAATGATTGTCAGGCTGTAAAGAGATGGCTCAGTGGTTAGGAGTACTGGCTGCTCCTCTGGAAGACCTGGGTTCAGTTCCCATCCTGGCACCCACAAGGCAGCTCACAACTGTCTGAAATTCCAGTTCCAGAGGATCTGACACCTTCATGCAGACATACATGCAGGCAAAACACCAATGCATATAAATTAAAATAAATTATTTTTTTTAAAGGCAGGTATGGTGGTACATCCCTTGAATCTCAGCACTTGAGAGATAGAGGAAGGCAGATCTCTATGAGTTTGATGCCAATCTGGTCTACACAGCTAGTTCCAGGACAGCCTGAGTTACTCAAAGAAACCCCGTCTCAAAGGAAAAAAAAAAAAGCCAAAAAACAAGCAAACATTTTTCCATCTCAGAAGTATCCCAGCTACTAACTCAGTATGTCACTGTAGCAAACAATTCTGTAGCAGTGAATTGCCATGCTGCCATGATGCCAAATCCCGTGGTTCCACTTTAGCTTCTCACGTCTTATATCACCAATCAAATCTCTAATACATATCCATTCATAAAATTGAATTCAGTTAAAGACATGTTAAAGAAAGAATCTGGAGTATAAGGAAAACAGTGTTAACAGGACACCTGCACTATTCCACATCTTTGTCTGGGCTACAACTACAAGAATGCATATGAGAAATATATGAGAAAACCAAGTCACATTTTAAATGTAGTAATATGCATGTGGCAAACCAACCTATGTTCAAATACAATTGTGCAAGTAACTTAAACCACTATGAATTTTGTATCATTTTCTTGAAAATGAGTTTACCACTAGGCATAGTGGTGCACACCTTTAATCCCAGCACTTGGGAGGCAAACACGGTGGATCTCTGTGAGTTAGAGGTCTTCCTGGTACACATAATGAGTTCTAAGACAGCCAGGACAACATAGAGAGACCGTGTCTCAAAAAACCAAAAACCAAACCAAAACAAAACAACAACAAAAAAAAGAGTACCATTTTTTAATGAGTAGCAAAATCAAAATCAAGTATTAGTACTACCCGAAATAGTTTGTGACATGGTTGGGAAAGGAATAGAGAAGAGATACAGGGGACCAGGTAAGAATTCGTTATAGTGAACAGAAATATATTAGTAAGCTTTCAAATTATATTCAAGACTTTCAAAGATTTATGCTCCACATCATATTCATGTTATTTAATTTGGTTCTTTTCTCTTATAATTTCAGTTAACTAAGCTGACTCCTGCGTGTCTCTGTGAGTTTGTGGGTGGCAGGGTGGGGGTGGGGGGTATGGAGCACATCTTTAATCCAGCACTCCCGGAGGCAGAGAAAAGTGATCTGTGAGGCCAGCCTGGTCTACAGAGTGAGTTCCAGAACAGCCAGAGTTACAAGAGGGAAACCCTGTCTCGGAAAAAAAAAAAAAAAAAAAAAAAAAAAAAGAATTCCAGTTAACTAGACCTATGGGTGATTCCTAATTCTGTTCTACTCAATAACTTTCTTGGTGAGCTATGGCGAAGGAGCACTTTGCTAGCATGTGCAAGGAAGGCTGTGAGTTCAGTATCCACCACTGCCAAAATATTTTTTGTTATTATTTGTATTTTTTTTAGCTTTGGTAAAGTCCAGCATCCCCGCAGGAAAAATCCTGAAGAAATTAGAAATAGAAGGAAAGTATCTTAACATTGCAAAGTGGCATGACAGTCAAACACAGCCAACATCATACGGGATGAGGGTTCCGCTAAAGTCAGTAATGCAAGAAGCATGTACACTTTCTACTCTTATTCAATATGAGGCTTAAAATTTTAGCTTTAGAAAAGGGAAAGAAAATGAAAGAAAGGAGAAAATTCAATTATTTCCAGTAGCAAATAATATATTAGCAAATAATATGATGATTCTATTTGTAGAAGACTCTATAGATTCCACCAGAAAGCTCAGTGCCAAAATGTACCATATATAAATATGTGAAATTGTCAAAGAACAAAATTTATTAATATTAATTTTTTAAAAATCAGTATCAGTTCTATAAACTAATAAGGAAAACAGTGAGGAAGAAAACACGAAAACAATCTCACTCAAATAACAAAAGAAAAAAGAAAATTGAAGGAATAAAAGACCTCTAAAATAAAAATTTTATTCTGAAAATGGTAATATTAACAAAAGCAATCTGTAGATTTGATTCAATACAATCCTATCAAATTAACAGTGACATTCGTCACAAAAAGAAGAAAATTCCTAGAATTCATATGGAAACATGAAAGACCTCACATAGCCAAAGCAATGCCAAACAAGAACAATGCCAGAAATATCACTATACCTGACTGTTATACATAATTCAGAGCCAGTAACAAAAACAACATCGCACCAGCACAAAAACACACATTAGGTTAATGGAACTGAGGATTCAGGAATAATCTCACACAACTATAGTCACCTGAGCTGCAACAAAGAAGTCAACACTACAACAAATGAATTGGGGAAACTGAATGTCCACGTATAGAAAAATGAAACTAAATCCTTGTATTTATCCTAAACAAAAGTCTACTAAAACTAATTAAAGACTAAAACCAGAAATTCTGAAGCTGTTATGGAAAATAATCTAAAAGGCACTACCAAGTGCCATCTGAAAATGAGTCCAATAGTTTAGGAAGTAAAACCAAGAGCTGACAAATGGAATTATATGAAATTCAAACTCTTTCAAATAGCAAACAGAGTAAAGACAGCCTACCACCTATCTGATGGAGGATTAATATACAGAACATATAAAGAACTTAAAAAACAAATAGAGCCCTGACAACCTAATCCATAAACGAACTAACGAAATGACCAATGAACAAACAGTTCTCATACAGCCAATAGACATTTTTAACAGTTCAACATTCTTAACCATCAGGGACAGCACTGAGATTCCACCTCACCCCATTCAAAATATCCAAAATATATAAATAGATAGATAAACAAACAAACAAACCCAAAGATAAGGAAAGAGTTTCAGTAGCTATCTTATACAGTCAATGTGAAAACCAAACCAAACCAAACAAACAAAAACCATCTCTTAATTCTTCTATCAAGCACAATAAAAAACACAATCCATATCTTAATGCATTTTATTCTAATCCTTCAAGATCCCTATGTGTTCAATGAATCAGGAATAGTCTATTTACTTGGCCCAGTTCATGGAACATAAGGCCAGAGATTATTAACTCAAAAAATTATGGTGACCAAAAAGAAATATGTATTTCTATATTTGTATATAAGTATCAGATATAAAAATTAACGACATAAATTAAAGTATGTATAGTAAAATGAAAGAATGTCACAAATGCAAATTATAATTTCAGTGCTTGTTCCAATTCTAACCAAAGCATTGATATCAGCTAATTCTCTAGCAAAAATATTTTAAATGCAGCTGACACAGCTGCTTCCATGTACCTACATAATTAAAAGGCAGAAAATAATTATCTACCTGTTGAAATCATAACCAGTTCTTTTGTATCAATGTAGAATGGAAAATGGAAAATCAATGTAATCAACCAATCGCAATCTAAGCACAGTATCTTCACTATGTGGCAAACCATACTAGTAAAACTTAGGGCCGCCAAGGTGGCTCAGAGAGGAAAGGCACTTGCAGCCAAGCCTCAGCAACCCGAGTGGAAACAGAAAAGTGACTCTTACAAGGGGCCCTCTGACCTACACATGCAAACCATGCCACACACGCCTCCCTGGAAGGTAGAAGTAACTTACCCGTACTGTGGTGCTCCCGTTTTAATGTCTCCTATAGTGACATGAACATCGTCCTCATCATCATCGCTGTCACTGTCACTATCATCTTCAGTCTCCGTCACTTTCTACACCGGCACAAACAATTACAAAGCAGTCAATAATCCAATTCAGCATTTAATATTAACAAATGAAAAATTAATTATTCTGTTTAAATCGTCCGAGAAAAATTATAAGCTTATAAAATTGTTAGTTATTTCAACTTTGATGGCCTACACTAATTATAAGCTTATGAATATGAAAGAGAACTTCCATTGCCATCTTTCAAAGAACAATATGCTTCATGTTTTCAATGCTCTGTTAACCATTCGGTAATTTTAATACTGATCCTGAATCTCACAAATGTTTTACTCAAAGTTTCTAAGAACTTATTTTAAATAATTTTATCTTATAGATACTACAATGCCTTAGACTCATTTTGCAAGGTCATCAATTACAATATGAAGAAACTCTACATGCAAATGATTGAAGAAGCATCATGTCCCTTTTCAAACTAAAGTGGATCAGCTTACAAATGGATCTAAAAGGCTGTTATATTTTAGTTACATAGTGGCAGATAATCATATCATCTAGGCAAAATGCTTTTTGATTACAAGTTCAAGATGAAAAAAAAAGCAAGTTTCCTTCTGTGTTCAGGATTAAAATGTACAAATATCAGAGAGCAGCACAAAGCATCATTTTAACAGTCATGGAGTCAGAGAGTATCAAATTCAGAAAGCATTCCCAAGAAACTGTCAGCTTTAGGTTGTGGATTCAATATTGGCTTTGGTTCTTTGAGAACAATAAACATCAAGCCTTTGCATATGCTGTATGTCCTCTGAAGTCTCATCCCACTACTCTCTCCTCACTAAGTCCCACATATTCTTTTGCTGGTATCAGATGTAGCAGTTGACACAAGGGACTAAGTCATACACGATGCTGAAAGTTATATTAAATGTTGGTTTTACTTGTAAATAAATTGTGAGGTTCTTAACAAAGATTTTAAACACCAGAGTAACTGGATTTCAAAGCCTGGTATGTACATTACCGGTTTTGACACGCCATTTTCAGCAGCTTCCTCTTCAATTCCAGAAGGAGGATTAGCACTGCAACAAAAGAAAGTGAGCAGACAGGTTGGATGTTGCAGCTTCACACACAGACAGATTATGCTACAATTTCAAGCTACCTTTGATAAGATTTTCTAAAGTTCTATCTCTACTGGATGATGAGAACGAGACTGGTAAAGCAGTCTGGTTCTCCAGTTAGTGTACATAAAACAAGTACTCAGATGGAAGTAACGGTTGGGCTTGCTTAGGTATTTTGAGACAGAGTCAGGCAGTCTACATAGCCCTGGATGTCTTGGAACTCACCATGTAGACCAAGCTGGCCTCAAACTCAGAGATCCCCCTGCCTTTGCATCCTAAATGCTGGGATTAAAAGTGTGCACCACCACTCTCTGCCCAACAATTTCTTTTTTTCATTCATTTATTTATTTATTGGTTTTTCGAGATATGGCTTCTCTGTTGTGATTCTGCTTCTGCATGCTTTGCTGTTCCACTCATCTTTTCAGATAGGTCCTTTAGTCTATTAAAAACACAATTTCATGATTAAAAAAATGTATCTTCATAGAAGACTATCCTTTAGTTTATAATAACAAGGAGCCTGGGCCCCAACTTTAATGAGTTTTAAAACTAATAATTTTTAGAAGGCTAATTAGAATTTGAATTGTTGTTTTGCAGTAAAAATTGTGTCATTTAACAATAAAGCATTCAAAGGGCAGTGGTGGTACATGCCTTTAATCTTAGCACTCATGGAACAGAGGCAGACAGATCTGTAAATTTAAGGCCAGCCTGGTCTACAGAGCAAGTTACAGGATGGCCAGGACTATACAGAGAAACCTGTCTTGAAAAACCTAAAAACAAACAAACATTCACATTGCCATGAGATTCAAACCATTAACCAAAAATAATACTCCCAGAACTATAGTGAAGTAAGTTTCTTAACAGGCTTTAGATATTTTACAGATAGAAAAACTGTAGAAAACAATGAACTGATTTGGTCCAAGTCTCTAAAAAATTTAGTATCATTTCAAAGTAAAATGCTAAGATTTTGACAAGTTCAATGGTCTTTTCATTACAGTAATACTCATCTCAAACTTCACTTCTATAATACTCCTTAGTGGCAATTTAGAACACCATATCCAACTAAAGCAAATTAAAGGAAAAGAAATTGAAAACTTCATTTTTCCTGTCCTAACATAAGACTCAAGATATACTACTATAATTCTTCTTAACTTATAATTTGCTTAAATAAACTTCCAGAGAGCCAGAAACAAGTTTTGCTCACTTGTTTTTTTGTACATGCCTGCAAGCACTGGAATGAACCCTCAATGCTTCCTACACAGGACAGAATAGTATTCAGCTAAAACTGGGATACATAAAGCATGACAGCATTGAAATCAGTGTGATGCAATGCTTAAGGACAGAGACTTCAGCGATGAACCAATCACAGTGATGATGGGCAAATTCAACAGCAGGGACATAGATAATGCAATGATGTACTGAACAGTATCCTATATTTGCCTGAACTCTTTTCTCAAATACAAATAATCCTTTAGAATAGCGGCTCTCAACCTGTGACCCCTTTGGGAGTCAAACAATCTTTCACAGAGGTCTCCTAAGACCATCTGCATATCAGATATTTACATTACCATTCATAACAGTAGCAAAGTATAGTTATAAAGCAGCAACAAAAATAATTTTATGGTTGGGGGTTACCTCAACATGAGGAACTGTATTAAAGGGTCGCAACATTAGGAAGGTTGAGAACCACTGCTTTAGAACTCTTAACTCCTTATCACCATTAAAATATATGAATGATAAAATTTTAAGCTTTTCCCAAAAAAAGTAAAAATTCAAAATCACATGTCCTCCTCTCACGGCATGAGACACATATGAAATTAACAAATATAAGCAACAGTACTCAGAAGGCAGAAATGGATTCGCTCCAATAAACAATCAGGCAGTGTGCCAGAGAATTCAAGAAGGTTCAATGAGAAAGTGAACTTTGAGGAAGAAGAGATGGCTCAGTGGTTAGCATGTGTTGCTCTTCCAGAGGACCTAGGTTGGAGTCCCAGCAACCACATGGCAGCTCACAACCATCAGAACTGAAGTCCCAGGGAATCCAAGGCTTTCTTCTATCTTCACAGGTACCAGGCATGAACATGGCACATGGACATACATGCAAGCAAAATGCCAATACACATAAAATTAAAAGCAAACCAAAAAACCCACGTAAAAAATAGTAAACTTAGAATTGTAGTTAAGTAAACTCAGAGATAAGGATTAGCTCATAAAAATGTGTATCTGATTGTAATAACTCTTTACTCTGAAATCAACTTCTTGCTCACTTAATGAAATGGATATGCAAGAAACATTTAATCATTTTTTAAACTATAACTCCTACCATCTTTTAAAGAAAGTGAGTTGAATATATAAACTCCAAATGAAAAAGATTAAATTTCAGATAATGTAGAAATGAATGCAGGGAGGAGCGTCTCTGGAAGAATACTGCCAATTTCTATTCTTCCAAAGCTATTTCTATTTCCATTCCTTATTTCCATGTATCCACCTTTTTTGGTTTTAGCTTTTTTTTTTCCTTTCCTTTTCTTTTCTTTCTTTTTTTTTGATGCAAAAGAATTATTTGTAATGGATTTCCACTGCCAATATTCATTTTAAAAACTAAGATAAAATTTCACATCTATCGACTTAAAGACTACATTTAAAGGAATTTATTTTGTTTAGAATGTAATCATCACACTTTGAAATCCTAAAATGTATACACAGACTCCCAAAAGAAATCCTGTTATGTATCATCTGTTCTCTTATCCCACAATACTGATCTGTTTCTATAGATTTGCTTATTCTGGAGATTTTATGTATTGAATCATACATGTCCTTGGTAGCTGCTTCTTACCTTTAACACACTCTCAGTGTGTTCACCCATATTGTAGTAAGTCAGTACTTGATTCCTTCCACCATGAAGTATTTCCATAAGGGTACACACGGCACTGAATCTAATTTGAGTTTTGGTGAACAGATGGGATATTTCCATTTTACTGACCAGCTATGATTAATGCTTTATACTGTCTTATACAGTTAAATTTTGCATTATTTCATTTTCTATTACTATCTGATAATACTATGTAACTTTATGATCCTAACACCATATGATTAAGCTAAACACACTGTTGTTCAAGTTCTTGTGTTCAAGTATGTTTTCACTTCTCTAAGTTAAAGTGAGTAGACCTGCTGAATTATATGACAACTCTATGTTTAACCATTTAAAGAAACTGCCAGAATATCCTTCCAAGAGGAGATGTCATTTTATGATAGCACCAGCAGTATATAAATGGTCCATTTTCTGCACAACCTCATTATAGCTGTCTTACCTTTTGGATTACAGCCATTCATGCTAGGAATGAAGCACTATTTCCTCCTTATTACTCTGAAAATCTAAATATTCTTTAAATGTGTTGTGTTGGGGAGATACATGTGTATACAGCCGTGTGTGTGCATGTGGAGGTCAACATCAGGTCTCTTCCCAATTACTCATCTTTTCCTTTCTTGAGATAGTCTCTCATTGAATATGGAGTTCACCAACAGAGTGGAGAGTGAGTGTTAGAGATCCTCCTCCTAAGTCTCTCCCAGGAGGTATTTATTCATGTCCACATGCTTATCCTGCATGCATTTTACCAACTGAGCCATTTCTCTAGTCTATGGTCTGTTTAAAACCATACCCGTAGGGTGGTGGCGGCGGCACATATCTTTAATACTAGCAGTCGGGAGGCAGAGACAGGTGGATCTATGAGTTTGAGGCCAGGCTGGTCTACAGAGTGAGTTCCAGGACAGCCAGAGTTACAAAAAAAAAAAAAAAAAAAAACCCCGACTCAAAAAACCAAAATAGTAATAATGATGATAAATAAAAAAATAAAACCATACCTCCACTCTTTGTTTCAGATAGTCATACAATCAAAGTCAACCTAATTTAGTCATGTACTTATATGTATGCATTGTACTTAAATTCTGAGAAAATGTTTGGTTCCCTAGACACACTCTGTATAACACTAAGTTTTGTATAATAACTTAACAAAGGAAATTAACTTAAAAAAATCATCTGTTGTGTCCATGTTATTATAGTAGTGCACATAGTTGTCTTCTAAGCCAGGCATGGTGGCACATGCCTTTAATCCCAACACTGCCTCAGGCAGATGTCTGTGAGTTCAAGGCCAGCCTGGTCTACAAAGAAAGTTCCAGGCCTATCAGGGCCACAAAGTCAAGAGCCTGTGTTAAAAACAAAAACAAAACAAAAAAAATCCCAGAAATTACACCTAAAGTAAATGATACTACAAAAATATTAATAAATTAGCTGGGCAGTGGTGGCGCAGACCTTTAATCCCAGCACTCAGGAGGCAGAGGCAGATGGATCTCTGTGAGTTCGAGGCCAGCCTGGTCTACAGAGTGAGTTCCAGGACAGCCAGAGTTACAACAGAGAAACCCTGTCTCGAAAAACAACAACAACAGAAACAACAACAAAACAAAACAACAAAAAAATGGGAAAAAAATTAATGTTTCAAAAGCAACAATTTTCAATTATTATTTAAAATCTTACAGTAAGTTTTTTTTTCTCGGTAATTTAACAACTACATTCAGTCAGGCATGGTGGCCCAAGCCTTTAATCCCAGCACTTGCGAGGCAGAGGCAGGTGGATCTCTGAGTTAAAGAATAGCCTGGTCTACAGAGAAACCCTGTCTCAAAAAAAAAAAAAAAAAAAAAAAAAACCCAAAACCAAACACAAACAAACCAAAAACCAACTACATTAAATATGCCACCACTAAGCTCACTTAAAGAGTGAAAAGCTACTCAGTGATGAGAAGTTGCAAACACCTAACTTCCACAAACTGTCCTATAAGCTACTAGAAAACAGACACTGGTCCTGAAATAGAAAGAGCCCTCCAACCTTTGGTAAATGTGATTAAGCCAAGGATTATAAGGAAACAATTGACAACCTGCTACAATCACAATCTGCATAAAACATCAACAGGAAAGTTCACCAACCTGGCATTTTCTTCTTCTGGCCTTTCAACTTCATTTTCATCTACCAAATAAAATACAATAAAATAAAGTAAATAAGGAAACCAAGCTTAAAGCAACAAGTATTATAAAAATCTGAAGGGATCATCACAAGCACTAACCTAGATCCTTTGCCAAATCACTGTGCACATGCACGTCCCATGGGCCTACAAGCATAGCCAAAGTTAGATCACTTTGTAATTAATAAACAAGATACATCTATTGAAGAAAAACAACAAACAAGACTACTAATATTAATATAAGCTTAATTTAGGAAGAAATGAGGACTTCCACATTTTAGGGGTAGTACTGATGCTAAATCTTTCCTTAAAGAAGTATCAATTTTACAAGTTTATCAAAATTACATCACTAATAGGCTGCCTAGATTCCAACGTGCACTTTTATTCTAAAACAGTCAATTTATGTCCTAGGTATGAACAAAATACTTTCAAATCTGGTATAACAGACAAGGGAGATTACGACTTAATTAAAGTTAAAAACCAGACATCAAACATGTCCCCTACAAAAACAAAGCAAATAATGCATTAAATTTAGGGACACAAATACATGACACTAAAAAGAAGCCTACGGGAAAAGTCACGAGGTACAATTATGACGTGGACTATAGAACAATCTTCTTTAAAAAAAAAAAAACTTCACCTTAATATAGGAGACAATTCAGGGTTTTCTTTATGGACCATTGTGTATTCCATTTGTCTCTCTTAATTAACTACTTTTAAAGCACGACTTTCAGACAAGGAGGTACCCTTGCAGGTGCATTCCATACAAACTGACCATCAAGAAACAAGACGTTAGTTTTACAGCATTAACTTTATTTAGCTGTTATTACAGAATGACTGTTTCTGAAAGAAAGGGACGAGGAGGGGCCCCCGACAGGCAAAGAGTAAAAGACACACCGAAGCAGCTCAGGAACGGTAGAAAGGGCATGGATAGCGAGCGCAGAAGCGAGGAGGCCGGGACGGTGGGGAGGAGGGCGAAGCGGGGCTGCCCGGCCTCCTTGGCCCGCGTCCACCGCGCGGTGAGCGGCTGCGGGTCCGGGCGGGGGCCGGGAGGAGCAGGCCGCGCTTGGCCTAACTCAGGCCGGCCAGGGCTAGTACGAGAGGCCCCGGATGCCCGGGCCTACGACGCCAGGAGGAAGGCCAGAGAGAACCCGGGAGACAGACAGTAAGTTCCGTACCGCCATACAGCCACTCTTCCTCCTCATCCCCTCCGGTCCCGCCGCTCAGCTCCACCAGGCGCTCGACCTCACCGGCCGACATGGCCGCCCCACGCACAAGTTAAAGACGGCGATCAACAGCCCCTTTCAACCCCTTCCCCAGCCTCGCCGTCCCGGGGCGCGAGAAGGGGAGCGAACCCGCCGGTAAGCGAACGAGGAGAGCGCGAGACTCAAATCCAGGGCCGACCTCGGCGGAGGCGGCTACCGTGAAGATTCAGCCACTTGCCCGCCGGCGCTCGCGTACGGCACCCAAGCGGCAAGGCGTCTCTAGGTGGCTTCGCTTCCGCGGCGGCAGGCACCTGGGCCGCGTTGCGCGTGCGCAGCGCTCTTGGCTCCGCCCCCAAGGCGTCCAGCTCTGCTTTTCCGAGCCGCGTTTGCTTGGGCGTCGGGTGTTCTTTGAAGCTCCCTTCCCCCAACCTTCCAGTTGCCACACCATTGTTCTTTTCTGTCCTTAATGTAATTCTCCCTCCACCATATATTTTAAAACCCCGAAGGCCATTTTCCCTCACATATTTACTTGATACAGAATCGTACTTGTCTGCCTGTTTCTCATTTAGTCATTCGTCGAAATTTTAACAACCAACAAAAGAATATTTAAAAGAAATAAAGAATGCATTCTCTTTAAAAAAAAAAAAAGTGTTAGCACCGTACATAGTGGAGCCTGCCTTTAATTCCAGCACTTGATAGTCAGAGACAGGCAGATCTCTGTGAGTTCGAGGCCACCCTGGTCTATATAGTGAGTTCCAGGGTAGCCTGGACTACAATACAGAGACCTTGTGCACGGATAGTTGTATGTCAATTTAACACAAGCTGGTCTTCGGAGAAGAGGGAATCTCAACTGAGATTCAATTGAGAAAGTTGAAAATCGTCTCCATAAGGTTGGGCTGTAGACAAACCTGCAGTGCGTTTTCTTAATTAGTGATTGATGGGAAAGGGCCAGCTTTTGAATCTATCTATACTACATCATTCTGCATTACTTGAATAGGTTACTGAGTTTTAATTGTTCTTAGCTTTGAACTCACTGTTCCCTAGTGTGTTGTAAATTCTTGTTTTAACGTCTAAGTACAAACTCCTCTGTAATATCTTTCCTTAATTCAACAAATATTTTTGAAAGTCTACCCCAAGTATCAAGAACCCTTCCAGGTTATATAGATTAGGCAGTACAAAATGCTTCCTTTCATGAAGCCTTTATTCTATAGTAAAGCAGCGAATATAGAAATCCATTGTGATGATAAGAATTGGAATAGTAATAGCTGTAAGGAGACCCAGAGCAAAGGGATTAAAAAGGAGGAGGTGCAAGTGTATTTCAAGTGGTACAGAAATGCCAGTATAGTGAGGCCAAAAGAGTAAACACTTGAATGCATGGAAAGAGGCAGTAAGGTCTGTGGATTCCTGGATAGGGACTATTTGACAGGGAGATTAAGAATGTGCAAAAGTGCAGAGACTGAAGAGTTCTAGGCACCGAACTGCAATTGGAGAGGAATGAGGGGCAGAATGTAAATAAGTTGAGCATGCAAACAACATCAGCAGTATTGGGAGTGAAGGGAGTAGAACTAAGAACCGGCTTTTAGACCCTGTGCTATTTCTTAAGACATGCTGTTCACACTGTGTGCCAGTTTTTAACTACATAGCCAATTTCCTCAGAATCTTCACTAGCTAGGCCAAATCCACCTTCGTCTTATCTTTCACTTCCATCTGCAGAGTATCTATTTTGGCTTTTGATAAAAGAAATAGAAAGAAGGTTTACTATCTGTTTGGGAATACCAGAGGCAGCCACTGTGGTTATCTCTATTGTCATTCTTTCCTGTGTCTATAATGAAATTTGGTGGTTTCACGAGAGAGTTGATTGTCTTTTGCAGAGCAGGTTCTTTTTCCTTGCAGTCTGGAAGGACTCTGCCTTTAAAAGCATTGTTTAGGCTAAACCACATTTGATGAGTGATGGTGGATGAGTGAAATGCCAGTGTGGTGGAGACAGCACTTGAGCTAAGCTTTGAAAATGATTGCTACAAGCAGAGAAGCCCATAAATCACTAATAACGATCCTTAAAATGCCTCTTCCTTCCTCCTGAACTGAATTCCTTGTATGGATCTACTTCCTTGGTTAAGGTGTCTTTATCTCTCCATTCATCATGAGAAACTTTAACGAAAAGAATTTGACTATTTTATAGACTGACTCTCACTCCCTATATTGTGACTTCATCACACTACAGTATTACATTTATCCCGAGTATATTTGTTTCCAATTCATTATTTGTTGCAGTTTATTCTTAGCAATAATAATAACCATGATAACATCACTAAGGAGGGCCTGGATGGTACACACATGTCCTCCCAGCTCTTCAGGAGGCTGAGGCTAGAGATTCACTTAGGCTCACAGGTTATCAGCCTGGGCAGCATAGTAAGACCCCCATCTCAAAATCATGTCAATGAGAATGATATATTTTAATATGATATAGATTCTAGAGAGGTACTGAAAAGGAATGCCTAATTAAAACAATTAGACAATGAATAAATGACCATTAAGATAATGCCAAGAGGCCAGGAATGGTGGCACACACCTTTAACCAAGCACTTGGGTGGCAGGGGCAGGCAGGTCTCTGTGAATTTGAGGCCAGCCTGCTTCATATAGTGAGTTCCAGGACAGTCAGAGATATGTAGAGAGAGTCTGTGTCACAAAAATAAACAAATAAAATAAATAACAAAAAAGAAGGTGCCAAGAGTTAAAATCAAATTTAAAATGCTTTGCTCAGAAACTAGTATGTGCAAGTACCATGTTCATAAATGTATGTATAATGGATTTATTACTTAGGCCCTATATTGTTGTTTGTTGCCAATATAGATGTATCACTTAAGTCTCAATGTTCTTTAATTTACACATCAGTAAATCATTATATCAACTAGTGTTTTTATATCTACTTGTTAGGAGGATAGCAGATAAAATGGAGGTTTCAAACATGAAAATTTTTTCCTTGTTCTCAATGGATTCTATCATAATGTCAGTGTATGGAAATCCCTCACTGAATCCTTAAACTAAGCTCTAACCACTCCTATAGATGACCTAAGCACAAGTTGGAGGGAATCGTGCTTGATTTTATAAGGAATGGGACATAATGAGCATTTCTATAGAGAAGTAGATATTACCGCTTAATAAGGCAAATGTGATGGTCTTAACAACTCATTTTATCAGAAATTTACTCCACTATAACATCTGAGAGCAAGAAAGGTCCCTACCCTCCGCCAGGTTTTCTTTTCTGCTTTACTGAGCAACTCTTTTCAATAGCTAGTAGGCATTTCAAACACATGCCCAAAGGAGAACTAATACATTGCTCCCTCAACTTGTTCTGTCCCTTCTCACAGTTCCCCAGGTTGTGTGCATCTTATTGTTAGTAATAACACCCAAACAACTGTATCAGCACCCAAAACTTTTGATTCTTCCTCCCATCTCAGCTATGCCTCTCATACTTATGAAAATCCACTGCCAACATCTGTTAGTACTTTCTACAAAATGTACTCCAAACACAGAACCCTTCATTGACTGTTTCGTGATCTAAATTGAAATCTAAACTTCCTTACATGTGACCTACCAGCTATATGCACAGCATGTACCACCAAGGTTTTATAATGCATACATTTATACTGCAAACATGTTGGTCCCCCATATTGCTGCTATTGACTAAATGTTTGCTTCCCAATTACTGTGCTGAAACATTAAATTTCCAATGTGATGGAATTTGGAGAATGGGCCTTTAGGAAAGATTTAGATCCTTCTTAATGGAATGGAGAGTACCATCTTCATAAAAAGAAACAGGAGAGGTATCTATGGAGTCTGGAGATAACATTGTCATTTTTTGGCTCTTGGAGGCCAATGCTAGGGCATTGTGGTTCTACTTCCCTGGAAAAATTCTCCTCTTCCTAATTCATTCCGCCCACCATAACCACTTCTGCCCTGTTCCTTCACTTTTCCTCATTCACAGATGATGTCAGGATCTAGTAAGAGATAGAGTCTTCTCCCCATCACTGAGCATCACTGCGAATGACTTGTATATCCTACTTGTTCCTGTTCTTTATGTTCTGAAATCTGTTCAAACAAAGTCACCATTTACTGCACTCCAGCAGTCCACCTTCAAGACTATCCCCTGGGTTTTAATAAACTCTGCACTTGTTCACCAGGAAATGTAGAGGCCCAGTATTTTCTTTTACTTTAACTTTATGCTGTTCCAATTTTCTTCCTCATTACTTTAACACTGTATTTCCCTCAACATCATGGAAATAGTTTCCAGGGTTCTTAGGTCCCCTCCCCTCACCTACTACCTGTCTTGCTACTACCTACTACCTACTACCACCTGTCTTGCTAACCCTGTCTTCTTGCACAAGTTCAAATCCAATAGATCTTTGTAGATTCCACTTTGCTTTTCCCTCCCCTGGTAATGGTCACTGTTGGCCACTCTGTTCTTGAAATGCACTTCCCTTGTAATTTCACAAACTGGCTCTTTTTCTATGTCCTTCTGCCAAGGTTGCTCAGAATGTTCTCTATCACATCCTTACTTTTATACTTTCCATACTTTCTTAAAGCAGTCTCAGCACCTCTATACTAATGATTCCCAAATTACCAAACTTCTCTCCTGCAAGATAAAATCATATATCCAGCAACCTAATAGTCATTTCTAACTGGATGTCCCCAAGTATTTTTACAAAAATATACACCTTCACCTATTAGATGACCATTTGAAAGAGAATGTATAAAGTATTGGAAAGAATATAGAAAAACTGGAACCCTTATGCATTACCAGCGGGAATATAAATGCTACACCTACTGTGAAGAACATAGGTTCCTCAGTAAAGCTAAAAATATGAACTATATGATCCAGCATTTTTTAACCATTTGTTTTGGAAAACAAAATCTGTAAGATATCTGTGCACCTGTATCTAGAATAGTAGTATTTTTCATAAAGGCCCCAAAGCAGAAAAACTCAAATGTCCATTGATGAATGAATAGACACAATGTGTTCTATGCACACCACAAACTATTATTCAGCTTCTAGAATGAATAAAATAACAAAAACTGGAGCTGGAGAGATGGCTCTGTGGTTTAGGGGTCTTGATGTTCTTTCAGGAAACCTAAGTTCAGTCCTTACAATCTCCATTTGGTGACTCAGAATCCCCTATAATTCCAGCTCCATTTCTGGCTCTGAGGGTAACTGTACACACACACACACACACACACACACACACACACACACACACACTTGAAAAATTCTAAAATGAAAGCAATTGGCATGTGTCACAATGTCACATGCCAATGAACATAAATAGATGAACATGAGGACACTATATTTAGTGGAATAAGTCAATCACAACAAAGCAGCTAGTATCTGAACCCACTTGTACGACCTATAGTCCTCAACTCAAAGAGCACAGAACTAAAGTGGAGGCTGGAGGAACTAGGGGTGAAGATGGAGATTCTTATTTAAGGGCATGGTTTTGAAACTATTTTGATTTGTCAAAATAAATAGTTCTGAAGATTGGTTGTACATCAGCATGAATGTTCTTTATGTTATTGAACTGTACATTTTTAAATGATTAACGATGGATATGGTGGCACACACTTTGAATCCCAGCACTTAGGGAGGCAGAGGCAGGCGGATCTCTGTGAGTTTGCAGCAAGCCTGGTCTATATAATGAGTTCCAGGACAGCCATAGCTACATAGTAAGATCCTGGACACACACACGCGTGCGCACACACACACACAATCAAAAAGTAAATTTTATCTTATGCTTGCTTCCACAGATAAAGAAAAACAGGTCCTAACTGAGATCATTATATTTATTCCTCAATCTGATTCTCTTCCAGTTTGCTAAATCTCAGCAGCTGTCAAATGAAACAAAAAGCCTTTTAATTGTGTGTGTGTGTGTGTGTGTGTGTGTGTGTGTGTAACATTTCAAATTAATTTTCCATATAATAATTTGCAACTCTTTTTCAGAAACCCACAGGCAAACAAATTATTCTTACTCCTAAAACCCCAATGAAAGTTCCACTAGCTCCCATTGCTTAGAAACAAAAAGTAAAGACTTGTCCTGGTCTTGTCTATTCCTTTCCTTTCTAATTCCTTGTTCATGTTTCTTCTGAGATCTTTTTGTGATGGCTAAAGAAACTCCATTTTATGCTAGGCATCCATCTTGGTACTCACTAGCCATTTGTCTCTGATTCCAATCCCTGGAAGATAAGTTGCCAGCAATCTTGACTCAGGAACACCTCACCCAAAAATGTACAGCCATGACTATCTATTTCTTACAATATGATAATTGTTTTTTTGCTTCTGTAACTTGCTTTTGTAGATACCCAAAGATTGTTTTTGGCCACTTAAGTTGGTAGAACAGACCAGTTTTTGCTTCTTGCGTAGATATTGAAGGTGTTTTTGTGGTTTTCCTGCTTTAAAAGCCTTTCCATATACCTCTCCTTCACTCAATCTCAAATTTGGCTTAGAGACTGTACCTCATGCTAGCAACTAGTTAATAAATTATAATTGGATTGAGTCTATGGTCTTTTCCAAGTGGTCACAAACTCCATAACATTTTCTTCATACATCTCAGCTATGATAATTAAGGATGAGGGATTCCAGACCTCTAGTGTACATCCTAGGATAGATATGTTAAGAAAAACAGCTATGTTAGAACCTTAGCTCAGTGATGTGACAAGTACTTTTAGTAAACGATTCAAGTGAGTGCTGTATGTCAGTTGATAAGGGTGAAAGGCTAGTAGAGGTGATGAGTTAGGAAATACCGTCAACTGAAAGGTAGCATTGGAGTTTGTTTGAGAGAGCAAGAATAAGCAAGGTGTAAATTTTAGTAATAAGGTAATGGTTTAAATTAGACTGGATCTTTGAAGCTTAGCAAGCAGAAATGGTGGGAAATCATTTTAGTTGTCTCGATGAGTGATGATGTTAGCTTCACAAAGTTGAAGAACTAGGTAGTAGAAGTTTTGAAGCAGATCAAGATTTAGATGTAGGAAGAAAGATTGAGAAAAGAGAAATTTTTCATTGTGTGTGTGTTGTGGGGTGGGGATTGTTGTGCACTTGCCATAGCGAGCATGTGGAGATCAAAGGACAACTTTCCTGGAGTCCTTTCTCATTTTCTACAATGAATCCCAAGAATCGAACTCAGGTCATCCGGCTTACCTTGCAAGGGCTTTTACTTGCTGATCAATCTTGCTAGTCTCAGTACAGATTTCATGAGGCTTGTGTGCAACGGTGCAGAAGATAACCTATGCACGACAGACTATTATGTAGCAGTAGTTATTTCTATTTTCTCTGGCTGCTCAAAGTTGAGATGGTGAAGTGCCTATGCTGAGGATTATTAAATTTCAGATTAGGTTTTATTATTCCTGAAAATTCTTAACTGGGAGAAAAAGGTGACGTGAGCTGACAGAGAGGAACGACCATAACTCATTTCATTCCTTCCTAGAAAGAACCCGCCCCTCATTTACAAGAATGACTAAACCCCTACGTGCCGCGGACTTCCACTATAGACGTTCCTCCCGCCAACCCGCGCGCCTGGCCAGCCAATCAGCACCTCGATACGTCATCACCGCGCGCGCAGGGGCGGAACGTCAGAGGCCGGCCCACGTGTACTGTGTTGACTGTCAAAGTCTCAAGGTACTCAGTATCCGGAAGCCCAGAGTTCTGACCGAAGTTCCTGCCCGTCATTCGGCGAGTCCTCCCGTCCCGCCGGCGACTACCGAACCATGAGCACCGCGGGCGTGATGTCTTTTGCCCAGCAAGGCTGGGAGCAGGTGCTGGCCAAGGTGAAGTGGTCCGTGGTCTACCTGGACGCCGCCTGCGCAGAGAGCCTGCACTGGAGCTGCGGGTCTAGCAGCCTTCTGGAGGCGGTGGGGGGTCCTGCGTGCCATCTGAGGGAATTTGAGCCCGGTGCAATTGGTGGTGGAGCCGAGCAGCCACGGGCGGTGTTCGTGTTGAGCTGCCTGCTGAAAGGCCGGATAATAGACACTCTACGAGACATCGTTTGCCGCAGTCACTTCCAGTACTGTGTGGTGGTCACTGCAGTGAGCCACGCCGTCCACCTCACTGCTAACCATGTGCCAGCGGCTGCAGTGGCCGAGCTAGAGGGACAGCACCCTGTGTTCGAACAGCTGGAGGAGAAGCTATGCGAATGGATGGGCAACATGAACTACACAGCTGAGGTGCTTCATGTCCCGTTGTTGCTCGCCCCTGCTGCGCCCCACCTTGCCTTTACTCCAGCCTTTACTACTCTTTTCCCACTGCTCCCTCGGGATTTACATCTGCTTAACAGTACTAGACCAGACAAGAAGAGGCTGATCAGCTTGGGTGAGGTGGATGCTACTGTCCTGACCCCAGAGCTGCTGCTGCACATCAGATGCCTGGTGTCAGGCCTCAGTTCTCTGTGTGACCATCTAGGGGTACGAGAGGAGTGTTTCGCTGTGGGTTCCCTCAGTCGGGTCATCGCTGCAGACCTGGCAAATTATGCCCCTGCCAAGAACAGGAGAAAGACTGCTACAGGCAGGGCCTCTGTGGTCTTTGTGGATAGAACTCTGGATCTCACAGGTAAGTGGGATTTCTAGGAGTTCATCTTCACTCTCCTGGGTACAGAACCGTTTCATTGATTCAACATATATTTTATTGGCCTTATTGAGGTTGAGGATACAAAAATTAACTAAATGAATCAGTTCCTAATCTGACTTGGAGTTTTGTCTGGTGGAGGAGTGGATATATGCAAAACACAGTAAAATTTGTTAAATAGTGTAACTGGGCAAATACGGCTTTAGTGTGCATTGTTTTTTTCTTTTTTGTTTTTTTTAAACAACTGCATTTAGTCCAAGAGACTGGAAAAGCGGGATGACCTTGAGGTGGAGGGAATTGCCACCACCATACTCTTAGAAAGTTCCAGATACCAGTTGTCTTAGTTAGCATTTCTATTGCTACTACGCCATGACCAAAAGCAAGTTGGGGATGAAAGGTCTTATTTTGCTTACACTTCCACATCATAGTCCATTATTGAAGGAGGTCAGGAAAGGAACTCAAACAGGGCAGGAACCTGGAGGCAAGAACTGATACAGGGGCCTTGGAGAGGTGCTGCTTACTGGCTTGCTCCTTGTGGCTTGCTCAGCCTGCTTTCTTATTAGAACTCAGGATCACCAGCCCAGAGGTCGCACCATCCACAGTGCGCTGGACCTACCCCCATCAATCACTAATTAAGAAAATGGCCTGTATGCTTACCTACTATCCTATTTTATGGAGGCATTTTTTAATTGAGGCTCCCTCCTCTCTGATGATTTTAGCTTGTGTTAAGTTGACATAAAACTAGATAGACACCACCCCAGTATTTACAAAGAATCCTTACTAAGAGGAGCTGATCCATTGGGAAAACGTTCACATGGAATTATCACAGGCAACTGAGGTTCACTTTTCTTTACATCAACACTAAAAAGTGAAATTCAGTGGATGAAAGCCCTTGTCACCAGGCCTGATGACCTCAGTTTGTTTCCCGGGATCCACACAGTGGAAGGAGAGGCCTGCCTTCCTCAAGTTGCCCTCTGACCTCTCCACACACCCTGTGGCCTGCACTTGCCCACATACATGCACACTGCTGCGAATAAGTAAATGGAATTGTTTAAAAAGTGAAACTACAATTCTTTCCCCATCTTCTTAACATGGAAAAAGAATTGTAGGAAATATTTTCAAATAGGTATTGATGTATTATTAGCTCTCATTCTATTGAAGCTTGTATAGCTATTTCAAATTGAAGTAATGTATTAATTATTTATACATACAAGGAACAACTCTAATTTTTAAAATAGGTGAAGAGAAATGCTTTCCGATCCATGCTGTGAGCAGTTCTTTTTAGAGGTTCACTTTGTTCTATAGTTAAGTAGATATAAGTCAGTAATAATATGTGCTAGCTACTCAGGGTCAGTGAAAACAATCAGAAAATTGATACAAGTAAGTGTTCCCTTTATGGGTTAGAGAAAATGTAGAGTGATGTTATAAACACCAGTGAGAAGTATATTTGAAATTTTACATTAATTAGATGAATTTTAAGATTATAAAATAGAGAGTAAACTAAATGGTACTTCTGAGGGAATGCTAGTAGGCCAGATCTTTAAAGGGTGTCTGAGGGTAATCACAGCTGATTTCAAGAGGGCAGTGGCCATGTCATGCCTGGAGGGTAGAATTCCATAAATCAAAAAGCATAAGCCAGCAGCAGTTTCTATACCTCTCTGCGACCAAATCTACCACCCTGCATTTTACTCTTTCCTTCATACTGAAAAGGAACACTCCATCCTTCCTAGCATTTTTGCCTATGTAGACTAGCTCAGTGTTCTCTCTTACCACTTCTCATGGATTTACTTCTGCGGAGTACCCCCGTTCACTTTTCTTCAGATTTTCATTTTTGGCATACAGGCAGAATGAAGTATGTCCTTTTGTGATGCCTCATGGTCATCCAACTTTAATTCTATTTTATTTGGCTTCAGTTTGTAGCAGGCTTGAGAGAGTTGTCTATACTTGCAGTTTCTATTCTGTTAGGCTTTTATTTATCAATGCCTACCAGATGCTGGCTTCCCTAGTGACTTCTGTGTTACCATGATTGACAGTCATAGCACTCATTTCCCCAACGCTGAACCTCCGAATAGGGTAAAGCAAAGAGTAAAAGGAAATTTAGGTTTGGGAGATGGTTCACTGCTTAAAGTGCTTGCTACACAGGCATGAGGACCTGAGTTTGGATTCCAAGAACACTTGCAAAAGCTGGCTGTGATGGCCCGGGTATGAAAGCATGCATCTGTAACCTCAGTGCTGGTCAGCACAGTGTTGTTGTTGGTGGTGGTGGTTGGTATGGAGAGGCAGATCTTATCAGTGAGCTCCAGGATCAGCAAGAGACTCTGTCTCAAAAAAATAAGATGGAGAGCCACAGAGAGAGATATACATTGTCCACCTGCGCCTTCTACAAACACGTGCAAGGGTGAACATTTCAGCAAATATATGGACAACCCTACCCCCAGTTACAAACGATGTGATTTATTGTGTGATCTTATCAGCCACAAATGCTGTTTTTTTTTGTTTTTTGTTTTGCTATGCCCTCCTATCATAGTACTCATGTGTTCTAGTTTGCTTTCAGTTGCTGTGATAAATATGATGACCAAAAGCAACTTGGTGAGGAAAGGGTTTGACTTAGACTTCCAGGTAACAGCCCTGAGGAAGACAGGGCAAGAATTCAAGCAGGAACATGGAACAGAGACCGTGGAGTAATGTTCTTACCAGACTTGGTTTCGGTACAACCCAGGGCGACCTGTCCAGGGGTGGCACTGCCTACAGTGGGCTGGGTCTTCCATATCAATCATTAATCAAGAAAATGCCCCTCAACAATGCCTATAGGACAGTCCGATGGAGGCGATTCATTAGTTGAGGTTTCCTTTTCCAAATAACTATAGTTTATGTCAAGTTGACAAAGGCTAACCAGCAGCGTTCAAGGTCACACATGACTTCCCTAGCTTACCTCCTCTCATACAGTACCTCAAACACTCCATGCTTGTCCCAGTCATTGGAATGTCCACTCAACTATCCATGTGACTTTCTCCCTCACTCCTCAGAGAGACCTCCCTCACTACTTTCTTTAACCCTTACCCTGCCTTGTGCAACCTGATTTTGACCACTACCTAAAACTAATAATTTGTTACTTGTCCTTTCCTTTCTTGTGTGACTGAGTGCATCCTCGGCCTTCGCTTTTTGGGACAGGATCTCACTAAGTAGTTCCCACTGACCTTGAACTCACTCTGTGGCCAAGGTTCATCATGAGTTTGTTGCCTTTGCTTCTTGAGTACTGGGATTACAAGCATGTACAACTGGCCTGGAAATAAGCATTTATTGAATAACTGGGTGGATGAATGGATTAAAGGTTCCTGGGAAGTAGACTGTCATTAAGTTTAACACAGTTGTTCTAATTGCTTCTGAGTTCTTTTAAGTTGCACCATTAGCCATTCACCCATAAAATGGGTATTCTGTAAGTATCATATAACTTGAACATTGTATGATTGGTACATTGGGGTCTCACACTAAAGCTCGTGAAAGGAAATGATATCTATTATCCATATTTATGCAAATATTTCATGGATAAAAGCTACATTCACGTTACTTTATTTGATCTTTTCACAAGTTAGGTTGAGTCATTACCTTAAGAATAAAATTAAGGCTCAAACTTTGTCCCCTGCCAAAAAACCCACACACAAATGGCAAGTAGTTAGCCATGTGTGACAGCATTGTAGCAATATTTCCAACTTCCAGTATTTCATTAAGTTTCCAAGGTACATCATTTGGTTTTTGAATTGTCAAGGTGAGACATCCACATACTCATGATCCATATACCTTACCCTTGAGAATACTGGGATTAAAGGCCTTCTTGTATCTAATATATCTAAATATCTTAATGATACTTCCATCAGTTGGGTTGCTTCCACAGTATCTTTTAAACTAGTAAAAGCTGGCAGTATATGGGCATTTTAAGGAACTGAGAAAATGTTGAAAGAGAACAATTAGGTTTCTTTGTATAGATTCAAGGCAACAAATAAAAAGAAAATTCAGCCCTTCTGCCAAAGGCCTATCAGAACTGTGATGAAAACAACCACCATTTTGCATAGTATAAGCCAAGAAATTTCAATACCCTGCAGGAGTCAGTCCTCTACTTTAGCCATGTGGGTTTCAGGGAATGAACTCAGATTGTTAGACTTGGTGGCAAGCACTGTTTTCCAGTGAGCCATCTTGCTGTCCCTTCTCTTTTCCATTTTAAAATTATGCCATACTTTCCTTTAGAAAAATCTCAAGTAGACTTTGACGGGTAGAGTATAATTAGGTTGGTTTGTCAGTGGTCCCTAACAGCTTATAAATGCAGATATTTTTATTAGGTATTTTTTTGGGTAATCATCCAAATTATCTTGCATAAGATCAAGTTAAAGTTTCATTTGCTACAAAGATGTTTGAATATAGTATTTTGATTCTATATCAGTAATATAGAGCTAGTTTTCATAAAAGCTTGCATTGTAAGTTATATTGTTTAAATGTTAAAATGCTCTGCACTACCAAATAAAAGGAAATTTCTACATGCTAAGACCATAAGTTACTTAATACTGGGAAATGAGTTCGCCTGTGGCTGTGTCAGTGTAGATGTAGTGGCTCTCAGAGACATTGAAGCTAATGATACGGAGTGGGCATGGTGCATTACTGTTGTGGAAGTGCAGTGTTTGCCCATTGCGCCTGAGTGACCCTGGATTGATGAGGGTGTGAGGTAGGTAGCATTTGTGGCAGTATTGGCATGGGTCCATTGGTATTTGGCCTACACCCTGGCTGGCATCCAGGAACATACTTAGTTACAGTGCTCAAACATTTTATTGGTTCATCCTTCTGGATGCAACAAGCTTAGGGAACTGGGGAGGTCTTGCCTTTTGATGTAATGAAGTAATGGTTACTAGAATTTGTTGAGGTTTCCTAAATTAAATAGTGGCTTAGATTGGAGTATAGCTAGTGAGAGCTGCAGCCAACAAGATTATGCTAAAAACTTCTAAAGATCAAGAAGAGATTTAGAAATTATGGGAATGACTTAAATGATTTGGATTTCAATTTAAATTACTCTATAGATAGTTTTCATAGAGATAAAAAAGAAATATACTTGTAGTATTTGACTTACATGCTAATTTTCACCCAATTTATATGATAAACTAGTAGTATTTTGAAGGCTATTCTTGACAATTTAGCATTAGATTAGTTATGTACTTATATGTGAAATTGAAAGTTTCAAAAACAATAGAAAAAATTGGTATGACTTTTTTTTGAGACAGGGTCTCATATGGACTTGAACTTGTTATGTAACTGAGAATGACCTTGAACTCTGAACTCTTCCTGCCTTTATCTCCAAGGTCTGGGATTGCTTCTGTGTGTCACCATGCTTGGCCTAGTATTTTTCTTATCATTTTGTCATCACCTTGTTAAAATGATATCATCTTATATTTTTTCCAGTTAACATTTATTGGATGTCCACTATGTTCAGCACTGTTCCAAGTGCTAGCAAGACAGTGATGACTAAGATAGATAGTTTCTGCCCTTAAAAGGCAGTTGATAAATTCTGAGGGGTAAAGTAAAGTACTGGTAGTTGTTTGAGAATTAAGTACATGTGCCTGTAAGACAGATGTGGGGAGGATAAGGGAGAGGTAAATGGGAGAGGGGAGAGAGGGAAGGGTTGGGGAGGGGGAGAGGGAGAGGGAGAGAGAAGGGGGACAGTGAGCGTGGGAAGATGAGGGAGAATGAATTGCATTTTACATTATTATTGTAATGTTATGTATTCATCATAGGAAGTTTAGAAATTCTAGAAGACAATTAAAATATGATGTAGAGAACTGCTTTAATACATATATCACAGGTTGAAAAACAAAGCAAAACTATTCTTGTGGGTGAGGGGATTGCCATGTTCATACAATCGCAGTACTTGAGAGGCTGAGACAGAAGGATTGTTAGTTCCAGGCTAGCCTGGGCTACATAATAATATCCTATATCAAAAACCAAAAGTAAAACAAAGCAAAAAAAAAAAAAATCATTTCTCTACTTTGAGCATTTGGAATGTTAGTATATAACATTTTAATAAAATAAATTCTACTTTGGTTGTGTGAAAATGGCAGTGATTTTAGCTCTTAACTTATCCTATTTTGAGGGTTTTAAGAGGCATGTTATCAGTGTCAGTTTGCGGGGAATTCAATGACATATAGCTTTCCAAAGATCCCTGTGTTTGTGATGGAACAATGAGCTGCAGCCAGATACGAGACTCACAGATGTATAGTCAGTTGTTTGTGCCAAATAATTATGAATGACAAGAAAATAATAAAAACCCAGAGGAAGAGATCAGAATTTGAGCATCAAGTTCAAACAAAGGTTATTCTGGTGATAAGTGGAGATGTATAAAAGTTTTAATTTAGTGATGATGCTGAAGGAATCCTAGTATCTGTCCTTAGTACATGGTATAATTCACTTAGTCTTCTGACCCTGTTCTGGATCGCTGGGGCTCTTGTGGTGACTAGACATGCATTTGGTATTCAGCAAGCAGCTTCTAGTCTGAGAGCTGTGAGATATCCATAAACCACAGACAGCACAAATAAGATGTGTATTCTCCTAATAAATAGGCATTCTATTGGCCACGCAAGTATGCTCATCTTTAACATCAGAAATTACTAGAGACACTCATGCCAGCTCTGCCTCAGTTCTTTGTCAGGCCTGAGGGTTTCTTTTTCCCAATTTAGTCACCTGGTTTGAGTTATTACTGTGTGTGTTAGTCAGGGTTCTCTAGAGTAACAGAACTTACAGAATGAATCTCTCTATGTATGGAAAGGGAATATTTTAGAATGACTTCTAGGCTTCCAGTTATTCCAACAATGGCTGGCTGTGAAATAGAAAGTCTGAGAATCCAGAAGTTGTTCAGTCCACAAGACTGGATGTCTCAGCCGGTCTTAAGTAGATGCTGGAATTCTGAAGAACTAGGATGTTATGCCAGTGAAGGGATATAATTGCTAGTGAGGTGAGAGCAAGCAAGCGAAGAGCAAAAGATTCCTTCTTCCAGGTCCTTAGATAGGCTCCCAGCAGAAGGTGTGGCCCAGATTAAAGGTGTATCTTTCCATCTCAAAATCAGGATTAAAGGCATCTGTCTTCATATTTCAAAGATCTGGATTAGAAGTGGATCTACATCCTTCAAACTAAGAAAAAAATCCCTTACAGGTGTGCCCTCCATTTTTTGGTATTAGTTAATTCTGTGTGACAAACAGCAAAGCTGTTGAGCACCTGTTATTTTTCGTAGAAGAGGCATTATAAAGCATGCATCCAGTTAATGTCCACTTTGAGTTTACATTTGCTTGTATGGTTAAACAGGAGCTGTTGGACACCATGGAGACAACTTAGTAGAGAAGATTATGTCAGTGCTTCCACAGCTTCCAGGCCACACCAATGATATAATGGTTAACATGGCAGAGCTCACTGCAGTCCAGGCCATGGAGGAAAACCAGAACGTGATTGCACCAGGCTGCCTTGCACAATCCAAGTAAGACATGTAGCTTTGTTTAGTTTTTCTATCTTCTTCCTCTCCCCTTTTTCTTATCTAAGACTGAGTATCTCTGTAGAAAAGAAATGAAGACATAATCCTAGCACTTGGGAGATGAAGACAAGAGAATCAGGAGTTCAAGATCATCTTTGGCTAGTTAGCCAGTTCAAGGCCACCCTGGGCTACAGGAAATACTGTTTTAATAGAAGAAAGAAGGAATGAATGAATGAAACATGACTCAAGTAGAAAACTCATAATGAACAATATGAAAATATAGGGGAAAAAACACTTTAAAAACATATACGATCTTGCACACTAAGCATAATAAGCCAAAGAGTATGGCATTTATTAGGAATGTCATCAGATGTAATTTACACTTTTTTCCAGCATCAGAGAAGTGAGTCCATATAGGGCTCTCCATTTGACAGATAGTTGTGTAGGAATTAAGTGTAGGGTTCTGCAGTTTCTTTTCATACTTGGCTTTCTTGGTGACTAAATGTAGCCCACAGAGCTATGAGTCAGTGTCATGTTTATATTTAAATAATATGCTCTGGGCATCAGTAGGACATGTTTCTAGGTATATTTTTTCACACACTTTGAGAAATCAAACAAAGAACAGATGTACTAAGTCATGCGATGTTTCAACAACCAAAGAACTTTTTCTCTAGACATGACAATAAAAACATACGTAGTCATACCTTTTCAACTTTGTCCTTTATCCACAATTCTTAGGAGAATTATTGTTATTATTTTATAGATTTATTTAATTTTCATTTTATATGTATGGTTGTCTTGTATGTGTACCATGTCTGATGCCCAGGGAGGTCATATGAAGGAGTTAGATCTCTTAGCACTGAGTTACAGACAGTTGTGAGCTGCCATATAGGCGCTGGAGCCAAACTTGGCTCCTCTGCAAAGGCAGTCAGAGCTCTTAACCAGCTGAGCCAGCTCTCTAGCACCTGCTATTTATTTATTTTATTTTTTTATTTTAATGCAGTGAAATAAGAATACTTATTTTCCTTATCTGTTTTGTATTTTTTAACAAAACAGGATGTTGTGGCATTATAGTTTCAAGTCTAAATGGTGATATATACATTTGGGATTTCTTATCCCGCATTTAATTTGTAGCATGTGAAGCTTTCAGCTTTTTTGTTGTTGACTAGCGTGTGAAGAAATGGAAAGATTTGGACTTCTCTCTGTGCTTATATAAATAATCAGGAACTAGAGCAAAAGCTCACAGTGCTTCACCATGTCCTTGTGATTGGAGTGTCCTCAGAAGCTGACAGGCAAGGACTTTCTGTGAACTGAGAAATATGAGGACACAAAAGATAAAACAGCATTCCCATCTTCACAGAGTGCTTTCACTGTGGTGGTGTCATGAGTTATTCTCAGGCACAATAAGAAAAGCATATACATGATCTGCCACTGGTGATGAGTCCTGTAAATGAGTGTCAGATAAATTTGGTCAGGTTGATCTTGGGCCTTGAGTTGATTTTGTCTCCCAAGTTTTGAAATGAGGTCCACATGAAAAGGGTGTAGAAACAAGGTGCTCGGCTGGTGTGGAAGAGAGACATCTTTACAGGGCACCACTGCCATCAACTCTGTTAACATTTTCCAGATGTATTATTGTGTCAAGCTCACCGCAAGCATCTTGTATTTGGGAAGTCATTTTACCTTTTACAGTAAATCAATGAGGGAGATTTCCCCATTTTTTAGGTAAGGAAATTGAGGTAATGAGATGGTACATTACATAGGTGTAGAGCTAGAAATGAGCCTAGAATTTGATTTCAGAGCCACTGTCTTCCCTTCTGTTCTGTCCATATGGGGCCCAGAGAAGAGCTGGATTCATGGACAGACTCAGGGACTCAATAAGACACAAAATAAAGTCACTTCATTATTTAATTCAGGGAGTTCTGTTTGTTTATAAAATAATAGAAACATATTGGCATGTTTCAGTAAAAGAGGGGCTTGTTAAAGAGTGTTCCACAGCTAATAGAATCAAAGGAAGAATGTTGATCAAATCTTTGAAAGTATAAATACTTGGATCTAAGGAGCAAGAACTCAGGAAAAGCCTATTTAGGGCCTTGACTTCAGAGAGACTGAGTTATCTGCTTTCTGTCTTTAGTTATTCTGCTAAGGCTTTAGAGTCTAGAAATGCTGAGATGGGCTTATCCTGGGTATTGTGTCCCCCTTTTGTCCAGTGGGGTAGGGAGCTACTCATATTAAGAACTATACTGATATCATGTGGCCTGGCAAGGAGATAGTTTTCTAAGGCAACCGGAGCATATATTAAAAGAAGAGACAAGACAGGAGATGCCTCTTGTTAATAGAGCACACTTAAGAGAGGACTTCGCATGAAGCTTCTAAACACTTAAGATATGTTAACTGATTTAATGTCTCTCAAATTTGTGAGATAGATTCCATCATCCCCCGTTCTAATCCCAAGTAAATTTTGTCATCTACCCAAGATGTCACGTACAGTTGAATTCTGGTTCTAAATTGGTGCTTACCATTATCCTGTGGCAGCCTAAAGTAATTAGAAAAAGGACGAGAAAGTCCCTGAGAACAGGGTGTAAAAATGAGAGGAGTCGAATTGACTAGAGTACTAGAAAACATTCAAACCCTTGCCCACGATGAAGGAATGAAAGTACCTCAGGTCTGTGACGGGCTTTGGCTGTGGCCAGTGTATTCTGTCTCGGCTCTGCAGCATCCGTTCATCATCAGCCTTAGTGGAAGCCGTTTCCCCTGCCAGTGGTTGCTTAAAAATTGGGCACAAGGGAAGAGGAAATGTCTTCTTGTTCAGGCTGCTGTTTCCTAAAAGTCACTCAAGTAAAACCCTGGCTCCTTCTCTTTGACTCTTCCCTTAACTCCCAGGACTCCCCAGACTGCTGCAGCAGGGAAAATTAGTGACTAGCCTTGGTGTAAAGAAGAGCAATCCTTGGATGCCCACACTGTTTGACTCTCAGATTATGTAGTAAAATATGTTTCTCCATTGTCTAAGCCAACTTGAATCACTTTTTTTCAGGCACTCAGCCAGAGCCAGCCTAACACATTTTTCTGTACCTTATGATCTCATTTGTAAGATGAGAGTATTGTTCTAAATGACTTCTAATCCTCTTCTTGCATTTTAAACAAAAGTCATCTACCTGAGCTTCTGCAGGACATAGTTCTGCCTCAGCACATACTTAGGCTGTGTTCATTTGTATGTATTTTTCCTCCTGGTCTTTGCTTTCATTGGTGCCATTTTCTTCTTCTCATTAGACTATGAATGGATGTTATAGAAAATAAGTTTAAGTGCCATTCAAAGATGAGAGTGTGACCCCAAATGTCAAAGATGGGTTCTAGAGGGGTCTGAGTAAATCAGAAAAGCTTGATTAAGGAGGGCGGTGTTGGAGGAATGACAACAATGGAAATGCACTGTAAAAACACAGAGATGCAAACTGAGAAAATTACAAGCAACAATTGGGGGAAAGATGGTAGCTTTGTTTCAATTGCTTGGACAAATGAAGAAGTTAACATTGAATGATTTGTTCACAAAGGAAGAATTGGGATAAATCACAGTTTCCCTAGCATACACTATATATCCTTCACGATAGCAATACCGCTGCTGCCTCTGACAGCTCTCCAGAAGCTTCTCAATGAAAGGAGAGTGAGGGTGAAATGCAGAACAGATGGGCACTTGGCAACAAATGTGCCTGCAATGGAACAGTCTTTAAAAAAGCAAGTTTCTAACTATGATATAAGCCTTTATGATAAAAATTTTATTGCTAATACAATTTTCATAATAGGCTGTTTGCAATTATAGCCATTGAAGTTCCTGCCAATGCAAACGAGAACTGGAGAACATAAATACATCACAGCATGGCGTTGCAGTCCCTGTCCACCTTCCCTGGATTATGTGAAATACTTTTGGCAAGAAGGAGGCAGAATCCTTTTTCTTATTGAAGTGGGTTTCTGTTCTTGGCCCAGACCCCATTCTTTCTCATCCCCTAGCCTCTCAGCATCCTCAGCAACCTTTACCTGATTCCCCACTGCATGCACTCCAGCTGGTTCTGGCCTAGGCTGCTGGATTTTTTGGCTGCAGTCCTCATTTCTCCTGTTCTTCCTACGTTCTTCCCAGTGAAAGGCAAGGACTTGCAGTGGATTCCAAGACTGCGAGCCACCTGGCTTCCTGGGTTCTCTCTTTCTTACCTCCCAGCTGTGCTGGCATTCCTGTTGCAGAGTCCTTTCTCGAGTCCTTGCATCTTGATGGTCCTGGAGCCTTGTACATGTGTCTCAGGTTGTTTTACATTTTAGAGATTCCTTTCCTATCTATCTTAACACTTCGTATTTCCTGTCTATACTTTATTTTTTTTCCTTCTTCAGCACTGTTCTTTCTGTTTTAGTTATCTATGTTGTATTTTGGTCTCTTTCTCTACTAGAGGGATATAGAGAGAACTCTCTGGTAGTGCTATCCATGATAGTTGAGGTACTTGTCAGTTTTATTCACTACTTTGTCCCATTACATGGAACAGTACCTGGCTTTTGAGCTATTAAATGAAAAACCAAATGAGTAAATGAGTGAATGAATGAATGCATGGTGGCGGATGCTGCATTTACACATCCAGGGCAGGATCCAGTGATGGGGTGAATTATGGACTTAGAGAAGGTCAAGCCAAACATGAAATGGGCTTTCTGTACTGTACTTGTTGAATATTTAAAAAATACTCAGTGTGTTAACAAAATATTGTAGAAAGGAGGGGCAGAGAGATGGGAAAGGTGCTTACTACCAAGCCTGACAACTTGAATTAGAGCACATATGGTAGAAGCAGAGAATGGATTCCTGCGAGCTGAGCTGTCATCTGACCTCCACATGAGTGCCAGGGCACATGCATGGGCGCACACATGCACCCACACAGAGGAAGGCAGAATAAATAAAAAATAAGGAACATAGTCTAAAATGATAAAAGTAAATTATAATGCATACACTAAACCACTAACAGTGTTTTCTGTGACTTTCAAGAATCAGATACTGTATATAATTGCATACACAATACTTTCCCGTAACTGGCAGCACAATATCACCAGCATTACCACAGATGTGTGAATGATGCTTTGCAAAAATGTCACTAGATGCTCATTAAATTTTATAGGGACACCATCCTAAATGTGGTCCATGGTTGATTAAAACACCACTGTATGTTGTGTGATTGCCTTATGTCTCGATATGACTTGTTTCATAAAGCCCCCGAATGAGAATGAGACTGTCTTGTTTTGATGCTGAGGATTGGCCCAGCGATGGTACATGCTAGGACCTGAGCACTGAGCTATGGCCCAGCTCTAGACTGGTGTGTGTGTGTGTGTGCATGTGTGCATGTGTGCGTGTGTGCGTGTGTGTGTGTTGCTTGATTGGATTTTTTGTTTGTTTGTTTGTTTGTTTGCTTTTAAGGAGTACTCTTCCTCCAAATGCATTTCATCTTCCATGTCACTTTGAAAGAAAAAAAAGCATTCTATGTCAGAGTTCTGTTTTATGATGCATTGTCACAGTGTATTCAAAAGCAACTCTACTAGGTAGGTATTATTCTTTTGTTGATTTACTTTTATGAAAGTTGAGAAAAAAAGACTCAGAGAGCCTCTGGGCTCAGCTACAGCTTTAGAAAGCAGAGTTTATGAATAATTTATGGATTCTTCTCTGAAAATTAAAGAATGAAAGTGCCCACTACAAAGTATTGAGATAATTGAAAGTAACAGAGCTATTATAAATTGTTTTCTGTGATGGAGAATTATGTTTAACATACATTCTTTTAAGAATTCTGTTTGAATTACATATTTAATAGAGAGGGCTTGCAGGTAGATGCTCTTGTCTGTAATTACTTACATTCTACCTCTCCTACATGAGGAATGCACATTCAAACCTCTAAACCTCTTCCTTATTGAAGAATTTAAAATGGCTTGTGGTCTCTGTGTTGTGAGAAGACTGAACTCTAGGTCACTGTAGCTTTGGGATTCATAATTTAAATGGAAACTATAGGTTCCTTTAAACAAAGTCAGGAACTCTCTGAAGTTAGCTACAGTGGAAAATGGTGGACTGGAAAGACTTACTACATTTGAATGACAAGTTAGTGATTGCTGGTCCTAATTGGGTTGTGTTCACTGCCAAGAAATAAATAGGTATCTACTCTGAAAATCTAGCTTTTGGAGAGTTAACCCATTGCAGGATTTGTTGGGTTCTGTCTAAATATTATGCTGGTAGAGATCTGAGTTATGCAACAGAATGCCAGATTGTCTTTCAGCTTTGTTTGCAATGCTTTCCCTTAACACTTGCTGGTATTCTTGCTACAGGCTCTTTCCTGTATTTGATAGTTATGAGTTAATTTTTAAAAATGCTAGTGTGTTTGTGTGTGTGTGTGAGATAGATAGGTAGGTAGCTAGATAGATAACAGATAGATAGGCAGATTTGTGAGTGCCTTCAGAGGCCAAAAGATTGCATTGGATCCTTTGGAGCTGGAGGTACTAGTGATTTCTGGTGAGCAATGAATGATTTTAACCAGATCGCCACCTCCCCAGTCCTGAGATTTTTTTTTTTTTAAAGTATATATAAGAATAGACACAGATTCTTTAAAATGGCACTTTCAGTTTTGAGCCCTATGTGAGAGAGTGTGTATCTCAGTTGCTATCTAAGAGTGTGGGTTAAATTGTTTGATTTTGGTTCTTCTCCCCCACTCCCATGCCCAGTTTTTGAGCAGCTTCTATGGAGTTCTTGTCTTTTAAAGCACAGTACTTTTCAATCAAACCTTTATGATTTGGCTGAGGATTTCTTTTTATTGTTTTGTTTTTGTGTTTTTAAGACAGGGTCCTTGCTGTTCTGGAACTTGCTACGTAGACCAGACTGGCCTTGTCCTCAAACTCACAGAGATCCTTCTGCCTCTATCTCCTGAGTGCTGGTGTTAAAGACATATGCCACCACACCTGGCTTGACCAAGGTAGTTTTGATCTATCATGATGATAGTTTTCTTCTCTGTGAAGAAAGTAGATGAGATGATTTCTAAGGAATGGTCTAAGATCCCTATTCCCAAGAAGAGCACCTGGTACATAGTAGGAACTCAAAAATGTGTTGAATAAGTGAGTTTAGGCCCAAGTAAGAACATTCAATAGGAATAAGTGAATACTCATTATAGTATAATGTAATGTGATTATACAAACAGACCAGGAAGCATATTTATTCTGTTGTTCAGTTAATGCTAAGTCTGAGTCCAGTGCTCTGGTAAGATCTCTTAGTGTCTCCTTTCCTCTGTCCTTTGAGTAAAAACTTAACTTTGGAGTTTGAGAGACTCTAGAGAATCTGCTCTCTTCATACTGTTTCGGCCCTCTCTTCATCTTTTCTCCCCCGTTTCTTTTCTCCCACATGCTCATATGTTTGACTGCAGCTGTGTTTAGTGTCTTTCAGGCCCTCTGTGCTCTGGCCTTCTACCTGTTGGCCTTCCTAAAAGCTGCTTTGTCTTTTGTACTTCCTTTATATTTAATTCTAGTAAATAGTACCTTCTATTATCTACATTAGTTCAGACTGGATGATTTATTTACTTATTTTATTGAGACAGAGTCACACTATGTAGACCAGGCAGGCCTGGAACTCACAGTGACCTTTCTGCCTCTGCTCCATAGTGTTGGGGTTAAAGGCAGATGACCTCATACTGGATGATTTTACCATCATTCGTTTATTGTCTTTTTTCCCCCTCTGACCAGACTTTGCTTGGGAGAGAAACATTGTACCCAACCTTTTCGCTCTGTATGCTATCAAAACATACTGCAGAGCCCAGAAGGTGCTGGTGGCAAATATGACCGCCCATGGGCCCAGAATGGTGATATCCAGTTAAAGCCAGAGTGCTTCTGTTCTTAATGTTCCATTGCTACCTTTACTCCAAAATTCACCAAAGATAACTTCCTGTTAGTGACAAATATCATAAATATAAAATAGGACTAGGGATTTGGAACAGGACCACATTTGCTAGGGGGTCCAGGAGGAAAACCATTTATCTGTACCTAGAACATTGTATTTAGGTTCTTAATTAATATTGGCGCCAGACCCAGTGGTGGTATCCTGTACTTCCAGCTACTCATGAGGCTGAGTGAAGAGGACGGTGAATTCACTGCCTGGCTGAGGAGTGAACTTAGGGCTGACTTGGGAAGCTTAGTGAGACCCTGTCTCAAAATAAAAAGTCAAAAGAGAGAATGGGATGTAGCTCAGTGGCAGAGGGCAGCTTCCAACCCTGTCCTCAGATCCATCAGCCAGTGTAAATTCTAAGTGATTGGTCATCAGGTGTGATCACATCAGTCAGTCATTAAAGACCCTTCAGTTGCCCTTAAAAGAAGTCAATAATCATTCCCTTGAAAGCAGTTCTTGGGACACCTAGCCCAAGCTACTCGAGCTCAGTCTCTGTCTGGCTGGCTCTGGCTGGCTACTTGCTCCCTGCTTGTCAGTTCTTGGGGCACATCCTCAGCTTCCTTCTGACTTTTAACCCACACTTAGACTAGTGATTTCTTCTCCAAGAGCTGCTGTTTGTGTCACCTGAAGGAACATGCTTTGTTCTGGTTTCTTGGTTAGGTCTTGCTCCAGAGGCTGGATTAGCTCAGTGAATGTTGAGCTGCAAGAACTGCTGATGGTATGAAAGGATGATGAAGGAAAGACTGTTTTCCAGTTCAGGGGTCTACTTCATGTCTCCTATCTTGTGGTTCTTTGACTTCTGTTGAGTTCAAGGTTAATAAATGTTTCCTAAGCCAGATTGTTTAAAATAGCAGTCAAGAGGAAAGGTAAGTACTGAAGTCTCTGAGTAATTTATTTAGCTCCCCAAGCACACACCGATGGAAGTCATTATCCTGCCACATAACAAATTGTGACTCAGCTTGCTCTGTTTAAGAGTAATTAAATGTTTGCTGGGTTCGTCACTGCTGCTGTTGTTATTGTGTTTCTGTTGAAATATTGAGACTGGTGGTACAGATGCTGTGAGTAAGCCTAGCTTTCCTGCACAGTATGAAGAAGCCATTTCTCTGAGTTTAGTCATAAGATGACAGTGTGCACTCAAACATCCACCTCGGCCTTTAATTACATGCCTCCCCCTTGGTTGAAGCAGTACCATGACTCAACATTCAAGCACCTTTTAAAAATTAATGCTGCTGTCTTTGTATTTCATTTGGTAGCGAGTATTTCCTGTTTATTCCTAGTAGATGGAATCTGACATTTCATACTTGCCAAACCAAGACAACTTCTAAAATCCACTAACAGCTAAGTAATATGTGAATAAAAAGCCAAGAATGAATGGAAAAGTCCGTATCTTCATCAAGAGGCCTATTGAAAGACATTGAGACAGTAGCTGTAGCAGGTTGTAATTGTTAGCTGTAGTCTTTAAGTGTGGTCATTTGTCAAAATAGCTTTATTTTTAGGGATACAGGATAGTTTATTAAAAAACACACACATTTATATGTATTTGGCATTTTATAAATTACTGATAATATAGAAGCTAATTATATTTACAACAACATAATGGATATTTTAATAAGACAAGTATTCTGCTTGTGTATCATTCAAGAATGATACTGCATTTTATATCCCCTCAAAGAATCAATTGTAAAAAAATTGTATTCCAGTAGCCACAATGAATAAAAACTTATACCTGGAAAATGCAACTTTAAAAGCAGAAGATATGGTAGGAAAGTGCTTAATTCATACTCTACAAGTTTCTGGGATGTCTTTTTGTTAATTCTTTTTGTTATTGTCACTGGATTTGTGAAAGGGAAACATACTTTTAATAAGAGAAATAACAACATGGGACTGTCTCTCATCAGTTGATGTACTTTGGAAAGTAAGTCAGATTCTCACAGGTGAATCTGGAGGACCAAAACATGGTGGAGATTTATCCTCAGAGGCTGACATTTTAGTTTCTTTTCCTTTACAGGATTATATACAGTCAAGCTTAGTATATGGAGTTTACAGGGACATGGATTCAAATACTAATGTATTGACTATATAACTTGGGAAAACTATTTCCTTGTTTTTTTAAAGCTCAAGGACAATTTTATTAGAATTTAAAACACACACACACACACACACACACACACACACACACACACACACACACACACACACACACACCTTCCCAAATAGACAAGCTTTCAGTCTCACCAGCTGCTTGGAGAAGGAAGATGGAGAACAAGAAGGGAGATGGCCATGCCATTTGAGTTAGGGACATGGAAGTCAGCTCCATGACAGACAACTGCCACGCTGTGGGGAGGAGATCTTTAGAGAAGGAGTAAAGAAGCCCAAAGTACCAGAAAAAGAGTACTTAGGCTCTGGCCAGCATCCAGAAGAAAGAGACAGAAAAGAAGGAAAAGGAAAAGTTATTTTGAGTCAGGGATCAGAAAGGCAGGCGACACAACAAAATCTTGTGATGGTTTGGGACATCAAATTAATCTTCTTAAAGAATTTCCTCCTCCTCTTCTTCTTCTTCCTCTCCCCTCTACTCCTCCTCCTCCTCCTTTTTTGGTTTTTTGAGACAGAGTTTCTCTGTTGTAACTCTGGCTGGTCTGGAACTTACTCTGTAAGCTAGGCTGGCCTCCAAGTCACAGAGATCCACCTGCCTCTGCCTCCCAAGTGCTGTGATTAAAGGCATGTGCCACTACTACCTGGCTAGAATCTGCTTCTTCACTTATGAAATGAGATTATGATACCCTGGAGAATTGTTATTCAATGATATGATATAGTCATATTGCCTGTGACAAAGTTAGTTCTCAGTAAATGAAATAACATTACATCTCTTAGAAATGACATCCTAGGAGATCAAGTGAATTATTCAGAGTCACAGATAGCTCATTGGCGCTTGGAGTTTTAGAATTGAGTTCTAATGATCCTGAAATTATTTTTATTATGGAGAAACAAAATATGGTATATCCAGGATTGTGGATGGGGCTCAGAACCCTGCTCTGCTTTGTCTAAGGTTAGAGGTTCCAATCTTAGCACTTAAAAATGTTACTAAAATCAGGATATTAGGTAAGAGGTTTCACATTGTCAGTTTTAGTAATCAGAAAATAACTAAAGGTTACTTTTCCTATCTTTTCTAAGGATGTAGTGAACATAAAGTAAAAACAGGATTAGACATGACCTCTCTAGGCAACGTAGACTGTGATTTTTTGTCTTTTCATTTTTAAAAATTATATATATTACTTCAAAATTCAGAAAGTTATAAAATTTTTCTCTGTGTGTTCATTTGTGATAGTACAAATATCCATGGCATGAATGCAGAGGTCAGAGGATGGCACTTAGTGTGGAACTTTACTTCCTTGTTTGAGGTATGGTCTCTGGTTTGTCACTGTGTATACCAGGCTAGCTGGCCCACAAACTTCTGGGAATTCTTCTGTCTCTACCTCCCACCTCGCCTTAGGAACACTGGGATTACAGACGTATAATACTGGGTCCCATTCTCCTCATGGGCTCTGAGGATTTGAACTTCAGTGCTCATACTTTGGTGGTAGTAGATTTACTCCTAGAGCAATCTCTCCAATCATTAAAAATCTCTTAGATTTTTTTTGGGGGGGATTTACATAATAAAATTGAATTAGAAAATAATTAGCACTGTATTACAACATGACTGTTGGTGACTAATGATGACTACAAGAGGAATAATATGGTATTATTTAAAACAAAACAAAAAGAATACAAAATCCTGAGAGAGGATTATCTTCTTTATATGCTTATGTAGCAATAGGAAGAAGAAGAGGGGGTAAGAAGAGAGGAACTGAATAAAATTGTCTTTCAAGAAAGAGATTTATTAACCTGCAGACAGGTAACACAGAACCCTAGTGATGAGTCTGTGGCAGGGGTAACTCTTTCTCTGGGTAGAGGTGTGGGACCTGGTTTATATGTGACCCATATGTGACAGTAGTCAGGCTGCTTCCTGGGTAGTGGAGGTGGGGAATTTGGATATGTTCTTGCTCCCAGCCCTCTTTGCTTAGGGCATGGTTACCTGGAGGGCCTGTGCTTTCTAACACATAGGTCTACTTCACTCTTCATTCTTGTCTTCTGTCCTGTAAGGGACCCATGTGTCAATTTAAAGTAAGAATAGTGGATATTAAGGAAGTTAAGGATGGGAAAAGAACCCACCGTAAACTCTTGAAAATAATCAGCATTCTGCCCAGTTGACCCTCTTTGATTGGCTGCTCACTGAGCTGTTGTAGAAGTTTATTTTTATTATATATAAAATAATTGTTTTATGCACTGTTGGGTGAAGGGCTGCCGAGGTCTTGGCATTTTGTATTGTCTCAGTGTTGGATTTATGTGCGGGATATTTGATTGCTTATGATCTCCACATGCTATCAATAGAACACCTAAGGAGTTCTATGTCAATTAAAAACATCTGAGCAGAGATGTTGGGGGTTCCACTGTCCAGTATGGCACTGGCCATGATAGTGGTTCCCTTTGCTGAGGTCTGGCAGGGTTTACATCTATGAATATGCCTCCTTGTTTCTTTGCGGAGCCACAAAGCCTAACAGCTCCAAATGGTGCCTGCAACATGGGGCAGGACATCATGGCAGCTAATCCATTGTGGAGACAGGGAAGAAGAAAAAAACTCCAGACCTCACAGAGTCCATTTTGTTTTATTTTGTCTTGCTTTGTGCAAACCTGTCCAGATACTGGTGAAGTGGTCCTAACAAGACACGTTTGATATGTTAATGAGAACTTCACTCCACAAGGGAACTCTTCCTGCAATCAAGGTTTCAAGTTTTTGTTGTTTGTTTTTGTTTGTTTTTTTCCCTGCCAACCATACTCTATCTTAAAATCTGGAAAGTGTTTTCTTAGGGTCAGCACACAGAAGCTGTCTTCCAGAATCGGCTGAGGTTTCATCTCATGCTGGTAGCCAAACTTGGTACTGTAAGAGTCATCCAGGTGTTGCCAGTTTTGAAACCATGAAGGGGTCATAGAGAACAACTGAGGCTTGGCACTATGAGAGGCCAGGAGAGGCCATTGTGAAGGTGCAGCCTCAGTAGCAGTCGAAGGCCCAGATTGAAGGAGTTATGCAGAGAAGTTGAGGCTTGGCAACATGAAGAGAGCCCAGTAAAAGCTATTGGTGAAAGTTCAGTCCAGTTGCAGCAAGGGACCCCAGTATTCTAAAGATGCCAGCACCATGGGATGACCACTAAGAATAGCAGCAGCGGAGCCAGCCAGAGCCTGGAGCACAAGCTATGTGTGCTGCAGAGGGAAGAGCCAGATCCAAGCCCTTTGGAGGAGCCCAGAAGATTATGAGTGAATTCCAGATAATTGGACATTGATAATGTTTTTCTGCTGTCCAGAGACATTGTGAAAAGCTTGATAGATGTTTGGTTTCATTTCATCCTATGCATTAGCAACTCTCATGATTATTCCTCTTGTAAATTGTTTTGCTGGTGTAGTGTTAAGTGTGTTGTAGAGATGAAGCAGTTTTTTTGATTGGCTTATACAGAAAAGAGGAATTGTAGAAGTTTATTTTTATGGGAAATTAGAAATATGACAAATATGGCAGTGGAAGTCTGGCTTACAAGGTTCCAGAAAGGAATAAAAATTCTATTGGGAACTGTACTGGAGATCATTTATGTTGCATTGTGGCAAATAAGCTGGCTATATTCTGGTTTTGTCCTGAAAATCTGAATGAGGTTGAGTTAAAAACTAATAAACATATTTGCTTTTGGAAGGACCTTTTAAGACAACCTAACATCTAGGTTTTGGCATGGTTACTGTTCACTGTTCTTAGTGCTACAACAAGAGACAACAGGTGAAAAACCGTACATTTTCTTTTAAATGAAAGGAACTTGAATGAGTTTAAAGTTCGTAACAAAGCTAGTGCAGAGAAAGCAGCTGTAATCGTTAAAGGCTAGTGCCAGTGATCACCCTCCACTGCACAATGAAATTTACCTGTTAAGGTTTGAGAGCTGTACTAATCTGTGCTAAAAGAGTATGAATTTAGAGGACAGGTTAACACTGCTCATTTAGCAAAATAAAAGTAATGGATTCACCTCTGGGGGCCTTTGAACTTCCAATTTACAGTACCAGAAATGTATTTCTTCTTATGGAGCAGATCTTAATTTAATCAGAAAGTGGTTGGTTACTCCCATAACATTCTTGCCACTAATGCATCCATGTTCATATCTTGCCACACTGATCATTACTGTAGCTCACAGGAGTCACAGCTGGGTAAGACTGTTGGTTATTCTCTACCCTTCTTCCAGCAGTATACAGAGTACCTTTTAATACTATATGAAAGCTAGCCAACATGGGGGAACGAAGCTTCCTGATTAATGCTAACTTTTCCTCCATATTTCCAAGTTAAGCTTCTAATGCATATAGAGACTACTACTGCTGAAGTAGAAGTGCATATATGGGATGGGTGGATATCAGACTGTATATTTACTTAGCAGCAGAGTTTGGCAGTATCACTCACGTGGTGCTGTTTTTTAGGCATATAAGAAAGAGTTACAGGATCATAGAGGTTTTTACTAAAATTCCAGAAAGCTGCTCAGACAGTCAGTGTGCAAGAGGCTTGGATTCCCTGCAAAGAGGCCCTAAAGGCCAGTACATGAAACTAAAGGTGAAGCCTGAGTTACCACAGAGACCTCAGGATGTTGTAGATGCCAAGATCATAAACCATATGCCGAGGAAAAAGAAGTGAGCCAGCCCAAGAGAGGAGCCACATGTGTTGCAGACTGTGTTATAAGTGACAGAATTAGAGGGGTGGAGGTGCTGAGTCCGTTGATGATGGTACTACAAGCCCCAGATATGGACGTGCAGGGTTTGGAGTTTGCTCTGCTAGGTTTTGGTTTTACTTACATTCAGTATTTCCTTGCTCTACTCCCATTCTTCCACTTTGGAATGTACTAGTGTATATTGGAAATATGTAACTTGGTTTTTTGATTTTACTGGAGCTTACCATGCCTTAAGTCACAGAAGAGACTTTGGACTTTGGACATTAGAACAATATTAGGGCTGTTAACATTTGGAGAACTTCTTACAGATGAACTAAATGTATTGTGCATTATGAAATGTTCACGAGTATTTGGGGATCAGGAGTTGGATGCTAAGGTTTAAAAGTTATATATTCGGGGACTAACTTGACAAGGAGTCAATTTGTGATGGTTAATCGTGATTCTCAACTTGATGAGATTTTGAATCATACCCAGAGATTTGTCTGTATTGGTGTTTCAGGCAGGCTAACTTAGGAGGGAAGATCCATCTGAAAGTGAGTGGCAGCTTCCCATAGGCTAGGTCTCAGAGTGGGGAAAAAAAAAAGGAAAAAGGGACAGTGAGCTGAGCCTGAATATTCAACTCTCTGCTTCCTGACTAGACATTGTCTGAATTTCATGTTCCCACCAACATGTCTCGCCTGAAATGATGGACTGTATTTATTTCCTCAATCCTTTATCCAATAAATCCTTTCTCCTTCAAGTTACTTCCTGTCATGTATTTGGTCACAGCAATGAAATCAATACTATAGTACAGCTTTGATTATCCTCAGTCCATTCACTCAGAGTAACTAAATTAGTTCATGGCTGTTTGCTTGGAAAACTTAAGATGTGATGAGGAGGGAGCATGATAGTGTAAGACATTTTTTTAGAGGGGCTGGAGAGATGGCTTAAGGGTACCTGTTGATCTTTCAGAGAAACCGGACTCAATTTCCAATATCCACATGGTAGCTAGCAGTGGTCTGTAACTTCAATTCTAGGGTATCCAGGTCCCTCTTCTGATCTCTGCAGATGCTGCATACACATGGTGCATAGACATTCACATAGGCAAAACACTCGTAAACATAAAATAAAATTATAAAAGAGACTTTTAAGGGACTGGCAAGAAGGCTCAGCAGTTTAAGGTACTTGCTACATAATCTGATGCCCTGAGTTCTATCCCCACATCAGAGAAAGGAGAGAACCAACTCTTAAAGGTTGTTCAGACTTCCAAGTGTGTGCTACAGAATGCACACACCATGATGTGTGTGCCTGCATTCACATACCCATCACATGCACCAAACATACAAGCAAAGTAATCATGAAATAAAATAAAAAGCTGTCTAGAACAGGAAGTACACATTCTGACATCAGAGAAAACATAACTGTTTTCATATCAACAAAACTATTTTCAAGGAAACTTCACCTATGTGCCAGTGTTAGAAATTGTGGAGTCTGTGTTTCTTCTAAGGTGTTTTAGTATATGGAAGCCTGAGAGTATAAACTTGTAGTGGGTGTATGTTCAAAACTAGGAATTTATGAATAAAAACACTTGATAATTACAAGGTTTTGTCTTATATATTAAACACTTGTGCACACTGAGCTGAAGACCCCACTGTAAGATGTAATGTTCAGTCACAGTAGTAATAATAGCAGCAACAACACAGCTACTTAAATTTAGTCAGAAAAGTACTTAATGTAAATTCTTGTACTGATTCCTCACAGCTCTGTGAGTCTTTTATATTATTTTAATAAAAAATGAGACAGGTGAGGAAAGTAGAGAATTATTATATGAACAAAGTTATATAACTTGCAGATTAATTTATTTAATATTTATTGAGAGATCTACCGCAAACTTGACACCATTCTAGGTAATGAGGAAATTGCAACAAGTCAAAGTCCCTGCTTTTATAGATGTACTTGTCTTTCACGAGCAAGATGCAACAATTAAACATGGAAACACACTATAAGTCTAGTGGTAGTGTAAAGACCATGTAGGTCAGTAAAGTCCCATGAGGAGATGAGCATGGGCATGAGCATAAGGTACTGGGTTGGCTTCATCACTGTTTTATACAGGATGTGATCGACCTCTCTGATAAGGTGACATGTTAAAAGAGATGGACGGGAGGGGGAGAGGCATGTTTTTAGGAAGAAAGTTCTTGGAAAAGAAAAGAAAGTCCTATACTTATGTGGCTGGTACAAAAGGCTGTATATTTGAAGTGGGTGATGGGGACAGTGGAGTTTCGACACAAGTGGTGGCTCTGGTGCGTGCATTTTAGTCACTTCTGTAAGCTAATGGGTAGTCGCAGCTTTAGCTAACCCACTGTGATCTTGGAGACTGTATTAATGAGATGTATTCTCACAGGAAAGAAGAAGGTTGTGATGCTTTACTCTGGGGCTTCTGTGTTGAGACTGAGACCTGGGATCTGGGGAGAGGCACTTTTCAGGGGAAACGTAGGGTATGATTATGGTCCATGAGTTTGGGAAGCTGAGAGTATAAATTCCCTGCTCAGCATTGTTTTATAATTCCCCATTGCATTAAAGTCTTTAGAGAAATTAGGTGTTTTCTTGAAAACTCCATAGCAAAGAGACCTGCCTTTGAATTATGATGAAGATTGTCTTTGCCTTACAGCTTGAATCTTTCGGAAGGAGCAGAACAATCTTAAGTGTCTTACGTGTATGGCTTTGTACGTTCTAAAATGCCCCCTCTCCTGTTTGTGACCATAACATGATACCTCCTTTGAGCCTCCTTTACCATTCTCCCTCCTAAGCTGAGCTATAACTTCTTTCTTTGGCTGTGTTTAGAGCTTATGTTTCTTTGTAATTGTTTGTTGTTTGCAGTAGAAGTTATTCTCTCAGTTGCTGATCTCCCAGATAGGATTATGTTTGATTGAAGTGTATTTACTCAACAATCATAACCCCTACCATACTTTTTGTAATGTTTTTGCTTTATACTACAAATAGTTAAGCTTCCAGAATTTAAGTCATGGGAAATTTATTTTGCCTGTATGTCAGCCCCTTATAGGACATGCCGTGCTATTTACCTGTTCATTTCATTAAACTTAAGGATAATAGATGCAGAGTTCTGTTGGGTCCTTTAGGGGAGCACAGAGACCAGGTATACAGTTATAAAAATGGCATATGTAGCGGCAGGCTGGGAACCCCACAATCACTGTGAGCTGTTGGACCGAAGAAGCACAATGCCTTAGAACAAGGTGGGGAAGGAGTGGGGGGCAAGGCCTATTCCCAGGCCTAGGTGAAGGCCTGTAAACTCCCTGCAAGTCTCTGATGTGAGTCTCCACTCAGAAGCAGAGCCTAGAGTCTGGTGTCCATAAGCAGTGGCAGCAGCAACAGAATGTCCACGCTCAAGAGTCAAGCCTAAGCTGGAGAGTGACGCACGCCTTTAATCCCAGCACTCAGGAGGCAAAGGCAGGCAGATTTCTGTGAACTCAAGGCCAGCCTGGTCTGCAGAGGGAGTTCCAGGACAGCCAGAGTTACAAAAGAGAGACTCTGTTTCAAAAAAAAAAAAAAAAAAAAAGTCAAGCTCAGATTTACAGTTTCCCCTGTTCCTTCCATTTAGTGGACAGTACAGCCCACATTCAGGTCAGGACTTCCCTGTTCAGTTCACTGACCTACGTGCCAGTCATCACTCTGGAAAAATCCTCGTAGATACATTGAGAAGTGTGCTTTGCTGATTTTCTGTGTATTGCTCAGTAAGTCAAGTTGGTAGCCAAGATAACTGTCAGAGAGTTATAGTTTTGAGAGTTTAAAGATGTTACTTCACTGTTGAAAAATAGCTGATAATAGAGCTGCTACTCTTCATTGAGAGGTTAATATGTGAGTTGGTGGGGCTTTAAGTGGAAGATGTGCTTGGGAAGGGACAGAAGCCATCCTTGTTTCCTTCATACTGAGTTTTGAAAACGTTACCACAAACGTGTATACTTGGCTTCGTGGCCATGGCCTTCCAGAAAGAACACTGGATTCATTTATAACGGGGACACAGCATGGCAGATGAGACAGAGAGCTGCTGGGAAATGAATGCGGGATGAGACCCTGCATAATGCAGTGCTTGAGGCTGCTATCAACAGCTAATTGTAAAGGCTTCCTTCCAACCGAAGGCCTGGAGTGGAATACTTCAGGGCCTGCCAGCCAGTGCAAGCCCTCCTTTCCATTCAGTAGGAAGTCTGCCGATTAGGAAGTCTATTGAGAATCTGTATAAGAATTCCCACTAAGGATTTCTCTGTGCTTCTCAGACAGTATGCCATCCCAAGTTGACAGTGTTTGTCACTATTGATAAGTTGTTTTTAGCTTACATTTAATTTGGCTTATGTGACATTTGTGTTTCTTTAGCAATGAATTGCACTGTAAGCTACTTTCAAGTGAAAAAAAATCTCAAAAACAAAACAAAACAAGAACAAAATCTAACATATAATTCTCACATTTTCATGGAACGATGAAGCCTTTTTTTCTCCCTTGTTTTGATTTTGTTGTCCTTTAATTTTCTCAATTCTCTGCCTGTTAAATGAATAGATATTCTGTACTAAGTTAATACCAGTGGGAATGACTGTGTCAGTTCTCATAAGGAAATGGTGGTGTTTTTCTTTCCTTCTAGTCCTTCCCATTTCCCAGTGAGAATTTATGCGAAGATATTTTGTGTTTCCACTGCAGCGATGCCTCAGCCAAGGCCTTGTGGGAAGCCTTACTGAGCACCAAGCACAAAGAAGCAGTGATGGAGGTTCGGAGACATCTAGTGGAAGCAGCCAGCAGAGAAAACCTGCCCATCAAGATGAGTCTGGGTAAGCCTCTCTGTCCACATCTGGGGGAGCCGTGGCAGGCTCTGAGGAAACTTCTCTAAGCCTGTTCTGAAATGTAGCCTACCTAGCCAACGTGGAATTTAGATAACGTATTGATTATCTTGTGAACTATTGACAAAGAGAAAGAATATCTGGGGCTCAGCCGTGACTACTTTCCTAGTTTCAACTTGAAAACTCCAGGAGAGTCTTTGCACATATGGACTCATTCTTTTACTTCCTAATTGATGTAGAACTGTAAAAGTTTCTTTGAACCGCCGTCAGCTAATTCTATTTTATACCTACCTTTCCTTTCTCCTTATGTTAGACGAATATACTTTCATCAGTTTTGAATCAATGACTGAGCTTTATACAAAATCAGCAATTGAACAGGCAGACAGGCTGTCCTGTCCCTTGTCTTCAGAGATCGTCCTGCTGATTGTCACTCACATGATGGTTGTGTCTTGTTCACCAGGAGAACATACTGCTCATTCTGTTCTCATTTTGTCCCATTCAGCATTGGCGTAGGTCTTAGAAGAATATGGCTGCGTGGAATTTATATCTTAAATGCCTTTTTTCTTTTGAACAAAAACAGACAGCAGAAGTTATTCTTTGATTTTAGAAAAAGAAATTTTCCTTTTCATGTTTCTGTTTGTGTGTGTGTGTGTGTGTGTGTGTGTGTGTGTGTGTAATGTATGCATGTATGGTGTATAGGCATATGTATGTGCAGGTGTACATACCTGTCCTCTCACAGAGGCCAAAGAAGATCATCAGGTATTCTTCTCTCTTGTTCTCTGCCCTATAAACTTGCTCTAAGGTCTCTCACTGAGCCTGGAGCTAGGCTGGTGATGAGCAAGCCCCAGCAATCTGCCATTCCATCTCCCACAACACTGGCTCATAGGTGTACATGGTCATGCCAGGTTTGTTTACATGGGAGCTAGGACCTGAACTCAGGTCCTCATGCTTGCACAGCTTATCCATTGAGCCATCTTTCAAGCCCCACCCCCTTTGCAGTTTTGTTTTTTAAAATATGGTAAGTATGTAAAACATGGGAATATTTGAATGTGGATATTGAATCTTATTAATAGGTAGAATTTACTTCTAGAAATGTGAAAATATATTTGTTTTAATGATAAAGTATCTGTCTTGTAGCATGCTTTCTAGCTACTAAGTATTAATGGATGGGAATGATGGGTAGTCTGAATTTCAATTTGGTGGATTTAGAGTCAACGTGGAAACAGTTGGGCACATCTATGAGGTAATCGCTAAATTAAGTTAATTGAGGTAGGAGGACCCATCCTGAATGTAGGTGCGCCATCCCTTGGGCTGTGATCCTAGACTGAATAAAAGGAAAAAGCAAGCTGGGCCCCAGCTCTCATCACTGTCTGCTTCCTGACTGCAGAGTCAATGCAACTAGCTACTGTGGTGGAGTGTACCCTGAAACTGTGAGCCAAAATAAGCCCTTCTTTAAGTTGTTTCTGTCAGGCATGTAGTCATAGTGAATAAGCAATAACAGTACAAAAGCAGGAGTTTGTTGCCTAAGTTCTTGATTAATTAAGGGTACAAACATTAAATATCAACATGAAATACAACAAAATTTTGAAAGAAGAAGATTGTAAATGAAACTAGGAGGAAATGAGTTGGGGATCATGACATGAAAATACAATCATGACCTTTAGTGTGTGCGGTGACTGTAGATAACAGCTTTAGGAATGTAAAGGATGACATGAAAAGTGAAAGCAGTTGACATTTACTGAGCACCTAACAGATACGCGTCTTCTCCTTCATGTGTCATCCTATTGAATCATTATTGGGATTCTAGAAGTTAGCAACCATTCATGTAAACTGTTTTTCACACAAGGACCAAAAATTCACCTTAAGTTGTTCCATCTCTGAGAAGGAGTAAGCCTGGAATTCAGATGTAGATATTTGATGTCAGAGAAGATGATTCCTAGTCATAATGTGCCACTAACTCCTGGCAGGCAATGCAGAAATCCTACTTATTCTGAGCAGAAGTAAAATTGCTACTTTGAGACCATTCTGGTGTTTGATTTTTAATTCCAGTTCCTGCCTGCTTGCCTTCTACCTTCTCTCCTCTCCCTGCTTTCTTTCATTTTCTCTCTTTGTTGTATGTGTATATGTATTTGCATGGATGTTTGACTGTACTGAGTGCATGTATGTATAAGTACATATGCATATAAAAACCAGAGGTTAACATCATTGAGGATCTTGCTCCATGACTTTCCACATTATTTACAAAGGCAGGTTGTCTAGGGATCCCTTATCTCCACTTATTGAGCATGGTGATTACATACCAGGCTTCACTCTGTACGAATCCGTTTTATCCAGAGGGACCCCCTCCTCCCCATTTGGCTTCTTTGAACACAGAACACATTCTCCTTACTTAGCTTCCCCAGTGCCGGGATGCACCACATGCTGGTCTCCTTGCCTCCCTTTTCCTTCCACAGTCTTGTAGGCGTTATGAACAAACATGTTTAGTTTGGAGTTCCTTACTCATAAGTAAAGTGCAACAAGAACTAATTCATATTATGAACTAAGAAAAGCCAGAGTTCACAGAAGATCTTCATGATGATATATACTGTGTTTTACTGGTAAACTTCATGATGCTATCATAGATCATAAATTAATTTTTATAGCTCAACACTGAACTCTTTAAAGATCAATAAACTTTACTTTTCTAAAGAGCTCTATCTTTGAAAAATAACCAAAGTCTGAAATGAAAAAAAAAAAGTCATGAGTAACTCCACAAAGAATTCAAATTTAAATGTTTGATTTTTTTTCCTATCAACCTCCCCTTCCACCCCAAAGAAAATAAAATGGTTTTCTTTATCCCCAAACTCCAGACAGGGGAGGTGGGGGTTGAGGGGAGGAATGAAACAGTCGATTGTTAGCAGGGTCAGCTCATGCTTGATCCCTGTGCCAACTGCAGTTTAGTCAAAGATAACACAGCGTGGCTACCCACTTCTGCTTTGTGTCATTAGCCAGGATTTCTTGTGGGTCTCATTCCCACATACAGATGCATGACCACGAGAAGGAAGACCAAGAACTAGAAGTTTAAAATACACCAAGATATTAGTATTTGAGCACTGCCTGTCATCCACCCTACCATGAAACAGTTGAATTCTGTCTCCAATGCGCTTTCTAGCAAGATTCAGGACTTCAAAATGTTATTTAAACTCCTCAGGACTCCCCCACCTCCTGTTGTAAATTTTACTAAAGTATGCATTTTTCTGCCTGCAATAGAGGCTTCTGGTGTTGTTGAGACATTAAACAGATTTTGATTCTAGACCGAAGATTCACTTTTGTTTAAATTTATGAGAGAGTTTTTCTGCTGGAAACCTCAGATCTTCAGTATAAAATCCCTCAGCATTATGAGCACCAATAGAAATAAACTTTGTTCTCTTAAATGATAAAAGTAATTGCTAAAACAAAGAAAAAAACTTCATTTTATCACTGTGTATCTAAACATCTGTCATCTTCCTGAGAGTTTGTTATTAAATTGTCAGTTGAGTAGATGTATTCCAGAAAAGTGATTTTTAAAACATTGGAAAGGGAATTGTATTTTTCCCACTGACTTTCATAAAATGAAAAATGTATTCTGAAAGTCAAAAACAAATAGACTCTATGAAATACATTTGTCTCAAACCCCAATGGCCATGCAGAAAAGACAGAAATAAGAGTTCCGATACTAGATTCTGCTCTGCTTCCCAGCACATCATTCTCTAGAGTTCCATTGTACTGAGGGGTCTTCAGGGCTCCATCTTTTGCTCTCTGTAGAAGGAACATATTCTCTGGTGTTGGAAGTGTGACAGGAAGATCCCATTACAACTGAAGTGAAACACGATTGTCCTTTCTTTCAGCTAGGCGTCTTGAGAGAGTGTTCTATGCTTGGGACCTCTGTTTATTATTTTAGTACTCCTTTTTTTTTTTTTAAATAAAAGCATTTAATTGGAGGCTTGCTTACAGTTTAGAGCAGTGATTTTCAACTTTCCTAAGGCTGCAACCCTTTAATACTGTTCTTCATAATGAAAATTATTTTCATTTCTACTTCATAACTAATTTTGCTACTGTTATGAATCATAATGTAAATGTCTGATATGCAGATGATCTTAGGTGACCCCTGTGAAAGGGTCATTTGACCTCCCCAAAGGGATCATGACCTATAGGTTGAGAACCACTGATTTAGAGGCTGGGACTGTGACCATCATGGCAGAGAACATTGCAGCAGACAGGCAGGCCATTTTAGTACTTCCTAATGAAGTGCAGACTGGAGGCTGATACCTTTACATTGAAGATTTTCTCAGACCACTAACTGTGTGGGTGGTTTTCTCAGTCCATAACCATTGCAGAATCCTTGTCTGCTTTCTGGGACATCTTGTTTTCTGTAACTTTAGTTTCTCCAGATTGTAAAGGATAGAAAGTCGGTTATATTTGAGGGTGAGTCACATTTCTGTTGCTTATTAGCCCAACTTCTATTTACCCATAAAACCAGGGGAAGTATCTGTTCCCTAGAATTTGAGAATGAAAGCTCTGAGCAGTATGAGAGTACTCAGTTTCTTGGTTTAGGTCCTTAAATTCACCATGGTTTCGCTGATACCAGCTGTGTTTTGATCACATTTATATATATTTTATGAAGAATTTTATGATTAAGAGTAGTGTGTGTGTGTGTATGTGTGTGACAGGGAGAGAGAGAGAGAGAGAGAGAGAGAGAGAGAGAGAGAGAGAGAGAGAGAGAGAGCAGGCTGAAAGAATGGAGGAAGCAGGAGAAAGAGAGAATGGAATAGCAAAGCCAAAAGGGAGGAGGGAGATTGGCCAAGTCTGCAAAAGGAGATATTAAAATAACTAAGACCAATATACCATGTAATAAGAGTAGTTTACAAAATATGAGAACATCTAGACACATCCTAGGGCCTCATATGCTAATAAACTCTCACACTGTTTTTCTGTTTTACTTGGTACTAATTTTTGGAAAGGAGAAGAAAAGTAACATTTACTGACTAGCTACTCTCTTACAGGCACTATAATGAAATTTTGTATGGTTTTGTCATTTAATGTTGTCAAGATTGTATCTCTCAAGATAAAAGACCATTTTTATTCATTGAAAACATAATTGTGAACTGAATGCAATGATACATACCAGAAATCCCAATACTTGGTAAGCTGAGGCAGGAGTAAGAGCTGGAGGGCAGCCTGGGCTAAGTAGTGAGTTCCAAGCCAGCATGGGCTATAAAGCTAGACTTTGTTTCAAGAATCGAAAACTAAGTTTAAAAAAATGCACCATAGTTATTTTGTGTGTTTTTTATCTATTAGGTTATTCTAGGGTGGAGACTATTCTAAATTATTCCATATGATACAAAATTTCAACTTTCAAGGTGCATTTTGAATGACTGATCATGTTTGTAATGATCATGTTTGTAATGATCATTGTGTGTCCAGCACAAGCAATGAGCCATTGACTGACAAATGAGTTATTTATACAAGTAAATCATTGCTTCTTATGAGCTTATCAGATCCAACCACCACCACACAGACACGAGTATCAAAATCATATCAGAAAACCAGGCCTGTGAACTTACTGAGCACAGCACACCAATGAGTGATGCGGCCAACTCACCTGGACAGTGTGCAAAGATCGCCTAACACGGGTTCAGTGCTCCACCAGCTTGTTTTCAGGCCAGCTGGTATAGGCATCGCAGGATAAAAAATAATGGGCTTCTGGCTCTGATCTTTGGGTCTTGAGTTCAGCATAAGCGTCCTGCTTGACACAGCCCTTGTGTATTGCTGTTCATCCTGGCCCAGCTCTGTGTGATAACAAGTTCACCCTGAACCAGGGCTGTGTACCTCGAGGAGTATGTGGGTGCTCCCTCTTTCTCTCTCTTCCTGGGAGTTTGTTGGTTCTGTTTATGAGAAAACAACTATGACTTTACTCATTTTTTTTTTAGTAGGTTTTCTCTTCTTTATTGGGTTGGTTTGTTTTTGTTCTAATCTACATTCTTTTCTTCCTTCTGCTAACTTAAGGTTTGTTCTTTTTCTAGTTCCTTGAGGTTCAGTGTTTGACTATTTGGGATCTGTAAGTATTTATTGGTATAAACTCCCGTTTACAATCGCTCTTGCTGCATCTCATAGATGTTGATTGGTTGTGCTTATTTTCTTCTAAAGAGTTTTATTTTTATTGTGTGCGTATTACACACAATAGTTACACACAGAGAGAGACAGAGACAGAGACAGGAATACACACTAGGAATGGTACCAGGCTTTGAAACCTCACAGCTCACCCCGCAGTGCTGTACTTCCTATAGCAAGGTCACATCTTCTAGACCCTCCCAGACAGCACTACTAGCTAGGTACCAAGTATTCAAATGTTAAAGCCTATAGGTGATAAGGTGATATTTCTTATTAAAACCACTATAGTGTGTGTGTGTGTGTGTGTGTGTGTGTGTGAGAGAGAGAGAGAGAGAGAGAGAGAGAGAGAGAGAGAGAGACAGAGAGAGAGAGAGAGAGAGACAGAGAGAGAGACAGATAGGGAGAGAAGGAGAGAAAGAAAAGAAAGAAAGAAAGAAAGAAAGAAAGAAAGAAAGAAAGAAAGAAAGAAAGAAAGAAAGAAAGAAAGAAAGTGAACACATAAGTGCAGATGGCTGTGGCGACCAGACCAGAGGCATAACACCTCTTTGGAGTTAGAGTTACAGGAGGTTGTGAACTAAACTCAGGTCATCTGCAAAAGCAGTAAGTTCTCTTAACTTCTGAGCCATCGTCTCCGGTCCTGCTTCTTACTTCCTTTTCTTTTTTCTTTTCTTTTCTTTTCTTTTCTTTTCTTTTCTTTTCTTTTCTTTTCTTTTCTTTTCTTTTCTGTCTTAAGTTGCTTCTAAATTTCCGTTTTCAATTTATTTTACTTATTGGTTTCTCGGGAGGAGTGTGTTGTTTAATTTCTGCGTGTCTGTGAATTTTCTGAGATTCCTTCTGTTGATTCTAACTTCATACTGTTGTGGTTAGAAAGCATATACCGAATTATTTCAATCTTGAATTCATTAAGACTTGTTTTGTGATGTAATATTCTTTCTATCTTAGAGAATGTTTCTTGGTAAAGTATTCATGCATGTTAGAGAAGCATGCATATTCCACTACTACTGGAGGGATGTCTGTAAATCTAACTGGAATAAATAGGATATCGAAGTCTCCTATTTTTGAACTAGATCCTAATTCTCTTTTTAGATTTATCAATATTTGCTTTATTTAATGCTTTTTATATATTTTCATATAAATTTTAAAGACTGATTTATTTTATGTGTATTTCACCTGCATGTATATGCACCACTGCATGTGCCTGGTATCCACGGAGTTCAGAAGTTCCTTGGAACTGGAATTAGGATTGTTGCGAGCCATCCTGTGGATGCTGGGTACCAAACACAGGTCCTCTGCAAGAACAAGTGCGCTCAAGCACTGAGCCATCTCTCACCTTGATATATTTACACTGTGTTTATCCACTTCTTGCAGCAGTCTCGGCTTGAGTACTGTGTTGTCTTATAAAGTATAGGACATATTTGTTTGCTTTTGTTCAGTATGTATATGAGTTATCTTTCATCTTTTCACTGTTTGCCCATGTGTGTCTTTCAAGCTAAAAGGAGTCCTGGATAAGCAGTATGCATTTAAATTTTGATTGTTTTCCACCTGTTCAGCTGTTGTATATCTTTTGAACAGCTACTTTAACTCTTTTAATTTAGGTTCTTACTGGGCCGAGACGTGTTCTGTTCATTTGGTTGTTTTCTGACTGTTTCTTGTTCGTTACTCCTCACTTTACCTTTGCACTGTGGTGTTTTTCTGCAGTGTGAAGCTCTAATTCCTTTCTTTTTCCTGTTTGTGCATCTGCTGCAGTTCTCTGTTCCTGTTTACCATGAGGCCGACAGAAGACACATTGTTGTAATTGACTATTTTAAGCTCACAACAACTTTGATTACAAACAAATGACTAGGCTTTTGCCCCTTTCCCCAAATTTATATTTTTGTGTTTACAATCAACATATTTTTTTGTATATTCCTTTTTAACAACTTACTATAGATGCAGTTGTTTTTGAAAATTTTAACTTTTGGCCTTCCTACTAGACTAAAAAGGTTTCCACACTGCCATTCAAAGTAATGACGCATTCTGAATTTGACTATGTATTCATCTCTACTAATGAGTTTTCTAGTTTTGGAGGCTTTCCTGATAGTAATTACCATCATTTCCTTTCTAAATGAAGAATTTCCTTGAGGAATTTCTAATGAGGGCAGGGGCTGTAGCAGAGTTTTCCTAGTGAGCATGAAACCCTAGGTTCAGTCCCCAGCAATGCATAAAACTCAGCATAGTGCTACATGCTTGTAATCTCAGTACTCAGTGGGTACAGACAGGAGGGTCAGAAGTTCATGTAGCCTGCACTATGTGAGGCCCTGACTCAAAACAACAACAACAACAACCAACCAGACAAAAAAAGAAATAATTTCTTATAAGACAGGTCAATTTGGAGCATGGATCAAGAGGATTGCTGTGAGTTTGAGGCTAACCTGGGCTATATAGTAAGTTGTAAGCTTGCCTGGACTATAGAGTAAGACCCAGTCTCAGACAAGAATTCATGAGCTACATCTAGTGGTGATGAATTTTCTAGGCTTTGCGTGTCTAGGAAAGACTTTATTTCTTCTTCTTTTCTGAAAGAAAGCATTGTTGGGTATTACAGTGTTGGCTGACAGATCCTCTTGCATCCCCATTCTCCCCTGGCCGTCTCTCCTCAAATAGCCCCTCCTTCTATCCAATGCTACCCTTTCCTTTAAGATAGCTTTGCTGGGCTGGGATTGAGCATTTCTGGGGCTCTGGGTTAGGTGCCAGGGTCAGGGCTTCACAGTTGGGCTTAGGCTCAAAGTAGAAGGCAGAGGGTGGGACTGTGGAGTTCCTCTTATGAGGTATTCCACAGGGTAGTGAGCTGCAACAGCTTGGCTATCATATGTGCCAGTGGGTTAGAGGATGGTAGTCTGAGGATTAAGGAATGCTGTGGTTAATGGCCTCCAGCAGGTCCTATAGGAGAATGCACTCTAGAAATAGCTTTTGTTTCAAGATGGCACCACACATAGCATCCTGCTCCACTGTGCAGTGGTGTGTGTCAAGACACAATGTGAGCTCCTTTTCTGGAGTCATACAAGGTGAATCTCACTATAGTAAGCTCAAGGCAGCCCCCTAAGCTGAGGTCAGGACCTGTGTCCTGCATGATTCTATATGAGTGAAGACTACAGATATCTGCAGCAATGATGGGGGTCCCTGGAGTCCTGTGTAACTTCATGTCAGGAAGAAGTCCTCTTGGGGTTTTTGTTTTAAAGATTTATTATTATTATTATTATTATTATTATTATTATTATTAGTAGTAGTAGTAGTAGTAGTAGTAGTAGTAGTAGTAGTAGTGTCTGTGTCCCCTGGGAGAAGCCAGATGAGGGCTTAGGGTCCTCTGAAGATGTAGTTGACCCTCTTGCTATGCAAAAGGATTCTGAATTAGAAAATTTGAGACCAGAGTTAAAACAAAACAAAACAAAACAAAAAAACCTAAGAACATGATATGGCCACAAGGCTTAATGACTCTAGAGTGGGAGTTTCTTTATTCAGAGGTTCTTTTGAGAGCGGAAGCTCTTCTTTGCATCAGAGTGAATTCACCAAGGAAATGTTCCTTTGGCACCTGATATCCTGTCCCGAGATAACAGGGGAGTCTCATCCTTGCTATTTACTGAGTTTGTAATTTCTGAGGCAGTGTTAGCCAGAGAAAGCAGGGGTTCCATAGAAAGGCAAGCTGTGGCTGATTCTGGTGGTTTTATATTTCACCGTTTTGTGTAACTTTAGTGAGAGCTGTTTATTTTCTCTCTGAGACCTGTGATTCTGTGATGGCTGCATGTTACTTCATACCAGCCTCAGAACAAACACTCTAACAGATTTCTTTGGACCCACTGAATTGATTTACTTCATAGAACTAAATGTTATTCTCACATTAGTTTCTTCTTCTACTGTGACTATCACACCACAGGGCTAAAAAAGTGTGTGTAACGAGACTGTGTGTGTAACACAGACTATTAAAGCATATCTCCCAAACCTTCTTGAGTATTTATGGTGTTATAAAGGTAGACATAATTTCACAGCTGTGCTTTATCCAAGCTTCACTGTACAGATGGCTGTATATACTGCCCGTCATCCCTGGAGGAAGATTTATATGGTCTTCTCTCTCTCACCCTTTTAATAATTTGTTTCTGTGTCTAATAGTCATCATGATCGGGAAATGTTTTTCTCATGTGTGACTTAAATCTCTCCATCTGCACCTTAACCGTATTTCTTTACCCTTTGACCTCAGTTGAGGTGGGAAGCAGGCAGTTACTATTACTCTCCAATTTCTGGGTCTGTTGAAAGAGAGCTTTACCCATTGTACACATCAGTGGTAGTAATAAAGTCAAATTTCCAGAGAAAAATAAACATCTGTCTGTTCTACATGAAACAGGCATGACTTTGTTTCAGAATCAAGAGAGTATTCAAAAAGAGATATTAATATTATTGGAAATTCAGATGACCACATATAGAAAATAAAGCATTAGTGTACTATCCCCTATTTCCTACCCTCCTTCACCATCTGCTTCTCAAAGTAACTTGTGAATAAGGCAATATAGCTACAGCATATAATTGAGTTTGCTATGAACAATTATATAGCTTATATTGATGTAATAGTATTGATTGATTTTGAACATTTAGGTGTAACCTATAGAAAAAGCATGTAATACTAAAACTGTGCTTATGGAATGTATATATGCAACCTTGTAATCAGAACATTAACAAAAACAATAAAAATCTTATAATATACTAGTACAGTTAAAAAGAGTTAGTTAATTTCTACACATTAATCTTATAGCAAATATAGGACTTGATATAATTACAAGTGTTGAAGGTGGCTCCTTGGGAAGTGGGAGAGGAGTGGAGGCTGTTTAGTACTGGAGGCAACAGCAAACACACTGAAGGTGGTGGCCATTGGACAGGATCCAATTCAGGACAGGCATGGCCAGCAGAGCTGAGCCGAAGAGATGGACACCCCTCTGTTAGCACTCAGCTCCTTCTGTAGCTTGTGCTTCTCAGTTCTGTTCATTTACTTTGTTTTCCCCCAAGAGATAATTGTATTTTAATAAGTTTGCTTTAATGTACTTGATTAGTAGTTTGAAGACTTAAAAGCCACTTTTCCAGTGTCAAAGTATCACTTTTCAAAAAGTTGCTATATATCATTGTGGTATTGATATAAAGTAACTTTTCTTCTATGGTCCTTAAAAATATCATGCAAAGCCTTCTGGGTTGACAGTTTTAAATCACCATGTAAATCTGCCTGACAGGTTCTCCCTGTCCTTCTCTTTTATAAAGTGAAGTATGGCTAACTGTTCTATTACTTTTTCATTGCTTGGTTCTTGTTGCTTGCTGTTTAGTTGATGGAAACTAGGAACTAGGGCGCTTTATTTAATTTCTCATGGTAGCATATTTTTTTTTTCCTGATGATTTTACTTGACATAATAACACTGGTTATACAAACCAGTGTTTATTAACATAAAACCACTTCTGTCTCATTACTTGTAACTTTTATTCCAAAAACATAAAATATTCAATATTAACAGCATTTCCTTTTGTAAATGCAATGCTTTAAACCACATAAAACACATAGTAAAAATTTACAGATAAAAGGAACATAATAGGGAATCCTACCACATCACAGCTCACAGATGGAGTCATCAAGTGGAATCACCGATACCATGGAAGCGCTTTTGTTAGTTAATTAGTTGGTTTACACTTGGTTTTTTTTTTTTTTTTTTCGGTGTTGTTTGTTTGTATAACGTTTTGGTTAAATTCTAGAAATGTCACAAGCTTATCTTAATGCACCTATGAAGTATTCTCCCACCAACTTCCAGTTTGTAGGTTATTCTAGTTAGAAAAATTACCTGCCTTTGTGGCATAGCTAATGACATGTTGATGACATAGGTATGGAAGGGGAGTCTCTATTGTGGACCAGAGCAGCATGCTTAGTGATGGTTAGCTTATGGTGTGGGTTGGGATTTCTTGTTAAGAAATATTTTTTCTTTAGATCACATGCCTTATGTTGGAAGGGGGCATTGCCTAAATATGGTGACTAAGTATAAGTCTCAGCAATGCCAACAGCAAAAAATTTTAGCGTTTTGTAATTGAAGGCACCGTTACCTTTAAAATGAGCATATGCTGAGGCTAGGGTATGGCTCAGTAGTAGACCATTTGCCTAGAGTGGGTGAGGCCAAAGGAGATCATATAGTTTAATTTTTTGGTGATTCCCATTTCCTGTAGTCTCTCTGAAACAATCACACGACACACATGGTGCCTTCCACACTCTGGAGACTTACTTTTCTTTATTGTTACAATCATGATGAATAACATTTATATGATTGTTAAATGGATTCCCCACCACCACCACCACTCTCCTGTGGTGCTGGAGATTGAACCCAAGGTTTTCGGCATACCAGGAAGGCACTCTATATGGAGCTGTATTGTCTGCTCATCTACTCTCGCCCCAGCACTGAGGATTGAACCTGCACGTGCTGGGCAGGCATGGCTGTCTCTTTTGATGAACTAGAACCTGTCTTTCAGGATCCACACTGCTGCCATCTGCATGGTAGCACATAAATACATGCATAGAGAAGGCTGACCGTGTAGTGCAGCATAATTTGCAAAGCAGAGGAGCTTTGTATAGAGCTAATGCACTTCTATCTTAGGAGCTGACACTTAAGGTCAGTGTTTGTTTCCACGTATTTCATATAATCAGAGCCAGAGCATATTGTGGCACAAAATGACAGTCCTTTGCCCAAAAAGTGTGTAACATTACATGTAATTCGTGAGTTAATTAATTAATTAATTCTTGAATTAATCAGGAGAACATCAAGGAGACATTTGTTCATAGGTTTGTTTTAGCAGCAATAGGTTTATTTCTGTTCATGGTATGAAAATATATATCTAATTAATGGATATTTGAAAGCTAGTGGTACAAATCAATAGTAAGGAAATGAGTTAAGACACAGGGAAAATATTTGAATGGACACTTCTCTTGAAAAAGTTTTGGATGTCAGATGAGCACCTGAAAAGATGGTCACTAGTCCATAGAAAAATGCAAAGTCAAACCATAAGGAGCTATTAGTAAACACTTGTTAGAATAGCTAAAATAAATTGACAGTATCAAGTGTTGGTGAGGGTGTGAGGCACCTGGGACTCTCCATGCTGCTGTGGGATGGCCCACTTTGCCTTAGCTTGCCAGGTTCTTGTAATGAGTATGTACTTAGCATATGACCCTAATACTCACTCCTGGCAATTTACAACGGAAAAATGAAAACATAGGTGCATGTACTCAGATGTTGGTAAAGGCTTTATGATTTTGAGAAGTGAATATAACCCCAGTGACCATTAACTTGTGGATGAACAACTAAATGCCAGAGTATATCTAATACAATTCAGCAAATAAAAGGAGAAGGTTATTATTTCGGTCAAGAACATGGATGAATCTCAAAAACACTATGCTGATGTGAAAAAAGCCAGACTCAAATAGTTACATCTGTGACATTCTAGAAAGGAAAAACTATCAAACGGAAATCAGAGAAAGGCATTTGAGTGTTCAACAAGGTGTTAGAGAGATGGAACTGACTACAAAGAGGGGGAGCGTGTCAGACTGGCAGAAATGTCTGCCTCTGTATTGTGGTAGTGGTTACCCAATGCAAATGCTGTACGTATTTGTCAAAACTCATCGAAAGGGGTGGATTTTAACTATGAATAAACAATATCTTAATAAACCTGACTAAGAGAACAAGGGAAGAATATAAGATGAGGTTTTTTTTTTTCTTTTAGTACTTTGTACTTTGAGAAATATCTTTTTAAACAGCAGATGTGCTTCAGGCTTTTAAGTTTGTCATAGTCAGGCCTGTTTTGTGTGTATCATAATTTTCAGCAAAAGCTACTTATTAGATGGTAACTGTTAGCTAACACTGGCAGACACTCTGCTCTGAGTGCCTTGGGTGAGGTGAATTGAAGCAGCATGGGTCTAGTTTGCGATCTCATGTACTTGCTCTGAGAATCAGAAAAGAGCATGTTTCTTTAAACACCTGAATGTTCTTAAATCAATGCATGTGGTTTTTATTAACAAAAAACCCTGCAGGTGTAACAATAAACAGTTGAAATTCAGTTTCAGAGAAAGTCCAGACAAACAGCATTGGTGAGGTCTATAGGGATGATCTGTTGACTTACAGTTCTGTTTGACTCAGCACCTTGTTTTCTGATGAGGAGATTTTGATATCTAGGAGACTTATGTAAAGCACTGATGACTCTCAACCATGAAATAAACAAATCAGGGAGTGGAAGATGAGTCCATCAAAGGAGTCTAAAGGAGGGTGTCAGTGCACTGTGTGCACCTGCTTCCATGCACTTTGTACGTTCACTAGCAGTTTATCCTCATTTGCCATACTCTTTTGTTCCATCTAATAACAGCCGGGACAGCCTTTACCTCATGAATACACTTACGAAGTCCGATACCAGCGATAAATGTTTTAGCCACGATTGTAAGATGCTTAGCAATATGGCTTTGGCCAGTTGGCTTAATTCTGCTTTCTTTCTTGCAAAAGCAGTGAATATGATCAGCTTTGCTGTTGTCCTTGTTTAGGAGACATTGATCAGCCCTGGAGATCTGTGCACATATAAGATGGTGGCTTTGTTAATAGTCCGCTTGTCATTATTTAGTAAAAGTGAAGAGAGTCCACTGATAAATTTTTATGTTTCTCCAGGGAGAGTCACACCAGGGCAGCTCATGTCCTATATTCAACTCTTCAAGAACAACCTCAAAGCTCTTACAAATCACTGTGGACTCCTACAGCTTGGGATGGCCACAGTTCAAACTCTGAAGCATCCACAGAACGCTAAGTGGGATAACTTTCTGGCATTTGAAAGGCTCCTTCTACAGGTATGTTGCTATGTGAACTTACTAATGTTACTAATTGAAATATTGACTTCCAGAAAAACACTTTGAAATCTGTTATCATCTGAGCAATCACAGTGTTGACACGTGTAATTGTGGATTGAATGTGAATGTTCCCATAGGGTCAGATGTTTGAATACTTGGTCCCAGGTTGGGGGCATTGTTTGGGTAGGTTTAGGAGACGTGGCCTTGAAAGAAGAAGTGTGTCACTGTGGACAGCCTTTGAGGAGTCAAAGCCTCACGCAATTCCCAGTTTGCTTTCTCTATTTTCTGCTTGTGGTTTTAGATGTGAGCTCTCAGCTTGCTGTGACTGCCTGCTGCCACACCTCCTGCTGTGGTGGTGATGGACTCTTATCCCTCTGGAATCATAAGCCCAAATAAAGCCTTCCTGCTGTAAACTGCCTTGGTCATGATGTTTTATCATGGGGATAGGAAAATAACGAATACATGTACCCTGCATCAAATCCTCCAAGTGCCATGTAGTTAAAATTCAACCAGAAAAGTTTCACATTTATTAAAAAAAATTAACATTGTTATCTTTGACTTCTTGACATAAGAAAAATTCTTGACCATTTTGCTAACTGCTGGAAACCTCCTTTCAGTTTTATGCCTTTTATATATCTCTAGATCTTCATAGTCTTTATTTAGTTCTTGCTTCTTTTCCTGTAAGGATCTCCAGCTGTTTATATTTCTTTTGGCACTACTTAGTCTGTAATCTTTAAACAACATAGACCACATACTTTCATATAATGGTTAGCAAAGGATGAAGGGAGGTAAATTCTATTTGTAATGTTGAGGGAGAAGGACTTCCCATCATTTATGAAATATCTTCAAAGGAAACTTTTTAAAAGGTGTATTTTTATGTTATAATGTATAAATTGTAAAGCATTTATACATTATAATGCATTTTTAAGTATAATATTATAAAATACAAAATTACATAATATGGCAAGCATCTATATCCTCTCCATACAGGCACAATATAACTTACCATTTCTTCCGTAATTACCCTTAGACCCTTTCAATTAAAGAAATAGAAATAGGGATAAATGAAGCATCTTTGATATAGGTCTTTCCCTAATCAGTTTTTTTTTGTTTTCTGTAGAAGTAGTCCTAGCTCTGTTTCTTGCTTTTTTTATTTTCTCTAAATATTTATTTTTCTATATAAACAGTAGAGTACAGTTCCTATGGGTTTTAATTTTTGCTTAAGTTACATTGTGCTATAAATATCCTTAAACAATTGATTTTTCTTTCAACTTCCCGTTTTCGAGACAACCCAGAGTGATGTATATGGTTTGTTCATTTATACCATACCATGCATATACAATTGATAGATGTAGCCATAGTGGTGTTCAGTTGGGCTGCTCCACTTAAGAGAGTGTGTGTCAAAGAAGGTGTGGTGAGTATCCTGGACCATGTCTTCAGGAACCCATGGGGAAGGGTTTCTCCAAGGCATTGTACTTTGAAGAACATTCTCAAGTCATGGACTGTTCACATTATTGAGTTTACTAAGTATCATGAAATTGCAGTTGGTGATGTTCCTGCAAAGGATGACTGTTTCTCAGCATGGTGTATAACATGTCAGTATTATCCAAAATTTATAATTGTAGTAGCTAAGCCTGAGCAGCTTATATTTATTAGCTGCTCATTTTCCTTCTTCTTTGAATTGCTGTTTTATTTTTTATTTAGTTCACTTTTTATGTATTAACATATTTTTTTTTATTCTAGATCTTAGGCTTTTAAAAGTTATATGATATAATATTCCACCCACTTTGTGGCTTGTCTTCTGACTGTAATTCCTGCTAACAGTCTAATTAAAAAATATTAATATTATCCCATATGGATTGTCCTTTTCTATCCTTAATTTCTAAATATATTGTTATTTTTTCCATGAAAATTTGGCCTTTATTTTAACATTTGAATTTTAAAATCCACCTGGAATTTATTTTTACTCATAATCTGGTTCAATCAAATTTTCTCTCTATCTACACACACACACACACACACACACACACACACACACACTAACACAGATTACATCTTTAACATTGTTTTCCTCCTCTTATGTTGGGGGAATATGTTTTCTCAACATGGTGGAAGCAAATTCTTGTTGATCTCAGACTTTTCCATAAAGATATTTAGGTATTTTCATGGATAGTTTAAAGATTTTTTTTTCCTAAGAGAGGGTTCTCTGCTGTAACTCTGACTGTCCTGGAACACACTCTGTAGACCATGCTGGGAATTCAGAGATCTGCCTGCCTCTGCCTCCTGAGTGCCGGGATTAAAGGTGTGTGCCACCGCCCCCCGCAGATTAAAGATTTTAAAAGTGATTTTTCCAGTTTTTGTTTATTGCTGGCCTAGAGGAATCACTCAGCTTTGATTATTGATCATGTGACTTAGTTGTCTTATCTTGCTTTTCTTTATTATTTTCTTGGGTTTCTAAGTGTAAGCAGCAATGTATGTGGATATGCACAGTTATATTTTGTTTCTCTGTTCCTGATACTGCTTTTATAGCATATTGAGCGGGATGTAGCCACTGCTCAGTGGAGGGAATGTGGACGGGGATCTTTGCCTCGTTCTGACTCTCACTGACTCTGGCCCCAGTTTTGCCATTAGATGTTTGCTGTATGTGCTGAGGTTCTTCCTGCTGAGGAATGAAGAACAAATCTTTTTAATATTAGTTTGCTGGCTTTTGCTTCTAAATGTTGTATTAATTCAGTTTGATTTAATGTAGATTTGGAGCTTTTATTTTTTTTCTTTAGTCCTTAATGTAAGGGATTTTATTATAGTATTCTAAATGTTAAATAGTCATCATTATATTCCTGGGCAGCTTCAATTTAGTCTCTCTGTCTTGTCTGTCTTTTTGTTTGTATGTGTATTGCTGGGTTTTGTTTGTTAATACTTTCCTTAGATATTTGCATATATTTTCATAGTTGAAATTAACAGTTTTTCTTTATTGTGCTACCATTGTATGATTTGACAAGAGGGTTAGCGGTTTAGTAAAATCAATGGGAGTTTAATTTTTTTTCTATTTTTTGGAATTACTTGTTTTAAAAAAGGAATTTGTCGGTTGCTTGAAAGTAAAACAGGTTATTATCTGGACATACTGTTTTTGTTTTATTAATATTTACAACAATAGTATGAATAGTCATTATTATTGAGTGATTTAAAACAATAATTTATTTAATTCTTTAAAATTCTTGACTTGTCTTTCGATATAAGTGTTTTAAATGTCTTATAATGACTCTATTCACCAATTACCCTTCATATTTTTTTCACTATTAAGACCCATGAGTTCTTTTCCCATAATTGTGCCTCTTCCTGCATTCCTCTGCAACCCTCAGGGTATGTGGTTGCTTAATAAATCTGGCATGTAATCATACTTCCATCAGTGCCACCTCCAGCCTTCACGGCTGCCCTCTCTTCACCTCTGTTCAAGGAGAAGTCCACTCAGATGTTCCCTGCCACTCAAGTATAGAAACCCCGCCGATTCCTTCCCACTAAGTACTCTCTTTACTTGCTGGAACTCAAGACATCTGTCATCATTCTGGCCCTGTCTCTTCTGGGTACATGGTCCCCTCCTCTCTCTAACTCTAGCCCCAATCCCAAGCTTGTTGTTGTAAAATGCTCTTCTTATACTCCATGCCAGGCTGCTGCCATTGCCGCTTCCCTGTTGAGATGTCCTCACCTACTCAGGCTCTGATACTCTGATCAGGGATGCTGTGTCCCCAACCTCTGCCCTTTTAATCCCAATAACCCCAGAGTGGCTGCAGCTGCCTCCTCTTTCCTTCCTTGGAACTTCCCTCTACTCCAAGTTGTCCTCTTCATCACCATGCTTGTGCACATAAACACCTTCCTCACCTTGCTCGGGGTCCAGTACCCAGCCGTGGGATGTGCCTGACTCCATCCTCCCTGTGGATGGTCCTTCATCCTCTTGTCCTAACCTGGACAACCCACACTAGGCCTAACCCCCAAGCTCACTTGCTCTCTGTATCATGCTGTGGCTCTAACAGCCTGCACTCGGCTAGTGCTGTCTCTCCTGAGGGACATCGTCTTCACCTGATAACTAGCTCTGAGCCACCAGAGCAACCTCTCTTATGCTTCCTGCTGTTCCCTGGGGACAGGAATCAGCTTCTCCACACCAGTCATGTTTGTTAAGATGAACCTCAGACTTCAAAATGAATCAGAGTATCTATCTCAAAATGAGATTTGAAAGAGATTTTCTCTGAAGGATAATAATCTGTCAATTTACTACAGGTTCATGAGAAAACTTTAGAAAATATCAATTCTATGTCATCTCATTTGTAATAAAATATCTGAATCCTTCATGCGTATTAAGGCTGTTAGATGTGTTTGTAATATCAATGTGCTCCCTCAGCAACTGGAAAATAAACAAAAAAACAGAAGAATACAACAGTGATCTTATCAAAGCTCTGCTGTGATCCTAATTGCATATTGTGCTGGTGCTGTGTGCCTGGGGTTTAAGCCTAGGCAAACCTATAAACTAGCCATTGTAATTGCTCTTTGTTTATGAACATTCTTATTTTATATAGCGTACCGTCATCCATTAGTGTAACAAGTCATAATACACACTCAGTGTCCTTTTACAGACTTTGGTTAGAAAGTAGAGCATTTGAGTTTATTTTGAGCATGAGAGCAGCCTTTAGCTTTGCCCAAGGGTTTGAGAACTTTCAGTCGGAGCTGAAAGTTGTTTACTTCTTCGGAGACTCACTTCCACCACTGCCTACAGGCCTTCATCACTGCAACCTCAGTGTTGACTTCATGGCCTAAGTCGCAGAATAGACAGTGCTGGGTGAGGGAAAGACTCCCACCTTGAAAAAGTAGCTCATGATACTCGCTCTGCTCACTGACCAAATTCAGAGTCTGTTGCAAAGACTTCAACTTGGGCTCTGGATTGCAAATCTTCTGAATCAGGCTGTTAATTAAGAAAGGCAATTATATGCATTAAAAATTAAACTCTCTAGAGAAAATCTCGCATTTACTGGCAGTGATTATATTTTAAAAAATAGGAGATGAAAGGTCTTCATAACTTTTTCTCTCCTTCTTATCCCCAGGGTCCACAACAGTATTTTCTGTATTGAGTATATGTGTAGTAATTTTCAAATAATTTTGTTTTACAAACAGAACAGGTTGAACCTGGACACATGGAAACTTGTAATGCTAATCATGGATGAGGTCACAAAGCAACTTTCTTAACAAATTATATTTCTTTAAATTAATTTTTTTTCAGTTTAGAACTGGCTCATTGATTTTCTAAAAGTTATTTTATCATTTTATTTTCTATGTGTGCATGCTTTGCCTATATATATGTGCCCATGGAGTCTAGAAGAAGGTGTTGGATCTCTAGGAGCTGAAGTTGGTTGTAAGCCACTGTGTTAGCTCTGGGAATGAAACTCAGGTCATGTGAAGGAGCAGCCAGTGCTCTTAACTGCTGAGCAACCTCAACAGTACCCACACTGATTTTTTTTATGTATTAAATTTAGTTTTAATTCATATATAAAAAAACAAAAATTGTGCATATGCACAAGAATAACTTGATATTTTGATTTATGTGTACATTGTATAGTGTTCAAGTCAGATTAAACGTAGCTCTGACATTATTTTTCATGATAAAAACTTTGCACATCCTTCAACAGGTGGTTTGGAATGTGTGGTCTGTTGCATAGAGCTGTCATGATGTGCAGCGGTAGCACACTAGACTACTGGGTTAGTCTCTTAAATCAAAACATAGATTTACTTAGCTTGCCTTTAAGGATGTAGACTTTTTTCATTTTTATAGTGTAGCAAGGATATTTATATAAGAAAGTAAAATCAAAATACAAATGCAATATCTTCTTTGTGCTGTTTTAGGACTGAGTGAGATTATAGGGACTTGCTTTGTTTAATGAAGGGCATATAGCATGTGTTCAATAAGTAGGAATCCTTATCATTTGTTCTCTCAGATAGCAAAATGTTTAAAATACCAATTTATTTTATGCAAGTAATGCCTTTAATATATTCTTCCCTGCACTTTGTTTTCCTAAATTAAAACTTATTGAAGAAACATGAGCGCCACTTAGAAAAATGTATTTTACAAGTTCCTGTTTGATAATGTTCAACAGTACTTTTCTTTAAATCTGCAATATATAGCTGATGTTTTTATGCTAATTGTCACCGGAAAAAGTTTTTATTGGGTGTAATATAATTTACGGTGGTTATAAAGCTAGCAAGCTATAGAGTAGAGGAAGCAGCTGTGTTTATACTTCCTATAGCACACACTTTGTAAATATGTAATGTATTGCCTTTTGCTATTGCTTTGTATAAAACTATTCCACTTGGAAAATAGGTTTTAAATGAAAAACTAAATGAATTATAAATCAATTCAAGGCTATGCAGGTATAATATTGCTTTAGTTTGAATTTTATCTGTCTTTGCAATCAATGAAAAATAGGCATACGATTTTTAAAGTTGCTAAAGTAGTTTTTTAAGGGTAAGATTTGGTTTCTTAATCTACTAACTTTTAGATTCCCCTTTTCTAAAACAAACTACATTTAGTAAACTAAATAGTAGTATGTCTACTGATCCTGCAACATTGGTAGCTTTACTTTCTGAATTCTCTGATGCTTGTATTAGCTTTCAAACCACATGGCTTGGCTCGGAATTATAATGGTCATTATCTCACTGTTCCTGATTGGCCATCGCCTTGGGAGGTCCTGTTTTATTATGCCTTGTTTTTAGCCATTTATAATAATTAAGATTGAGTTTTTCTGGGAAGAAGTTCCAACCAGTCTGCTTTTCTTTGGCCAAAGGCCATGATAGCCAAGTCATTATGTCCCTCCATGGTGTTGCCGTTTGCAGACCACGGATGATAACATTTGAATAACGTCCGAGCAGAGAAGTAGGAAATAATAACCTCTTAACTCAGGCCTGGGTGCTGTTCCAGAGGGGTAGGGATTTTTGTAGGATTTTTTTCTGAGAACAGTTGTAAAGTGTGCTTTTCACAAAACACACTGAAAAATATCTCAGGGCTGGAGAGATGGCTCAGTAGGTAAGGGCAGTTGGCTGCTCTTCCAGGGAACTTGGGTTCCATTCCCAGTGCCCACAGGTCAGCTCACAACTGTCTCTATCTCCAGTCCCAGGGGACCTGGTATCCTCTTCTGGCCCCCACAGACATTTGCATACATGTGGTGTGCAGGCAGAACACCCATACACATAAAAATAACACATAAATAAAAATGTTAAAAAGAAAGAAAGGAAATAATCCCAGAGAGAAGTAGCAAAGCAAAGCAAAGCAAATCTCACCCTCCTAATCCCCACGGGATTTCCTTAGCACATCATTGACCTCTTTCTCACCATCCACGTGGTTTCCTAGTTTCACTGGAGACAATTGGTAAATTTGGGGTGACCCACTAGGTTTAGCCCTCTTTTCTCTTGGAAGGGTCCTGCCCCCTTGGGTGCAGGAGTGCTTTGTACTCCGTTCCAAGACTCGGATCTGCTCTCATAGACTGCAGTGGCTGCTTCCTTCTCCTCTCTGTTTTGGAGCCAGCTGTCTATATGCAGCTGCTGTCCTGCCCTGTGCCTTCATAGCTGGCTGCCCTGGTCAAAGCTTGCCTGGGACCAGGAATAGAAGGCTGTCTGAGTCCCAGTACCATAGTAGTAAGTGCACTAGGCTTGCAGCTTTGACCTTCCACCACCCTGGCTGGTCTTTAACTGTGTATTCACATAGTGCATATGTGTATCTTCATGATACATGAAATTTACTTATCCAAAATGATGGTATTGAAGATGTTTTCAAAGTCCTGATGAATACTATTAGGAATTAAAGAGATCTTTGCAGCTTAACATATGGGATCCTCAGGTGCTCATATGATGACATTCTTAATTAACAGGACCTCCAGCCTTTTTTCCTTCTTCAATTCAGACACCTGGTTTGGTAAGGAGCCTTGTCTCACTAGGAGACAGTTTCTCACTAGGAGACAATTCTCAATAGGAGAATTAATAAGCTTTAAAGTTGACTAGATGTCAAAAAAATGTCTTTTCTCCACCATTTTCTTGTCTCTCCAGAGAAACCATTGAAACCAGAGAAACCATCTTTTTGCCAAGAGATGTGCACTTCCAAATCATAGAAGGAAAAACCAACCTGAAAAGCTGTTCCCAAAAGAATCATTTCATTCCATGTAATAACCATTTCTTGAGTGGTCTGCAGACAGGGAAGCTGTGAAACCAGAAGCCTGTGTAGTTCCTTGACTGCATACTCCTTACTCTGTACGGGCACTGGGATCCATGTTTTCAGTACTGTCAGTAGTATCTGTAGGGACACAGGCCTGAACAGGACTTTATAAGCTAGCTCAAATGCCTCAGTGCTGCTTTAATATTCCCCTGTAGTAAGAATAAGCCCTAGTCAATCAACCAGTTTAAGTGAATTTCATGAACTATTGATTTGAACTAATTGTATCCCTGAGAATGGATAGGTTTGACCATGATCTTACTGTAGTGCATATGGGAACTAAGTTGCAAGCCAGTCTGTCCGTTACTGAAGCCCTTTGCAATTCTGTATTCCTGGAGCATTTGCACTGGGGTAAGGTATCAGAACAACTGTTGATCACTGTCTCTTGCATCCCTCCATACTTGTTTTCAGGTGTGATGAAGGAATTTGTCAGAATATGATAGTCTATATAACCTGTTAATGAAATGCTTAGTTTATATGAATCAGTAACTTTCTCTATGACTATCAGGATTACTAAAATCCAACAATTCCAACTAATTTTTATTTGATATTTGATGGTGTGTGTGTGTGTGTGTGTGTGTGTGTGTGTGTGTTTCCTCTATCAACTCCCTACCTTACTTTTGGGAACACTCTCCCATTGAACCTGGAGCTCACCGTTTGGCTAGGCTGGGTGGTCAGAAAGCCCACTGTCCTTCCAGTTCTGGGATTACAGACCTGTGCCACCACATGGCTTTTACATGGCCTCTGGGATCTGAATCAAGTCCTCATGCTTGCGCAGCAAGCACTTTGCCCATGGAGGTGTCTCTTCAGCCACCCTCAACATGCACTTTACCTTAGTTTTTATTCCTTAGCAAGCCTTTGATTGAACCTTATGAGACTTAACACATTTGACCATAAGGATATCAACCATTTCAATTTCACCTGTTTTTCTTATTTCTTTTTTTTTTTTTTTACAAAGTATTTTATTTTAATGCTTTTCTTTCCCAGCATAATTCATTACGGGATTGTAATTTTGAATAATAAGATGAGAAGGAGGAGGAGAAAGAAAAATATGAAGTATGAAACAATATCCATGAACTCTTTGTTCTTTTGTTGAGTGTGGAGGTATTGCCAGGTAGGTCATGTAAAAGATTTCTCTTAGACAGAGCTTATCTCAAAAGCTGTGATCTCATGTGTTACTCCAGCTGGAAGGCAGAGTTAGTAATCAGACAAAGTAAATTTTAGACAGACATTTTGGGTTCTTAGTGTGCTATGGGCCTCTAAAACTGTCTGAAGGACAGGCTCTGTGCCAGTAGTTGAAGGTACATACCTGTGGGTGGGTCTTCATTTAGTGAAAAACAAGAATATCATAGCCATCCTGTTTTGCTTGACCAAAAGAGAAAATAATGGAGCATGCCTCACTACACTGGATCTTCTGTTCTCGGCCTCTGCTCCAGGACCATGCTGACTACACAAATAATGGATAAAATGATCACTTCCTCTTTCCTCTTTATACATCTGTAATTTTTTAGGAGTTCTATGAGTCAAACTCAATGCCTTGCACATGCTAGGCAAGGATTTTACCACTGGCCATACTCTTAGCCCTAACATCTGGATGTCTAAGAATGAAAGAAATAACACTATATAATGGAGTTTCTTTGACATTATTTCCCTTGGAGAAAATGTATTGCTTGTGTCCATTTATAGGACATTTTAGGTATAACTTAAAGACATGGTTTTTCTTTTTAAAATATTATTTATTCTTGGAAAGTTCCATGTATTATACCAATATGTTGATCATATCCATCCATGCTATCATTCTTCATTTGCTGCTAGTGTCCCTTCCCCCATCTCCCTTTAAGAGTCATGATTTTTTTTGTTATTGCTTATAGCCCTCTGAGTTCAATTAGTGCTGCCTATGTATGCATGTGGTGTTGGATCATTCCTAGGGCCTGAGGTTTGATCAGTTATGAGTCTCTGCATTAACTACTACCCACTGCAAAGAGAGCTTTATTGACCAAAGTTGAGAGACGCAAAAAAATTTATGAGCATAAATATACACATTTAGAATACGATCTGACATTACCATTTAACAAAACAACAGCAATAGATTGCTCCTATGGCCTTTGATCTCCCTAGTCATTGGCTTTTTATGAGGTTTACAGTATCAGACAAGTCCCTCTCTGGAGCAGGCTTCATATATAATCAGAAAGCAGTTGGTTACTCCACAACTGCAAGCCACTATTGTACCAATGGCACTTCTTGCCAGCATGTTAGTGTTGTGACTTTAGCAATCCAGCATGGGTAAGGCTGTTGATAGCTTTTCTTCTCCAGCAGTCTGTATAACACCTTCTAGCATTATATAAACTAGCCAGCAGGGAGAAAATTTCCTGGTCAATTTGAGATTGATTTCTGGGTCCTGCATTTAAAGTAAGTGGTATCTTTAGCAATACGGCCTTACCATCTAATGATAGTGGGCAACCAAGAGCAATGACAATTAGCCTGTGTTGTTTTGACCACCTCTGGAGCCTCCCTGGTAGCTATAGTAGCTATCCTGTGCCTAGCACTGAGATTTTCACGTAATAACCCATTCCTTCTGAGTGCAACATTGTTTACCCATTCAAGGAACTTCTGCTGAAACTCTCCTTTCTCAAAAAGTAGATTTAGAACTACTATATAACTCATAGCACACACAGACGCACACAAGTATATATGTATGTATGTATGTGTGTGTATGTATGTATGTATGTATGTGTGTGTGTATGTATGTATGTATGTGTGTATGTGTGTATGTATGTATGTATGTATGTGTGTATGTATGTATGTATGTATGTATGTGTGTATGTATATATGTGTGTATGTATGTATGTATGTATGTATATATGTATGTATGTATATCTTACCAACTAGTTTTGGCTAACTCACCTCCTATTTTTTCCTCTTCCCAATTGTAATATTTTCACTTAAACTTTTTAACCTTATATATATCCTCCTCTCCTTTCATATCACCTGTATTCCACTTTCCCCTCTAGTAGAGTTTTTCCTTGGCTTGAAAGATCATAGACTTTCCATGTAGCCTTTCCACGTAGTCTTTATTTTGGTTAAGCTTTGGACAGCACCCATTTCTCCATTCCCCATCTCCCTCTAGTTTGACTTATCTTATTTTGCTATCCTGTCCCCTTAAGGTCTCCACCCCCATAGTGGCTCATTTCTGGTTCTACCTCTACTTCATGTTAAACATACAAAAGATTCAAAGCTGTGATCTATGTATGAGAGAGAGAGCATATGTCATTTGTTTTTCTAGGCCTGAGTGACCTCATTTAGTATAATTTTATTCAGTTCCATTCATTTACCTGAGATTTTCACTTTTCTTTATAGCTGAGTAATATTCCATTGTATATGCATACCGCATATTGATCAGTTGATGGACAGCTTGGTTGATTCCATTTTCTAGCTATTACGATAGAACCAGAGTGAACATGAGTGTGCAAGTGTCTCTGTAGTATGGTTTAAAGTGTTTGGGTGTTTGCCCAGCAGTAAAATAGCTTATATTGTATAAATAATATTTTTATTATTTATGATAAACAATATTTTTATTATTTACAATAAATAATATTTTTATTATTAATGATAACTAAATTAACCCTTGGGGGGTTGAATGATTTTTTCACAGGGGTCACCTAAGACCATATGCAGATCAGATATTTACATTGAGATTCATAACATGGAAAAGTTGCATGAAGAAGCAATGGAATACTTCTATGGTTGGGGGTCACCACAACATGGGGAACTGTATTAAAGGGTCACTACATTGGGAAGGTTGAGAACCACTGCTCTAGACTGATTTCCATAGTGGCTGCAGTAGTTTAACTCCCACCAACTATGTATAAGAGTTCACCTTCCCCCCCATCCGTGCCAGTATTCCTGATCTTGGCCATGCTGAGTTGCAGCAGATGGAATCTTAATGTAGTTTTAATCTGCATATCCCTGGTAGCTAAGTATGCTGAACACTTCTTAAAGTATTTGCTAGCATTTTTACTTCCTGTCTTGAGAACTTTTCTTCCAATTCAATAACTCATTTTAATTTGTTTGTTTTCTTGATGTCTAAGTTTATATGTTCTTTGTGTATTCTAGATACTAATTCCCTGTCTAATGTACAGCTGTTAAAGGAGTTTCTCCCATTTTGTGGACTGCTTCTTTATCCTATTGATAGTTTCCTTTGCTGTGCAAATACTTTGAACTTCATGAGATTGCATTGAATTGTTGGTTTTACTTCTTGTGTTACGGGAATCCTATTAAAAAGCCCATACCTATGCCTTTAAGTTGAAGTATACTCCTTACTTTATCCTCTAGTAGTTTGAGGCTCTCTGATCTTACATTGATGCCCTAGATCCATTTGCAGCTGAGTTTTGTGCATGATGAGTAATAAGTATTCAGTTTCATTTTCCTGTTTGTTGAAATCAGAGTTTTCTACCACCTTATGTTAAAGAAACTGTCTTTTCTTCAGTGTATATTTTTGGTGTCTTTGTCAAACACTAGATTGCTGAATTCTGACATCTGGGTCTTTTCTGTATTCTGCTGGCCTGTGTGTTTGTCTTTGTGCCAGTACCATGCTACTCATAATACTATGGCTCTGTAGTATAATTTGAAATAAGGTAGGATGATTCCCGCCACAGTCATCATTGTTGTCCTCGTCCTCCTCCTCCTCCTCTTCCTCCATCTTCTCCTCCTCCATCTTCTCCCTTTCTTCCTCCATTTCCTTCCTATTCCCTTCTCTTTCTCTTCCTTTTCTTTTTCTTCCTCCTTTGTATTCATCACCATGCCCATTATGCTTTTTAAATTTTTTAAAATTTGATTTCATGTATATGGGTGAGTATTTCGTCTGCATGCCTGGTGCCCATGGAAGCTAGAAGAGGATATCTGATCTCTTGAGATTAGAGTTACAGGTGGCTATGAGCCATCATTTGGGTGCTGGAAATCAAACCCTGGTTTCTAGTAGTCTGTGCTGCTATCCATTCATTTGCTATCCTTCTGGGTTTTTTTTTTTTTTTTTTGTCACCATATAAAATTTGAGGTTTTTTTCTATGTTTGTGAAGAATTTTTGGAATTTTGATTGGAACTACATTGCACTGTACATTGCTTTTGGTAGGATGGCCGCTGCCAGAATATTAATTCCCTCAGTCAATGAGCATGGAAAATCGTTGTATCTTCTAGTGTCTGTCTCATTTTCTGCCTTAGTGTCCTAAAAGTTTTTATTGTAGAGGTGTTTTGTTTCCTTTCAGGTGTAGTTCTAAGTGTGTGTGTGTGTGTGTGTGTGTGTGTGTGTGTGTTTGTGTATGTGTGTGTGTGTATGTGTGTTTGCATATGCATGTCTATTGTGATGGAATTGTTTCTCTAATATCTTTTTCAGTGATATGTAAGAAAGCTACTGATTTGTACGTGTTATTTTGTATTCTAAAAGGTATGTTTTTCTGATGGAAGCTTATGTGTCATCTGACTGAGTATCTAGAACACTACTTTACAGATTCTGAGAATGCTGGCGTTTAGATTAACATTAGTGAAGACCTGAGACTAGACAGCTGGATCTGATATCCATGTAGATTTCTCCTCCGTTTTCTTTTTACTACCCTCAAAGGGACAGAATTACAGATGGGCCGCCCCACTTGCTCATCACTTTCTTGGGTGCTAGGGATCCAAACTCTTGTCTTCTTGCTTGCGTGGTGAGCACTTTACTGCTGAGCCCTCTTCCCAACTCTATTTTTATACACTGTAAGTGGAGTTACAGCTTAGGTCCTTAGTCAGAAATGAGATTTGCTTAAGGAGTTAATGTGGTACTGTGGTACTCAGCTTAGAGCCCAGGAGGTCTCAGCTGTCATCAGTATTATATCAGAATAGCAGTGCTTGGGGACTTAGGGCTAGAGAAGCAGTTCAAGGGTAGAGCACGTAGCTACCATATACAAAGCCCTGGGTCTGACCTCCAGCATTAAGAAATGTATTGGTAGATTTATTTGCAGCAGTTCATTTTTCTCTTTTCTTTTTTGAAAAACAGCAGTTCATTATAAAAGATGTTAAAAACACATAATTTGGGGACTGAAGAGATGGCTCAGTTGGTAAAGTGCTTGGTGTGAACGTGAAGATTTGAGATTGGTCCCCAGAACCCACATAAAAAAGCCAGACATGGTAGGATACACTTGTAATCCAGTGCTGGGGAGTAGAGACGGGCTCCATGGGGCTCACTGGCCAGTTCTCTGGCTTCTACACACACACACACACACACACACACACACACACACATGGGGCTCACTGGCCAGTTCTCTGGCTTCTACACACACACACACACACACACACACGCACGCACACACACACACACACGGCATGATTTTTAAACGTTTATTCTTATTTATGTTTCTGTGTTTGTGTCTGTGTGCATGTATGCCACATGTGTACTGTACCTGTGGAGGCCAGAAGAGGTAGACTCCCTGGAACTGGAGTTGAAGATCCCCTAGAGCTGGAGTTACACGCAGCTGTAATCCACCTGACATGGATGCGGAAACTGAATTCAGGTCCTCCGAAGAACAGCAGGCACTCTCCACCGCTGCACCATCCAGCCCACAAAGACATCATTTTGACTAGGTTATCCAAAAGGTTTTTCTATGAGCAATTCACATTTAAACTATGTTTTGAAGGAAGGAAACTTACTAGGTTGGGAAGGGTTAGAGACAAGTACAAGACTAGGAACTACCTATCCAATAATGTATGGCATATCATGGGATCTTTTATTTGGATGGGCTGGACATTGGGTACACATTTGTGGAGAAGGGGATGACACTTGGGGAGGAAGGATGAAGTTCAAGAGATGACCAGATACACCGTGCACAGCCTTTGATGACTAGTCTGCTGTAACAGTTAAGCTAAGGTGAACAGTTTCATTGTACCAGATAAAGCAGTCTCTATCTGTTCCCAAGTTACTTTCCTTTCTTTTAGTGTTCATATGAACTTTATGTTTTAATTCAGACCTTATAATGAACTACATGGGTAAATTTTCCTTTCGAAGTAAAATTTTTAAAAAATGAAAGATTTGTAGAAAACAACTGACCAACTCATATTTCTAGGTTTAAATAGTGATTTGTGTATTTTTTTTTTTATAGAAAGTCAATAGCACCAAGCATTCGTCAGTCATCTCAGAGTGTTCCTCCCGCCTGCTGCGCTTATTAGCTCTGCTCTTCTTGTCTCAGGGCTCTCCTATTTTTGTGCCATATGGGCTCCACATCTGGTGACCAGTCCGTATTCTTTTGAGGGGGCAAAAAACCCAAAGACTTCCTTTGAGAAACAGCATAGATACGTTTCTACATAATCCAGTACTGCAAATATCTGTCCCCAAATTAAATGTGTAGCACTGAATGTATATTCATTTTCAGAGGTCACAGTAACTAAACAAGACAAAGTACAAATTAGGGCTTTAAACTGTTGGGCACCAGTTTTCTCCCAGTACATTACTTGCGATGATATCTCTTTGATGTCTTGACATATCTCTGAAATCATGATTAAATATGGTAACCATAATTAGTTCTGACTTACTGGGAAAGTCATTTGGAATCAATACTAAAAGGGAAATGCTGCTTGGAATAGCTTTTTTAGTTTTAATGAATTTAAGTGGTGTTGAAGTTTCAAGTCTTTTTTTCCTCACTTCCTCCCAAACTGTCATTAGAAAAGTTATCATGATCTGTTATTAAACTAAATATACACTTCAAATAAAACAGTAAGTCCAAGATATTATTAGCAAATGTTTGCCACTCAATGTTTTTCAGATTTATCATAGACATCCACAGTCCCATTTGTAGAAATGACAAGCTTTTTGGCAAGCACTGTTAGCAATCTGTTTGTAGTCATTTAGAAAGAATTTCTTCAATCAAAGCCTTGAAGTATGTCAGAGCATATACATGTACACGGTTTCTTGGCCGGTGCTGAATACTGTCTTGGCGATTTAAATACAATTCTGTGTTCCAACCCCTGGGGTTATTCTCAACCTCAGCCATTCTTTCTTCTCTCACTGTTTTAGAACACGACTACAATTTGTATTATTTTTCTGTGTGAAAGAAACAAAGAGGGACTAAAGGGAAAGACATAATCCAAATGAGATGGTTGTATTGGAACATATTTTCCAAGTGTTACACCCTGTGAAAAGCTGCTTTAGTAATGAGCCTGATGGGAAAACAACATGGTTAGGCAACTCACTGGTACTGGAATTTGACTCTTTCAAAGCAATGTCAGGTACACCAAGAGCAAAAGGATCCAATCTGCACAATCAGTTCCACCTGTTGCTGAGCAGTTTTCCCTCTTATTCCTCTGATGCCTCTTTTGGGAGCCTCCCCAGTGTATGGTAGCCTTCAAGGTCTGCAGGTGTCACCAGCATTCCTGTTCCCCATCTCCCTCATCACCGTCTACCAGCAAAGTCAGTCTGTTCTTACTTTCCTCCTGTTTGCCTCCTAGAAATGTTTTAGTCTTAACTTGTTCTCTCCTAGCACAGTGTGTCTCAATTTGAAATACATATGTGTAGTTGGGGCAGGGAGCAATCACTGCAATAACAAAAGAAACTTACCCTTAAATCTGGATAATAGCCATTGAATGGGATTCCTATGAGGACCTGACTTTGGAGGAGTTAGAGGTAAGGAGACATCCCCACACAGACTGCCATGGATGGACTGTTAGCAAATTCTTTTAATTGATAAGATTTTCGTCGAGGGACTGATGGTATGGGTACATTGTACAGTTTCTGCCTTGCAAGCATGAAGACCTGAGTTGGGAACCAGCCCCCAGTAAAACCTCTGTAGCTTCAGCACTGGGTGGGGAAGGCACAGATAGATGCTGGAGCTCATTAGTTAGCCAGCCTAGCCTCAATAGAGAAGGACCCAATAATGGAAAGTTGAAGTTTGTGTGTGTGCACAGATGCGCATACATATTTATGTAAGAGGTTGGTGTCTGCCCATCTTCAGTGCCTCTCCACCTCATGTCTTAATAGGGTCTCTTACTGAAACTGGAGTTCTTGTATTTATCCATGCCAGTAAGCTAGATGGTCAGTAAGCCTGGGGATCCACCTGTCTCTGTGAACTGCCTTTAATACATGACCCTTTTGAGGGACACTTCATATATAGATAATGTGTGATAGAATTTGGATGACATATTTCTGAAGAAGTGACATTTGAGTGGAGACCTGAATGAAGGGAGGGAGTGGGCGTAAGAGCTGTGAGTAGAGGCACCAGAGGGGCAAGAGGCTGTAGCAGAGGGGCCCTTGCTTGATGTAGAGTGTTGGAGTGAGAAAGTTGTGCCCCACAGTGTGATGGGGGATGTTTTAACAAATTTGAGGGCTTGTGGCCTCTCGTAGAGGTAGTGCTGATGGTGGTGACAGTGGTAAAAGCCATTATTATTACCACTTATATTTTGTTCTTAGTATATCTTAAAATAATAGTAAGCATTGGAGACCACATGGCATTATTAGTTTAAGGAATAAGAAAGTCTCAAGAGCTCTTTGATCTGAAATTTCGCTGAGACTCTTTTATGATGTTATTTGACTATATATCTTAATTCTTTTAGCTTGAATTAGCATGAAACTATGAAGCTTTTGTGTATGGACTCAATTTTTTTCCTATAAAAAACCTTCTTTTTGCAGGGCCTGACTGAAAGCAGGTAGGGCTTTGGAAGTTACACTCGATCTGGTTTTAATTTTAACCCCCTCTTTGTCAAATGTCACATTTCTGAAGGAGAATGAATTAAATCCAAGGCACGTTTTTTTTTTTCTTTCTTTTTCTATTCCAAAGAAGGCTTTGGAGGTTTTATTTTGGCACTGTACATCTCCGGGGGAATTTTTTTCTCATACACCTGCAGCAATAAAACATAAAAGCTAGTGATCTTGAGTTCTATCTTCACTAATCTCTCTCTGCTTGTGCTTGAGACAACCACATCTAGAGTTTTATGTGCAGTTGGGTTGTCTCTAGATGTCAGCTTTGTACAAGAAAAAGAGTACATTTTGCACAAAGCCTACTCAACAATTTTAGTATAATCGCCATAGCTGGAAAGTTTTTATTGGGACCATATGTGTTTACACACACCTCATTTATCATTATTACTGAAGTGTTTCCATATTTTAATAGCTAAAGAAGCCATGATAATACACACAGACTGAATGCTTGCCTTGGCCACCTGTCTACATGCACCAAACCAAGTTAACTGTTTAGTTTTCTCTTGTATGTAAAATTTTTTAAATTTTGAATTTTTCTTTATTTTTTTTAAATCAGCTATGTTTTCCTTTATTTTCTTTTATTTATTTCCTTTTATTTATATGGATGTTATGCCTGAATGTGTATCTGTGCACCATGTGTGTGCTTGGTGCCCTTAGAGGCTAGTGAAGTGTGTCGGATCCCCCAGAACTTGAGTTGTCGACAGTTATAAGTTGCCATATTAGTGCTAGGAATTGGACCCAAGTCCTCAGGAAAAGTAGACAGTGCTCTTAATTGTTAAGCCATCTCTCCAGCCCTTATTTCCTTTCTTTTATTTTGAGACAGTGTTTCACTATATATCCCTGGGTGAACTTGATGGAACTCACTGTGTAAACCATGCTGCCTCAAACTCACACAAGCCACATGCCTCTGTCTCCAGTAATGACAATAAGGATGTGCATCACACCTGACTTAGCTCTGTTTTCTAACAAGACAGAACATGTAAACATGCTACTTAAAGATTGCTGATGTGGTCATTGTGAAGAGTTAAGTTCACTAGGGAAGCAGAATTTGAATGATTCAATGCCTTTCTTTTTAAAACTGCCATCATGTCAAGAAAAAAAAAAGATGATTCCAGGTGATTGTTGAAAATAACTACTCTAAAACTCCATTTATAATATGAACAGTTTCTTCTGTATTCTAATCAGTCTCCATCTCTCCCCTTGCAACACTTCGTTGTGCTGTTTTCCCTTCCTGTACTTTCTCTTCTTACTGAGCACTCTCCCATTGTGGACTATGTTCTTAGTCCATATGTGAGATGGGCAAATCCAGTAATTACTTCCACTGTGATTTTATCGGCCTGGGTGAGCAAGTGACACCGACCTGAATGGACTTCCTACCTTGTGTCATTTGGCTCCTGCAAGGCTGTGATATGTGGTTAACTCCACCAGCTCTGGGGAAGGAAAGGAACATTTGTTTCCAGGGGATAGAGTTTCCTGACAGTGAATTCTATTACATTTTTGACAAAAGTTCTTTGCCTGCATTCTTTCAAACCTAGCTGGGGAACTTTTGGTAAGCCTCACATTCAGACAAAGGCTATGCCTTTGGGCTTCACGTGTGTGGTCTGACTCGGTGTGTCACAATCATCTTGGTCACAGTACTCTTCTTGCATTCCCAAACATTGTCATAGATGTCAGGGGTTTTTGTTTTTTATGGATTGATATTTATTGATACTAGCCACCTTAGAAATTAAAACAGAACATTTTAAAGTACTAAGTATCATAAGAATAGATATTATTTGTTAAAATAATTGTATGTTTGTTAACATGCATACATTTTTTTCATGAAAATAGTTCTGTTTTTTTCCAAATCAGAAATATTTAGTAAGAAGAATAATGTTGCTTTGCATTTTGCAAATCTCTTTAATGTCTGTTTTAATAGAAGACAGATGCATTCTCCTGTGCACTCTGCATTTAGTCTGTTGTCAGCTCACACATCACCCTTCTGGAAAACTTCACTAGTGCTCCTGAGACAATGAGAGTGGAAAAGGCAGATAATGTATTCATATTATTATGAAAATAATTTTGACCTCATGTGCCCCCTGGAAAAGTCCTATAAGAGTTCTCTGACCGCAGAACTATTGGCCTAACCAAATCTTCAGAATCATCCATTTATATTTGCTTCCACACACCCTCTCAGAATCAATACCAACTCCTCTCTCTCATTTGCTTTTCCTGTTGCCCTGTAGTTTAGGGAGTGGGGTCTTCAGCATAGAGTCAAGTATTGTCTACCAAACAGATGTCCACCATTGGAGGTTCTCTTACTCTTTCCTTCAAGCAAGGGATTAATTCAGAACAAGTGAGCTCACTTTCTACAGTTAAAAATTATAGAGTTGAAATCTTTTCTGCAGTGACCAGGGCAGGGAGGTGATTGGCTAATTGAACAGCCATTCAAAGGAGAATCATAGAAAGATACATATATTAACATTTTAGAAATTTATAAGTATAATTCATTGTAACTATGGGAATCTTTTGATACAGGTCCCAAGTCTTGTATTCTAGTCATGGCTTGCTGACTGGAGTATACCCTCCTCTTTGTATGAGCCACAGAAAAATGTATTAAGTACTCTTTCTAACTTTCTATTTTTTAATAAATGAGGTATGATCTTCAAATCACTTTCAAGACCATCTGAGTTCTTAAAGCACTGCTCTTCTACTGATTTATGCTGTAGTTTCTTTAGAACAAAGACCAAGTCTTACCATCTCATTTCAGTACCAACACTGTGGTTGGTCATAATAGAGTTAATATGTGTGAGAGTTTATAAGTTGAACAGAGTGAACGAGGGTATGCATGCATGAGGGAATGAAGCAAAGGTCATGCAACAAAATTTTTTTATAAATAATATAACTATTAGCAGTACAAGGCATGGTCAAGCAGACATTGTTTTTACATAGGATGAACAGCTTCCAGTCATCAGGAACACATTAAATACAAGATTAGGCAAAAGCCTGACTGTTTGTTACTCAGAGTGCAAACCATGTTGGCTGCTATCACTTCATCTAGAATATGCCATTCCTTTCTGTCCATAAAAGACTGCTTCTAACCCTCCTGCCCTAAAGCCTTGGTCTCCAAGTCATTGAGTCCTCAGGTTCCTTATGTAGACTAGCATGCCATTCGCATATAAAACTACATACATCCTCATGCATCCTTTAAACCATCTCTGGCTTATGTCTAATGACTACAGTGTAAGTGTTATGCAAGTAGAAGAAAGGCAAATCTGTGTGTTCAGTACAGACACAGTCATCTGTGGCCTAACTACTTAATACATGAATGATATGCAAGGCATGTGATCTCAAGCTAATGCTAGAGAGACTTGAGATCTGTGAAACGATGGTATGCCAACACAGAGTGTCGACACATCCGTTTATTGTCATGGATTCTTCACAGTGTTAAGCATGTAGCAATTTCAAAATTTACTTTTTTGGAACTTTCTAGAATTGTTTTTTGAATACTTTGCACCCACAGCTGACTGTATTATGGCGGGGCCACCTAGTTGTTCTAAGTAGTAACATAAATAGCTTGTAGTAACTGTATGCTACACAGTGAGCTTTCCAATAAATGTCCCTAGAGTCATCACTGATTATAGATGTGTTAGCCCACCAGCAGTTCCCTGATGGTTTATTGTTCTGTTGTCAAATTTTTCAGTTCTTTGTAAATATAAGTATGCAAGCTTGCCAATACTGATTTTTTCCAAACTACTCACACATATTCTTTTTTCCTTCTTTGATCCATGATCTTTTTAGATTTGACTTTTTCTGGATATTAAGAATTACTAGTTTGGGCAGTTAAGAGCTCTGGCTGCTCTTCCAGAGGACCAGAGTTCGATTCTCAGCATCACATGGCAGCTCTCCTGACATCCTCTTCAGGCCTCCTTAAGCAGTGCACACATGCAGTGCATAGATATACATGTAGGCGCAACACTCATATACATAATAATAAAAACATTTAAATTATTAGTTTTGAATACAACAGTGTGAAAATGTGGGGCTAGCAAGGTGGCTCATGGGGTATAAAGGTGCTTATTGTGCATACCTGAGTTTGATCTCCAGAGTCTGTGCCAGAGAACAACTGACTCCCAAGTTGTCCTCTGACCTCCACACATATGCTGTGCCTGCCCAACACTGCTTGTGTGCTCTCTTTCTATCTCTCTGTCACACACACACACACACACACACACACTGATAATGATAATAATAATAATAATATTTAAAGAGGAAAATGTGAAATTTTTTCCTTCTCCTCCTCTTCCACCTCCTCCCCTGGGTTATACTTTTATAGGAAAGTTAATATTTGTTCAGCACATTGTTGTCCTCTGAGCACAACAGCCATTGCCATCCTTGCCATAGCAGTGTGACTACTTACAGGAGACCTTCAAGATCAGGCTCACTGATGTTCATTCATATAAGGTGCTGGGAGGGTCATTAGACTCTCACCTGAGATTACAGCTACTGACTGTGTACCCTCTGCCAACACTGTGTAATTTTTCCCTAATTGCATGTGACCTTGTAGTCTGAGAAAAATGTGAAATTTTTTCATGCTTCTTCCTTTTACTTTCTTTTTTTTTTCCTGAGATAGGGTTTCCTCATTTAACTCAGTTGTTCATTTGCACTTTGTAGATAGAAGCATATAGGGGGTGGAAAATTAACTGAAGGGTTCCTCCATCTATGCAGTGAAGAAGTTATCATCCATGCAGGGGTGAGACTTTCTGGTAGTGCAGCTGCTTTGGGGCACCCACACACTTGTAAACAATCCCCGCATGCTCTATAAAAGCAGGCTCATTAAATTAGTTGGTTTGCCAAGTTAGACTTTGGTAAGGTCAAACTTGGATCTGTTATTTGTGCCCTTTCTGGGGTGAGTAAATGTTCAGATTTCCCCAGAAGTTCACACAGCACACCATATGATTGAAAGCAGGTGAGCTGAGGGGTGGCTCATCTTCTTCCTCCTGTTTATATAGCAGTGACCAAGAGCCTTCTGAGCATTATGTGCTCTTTGTTGTGTAACTTCCAGCATGGACCATGCATCTTTTCTCTTCCTTGATGGCTTGCCATCTTCCTCCGTTTATTGCAACTTAAAATTGTATCCTTTTTACAGTCAATGCTACAAAGACGTCTGGAAATTCCTTCATGAGAAAATTTTCTCTTTCATCTTTCCCCTGCACATCTTTTTATCTTCTTTATCACAATCAGTTTCTCTGATACGTAAATCAGTTCAGATCTAATCCATGTGCATGTGATTCAGATTGCACTCCAGTGCTGCCACTTTGATTTGATACACTCTTCCCTCTGTCCGCCAGTTTCCACTTCCAGTTAGCCCTTTATTTCATTTCCTTTATTTTGGTGTGTGTGTGTGTGTGTGTGTGTGTGTGTGTGTGTGTGTACACGTGTGTGTGCCCTACTATTAATTATTAGTGTTTATAATGAGCAGTCAGGGGCTGGAGAGATTGCTCAGTGGTTAAGAGCACTGGCTGCTCTTCCAGAGGACCTGGGTTCAATTCCCAGCACCCACATGGTAGCTTACAACTGTCTATACCTCCAGTTCCAGGGGATTGGACTCCCTCACATCAATGCACATAAAATAAAATGAAAAAAATAATGAGCAGGCAAGCATTATCCAAATCTGAGTCTTTCAATGTACTCACTAGCATCCTGTTTTCAAGGTGTTATTTATTTATTTGTTTTTATTTATTTGTTTTTATTTATTTGTATTTGTTTGTGTGAATATATGGCATGTGAATTACAGATGCTTGTGAGCTTCCTACCGTGGGTGCTGGGAACAGAACATGAGTGCTCTGGTGGAGTAGACAGTACTCTTAACTACTGAGCCATCTCTTCATCGCCAATCACTCTTTTTGAAAGTTATTTTCCGTTTTCCTTAAATTAATAAATACTTTCAGTTTCTTAAGTTTATGTTGTCTGTATTGATATTTTTGTACTTCTTTCAGTAGCCATTTTTGCTTCTATACTTTTGCATAAGATTAGTTCCATTAGCAATAGGGCTTTGTTGTTATTTTAAAGCTTTCTTCTCTGTGTAAGTGCCTAGTGTTCATTCCTGGGTATCATCAGGAATGTTGTCTTTCAGTTTCATTTGCGTTTTTCCTAGGGTGGAGTTACATTCTGCTGCATCTTACCCTTATCTTTCTTGGCTTACTCCCTTGATGTGGATGCAGCCTCTAGTCACTTTTGCAGGTGGAGCTGTGGAGAAGGAAAGGGCCCTGCAGTGGTGACAGCCTTCAGGGCCTGTCTCTGACTCACTGTGTCCCTTAAGGACTCCTATCTTAAATGCTCAGTACACAGCAGGGGCATGGAGTTTTCCTTCACTGTTTGCAGATTCCCTTTTCTCTGTTGGTTTGCCTGTTTTCTTTCTCCCTGTCGGCCTGTTGGCCTGTTGTGAGTACCTCCTGTTTTTATGAAGGGTATTGATAGTAGTTTCCTGAGAAAGAGAATATGGGGCTATGTCTTTTCAGACCCTGACTAGCTGAAAATGCCTGCACGCTGGCTTCCTATCAGTAATTTGTGCGAGTAGAGTTAGTTGACATCGCTCCATTGTTTCCTTGCTTTTTGTGTTGCTTTTGAGGTAGCTGAACCTGTTCTGGTTCCTAAGCCTTTGAAACACATTTTTCCTCTTAATGGAAACTCACAGGCTCCTGAATTTGTTGTAGGTTTTCTGAAATTTCATAATTATATATTAAAACCTTTCAATAGATCTGCATTATTTTTTCAGTTTCTTTTTATTATTTGTACATACTTATTATGGGTTCTATTGGGTTTTGAAAGGACATTTTTTCATACACATATCCTTACAAAGAATATAATGTATTTTAACTATGTTCCCCCATCTCTCCATGCCCTCTCTCTTATCCCATCCCCCTCCTGTTAATTCTCTTCATTTCCCTAGAAAGTCTCACTTTTACTTTCATGAGGATACATACTCATGATTTTATATATCATATATGTATATATGATCATAGATTTTATATATCATGTATGTATATATACATACATGATATATAAAATCTATACATATATGTATATATGTATGTATATATATACACATATATGATATATAAAATCTATGATCATAAAGTATATGATCTAAAATGTAGGATCTACACAGGAAGGCATAAGACGCTTGTCTGAGTCTGACTTAGGCTGTTTAACATGATCTCCAGTTGTATCCATTTTCCTGCAAATGACTTAATTCTTCATTGTGACTGCATTTCAGTGTGTGTGTGTGTGTCGTGTGTACGTGTTGTCTGTGTGTATTGTGTGGTGTGTGTGTGGGGGGGTGTAGGCCAGAGGTCAATGTCAGATGTCAGCTTCAGTCACTCTCCACCTTATTTTTTTGAGACAGGATCTCTTCTTGAACTTGGAGCTAAATGACTATTTTCATTCTTCTGATTGCTTTCACATGTATGTGTTTGGATTTAGTTTGAGAAAATTTTCTGCTATAATCCACTATCATCTCTGTACTTCATATTCACAGGATGACTTATTAAAAAATAAAATCAAGACTTAAACCTTTGGTTTTCTTTTTGCTATTCTAAGTAGAATTCGTGAGGTAGTATACTTATATGCCTATTTAATTTGCCACAACAAACCTGAATTTCTTTAATCTTTCTAAAATTGACATAGTGTTTACAGTCTTCAATTATTCCTAGTTATCTCATTGGAGTCAAATACCAACTTAAAGGACTATTTGACCACACTGACTCTAAGATACAAGCTCCTGGTAGTTGTAAATGATGGCATAAGCTTTATTTTCTAGAAAACACTCAAAACTTTACTGAACTTTTAAAGTCTTGACATAAAGAGTGAATTTACAGGATCCTGGTGAGTTTTCAGTGGAAAAACTAAGGATACCGAGGGCTGACGTGGGGATGCGCATGGGCCTTTGTTGTTTTGGGACTGAACAATGGGGTCTATTAGAAGCAATGTAGGGCATAATGTAAATTAAATTTGTATTGTTAAGACAAAATGCACTTTTAATCTCAATTTATCCTTCAGTAATAAATATATAGTTGGGATTTGATCTGAACACACTTAACCTAAAGTAGAGACTCTGCCCGTGATGGAGGGAAATCCTTTGGTTGTTAGCTGAGTGCTTGACCTGTCTTCTAACTTTCCGAACAGGAAGCTGAAGACTTTTTTCCAGATTACTGCTTTCCCTGTGAGGAGAGGAGTTCTGCCATTAGTCATAGAGACAATGCTCACGCTTTTCTTTCAAGTCTGATTAAATCAGGGTGTCACAGTACAGTTTTTTTTTTTTTTCCATTTGCAATCCATTTTAATAGTTGGCGATTTTCAGATTTTCCTCTTCTAGTGCTTCTTCTTGCAGTGGGTTTTTATGAGGTTAAGTTTAAAAGTTGCAAGATCAAAAGAAGAACAGATATTCCTAGATAGTGGGTAAGACTAAGCCTCATGCATCACAAGGACCAGAGGGTCCATCCACTTTCTAATATTCTGGCATGAAGCATTCAGGTGCAGAAGGGTTACCTATCTTCAGGAGTTAAGGTTAAAACTCACTATGAGCAGAGTTTCTGTGATTTAGAAAGGGAACTCTGTGCTGTGGTCTGACTTGTGTCCCACCAAATCTGTTGTGGTGAAGGTCTCATGATAACATGGGTCCTTTAAGAAGGTCATTTCATTTAGATGAGGTCATTACATGAATGGAACCCTTATTATGACAAGATTAGTATTCCTATCAGAAGAGGTAGCATTCTTCCTTCCTCATAAGACAACACAAAAAGCAACATCACCTGCAGGAAATGATCCCTCTATCCCTCCCTCTCTCCATCCCTCCCTCCTGATTCAGCTAGAAATCCAGTCTAGATTTCCTGTCTCTAGAACTGTGTTGTTTAAGCTACCTGATCTATAGTATTTTGGTATGACAGCCAAAGTTGATCCATCTATTCAGATATCCTGTCACTGATAATTTGGAGACAGTCTGGCTTCAGTCCATCCATACCCTGGAAATGTGTCTTGAGGATATTGTCTCACTCTAGCTTAGTTCCCAGTTCTCAGCCCACAGAACCAACCCCCTTTCAGATGCCTGTTACAAGCTATAGGCCTCTCTTTTTACCAGCTGGGTATAAAGCAAGGGTTCCCAGAACACTGTCTTCATGTTCAATAATTTGTCGGTATATATTTTAGAAGACAAGAAAATATATATGTTTATTAATTGTCATAAAGAACTCAGAAACTGCCAAGAGGGAAAAAAAAGCAAAGGGCAGAAATTATCCATGTCTTCTTCCAGTAGGTCTCCTGCCCTAGCAAGTCCCTGTGTGCATAAGCCACCAGGTCACAGAATCTTGTTCAGGAGCTTTTGTAAAGCCCAGTCTCCAGCTCCACATGTTCCCTTAGACTGGTGGATGGAGGTGAGAGTTCTAGGACTTTAATTACTTGGTCTTTCTGATGACTGGCCTCATCCTGATATCATCTAGCGATCCTGCAATAGTTCCTTCATTAGTATAAGCTTTTGTTCATTCAAATGGGACTTGTAGGAGTAACTGAAGACAACTTTTAAAACTTTAAGATTTATTTATTTTGTGTATGAATGTTTTGCTTGCATGTTGGTATGCAAGCCTGGAACCCGTGGAGGTCAGAAGAGGGCATCAGATCTCCTGGAGCTAGAGTTTTGGCTACCATGTGAATGCTTGGAACTGAACCCAGGTCCTCTGCAAGAATGACAAGTGCTCTTGCCACTGAGCCATCTCTCCCACCCCTGGAGACACTTCTATTTCAGGAAATCCTAGGGAGTTTTAGGAGCTCTTTCTTAGGAATCAGGAACAAAAACAAAACATATTTCTCATTATATCCCACAATACTAAATCTAATTGTTCCTGTTCTAATTGTTCCTAGCCATCTCCTCATTCATCATAAGTTGTATAAGAAGGAAAGGAGATGAGAAAGTAAGCATTTGTGTAGTATCTGAAGATTCTTTTTGACAGGAAAATGGGTGAAATGATAAGGAAAACACACTCTTCTTAGGAGCAAACACTCCCTCTTTTTCCATCTCAGAGCCATTATCAGGAGATGAAGTAAGTACATGCTTTTACCAGGTGGAGTGCTTGCATCAGCTTGACTATAGAAGAACCTTGGCCCCTCACCTGACTCAAAACAGCCTTGGCAGTGAGTCTTTGGCTGGTGAGAAACTAATTAGAAGATGGGATGTTTTGGGTACTCTTCAAGTGACCCAGAGTTTCAAACAGATGTTTTGGGAAAATGCATACCTGCTGTTCTTCCGTTAGCCAATTACTTTGTTGCAACTGTCACAGGCCTCTTTTTTGCAATAATTATGAAGAATTATGTCCCATCTGGCAACTCAAATGTTTAGCTCAATTTGAAGGAAATTTAGTGGTAATTATAGAGCCAGTGTTTCTGTTAAGTCTTGAAAAAGAGCCTATCTCAACTCCAAAGACTTTGTTGAAAAAATACAGCATATATGGAAAGAATGGTCTCATAGAAACACTAAGCAAATACTATGTGAACACACACCTTGAAGACTATAAACAAGAAATCCTCAAGAAGATAGCAAACTACAACATAACAACGTACTAAAACTTAAAATCTATAGCATTTAAATTTGACTTTATGGAGTCTTGCTGGCTTATTATGATATTTCAACAATATTTTTGTATCCTTAGAGTCCTTTTAGAGATTTTAAATCATTAGCTTATATGTCTCTAAAGCCATGGTTTTAATATTTCCAGTGTAATTATGAAATTGTAAAAGAAAAATTTTCTTTAAATTTAACCTTCTTTTTTAACACAAGTGAAAAACAAACCTTTAAGTTGAAATTGAAGACAAAGATAAGTAATTGCTTACTAAGACTGTAGGAGGTTTGATTTTATTTTAATTGTTTATTTAAAAATTTTTTTCTTTTGTGTGTGTATAATCTCTCTGAGTTTATGTGTACCACATGCTTGAAGTTGCCTGCAAACACCAGAAGAGGGCATTAGGCTCATTCCTGAATAGAGTTACAAGCAGGTGGTTATGAAATGTCTGATGTGGATGCAGAGAAGTGAACTTGGGTTTTCTGCAAGAGCAGTAAGTACTCTTTAACTGTTGGGCCATCTTTTCAGCCCCTTGACTTTTTTAAAAAAAGTCAAATAGTGAATTATTGTTTTGGTTATTAACCCTTAGGCTTTCAAATATTAAATCAAAGTTTTACTCAAATTTGTAGTATTGTACTGAGATATACTTGAATTACCACTATGTAAGATAAATAAAATTACTGTGACATATGTGCCAGTTTTATTCTTGGGACCTGGTAAAGGCTTTGTAGCTCCTCCAACCCATTCAAAACTCCAAAGCAGCATTAAGTACTGGGAAGCAAGCACGCAATACAAAGTGTCAGTTTCCATATTTCCTAGCAGGTCAGCCAAGAGACATCCCAAGCAGATGGAAAGAGAAGTTTATTTCTGGAATATATGAAGACATTTTTGTACTTGTAAATATTTTCTTACCCCATATTTTAAAAATTAACATCTAATTAGCATGGGTCACATTGACTTGTGTTTTATAAACCAGCTTTGCATTTCATTTTAGACCAAGATGAAACAGTCATTCATTTTTTTAACCATCTTCCAATGTGATATTAAATTTACAATAAGGAACATCTGGATATTTGCAATTGGAGAAGTCTCCATGCTTTCGAAATGTGACATTCAAGAAATAGTTCTCCTTCAGCTGCTAAACACCAATCAGCTATGTCTCGGATATTTGAGTAGATTTGGTTTTCTTATTAAAAGCATTTGTTTTAGTATCATTTAAAACATCTTAATATGGTGTGTAGGCGGTGAAAAAGCAGGTTGGGCTACAAAAGAAAAATCTGATATTTTGTAATAAATTAGGGTAATTATGCAAGGGTGGTTAAGTCCTAATGAAGAATAATGGCCATTCTCCTCCTTTGGTCTGGCCTTGATGCTGTTTAACCGAGAGCAAGGTGGTGCAACACTGCCCCCTAGTGTAAGACTGTACTCGGCCCTCAAGAGAGTGTGAGAAATGGAAGAAACCATCAGATTTGAGACAAAGTTTATCTTAACACATTTGATATTTTAAAAGTGTATTCTGGAGAGTAGTGCAGGCCCCTCAGCACAGAAACCCAGAGTGACAGTATAATCCAGGCCTTTGTGTTTCAGTTTCTTCAATCAGAGCTGCTGCTGAATTAAACAGATGAAACATTCTTTCTCGATGGATGATACTGGAGGTTTTGTGAATGTGTTTTTGTTTCAATTAGCACCCGTTTCAAGGAATGTTGCATCTTTGAAGAAAGCACACAGGATGTCTTTGAGGCCGGAAAGAACGGAGCTTTTGCCCATTTTCGTGGTGGCTTTAGTATTTTTAATAATAGGAGCCAACCTTGTGGTAAAGTGTATCATTTTAACCAATCATGTCTTGGAAGCTGGTCCAGGCTTAACTCTCTATAAACATCATTGTCTTATTTTGCATCTTAGAATCCTTAAATTCATGTGCACAAGCCTTCAGCATGAATAACATTTAGACTTTCATTTTGATGAAAAATTGATTTTTTTCCTTTTTAAAAAACATATTGCTTTAACAAGATTATTTTGATGACATATCCTTTGCAAATGCATATTTTAGACATTAAAAAACAATTCGAAAGCCACTTATCATATGAATCATTGTTAAAGTCAGCTGTAATCCACTGTGTAAAATCTCCCTGTAAAGGCACACAGGCTAGGGGCTTAAACCTGGAGCACATTAAATTAGTTCCAGTTTCTGGCGAATGGGCTTTGCCTGCCTTGCTTAGGCAGGCAAAACGGAAACAGGCAGTTTATAACAAGAAGTCTGCTTTAGAAACCATGGGGTCTATTGGAGAAAGATTTATAGCCCCCACTTATATAAACATTACAAATGTGGACTCCGAGTAGGAGGGGAACCGTTATCAAAATCTCCTGAAGAGCTTTTTCATTGTGAGTAAAATGGACAGCATGCACTGTTGTTTGAAGCTACGCCAGCGTTTCCACAGCCACTCTCGCCACTACTTTGCCTGATTAAAATGTAGCATTGTGAAGACTAGCCAGACCACCTACTTCTAATTTGTTTTCATAGTGAGACTACATTGGCATCTAACGTGGAGCCGAAGAAACTCTGTGCCAAAGGAGAAAATTATCATCTTAGAGTTTAAGAAAAAGCTATATAATCATATAAAATCTGGGGGTAATGGAATCTGGACATCAGTTTATACCACTGCCCGATTTTTAAATGATTTTTACATATAAATGCTCTCCTAGATATCATGTTGTCTTTGAGATTGTAATGAAACCCAGATGAGGCTTCAAGTATTTGGTCCCATAAAATGAGGAAGGCTGAAAGGAGAGATTACCATTTGAGATTAGAATAGCTATTTATTTGATTCTTCACATATGGTGAGCTGAGATCCATGAGTTGCACGTCTGTTTTCTTCTCATTTGGCTTTATCTCATTTGTAATGTCTTGAAAATCTCCACAGAAATACACTCTCCTTCTCCTCAAATGTATCTATCAGGGCACTAAAATCAAATTCCCTCTCTTTTCTTGACCTTTTTAGTAGTAGCCACTGTTTGATGGGTCTAAGTCTCAATCCAGGTGATACCTATTCCACTTTCTTTAGGATCTCTCCAACCTCCCTGGAAGATAGTACATCTGTTTTTTAGCATTTTTAGCTAGATCCAAACATAAGACTCCTTGAAATGCACCTTTGAAATAGAGGCTACTGTAAGAAGGGACATGATAAAAGGCTATGATTGACAGAACATGAAACTAGGACCCACAAGAAGAGTGTGGAGTTGAGTGTCTTAGACCACATAGCCCCTGGAATGGTCACCGTGTTCTCTCCGTTCACCAAGTCTATTTGCCTTGATGGTAGTTGTAGGCAAGGGAGGATTTCTGACAAGAAAAGCCACTCATTTGACTTCAACTGGGGGTGGGGTAGGGTAGAGGTGAAGAAATGAAAGATTTGGTTAGTTCTAACACCAAAGAATGGTTGAGGTCAGGGTTAGGCTCTCTGACTAGTGAAATACTACTAATGCTGATGATAATTTTAATAGATTTCATTTTTTTTTTAGTTTTTATTATAACATTTTTATTATTTTTTTTGAGATTTTCATACATACATGCAATGTATTTTGGCCATATTATGGGCCTCATATTTCAAGGTTTACATACACTATGTATCAGATTAAGTATTTTATATGTCTTTACTTTTAATCTCTGCAACAGCTTCATTTTTAAAATGAAGAACCTGCGATTAGGAGCTTGGGGACATGCTCAGGTCATTCCACTGTGGGTGGCAGTGACTCCTGTGACCAGCTCTTCTGGCTCTGGAGCCCAAGTGCTTTACCTGCTTAATCACTACACAATCTCTGTTGAGCTTGCCATTTTTAAAGTTACTTGGAGTATATACATCACAGCACAACCTGTGATCCCATCAGCATCCAGCCTGCTCTGATGGGATCCATGGACTTTTTCCTCAGCACCTCTCTCTGCACCAAAAGCCACAATGAACAGATGAGAGGTCCTGAGCATGAGATGGACTTTTTTGTTGTATGCTGCATTGGATGCAGGTAGGATACAGGGTAACTTGTATAGAGGTCATCCAGGTAGTGATGATGGTAGTGATGGACTCTTTGGACCAGGAGGCTGATACTCAGTGCAGAAGCATTAAGATGATGGATGGTTCCTGTCATCTTAGGTAGTTTATTATCTGTTTCTTTGTATGATTGAGATGCCCTAAATATTTTTGGCACTTCTTGGCATTTTCCATTATTGCCACTATGGAATTCTACCATAAAAGGTCTCCAGTTTCTAATATAAACTGAACTTGGGTTGAAGGCAACAGAGTCTTAATCACTTACTACCATTACTTCCTTGATTGAGTTAAGTTTATTAATTTGAGAAATTTGACCCTTGTCTGTCTATATATAGGGAAAAGAAAATATATGTAGTTAGAATGGATTTTGTAATGAATAGTGGTCTCCAGCAAAGGCAAGGCCCCAATGCACCACTAGCAGTAACTGCTATAATTGTAAAGTCTGACGATAATAGTGAATTTCTCCTTCACTTTCATAATTGAGGTGAACACGGAACAGAACAAAGAATTCCGAAGGCAAAAACAGACTTACCACTGGTAGAACTGAAGGGGAAGGAGGAAGAGAAGGCATCGCTGGCTCCTGTTGTGAGCATGTTTGCTTGTGAGACAGGAAGTGTTTCCTGTGGTTGATAAAAGAAGAAACAAAGGTGTGACTGTAATTGAGTGTTTACAATCTATCAGTAGAAAACTGGAAGCTGTGATATGAATGTGTTGTATATGTGTGGCAGGGTGTACGGGGGATAATTCTTAACTATCACAGAGGGAAAGCAGTAGATAAAACCAAAACAAAATTGTTTTACCAAAGAAGTGGTATGATGTGTTATTTGATGACTTGATGCTGGGTTTCTAAGCAACCACGCCGATAATCCAACCAACAGCAGTTTCCTCTTCAAAGTGGGAACTGGGTTTGGGGGGACGGGGGCAGGGGCTATTGATTAACTGTGAACCACTCAATACTGTTGGAATTGAATCTTATAAAGTGTGTCCATTCCTTTCTTCTAATAACAAAGATTTGTTTAAAGATTTGTTTAAAAAACCCTCAGTAGAACTAAAGGATACTCAGGTTCTCCATTCTGTCTTCAGGAATATCCTGTCCTGCACTTACTTTACTTTTCTTTTTCTCTTGAGCAGAGAGCTGAGAAACTACATCGAATAGCACAAAAGTAACTGCTCCTGGGTTTGTTTAGTCTCTAGAGTCCCTTTGTGGGTAAGGTGAGGGTTTTCCCGAAAAGACATCTTTCATAATCCACTTGGCTAATTAGGCCAGCTTTTCTTGATGACTAAATAAACCTGACCAATGACCTGTGGGCCATTTTGATTAATCTTCCATCCCAGGTTACTGAGCTCCATAGATTTAAATGATGGATGTAGCAACACAATGCCTCAAGGACTTCTTAGATTATTTTTGTATTTTCGTTTTGCTACCAGGATGTGCCCGTACTCTGTAGGTCTGTTTCTTTGTAACAGATAAGCACATAGCAGCCTTGACTGTCTGGAATTTTAAAGCTGGTTAAGCACTTAGTGAAATCCTGTGAGTTCTCTTTGGAAGTAGTAGTAATCCCAGCCCACGCCATACATGTTAACATGAGCTTGTCTCTTTATTTTCTTTGCAGACTGACTTTTGCTTATTTCTTACTTTGTCATTCCTAGATAGACTATTTTAGTCATGTCTGTTCTTCCTAAAAACCTATTTGGCTGAACTTATTTGACCTTAAAGTTATCTTTACTCCTCAGGAAATTCAGCCCCACTTCCAAGTTTAGTACTGGGACAAGTTAGATGTTATTTATGCTCATGGTTTCTTTCAATAAAGAGATCATTTTCAACATGTATATTTTTGCATTTCCTGAGTGTGTAATTATAGGCTTAATTTCTTTCATGCTAGTAAACTGAATAGTCAAACTTTCTCAGTGCATCACCCTTAAAGATTCTCATAGATTACTGTTGTTTTTCAATGTTTTAATGATCCTGGGAATCAAACCTATAGTCTCACATTTAGCTAGACAATTGTTTTATCACTAAACTATACTCCTAGCCTTTAATAATATTTTAAAGATATTCAGGCATATCCAAATGTGAGCATTTAGAGTGTACTAATAATATATTTTAAAATATCCATTTCCCCTTTTCTCTTCCCAGAAAAACCATGAGGAAGATGGAAGGACTCAGTGACCCCAGATCCAGATAGAGGAGAGAGATGAGTGACTTGTGTAGTCACTGTATAGTGGGCCTTGCTTTCATGTTAATCTGCAGTAGGATAGGAATCCACTATTGAGGAGGCAAGAGCATAATGAAACACACGGCAGCATACAGTAAGTTTAGGGTTTATGCTAACAAGCAATAAGGGGCTGTGATAGGCCACAGTAGATCAGGATTTTTTAACTCCTGCTGAAATTAAATGAAATCAAAAGTATAAGACAGAATAGAGCCACAGAACAGTAGTAAGCCCCACAGCATGAACAACCCACTAGTGTCCATGCCCCCATGGAAAAAGTGACTCTTCCTCCCCAGCAGCCATCACCTGCCAATAGCTCTATAGTTGGGGGTGCAGTCTCACAAGCTCCTTGCCTATCCATGCTGGGATGTTGACTGGCTTGACCTTGTGCCAGGTAGACAGCTGCTGTCAGCTCAGGAGTGAGGTAACCACACCATGGCCACAACACTCATTTCTATCCTCTGGCTCCTACATTCTTTCTGCCCCTCTTCCACGACGGTCCCTGAACCCTGCATGTAGGATTTGATATCAATGTACCATTTAAATACTCAACAGTCACTTATTCTCAGCACTTTGACCATTTGAGTCTCTGCATTAACCATTGCCTACTGTAACAAAAAAAAAAAAAAAAAAAAAGAGGAGAAAAAGAAGAAAGAGGAGGAGGAGGAGGAAGTAGCAGCTTTTTTGATCCATAAATATGGATGTATAAACATGAATATTTAGAAGGCAGTTTGATAAGATCAAACTGGTTCCCGAAGGACCTGTGGCCTTCTCAGCCATAGGCTTTTACCACGTTATAATACCAGGCATGAATTCTATCTGGTGAAGCAGGCCTCAAATTCAACCAGAAAGCAGTTGGCTTTCCTGATAAAAGTCATTGCCACTATTGTGCTAGTGGGTACATCTTGCTGGGTGGGTTGGTATTACAGCATGGAGGGTCCAGTTCGGGGTAACACTATTGATCTTTTTCTCCCTCAGCAGCTTGCATGGTACTTTCTGTCACTATCAAAGCTAGTCAATAGTGACGAAATTTTCAGATCAATTCCAATTTGATCTTTCTATATCCTACAACTGAAATGTGTGATGCCTTCAGCAATAGGTTTTTACATACAGTTGTGATGACCACCTAAGAGAAATAACAGTAGCCTGTGTTGTATTGAGGGCTTCTGGGGGGCCTCTCTGATGAATAACTCATAGGGAGGTATCCCAGACCTGGCACTGAGATTTTTATTTAATAACCCATGTCTTCTATGTCTTGTCTGCCCATGGAGGACATGTCCATTCAAACTCCTTTTTAAAAATGTTATCTATCTATCTTTCTATCTATCTATCCATTTTGCACTTTGTTTTTTATTTTCACTATACATTCATCAGTTGATTCATATCTAGGCTGATTCCACTTCCTAGCCATTGTGAATAGCAGCAAGGAACCTTGGTGTGCACATGTCTCTGTAGGAGGATATAGAGTCCTTTGGGTGTATGTACAGGAGCAGTATAGCTGTGTTTCATATTTAGCTTTTGGAGAAACCTCCACACTGGTTTCTGTAGTGGTTACACTAATTCGCACTTGAACCAACAGTGTAGAAGCAGTCTTCTCTCCCCACATCCTCACCAACATTTGTTGTTACATTTTCTTGATGATGGCCAATCCGACTGGATGATGTTGGATCTTAAAGGAACTTTGGTTCACATTTCCTTGATAACAATGATGCTGAACGCTTCCATAACAGACACATCTCTCTGTCTGTGTGTCTCCTTCTCCTTCTTTTCAGAACTCCAGGTTCATAGTCCATTTTGATTGGTTTTCTTTTTTTTTTTGATGTTTAGTTTGTTAGTTCATTAAATGGTCTAGATACTAATCCTTTATGCATATATATCTGGAAAATATTTTTCACCCATTCTTTAGGCTACCTTTTCACTTAATTGACTGCTTCCTTTATTGTAAAGAAATTTTTTTAATTTCATGAAGTCCTATTTGTTAATTATTAACTTTGTTTCCTAAGCAATTGAGGTCCTATTCTGAACGTCCTTACCCCTGCCTGTGTCTTGAAGTATACTTCCTACTTTTTCTTCTAGCAAGTATCTTATTTTCTCCAAGTCAAATTGTACTTAGCTTTACTAAAGATACTTTTCATAAACAGTTATGGTATTTTAGACAGGAAATGGACCATTAAAAGCATATAATGTATAATAGTATATACAATATAATAGTATATAATAGCAGTCATTCGTAGTATATAAAAACCAAACTCCCTTCTGTGTAGACTCCTGTGTAAATCAGAAAGCTGATGTAGAATCCAATGAAATCTTCATTTAATGCTGTGGACAGGGTAAGTTTAGAATGAGGATTGGTACAAGCATGTTGTTGAACAACTTTTCACAAGCTGAACATGACTTTCAGGAAATGAAACAAAAGTGGCAGAATTATCATTCTGAAGATCCACAGTCTTATAGAAAAGGAACTATTCGTCTTTTCTGGAAAACCATCACAGTGATGTTATTGCAAAGTCCAGATTTCCTGACATACTAGCAACACCAGCTTTAGGGGGTCGGGTCCCAACAGGTCTCTGGTTTTTAAGGGAGTTAAGTACATGTTGGTGGTTGAGGGGGTAGAGAATGTAAAAATGCACTTCGAGTTTTCCCATACCACAGGACATTTTGTGCCAAGGTACCAGCATATGTCAACATCAGGTAATCCCTTTTGGAAGCCAAGAGGAGTCTTTCAAAGCTCAGGGAAAGATGTTTTCCCCATGTTAATCCAGCTTGGGAGACATTTTGTTGGTGGTGCAAGTTCCTTCCCTGCAAAACAATGAAATAGCTGTGTGCTAACTACATAGCTCAAAAATAGTAAAACAAAATCCAGAATTTCATGAAACTTGAAGAAATAATATTTCAAACTTTACAGTCCTCAAAAATGTGCAACTTTGCCTTGTGTCCAGAACTACTGGCTTCCTTTGCCTGGTCTGTTTGGGACTCTCTGTTTTCTTCAGCTTGTATGGGACTGTACAAGGGCTTAGAGTGTGTTGAAGCTGGCTTTGAACCCCACATCACCCAAGGGGGTGAGAATGGCAGGCGTTTGTTGCTTCACACCTTAGTCCTGGCCTAAACCAAGCTATATCATTAAATTATTTGATATTAAATGCTGTCTGCTTCACTTAAGTTATGATGCTTTGTCTGCCCTGTGGGCTAGAAACACAGCAAGGCCCAAACTACGCCCAGTAGCCTTGTCTTAACCAATGGGCATTCTCGGAGTCAATGACTCTCCCCTGCCTATACCCCTATAAGTGTGCCCTCACGCTGCATTAAAGAAAGACTGCCCTCTGACATGTGTTCCCCGAGTTTCTGTGTGTGTGCTCACGCCACCTTATCGAGCACCCCCAAAGACAGGAGAGAGGCCTTAAGAACCGTGGCCCTCCATGCCATGTCCCCGCATAGCTCCTTGGCGAACCGCAAGTGAGCACCGCTCTTCCAAGCAGAGGGGCCACAGCTGGGAACATGCACACATGTGGCTGGAGGATTTCTTCATAAACAACAAGCTTGTCCCATCCTTGCCAGCATCAGCTTTTCCCTTTGGATACCTTCTCCCCCTTCTTTGAAGGTCTTTTTAAGGCTTGACTTCTGATTACCGAAGAGCAGGTTAGCAGACAGGCTTCTTCCCCAAGAGCTTAAGAAAAAGTGAAAGCTCTCAGTCCCTGTCTCCAATGGGCTTGGCCCAGGCCATCTACCTGATGCAGATTCATTCGCTCAATAGAGGGGATTTTCTACAGGGCTATTCCTGGGCTACCTGTGAATTATTAAGGTTGGGAAATGAGATGAACACTTCCATAGGAGCTGATGTATGATTAGTAGCCACCCAAAAGAAATCTGAATGTATTTTGCAGAGGATGGATGGGGGATAATACCTTAAACTTGTTATTTACTTGACTCCTCTTTTATATTTACAGGTTTATTTTACTAGATAAAATTGAGTCTTTAACTGGGTCCACTCTCATTGGTTTAAAAAATACAAGTTAGTAGATTGCTCTCAACACCAATGCCCTGGCTCTTGCTTTCTTTGCCTTTTGGACTTTGTTTGGTGAGGATTGTCAGGAAGATTGGAAGTATACTCTAATAGCACAGTGCTCTGTTTTTCTGCCAGCAGAGGAGGATGAGACTGCATTTATCTGATGGCACATTGGTTTTGTTATGAAATAGGCCTTTTCGATTATGAAGTTGGAAAGCCACAAAATATGCTCACGTACTGACATACATATTAGCACACACTCACACACTTCCAGTAACAAACACATATATGCATATACCCTCTTTCAAGTTCTTAAGCATGAACTAATGTTTCCCCTCTGCTTTGACCAAGTATTTGCACTGAGAGCCAAAGGAGTTTCTTCAAATGTGCAGGAAGCAATGAGTTATGGCATAGATAAACACACGAAGTATTTCTACAAGTGTGACCATACAGAACACTAAATCTTCCATAATTAATGTTTGTTTTTGCTTTTTATTTTTGCTGCTGAGTAAGCATGAGATTATGGCTTTAGTTTATCCAATACTGCTTAGTTTTCTTTTCTTTCTCCTGCTGTCTAAGCATTAAGCATGAGATATTCCTTCAGCTGTTTTAGCATTCAGTTGAACTTTATCACTGCAAGGTTTCTACTCCTATAGCCAGTGGTAGCTCTGCAGTTTATGCTTTCCTGAAGAGCATAGTGCACCCGCCATCAAGGGCATATTCTATTGACAAGGTACCTGAATCTTTCTTTTTGATAAAAGCTACTATTTTATGAATTATGAGAATATGCTTACCATACAAAATTAAGATGTTACAACTTGCAATAGTGACCTAGTTTCATTATCTAGGGATTCTGTTAGTATGTTGGTGCGTTTCTATTCAGATCCTTTTTACACACACATATAGTTCATTGTTGTTGTTTTAACAAAGAACCATATAGCAATTCCCATCTATAGTTTCTCTTTTATTCATGCCAGTAAATGTCCTCCATAAGTTCAAAGCTTTATGATCACAGCCTTGTAACTTACTGATTATTCTATTGGATCAGTAGCTCATGCCCAGATTTTTACCTTATAAGTAAGGCTGCAGTTTATGTATTTGTACATATCAATAATTATTTCTTTAGCATAAATGCCTACTTTTTGAAGGTTATGAGGTATTTTAAGGATGTCTGTATTGGCAAATTGACAACCCTTCCTTTGTTTTTGCTAAATTTCTTTCTTCTTTCCCCCGTATTAATACTGTTAGCTCAACAAACTTTTGCTTGACTTAGTGCTTGTGCAGGAATCTTTGGTAGGCACTGTAGGTATGCACACATGAGTGAGATGGAGTTTTTCATTCCAGAAATTGGTGAGGTAAAGAGAAACATGCAAAGAGAACTTGAGGATGAACTGTAACTACTAAAGAGTCACATGGAGTAGATGGGATGGGATGGCAGAGAACAGAGTTGATGGGGAAGGAAGGTCAGGGTCATTACGGAAGGGTTTGCAGGTGAGTGAGATTGAAAGACAAACTTGGAAGGAAGGGGAAACTCAGACTTTAAAGTAGGGTAATTATAAAGCCATTTCACAGGGCTGCAGTAAAGATCGAATGAGGTGTGTGTGTGCGGCGTGTGTAACATATTTGGTATGCAGTCAGTACATGACTTCTTACGATCACTACTAGAACAATGGATGGGAAAATGCCTGCTGTGGAAAAGTCTCATTTTTTTTAACTTATTTGCCTAGCAGAATCTTCCTTTTGCTGTTTTTGTGTTAGTAGTTGGTTTTCAGTTTTTATGCTTTCCCAAAGCTGTTCATGCTGTGTTTGAAGGAGGTCAGAAAATCACTGAAGGAAAATAAACTTAATTAACTTGGAGCCAGTTTTATTGGATTTTATATGTAATGCTTTTATTTTGAAAATTGTTCGTTTGTTGTGAATTAACCTTAGAAAGAAGTTTAATTAAGAAAGCCTGACAGTCTTAGTTATAGATTGTAATCACAGTTAAATTGAAATAATTCAAATAGTGGTGTATGTGTGAGAGAATGTGCGCACGTGTGTGTGTGTGTATCTGCGCACACATACATATGTGCCTTTCATTACTCCTAAATAGTGACTGAAAATAATATATTGCAGTAATTTCAATTTGCTTCAGACTGTGAATGGACTTTTTAGGAAGCATCTTTGATGCTTTGTCATTGCTGATTTGGGTGTGTGGATGGAGACAGCCACACAGCCCTATCCTCGTGTCGAGATGCAGTTGGAGGACTCTCCTAGGTAGGAACAGCCTGACCCCCCTGTTCTCCTGTATCTCTGTATCTCTGCAGTGGGCATTTTGGACTGCACAGTTCTCGTGCAGGATTGTGTTGGACACTGAAGGACATTTAGTGTCGTGAACCCTCCTCCTACCTCCAATGCTAACAATTGCTGTAGGGCTCTTCATTCTCTGTGTTAGCCAAAACACTTCCTGATGCCCCTAAAAGGTCAGTATCACCCAGTAGAAAAGCTCTGTTGTAATACTCCAGTGCTAATCTTTTCCTGAAGATACAACATATAAAGCCTCATCCTTCAAGACCTGAATTCCAAATTATCTCCTCTCTGAAGATTTCTGTCTTCCTTCTGACAGAACCAATTCCCCCTCTGTGCTACACACAGCTCCTGTTAACAGAGACACCACTGCATTGTGGTTGGGATTGAGAGCTGTCTCCTGTGTTCCTTCAACTAGGTTTTGAACTCTTTTAGAAGGGAATACTATATTCTTCATGGTTTCCACAGGGTTTTGTACAGTCCCTGGATCTTCTCAGGCAAGTTTTTTCCCTTCTTCTTCAAAGCCAAGGGACTTTAAACCTTAAAATTTTACTTTAGTTTGTTAAGACATTTTGTGAAATGAAAGGCCCCTTGAATTTAAGTGACTAATGATATAAGTGACTATCATTTACAGTAGTTGGGAATTGTTTTATAATGTACATAACCTCTTAGTTTCCTATTAAGACCAGCATTTTCAAGAATGTCAGGCTATCCATTTTCTGGTGCAAAATGTTATTCCAGGTCAAAATTGTCATGTTTGTTGCTACCTAAAGGAATAAGATTAGATGGCTTACGAGGAATCCACCAGCCATGTAGAAAAGCCTCTGGACACAGAGAAGATAATGGTCACTTGGCTGAGTATATCTCAGGCTGCTATCATAAAGTAGATACAAACAAGATGAAAATTCATTCTCTTTCATATTTCAACACCCTTTTAGTAGTCTAGAGTGAGTAACAACACACCTTCTTGGTGGTAGAGTCCCAGGTACCATTGCTTTAATAAAACATGATTAGCATTTTGTGGTTTACATAGGTGGTCTGGTTTGCAAGAATTGTCTTATTCCAGAGACTCAAAATAGGGACAGAGAGGGGATGGCGACTAGAGTATATTCCCTTAAGATTATGACCCCACAAATTGTACACATCATTACAGCTGACTACCCCACTAACTAAACTTTAGTTTACATGGTCACACCAAGTTGCAAGGCAGGCTGGAAATATAATCTTTTATTCTGGGTGGCTACATGCAAAGCCCAAGGAATTGTATATTAAAGTAAGAAAAACTGAATACTTGGACAGAAGAAACAGTCTCCACTCAGCTGGCCTTTCTGACTTGTTTTAATATGGAAAGTCAATGACATAAGTTGCAGATTTTTGGAGATATTTCTTCATAGCAAGAGTATTAGTTACTTTTCTTATGGCTAAGACAAAATATCCAACCAGATACATCCTAAGGACTATTTTGGCTCACAGCTCAGAGGTTACTTGTCTATCCTGTAGGAAAGGCAGTGGGCATGTGTGGTGGCTTGTTACTTTGTAGCTGCAGTCAGGAAGCAGAGACCTCTGGCCTAAACTAGGGTGACATAACCCTCCAGCCCAGCGCTACAGGTCTTTGCTGGCTAGCTCCCATATCCAAAAGTTTCTACAATCTCTCAAAATAGGACCACCATCTTGGTACATAATGTTTAAATATCTGAGCCTGTTGGGGACATTTCACATTCAAACCCCAATGGCAGGTTAGCTTTTCTACCTAAATTTATAATATGTGAAATGAGTCTGTTACATTGGCAATGATGATGAAATTGATTAGGTGTTTCCATTCACAATAATGTTCTGGGCTGCATTGTCATGCAGACATTAAGGACAGGGCAGCTGCTATACTTTTAAACCATTTGTGGATGTAGAGATAGAAGCCAGTACAACTTTATTCTTAAAATTGTTGTCAGATACCCACTAAGTAGTCCCTGTCATTAATAACCAGAATGTAAAGAAGATGGGGATTTCACAAGGGAAAACAGTTCAGGCTGTTTTTCTTGCAGTCCTGCTGAGTATTAGTTTTCATTTCTCAAGATTCAGAAAATATTTTGTTCAGCTTCCCAAAAAAAGAATAAAATTGACCCCTCTGCTACCTCACTTCCTGACGTCCTCTACCGAGCTTCTGCATGGCCTTCCTTTCCTCTAAGAAGCTGGCACTCTAGTTGCACTGTTTACCCAAACTCTGACCTAGGAATGCTGTCTACTAGCTCCGGACTCATTTCGTATCTTGTAACTGTTTAAATGTTACCATCTGGCACTAGTCTCTTAGCTGTGAAAGGAGATGGGCACTGTTCATTCACCAGTTTATCCTCTCTATCCAGTGCACAGCACCCGAATATGCACTTGTTAAATAAGTGCATCTGACAAGTGTGAGAATTGATGGATGTAATTAAAGGGAGGAAAAGTTAGCAAGGAAACAGAAAAGCTGGGAGAGATCTCAAGGGCCAGCAGTCATAGCTACTTGAGAAGCTGAGGCAGGAGGATTGCTGAGGCCTAGTATTCCAAGGGACAGCTAAGTGAGACCTGTTCTAAAAAGAAGGTAGTGGTGACGGGGGACAAATAAAACTGGAGCTCCATTTGATTGCATTATGTTGATCTGTTTATAATTCTGCCTGATCTACCCAAATGTCGGAGCCTTCAGAATAGAGGTCTAGAAGGGTTTGTCTCTCCAGTACCTACTTGCTTACCATAATGGTCATTCCTTCTGGTATCCAAGTCCCCACAGTTTATGGTAGGGAGCAGAGGAGACTAGGGTGAGGTGGATGTGGCTGCATTCTGTGTTGGCTTGCTGGTATGCTGACTAAGGTGACAGTCCCATTTCCTCCCCAAGGTCAGTTCAGAAATGACCTGGGAAGGCCCCAAGAGGCTTAGGAAGAGATCGAGTAATGCTTCAGCCATGTACTGTATTCTATCATTCACAAAGTAAATTTCCAGGCTATTATCTGAACTTCTGAATATTACTAATTAAGGAAAATTAATTCAGGCTGGATGTGGTAGCTCACTCCTTTAATCTCAGCACTCAGGAGGCAGAGGCAGAAGGAGAGGCGGATGGATCTCTGTGAGTTAAGTGCAGTCTGGTCTACATAGTGAGTTCCAGGACAGCCAGTGCTATGTAGAGAGAGACCCTGTCTCAAAACAAACAAACACAAAAAGATTGCCCAGTATTTTTAGAAAAAATACATATTCTGCTTATGCTTTTTTTATATTGTAGGTTTTTGAATGATATTTGAGTAAGCATGCTTTTATTTGGCTGTTATTTAATTTAAATTTAAGTATTAAATGACACTTGTTTAGATTTAGATTTATTTTTAATTATGTGTGTCTTTGTGTAGATAAATGCCCATGAGTACAGGTGCTTAAGGAGGTCAGAGCCATTGGAGCTCCCTGGAGTGGGAGCTACAAGTAGTGGCGGGCCACCCAGGATGGGTTCTGGGGACTGAACTTGGATCTTCTGCAAGAACAATATGTGTCCCTAATTTCAGAGTCATCTCTCCTGCCATTTTTATTATGGTGTATTCTGTTAATATCTTCAGCACTGAAGGATCATTCCCAAGGATCATTCCCAACTGAACAAAATTGCTCTGTGAAAGAAAGTGAAGGTAGCATTCGGTGACAGAAGGCTCGGAAGGGGCAGGTATGTGCCATGTAGAGAGAAGTGAGGCAGAGGGCAGTGGAAAACAGCACTATTATAAACCCACAGTTTCACTGTTTGATTATTAATGACTTAAGAAAGAAGTTCTAGGTCAGAAGCTGGAAGGATTCCATATATGCTGCAGGACTACAAAGCAAGAACTAGAGGCCTTTAAATCCTCCAGGACAATGCTCCCATTTAAAGGATGAGAAAGCCTAAGTGGCAAGCAAGTGGAGAAAGCCCAAGGCACCTTAAGTGGCAGCTCTCTTACATGCTGGTTAAGTGCTTCCATATACTGTAATTATGCCATCCATGGAGGTAAATTGAAAGGTGACAGTGTTCTGAATCATTCATTGATCTCTTTCTCTTTACACATGTTCTGAGAGGGAAGGAAATTGAAGCATAGGCAAATCCAATGTGAATCCTGTTCGTGGTACTTTTTCAGTCAGTGTAGGATCAATGTCTATAGAGTCAATGCTAGAGAAAATGGACAAGACTGTTAAGTACATAGTTGTACAAACTCACCAAATGGCTTGAATGTTAAAATGCTGTTCAGTCTTGTCACCAGTACAAGGGAAAAGTAAATCTAGTACTATTTTAGGTCTATTTGAACAATTTACATTTTTTTGTATTAAGTGAATTTGTACACCCAATGTTTTTGTCTCTAAAGACAGGAAACTTAAAAACTTGAAGCAAGCTAAACTGTATCTTACTACATTTTTAATGTAATTAAAATATTTGACATATTTAATCTTATATATTTAGGAAATAAAATTTATTTATTTTCTAATAATATTTACTCTTAAGTGGAAAAGTTATTTACTCTAAAAGTGATTTAAATGTTTCTATATTTGTTAGGGCACCCTATGAGTTTCTTATATCCCAATTCACATGCCGGTGGAATCCCATGGAGATGGCTAAAATATGCAGCCATTGTTGGGGGGAAGGGATCATTTATCTGCAGTCAGCAAAATGTGAAACCCCAGAGTAAACTGAAATTGGAGCTATGCCTGTCTGTAGTCCACATGGTCTGTGGCAAACATGCACAATGGTTGTGTGTGCTGCACTGCACAGGCAGCAACATTTGCATGGCTGATGGGAAGCTTTATTATGCACAAACTCTCCATACTAACTTTCTTGAATAAAAGGCATTTCTTCTAACTGCGGACATAGGGTGAAACACGGGCTGTGGGGACTCACTGTTTCATGTCAGCAGATGTTTTTAACTTTGTGGTGGATTTACTGTACACCCCCATCTAAATCCCAGAACTCTAACAAAATGAGGAAATAAACCAAAAATTTCTGATTTCATTAATGTGGGTCTCATTTTATTCTTCCAAGTGTCTGGCTTAATCATTTGATTGAAGTGGAGATGGGGAATACAGTTGATTTATTTCACCAGCCTTTTCAGGGTATATTAGGGTGTACTTAGCATTATAGGAGAAGCTAAGGGCTCAAAGATAGCAACTGCTTGATATCTCCCTCCTCCCTCACCTCCCTCCCTCCCTCCCTCCCTCCCTCCCTCCCTCCCTCCTTCCTTCCTTCCTCCCTCCCTCCCTCCCTCCCTCTTCCTTCCTTCCTTCCTTCCTTCCTTCCTTCCTTCCTTCCTTCCTTCCTTCCTTCCTTTCTTCCTTCCTCCCTCCCTCCCTCCCTCTTCCTTCCTTCCTTCCTTCCTTCCTTCCTTCCTTCCTCCCTCCTCCCTCCTTCCTTCCTTCCTTCCTTCCTTCCTTCCTTCCTTCCTTCCTTCCTTCCTTCCTTCCTTCCTTCCTTCCTTCTTTCTTTCTTTCTTTCTTTTTCAAGACAGAGTTTCTCTGTTGTAAGTCTGGCTGTCCTGGAACTCACTCTGTAGACCAGGCTGGCCTCAAACTCACAGAGATCCGCTTGCCTCTGCCTCCTGAACGCTGAATGTGCCACCTCTGCCCAACTGACATTTTTCTTTGGGTGTATCATGCATGCCACGGCACTACGTGGAAATCAGAGGCTAAGCTTGGCTGTCAGCCCTCACCTTCTACCTTGTTTGAGCCAAGATTTCCTGTTGTTCACCACTATATACACCAAGCCATCTGGCTCTGTGCTGTCATGGATCCTCCTTCTCCTTAGACCCCCCACCCCCATCATGCTATAGAAAAGGTGAGATTACAGATGCAGTGCTACCACATCTGGCTTCACGTGGGTTCTAGGGATCAGAGCTTTGGTCCTCATATTTGCTCAGCGAATGCTTTATCCACTGAACCATCTTCCCAGCCCAGCGTTTTGGCTGTTGATTCTACCATGTCCATCTGCTCTTACTGAGACATTTGCAGTCACTGTAATATCAGTTTCTTTGTGTGTGATTAATATTTTAAATTGCTCTTCAGACTTTTGTGTATATGGTCCTTTTCTCTTCTTTCTTTTTTTATTTTTAATGAAAATTTGTAGTTTTATGATGTTTAAGTCTGGATTTTTTTTTTTAACATTCACTCTGCTTGGTATATATTGTATATCCTGTATCTGGTGATTTATGCTTTTAATCAGTCCTGGAAATTCACATCTATTATCTTATCCAGTGAGTTTCTTCTCTATATTTTAAATTCTGGAACTCCAATTAGATTATCTTTTAGGAGTGACATGCTGGCTCAGCTGGACAAGTCACTTAAAAGGCCACAGAAAAATCTGAATAAAATTTGAAAGATTGAAGTCACAATGACTTGAAAATCAGTAACAGAAGATATTTTGGAAAATTAACAAATATGTGGAAATTAGACAACATGCTCCTGAACAATGAATGGGTAAAAAAATTGTTTGAGACAAATAAAATTGAGCAAACAACATAATAAAATTTATAAGATACAGCAAAAAGCAGTCCTCAGAGGAAATTTTATAGTAATAAACCCCTATAAATCAAATAGTTCTGGATCTTGGCATTCTTCTTATCTAATTCACCTTAGTGACCTCTCTCAGTAGCTTTTTCTCATTTTTTCTTAGGAAATAGAGCCTAAGGCAACATTTATATAGAACTACTTTAAAGGGTAATCCCAATGTTACCAGAGCCAGGGAAAAGGAAAGTAAGAGAGGAAGGGAAAGAAAGCAGATCTCACGCTTACATTGCTGAGCTTTCGTCGTTGTACAAGGAACACCTCTAGTTGTTCAGCCATGAAGGAAGCATGAAGAGACTCTACATGTTATTGTTGTTCCTGCCAAGGGCAGAGGCTGTGTTGGGAATTCATCATCCAGTTCATGCCTGTCTCCCCACGGTCTCACTGTTTTTAAAGTTTGTCACAGGAACTGTTAACTATCCTTACTTGCAGCTGGATCCTCTGGTGCCTATTTGTGGCATGAAGAAAGTCAGAGGCTCCATGGGATCAGTTGGGTTGGACATAAGCACTGGGCTTCTTGGTTTGTACTGTGGTGGATATTATATGTCAATGTCAAAGTTGCCCCCCAGGCAGCCTGAAGGAGTTGGCAGTGCAGTACTTCATTGGCTGAGGCATCCCATTAACAAAGGGCCAGGTCTTGGTGGGGGAGGGGCTGGAGGGTAGTGGGCAGGTAAATCACTAGGGGTGTACATACATCCAGTTCACCAGCCCTCTCTAATAGAAGCCTCCCTTTGGAGAGGAAGGTCATAAAATAGTAATAAGGTAGTGCTAAAACAATCACGCACTTTAAAGTTGAGGGCTCATCTTATTCATTTTCCAGAAGAGCCTGGTGAAGTGTGGGATGCTGTGCAAGGACTTGAGACCCAGAGATTTAAATGCTTTGCTGAATTATATATTAAATGCTTTGCTTACATTATAGCCCTTGGTACCATTCCTTTATGGAAATAGGAAATCTACCTTCTAAATTTACGCCGGTGCACTTTAAAATTAGAACAATTCTAAGAGCCCTTCAGTTAATTTCTGTAAAATCTAATTTGAGGAAACCCAGAAATATTTTCTGTGCCAAAGTGCTTCCTAGCTACCATTAAATCAGAAATTCAGCCACGGAGGAGTCATCTTGCTTCCTCTCAGGCTGTCTCTCCTCTTTTTAAATGTGGTTTCCTCATGGAAGAGTTCAGCCTTCTAGACATTCGTGTCTTAGAGGAGGAACTACTTGATTTGCTGAGTCCAGGAAGAAGCTAATGAGTTCTGAGTGGGAACCAGAAAGAAGCAAAGTTAGAAATGGAAAGCAGAGACCACAGGCAAATCTGCCGACTTCATGGTTTGCTTCTGGCTCTGTTCCATCATCCAGTGGAGAACATTCCGAAACAGTTTAACAAGCTGATCTAGACTGCAGCGCTGCTCATTGCACTATTCATAAAGGGCTGGGAGTCGTGGATGTAAGGGGCAGTGCTTTGTCACCGAGCAGTGTTTCTGTTCTGCTCCGCACCCTCCTGAGGGAGCCTGAGGTTGTGGCCACTTAAGGGCCCATTCTCTTCGCTTTCAGTTTCCAAGGTAACAGCTTCCCTGTTGCTCCTTTTCACCAGCTGTTTTCCCATCACATTTGATCTCTTCGTTCACCCCTGAATCCTGGAAGTCAGAATGTACATGGGCTGAAGAATTCAATATCATGTTCTTCATAGAGATAGCTGACGTGTGTTTTTATGTTTTTAAATAGCTCTTGGGTTGTCAAAACTAAGAATCATTTCATTTCTGTTGCTTTCTAAGAGTTATGGATTGTTGCTTGGAAAGTTTGAAAAGCAAGCAAAGGGAGAGATGGAGAGATGGCTAGAGGTTAAGAGCACTGGGTTTGATTCCCAGCACCCACATGGTGGCTCTCAGCCACTCCAGTTCCAGGGGATCTGTTGTCCTCTTTCTGGCCTCTGTGGGCCTACATGCATTTGGTATACAGATATACACACAAGCAAAAGACTTACATACATTAAATGAATGAATGAATGAATAAATAAGTTGAAAGTCAAGCAAGGAAAGAAGGAGATGAAACAGGCTTTAAGCTCATGCACTCCTACTGTGGGATATTTTGTAATTGGAACAGAATCCTCCAATAGTTCAAGCCAAGCGTGGACACATTGAGCTGGTACCGATTGCAAGAGTATGATTTACATTTTCTTAGTGAGGCTTTGGAAAGCCCAACACTGGCCTGTTTCTATTATTTGTATTGGTTCCCTTGATGATAGATAAACAGGCCTAACCTGGGGCCAACAGTTCCAGCAGGAAATTTAGTCACGGATAGTTGCATTTTAAAAACTCCAGTTCTGAGAGGCTGCTCCATCATGGTAATAGATTGATGATGACATGACACAGAGCTCTTAAATCATTAAGGTGGCCAGATAGAGTCAAATGGTGGCAGTTTTGTTGGACGCACACTTCCCAACTCCCTGTGGTGCTCTGTGGTGCTCTCAGAAGTCACTTGCCCCTCATTTCATGCAGCTTAAGGCCCTGCTGGCCTGTTTACAGAAAACAGCCTCCTAACCGGACAGCTCCACCTGAAGCACAGCATAACATCATTTCCCAAGAGGAGAAAACGTTACAAAACCATGTCTATCCTCCCTTGAAACATCTGTGTGTTTTACACTGAACAGCCATTGAAATTGTTCTTCCCATCTTTCCCCCAGATTAGGGCCTTTCCCTGCTCCCTCAGCCAGAGGAACAAGTGCCCCAATGAGATTACTTGATGAAACCTGCGAACGTTTTATGTTTTCCCACTCTTGCTTTGGATACATGCTAATTTGTAATAAGAACTCTAAGTGGATAGCTTTCTTCTCCCCAGGATGCAGGAAGCGTGGCCTGGTGTAATGACATTTTTAAAAACGTATTGAAGTAAAATATAATACAGAAAAGTACAGCTTGATGATTTTTTACTAAGCAAAGACAGCTGTGTAATCACTACCCAGATCGGCCTGGAAGATTATCAGCAGCCCTGGAAGGCCTGCCTCTACCCCCTGCTCACTCCATCTTATCATGGGGTAGGGAAATTCTAAAAACGATTTCTTTTCCATGGTTTCTATGATTTACATACAGGAGATAATATGTTATTTTTCTGACTTTTTATGTAGTGTTTTATTTTTGGGATTTATCATGGATCATTCATTCTCACGGATCATTCATTCTCACTGTTCTGTTGTATTCCATCTTAGATTTTTTCTCAGGGGCATTTTATGGTGTGAGTTGCCATCTTAATTAGTTAATTATTCTATTTATTTTAAGGCAGAGTCTCACTATATATTCCTGGCTGTCCTAGAACTCACTGTGTAGACCAGGACAGCCTCCAAGTACAGAGACCCTCCTGTACCCGCCTCCGCAGCATGGGGATTAAAAGTATATGCCACCATACTCAGCTCTGGGCATTTGAATAGGCAAGAAAGCTTGTGGAACCTGTTTTTACAACCACGAAGACATCACTGTTTCTCAGTCCCTCAGAATCATTCATTCTGCAGGCGCAAAAAGACAGTTAGTTCCAGATCCCCCAAATAGAGGTTAAATGTAGGCAAACATGCTGTGAGATCGCCCTCCCTGTGTTGTATCTGCTTTTCGCTCTGCCGCACCTTCTGTCCACTACCCTTTACTTCCTATTGCTCGTGCTCTAGCCCTGGACTTAGAAACATCTCCCTTTCTAAACATTCTTTCCTGCCTGCCATTTCTTCCGAACCACCTCCTTCTATGATCTTTTGTGTAAAAATCTTAGTTCTAAAGCCTTCTCCATTATCAGCCCACCAGCACACTGAGCTGTTGTGAAAGTCAAGGTGTTTCCCAGTCCAGAGGTGACACCACCTTCACTGTTCCTGCCTTGGCTCAAGCCTCACTGTTTCTCATTTGCATTGTTGAATTTGCCTGTCTTCCTCCTTCTACCCCATGTTTCCATGCTCCATTCCCTTCAGCACACCCTGAATGATAATCTTTAAAACAGACCAGATCACAGCAATTCTCTGCTCAAAATCCCTGTGAATTCTCAGAAGAAAAGCAAAAGTTCTAGCAACCAGCTGCCTAAGCAGTCCTGAGGGATCTGCTCTTTCTGCCTCATCTCTCACCATCCTTCCATTTCCCTGCCTACAAGCCCTGAGCCTGTCCAAACAACTTTTGCTTCGTTTGTATGACTCTCATCCTGCTTCTTCCCATCTCAAGCCAGTGCCATAGTTCCAGTCTACCACATTTAAATTAGTTTCTTTTAGAGACCATTGCTCTCCTGTTTTCTGACTTTGGAATTGAGTTCCTTTTTGTGCATATCTCTTCAGTGCATTACATTCTTTTTTCTCATAGAGGTAAGCATACAGTGAACACCGTGTCTTTATTTATTTACTTATTCATTGTGTGTATGTGTGTGAGGGGGGGGTGTTAGAGGGAGGGGGAGATGAGACTGTACAATGACACACTTGTAGAGGACAGAACACAACTTATAGGAATCAGTTTCTCGTTTTACTATGTAGGTTCAAGGGATCAAGCGTAGGCCATCAGGCTTGGGAGCAAGTACCATTACATGCCGAGTCATCTCGCTGACTTGACACATAGAATCCTGTGCTGTTTGTACAGCGCATGCTATATGCTGCAGTGTGATAGGACTCTGACCAGTTTTATCTATGTCCGAGGCACTTTTGTGGGAGACTCAAAATGCCTGTAACTAGGACTAGGGAGTGAGGTAAGCATGGCTTAGTCACAGCCTATTTTAATGTTTGTGTCTAGAATTACCTTGAATAAGATTCTACAGCTGGTCATGTACCTAGAGCCAAGAGGGTTACACACATCCACTGCTGCTGGTACCTTTATGATTTATCTATTGTCTCATCAGTTGGACTCCCTTGACATTTTATTTTAGCTAAAATCATTGGTATAACCTTTCCTTTCCCAAGAGTCTAGATTCCCCTTTCCCATAAACTGCTCTCTCTCCGGGAGCACTGGTGAAGAAATGTGTTCCGGACAGTCGTGGGCTAGATCCCAGGTCAGGGCCAGGAGGAGGCCAGGCAGTAAAGTGCTTGTTGCACAAGCATGAGGGTCTGAGTTTGGATACCCATGACCCATGTAAAGAGCTGGCCATCCTTCTAATTCCACTACTGGGGAGGCAGAGACAGTAGCATCCCTAGAACTTTGCTAGTTAGTCAATCTGGCCAATCAGCAAGTTCTAAATTGAGAGACCCTGTTTGAAAACAATTGAGTGGAGAGAGCTTAAGGAAGACTATGTCAAGTTCTTGCCACCAAGTACACATGCACCAGTACACAAATATGCACACACACACAGATAAATACCATGCATTCCCCACACACAAGCTTACCAGCTCATCCATTCACTACCCGAAATCTTTACAGAGTAACATCTCTTAACCTGAATTTCTTCTGAAATAATAATAATAACTTTGATATAGGGCAGTTAAGAGGAGTGAGATAGTTTACAATTGTATGCTTACTTTATGTTTTTTTTTTTCCTCTTAAAAGGGAACTGGAGATGGGTAATGAAATTCAGGGTAAAAGGAACTAGGAAGACATAAAAACTTCTCTGGGATCATAAACTGAACACATTTAACTTAAAACCAGGGTTTTTTTAAGTTGATCTTGAGACCAAATGAAGAAAAGGGAAGCGCACATTCTATACAGAGATAAAAGCACATGCAGTCACAGAGAGGCAAATGGAAATGGTTCAGAAGGTTAAGCTACAATCCGTGAGGAAAGATTTATGATGAATGGAGCTGCACAGTTAATTAGGGCCAAGAAGGTAAAAAGACATGCATGCCATTAAATAATTCTAAGTAAGTCCTGTTTTTATTCTAGAGTGAATAGATTGTGGGGATAGAGAAGAAGTATATAAAATCATCAGGACTTACTGACTGATTTGATGTGGCTGGGACAAGGGAGAACTCCAGTACAGTCTAAACTTCTAACTCGATCACCTGGGAGGATGATGGAACCACACAACAGCATACGCTGCAGAGCGTGAGGAGCAGGTTGGAAGGCGCATTTAACTCAAAACCAGAGGTTAGAGATGGTAATGCTTGAGTTGGATCTTGAGACCAAATGGAAAAAAGGGAAAAGTATGTTCTATACAAAGAGAGCCATACACAAACACAGGGACAAATAGAAATGGCTCAGAAGTTTTAAACTACAATCTAAGAGGGGAAGATTTTAGCTGTAAATCTGTTGAATGAAATTTGCTGGTTACATGTCCAAATGGGGAAATCCAATAGGCTGTTGGCTGAGTTTGGAGCAAGAGAGAGAATTTGAGTAGAGCCTATGCATTTATTAATTTTAATAATTAGCAGTCAAGGTAGCGTGCTGAACTAACAGATGCCATGCAGTGACTTGAGCAGGAGTCTTCACTTCACTTCTGTGCTATAGCCTAGGAAGAGTTGAGTGGCCCACTGTTGATGCCTTTCAAATGATGTGATCCATGGATGAGCAAAGAGCTTTGAAATCGACCTGGTAACCTGTGAGAGGGACAGCCTTATCAGACTTTAGCAAGAGTACCAAGCCATTTACAGATGCATTGCATTTGAGGAATTCTGACCCATCTTCTTTTTATTGCTTGTCCCTCCTCTCTAAATCATGGTCACAGCTGGCTTACCATTTAAGCTATGGGGAAGGGAAAAAGAATGGAAAAGTATGAATTTTCCTTAGAGTGTAACTCAAATTATTACACACAATATTTACTGTGTTAGTTGTTAAAACAAAAAGTTTAAAATTTTCATTTGTTAACTTTAAAATTAGAAGTCCTGTAGTGGTATGCACCTTTAGTCTCAGCACTCAGGAGACAGACATAGGTGGATCTCTAAGTTTGAGACAAGCCTGATCTACAGAGGGAGTTCCAGGACAGCTAGAGTTACATAATAGAAAGACTCTGTCTCAAAAAAGGGGGGGGTCCATTATATACTAGTATAAATAACATGCTTTATAGAACATAACTATTTTTTTAAACAACAGCAACAGAAAAGAGTGAGAATGGTATTGGTTTGTTTTCGAATTTTTAAATCTCTGCTGATAGAAACCAGCCATTTGTCCCTGTTTCCAGGCTGCCAGTTGCTGCTTTCCAGAGAGTGTAAGAAGAAACTCCTCAGAGAAGGAATGTTTTGACAGCTTTTCCAGATGATTGTAGATATTATTTTTGATACCGTATTTAACTCTGCAAGTACTGATTTCTTAAAGTCATACTGTAGAATTGGAAAATATATCAAAGAGCTGTTAGTATTCTTTTATTTTAAAGGCACTGTCCTATATTTTGCATGGATTTTTTTTCTTCTATGCCTGATTTTAGAAGCTTTGGTTCACTAAAAGTTACAGACTTTACAAGTGTTCATACATTTTACTGTGCAATTTTGAAAAACAGTTCACATTTTAATGCCACTGCTGCTTTTATTAGAAAAATCTGTAAGAATCGAGAATCTGGCAGTAGTAAATAGGTGTTTTCCAAAATTTGAAGTTTTGCTTAGATGCCAAGATTTTATCAGTTGTTTTCCTTGACGGGCCAAGCTCATTTTGTTGTTTTTCTCCTCAATACATGGCCTTACTATATAGCCCAGCTGGCCTCGTACTGTACTTGCTGGGTATCTTATATAGGTTTTCGATTTGCGTTCTTCCTGCCTCAACCTCCTGGGTACTGGAATTATGGGCATCTGCCACCATAATTGCACTTGATTATTTGTTTGCCAAATGCCCCAGTCATAATAATTGCTATTTCTTTGTTATTACTTAAAGGAACAATGGCATTATACAAGACCAGTAATTAGTTCAGTTCCCACTTCATCATTTGCAAAGTGCTTTTCCTAGAGAAAAATCATTGTACAGAAGAAGAGCTGGCTTATGCATCATTTTCATTTTGTCATATGCACTGTTAAGAATATGGTTGAAGTCTCTCCTCTTCCTTCCCTCCATTCCCCCACTTCCTGCCTGACTTCCTGGCCAAACTCTGTCAAAGGAATCCTTAAGTGAAACTGTTCTTGTTGTTGTTGTTTTCAGGGCTAGAGATCAGACTGGAGTCATAAGAGCTCCACCACAGAGCTACACACCTATTCCTCTCTTTTGTTTTTAACCCCAGTTATAAGCACACAGCCTGGTAGTAAATAGCATAGTGACTGTCTTAGTCACTGTTCTATTGCTGGGAAGAAACCCCATGACCAAGGCATCTCTTAGGAAAGAAAGCATTTGACTGGGGCTTGCTTACAGTTTCAGAGGGTTAGTCCATTATCACCATAGCGGGAGCAACATGCATGGTGCTAGGGCAGTAACTAAGAGCTACATCCAAGGCAGCAGGCAGAGAAAGACTGGGCCTGGTATGAGTTTTTGAAACCTCAAAGCCTACCCCCCATTGACACACCTCCTCCCAACAAGACAACACCTTCTCCAATAAAGTCACACCTCCTCCAACATGGCCACACCTTCTAATCCTTCTTAAGCAGTTCACCAACTGGGGACTAAGAATACATGAGGCTATGGGGACATTCTCATTCAAACCACTACAGTGACTAATATTGTAGTTAGGAGATCTGCCCCTGATATGTTAAAATTATTGGCAATTTTAACTCACTGTACATTTATGCAGTTAGTGCCAGTGTGCACCCAAAGAATAAGGCAAGGAATGCCTTGGTTTTATCTTAAAAGAACCTGGTCCTCTTGAAAGGGTCTCTGGGATCTCAGGAGTCTCTAGATCCCACTTAGAAAGCCTCTGCCCTTTCTACTATATCATATATAATCATGCACCTGATGAATGCTGGCTTCCAAGACTTCATGATTCAGGGCTCACTAGTAATAGGCAAGTTACATAGTAAGTTTTAATTCTGATGTCACTCTGTGCCTTTCCTTTTTAATAACGTCCCTGAAGACCCTCACTGGTCTCCTAAGGATAGAGATGAAATGAATATCACTGAGGTATCTATTCATGCTGGCTCTTGCTTATTACCTAATCAGTTGACAATTATTTTATTGGTTCCTATGTTTTAGTTCATTTTGTGCTAATACAATGGAATAATTATCTCTGGGTAACATAATGAATAGAGTTTGATACAGGTTCCAAATTCTGGAGTCTGCAAATTCTGATACCAAGACATTAACATCTGTCTAGGGCCTTCTAAGTGCATCATTCTGTGATAGAAGGTGGAAGAGCCGAGAGTGAGCCTTAATAATGGCATCAGTCTTCTTGAAGGGTTCACCCTTACAACCTTTTAAAGGTTAGTACTTATATATTGGCAATGAAATTTCAGCATGCATTTTAGAGAGGACAACATTTGAACTTTCATATCTTAGCGGAAGCAAGTTTCTCAGTGAGAGCTAGTTGTTCTAATATAGAGCTTCTTTTTCTATCTCACAGGCAGTTTGCATTAATTCCCTATTGCTGCTGTAGCCATGGACCACAAACTTCAAAACACACATTTATTACTTTGTAATTCTGGAGATCTTGCTGAGTTAGCATCAGAATGTTATCAGGGTTATATTTCTCTTCAGAGGTCATAGGGAAGATTTGTTTCCTTGTCCTTTCCAGTTTCCATGGGCCTATTCATTGGCTTCTGGTTTCTTTCCTCGTTCTTCAGGGGCAGTATTGTTGCATCTCTCCATCATCTCGTCTCTGACCACAGCTGGGAAAGTTCCCTACCTTTAATAACTCCTGTGGTTAGGTTGGATCTACTCAGATAATATGAGATCATTGCCTCATCTCAAGATCTGTAGTGTAAGAGTCTGACCTTAAAATGTCCTCCACAGGCTTTTGTTTTTCATGGAGGCCCAAGCTAGTGATGCTAGTTTGAAAGATGTGGACCCTTTAGGAGATAGAGCCTGGTTGGCAGAAGTCACTAGGTGACTTTCAGAGGGTGGGCATCTGAAAGTTGTAACTGCCATGTATTCCAACCTGCCTTTGAGACTTCTTGTCTGCTTAGTATTACTATCCTATAGCACAAGCTCCCACTCTCACTGAGTGGCTGTTTCTGCTACTATGTCTTCTCCTATGTGATAAGCAGAAATATGGTTAAAAGCACGAGCCAAAAAGAATGTTCACAACCTTAAGTTGCTTTTGTCACAGCAATATGAAAAGAGATTACAAGAAGAAATTTGGTAACAGGAAGGCAGGGTTGCTGCTGGGATATACTTGACCGTATGGTTTTATGTAGGCCTTTGGACCTGGTTTTCAGAAGAATCGTGGAGGAGTTTTGAGATACAGGCTAGAGAAGCTCCAGGATGCTATAAGTTTTCCTTTGTTAAGATTTATGTGCGTGTGTGTGTGTGTGTGTGTGTGTGTGTGTGAGAGAGAGAGAGAGAGAGAGAGAGAGAGAGAGAGAGAGTTGTGTATAAGAGAGCGATTTGTGTGTGGGAGAGTTGTGTGTGTGCGTTTGCGTGTGTGCCAGTGCCTGAGAAGGCCATTAGATGACACTTCATTCCTTAGAACTGTAGTTACAGGTGGTTGTGAGCCGTCAGATACGGGTGCTTGGAACCAAACTTAGGTTCTCTGGAAAAGCAGCAGTGTTCCTAAACCACAGAGTCATTTCTTCATCCCAGAAAGCTCTTATTAATGGGCTGTTCTGATGGGTGTCCAGAAGATCAAACTACCAATAGAAACACAGAGTAAAGATTGCTCATGAGGTTTCAAGTGGGAATGAGGACCCTATTGGGGACTGGGCTACAGTTCTGTTACCTTCTGGCAAATAATCTGGCCATATTTTGCCCATGTCCTGAAAATTTGAGTAAGACCACATTGAAAAATACTGAACTAATTTATTTAGCAAATAAAAATTTCCAAACATGATATTCATGTTGTGGCATGGTTACTCTTTGCTACTTTTTGCCTGGCTTATAGTAAGAGTCTGGAGCAAAAGCAGAAAAGAAAGATTTGAAAAACAACCCACCTGGCAAGCAAAGGAATATAAATATAATGACAGTTGTGGGTAGGGAGGGCTCAGATAATAAATTATAACTTTGAGGCTTTAGTTCCATCAGAGACATGTGCACTATGCACTTTGCACTGGGGCAATAGAAAACGTTTCTTAAGGGTGAGACCTCACACTGAAAGCCCTAGGCTGCTGGGTACTTGTGCACCCAGCTGGACCTTGGGGAGTGTTTGTCTAGGAAGCCCTTTTCCTTCGGGAACCAAGCATAGAAGTTTATGGTTCAAACCCAAAATGTCCCTAACAGACCCATGGTTCAGATCTAGATCATCAGCTTCTGTCATTATTTTGAAAGCAGTGGAGCTTTTAAGAAGCTCCAGCCTCATTAGCAGAAGTATGTCACAGCTTATACCTGCCCCTGGTTCTCTCCTTTCCATCTGCCACAGTGTGAGCAGCCTTTGCCTCAGGCTGCTGCCACAACTGTGCTCCTGCTGCCGTGCTTTCTCAGAAATGATGCGTTGAACTATAAGCTGAAACAAACTACTCCTCTCTTCTGCTGTTTCTGGAATGTATTTTGACCACAGTAATGAAAGTAACTAACACATAGCCTTCGTCACATTTGGAAAGTCTCTCTGCCATGTATGGTAACATAGTCACAGACTCCAGGAAATGGGGCATTCTTCTGCCCATCCTACCTACTTGGTGGATGTACATGAAATACTTATTGAAGGGAGGATCCTACCTTATAATTTATTTCTTAGAACTTTTTCTTCCTTCATATTGGACACTGGCTCTTTAAAACCCAGCTGACATGTGTCTCTCTCTATAAGGATTTATGTGTTTCTAAAGCAAAAGCAGATACTTCTGTTAAGAACTTTCTTATGACATGGCTGTTCATTCCTCTTCCCACTCACCTCTGAGCCCCTTGTGTTCTTTGTTATGTAAAATAACTCTTAAAATTAATTAAGTAATGTACTTATTTGATATGTATATATATTTGATCAATAAATATGTGTTGATACATGAGCATATCGATGAATTATTTTACATTTTTGTATTCTGCCTGAGGTACACAAAAGGAAATTCAGAATTCTTCCAAGTTATTCAAAACAACATAAGTGGTTTTAATTATGACAAGTACTGTTTGGAGGCAGGCTGCATTTGAGCACTTTTCAAAGATCCCCATTGCAGGATCTCACCGGCTGCACTCACTGGCTGAGGTGGTTGCTGAGAGGCGTTCTCTAGTGGTATCTTGGAGTTCTACCAAGTGCCTGCAGGTCCTGCTCTCAGATGGGCAGGTGTGGGGCTAACCTGAACCAGCCTGCTGCCATATGGACTGTGGTCCTAATGTCAGAGCAGAGACTAGCTCCTGACTTCACAGTCAGCTTTTCTAAGTACAACATGCCTTCTAAAGGGAGCCTTTGTATGAAGCTTCTGGGGATTGAGTCAAGAATAACAGGAGCCCAGACTGCAGGAACAACAAAATGCTTTGTCACTCTGGGCACAGCTCAGGTTTGAGACCTCCTACTAGCAGGTCTTGCTTATGTAAAGGTGAATGGGAAACAATCCCAGTTACTTTACAAAGAAGCCATTTTTTAAAACCCTCCACTTAGGCCATGGTTTGCTGTGCTAGTCACTTTCAATAGCAGCATTTAGTAATATTTGATTTTCTTTGGCTTTTCACTGGTTGTTGAGGGGAGTCTCATGATAGGGTTTTACACTTGGTGCTTATAGGCTGCGCCTCCCTCCTGTGAGACTGCCAATGTCCTGATCCTAGAGCACGTGCCCTTCCCATACCAGCCTTCTTAACTAGTCCCTGTGCTTAGGAAAGGAGATCATAGGGTACTGGGTAGTGATAACAGAATAAGATGTCACATGTCAGGTGCTACCGTGTGGCTTACTTCTGTTATTAAGTTCACAGAACAACCTGGTAACGTATGGCTATTATTGTGTATTCTTCAATGATGTTAAATGTGTTCTGCAAAGTTAGCCCTCAGAAAACAGAGTCATCTTATGTCTAATTCTGTTTGAAGACTGTCCTATTGTGGGGGTTACTTCATTTTTAAAGCAGAGTAGCTGAAACAATTTTTCTAATGTTATATAAATGTGTGCCTGTGTAATGAGGCTACCTAATATTCAGGAATTTTTATTTTATTAATGGGGAAGTTGAGACTTGGAATGTTAGACAATTTCCCCAAGGTCATGCAGCCTGTGGCACAGATCCTTTATAATACCACCTTATCCACACACTCCGTTAGTCCTGCTGCAATTCTTTCTTTAACCTAGGGAGTCTGATCTTTTCTTTCTTGGGAGGAGAAGCAGGCATCAGAAAATGACCAACAGTCCTGGAGAGATGGCTCAGTGGTGAGATGCTGGCTGCTCTCTGGAGGACTTACGTTCTGTTCCCAGCACCTACGGCAGGTGGCTACCGTCACTTCTAGCTCCGGCTTCAGGGACTCCATCACCCTCTTTAAACAGGTTCTAGGGATTGAACTCAGATCCTCATGTTTGCAAGCCAAGCACTGTATTGACTGAGCCATCCCTCTAGCACTCGTTCAATCACATTTACATCTATATGAACTGATAGATATTTTTGTGTACTTTAGGTTATACAAAAATACTACTTTATTATTTTTAAATTATTCCAGTTGTGGTCAACTGGGAAATCTTGCAGTTTGCTCTTGTGCCCTTTTTTTGCATGTTTTTATTTTAAGCACTTTAAGATCTTTCAGGCTCATCCTGTATTTTCTTTCTATGTATCAGTCATCTCTTTGGAGATCCCTGGTTTCTTTTACCAAAGAAAGATATCAGAGACTAGGATCAGGATGTGTTCATTGCCATTGAGGAGTCGTGTTTTTAGATCATCCTAGGAACAGAGCTGAAACACACACATATAAGCTGACCTACTTCACACACATTCTCGTTGGGATTTCTGGACTTCTTCGTCTGTCTGTGGAAAAGCTACTCTTGTTTGAGCAGACTATATTTTACTGAGTAGGTACCGATAAGGGTATGACTTGCTGCCTTCTGCTCTCAGTAGGAAAGCAAATGGAGAGCATGTGATAATGTAGCTTTCTGCTCTGCCATCCTCTAGTCAGGTCATCTCATTCAGGCATGGAAAGAACCCTCTGATATTCAGGAACTACATTACAGAAGAGTGAGAACTGGAATTAGGTTTTCAGAATGGGATATTTTTATTTTCCCATAGTTCTCCTGTCATTGTAACTGGCCCCCATTCTTGGCTTTGTTATCAGTCAATCACTAAGTTCTTGGGAGGCTGGAAACAAATTTAAAATGTAATTTTGCTGGTGTGCACAATGGAATCATGCCATGTCTCCTAAAGAGAGATTCTTCTCTCTAGCATGTATCATAGACCAGAGACTTGGGAACACAGGCCTGAGAGGCAGACAGTAGCAAGTACATCTTTACAAACTATTGTCAGGCCCTGATTCACTTTTTAGACCCATCTGTTAAAAAGCTTTCTTCTCCAAGGGCAGAATCACAGGGCTCCTATAGGGTAGACATATTGTGTATATACCTGATTTTTAAAATGGGATGTGTGGCCATGCAAGAATCTGCTTCTTATCCAAGAAGCTGGCAGTGAAGTAAGAAACAAATAGTCAAGCTGCAGCCTTTGTGGCTCTGTTAACAGGCTAACCACATGACTCCTTTCTCTAAGTGACTCTGGGCACTTGGTATATGGGGAACCTTGAGGGCTCTGCCTCTGAGCAGCACAATAGCCCTAGGGTTCCTTCAAGCCTTTTTGCCCTTGGTATTTAAGGGGTGAATGTGCTTTTATTTGGAGAATCACCCTGTTACCATGTGCCAGTAAAGCTCTCTGTTCTTTTCTGTTCCTTTTGTACCCAATCCAAAGACTTCATACTTTATTTTTGTGTAATATGCCATAAACATATAATAATTATATTAGAGATAAATAGTAAAGGCTGTTTTTGTGTGAACAAAATAAAATTCTGAATCTTACTCTGACATGATCTCTCCAAACTTAGGTAGAAATGACTAGTAAAGCTCTTATGGGGTGGCTGTTTCCTTGGAATAACCTTCAGCTGTTTATTTCTTTCTGTTTAAAGAAAGTATTTCTCCAGTGCTTTCTCTGCCCCAGTGTCCCCTTGCTCACATGGCTTGTCCCATGTAAAAGAGTGAGTGGCCACACATGCAAATGTGCACTCCCTGGAGCCCCATCCCGCCTCCCTTTCCTGCTTCCTGGTCCTCTGTAGCGTTTACCACCATCTACTGCACCATAGCCTTTACGCTCTCAGCTTTTCAGTCGTGTTCTCCCCTATGACATAAACTATGAGAGTAGAGAATTTGCCTGCTCTATTTCCCAGGTGTAGAATAATGGAATGTAGTAGATGTTTAGGAAACACTTATAAATGCATGATATAAGTTTCAAGTTCCAATAATTTGGCTGTTAATTTGAATATAAATACTAGATCTATTTACCCAAAACTTCAAGATTTGTGCTGATGATGTGTAGTTCCTTGGTACGGTTACTCCAGCAATGCAGTGCTCTTATCACATGTACAAAATCCTGAAATTCTCTTCTAAGTGTTATTTAAGAAGTTGGTGGAAGAAATAAAACCTTTAAAAAAAAAAAAAACAAAAAAAACCTGAGGTGGTAGACGGAAGAGATGATTCAGTGGTTAGAGCACCAGCTGAACTTCCAGGACCTAGGTTTGATTCCCAGCACCCACATGGAAGCTCACATCATCCATCACTCCAATTCCTGGGAATCAAATGCCCTCTTCTGGCCACTGTGGGCACTGTGTGCACACGGTGCACATATGTAGCAAACACACATACACATAAAAATAAACGAAGAAAAAATAAAAATATTTTATTTAAAAATTTAAAAATTGTAGTAAATTACCTTCAGATTCACCAAAAGAAATCTTGAACCCATCCTCAGTGAAATTACCCAGTTTGAGCCATCATTCTGTTTGCCAGGTTTAGGAAGAAATGGCTTCTGTTTGCTACAAGATATTCTGACCAGTGTTTTCTATCATACAGCATATCAAAAGGAGATCCTGCAAGACAGGATTCCTTTAAAGGACTATGAACACTCATTTGAATATGTAGATTCCCTTAAAGGAGCATCAGCTATCATTTGAATAAGTAGATTCTGTAAAAGGAGCATTAGCATTCATTTGAATATATAGATTCTGCTAAAGGAATGTCAGTATTTGTTTGAACAGATAATCTGCCAGCTTTGTTTTTTAAATTGTATCACTTTATATTTTTGTTTAAGATTTCAAGTCTTTGAAGTGCTAAGTTTTCTTACAAAACTAAGTGGGGATCAAACCCAGGGCCTTGAGGTAAGCATTCTGCCACTGGGCTCCATCCCCAGCCTGTTGAATCCTTACATTTTATTTTTAAAAAATTCACAATTTTATTTGCTCAAGCCAAGGTAAGATCATTATCAAAGGGCCAGCAACTTCACTGGCCATTTTATGAAACATATTTTTTAGAAGAAAGGTTCTAATGGCAGACTTCTTACATCGTTCTATCCAGGATTAATAAGCACAGAAATGAAAGACAGTGTGGTCAATGAGTACCCTAAAGTCTTTACATGACAGTTTTGAACTAGTGTGGCACCCAAGTTCTGTCTTTGTGGAAGGCTGATGTATCTTCCTATCCTTGCTACTGTTTCAGAGCCTTGGGGATTCAGCCATGGCTGTTGTGCTAAGTCAGCTGCTGCCTATGATTAAGTCCCCAAGCCAGAGAACCAGTGATGACTACAGCCCCGAGGAACTGCTAATCCTCCTCATATACATTTACTCTGTCACCGGAGAGTTCACACTGGACAAAGACCTGGGAGAAGCTGAAGAAAAGGTGAAGAAAGCATTGGCCCATGTCTTCTCTGAGGAATCTGAGTTGTCACCTTTGCTGCAGAAAATCACAGGTGAGTGTGAAGCACCACATAGAGCACAAATCCTGAGAATACAGAAGCCAGGCTTCCCAATAAAGATTGTCACTGGAAGAGGGGATGTCTCCAGCCACCTGCAGGACCAGCCTGCCTTTCCCATAGTTGTTTTTCTAATAGCAGTAGTGGAATGGTCTGCTAAGTGCTTATCAGAATTCATGTTTGTTGAGGTCAAAGCCTTGGTAGAATAGCAGAATACTCAGAGAAAAATGGCGTTGTAAGGTCTTAAACACCATTGTGTGATTAAAACCATTTTCAGGAGTTTCATTTTGAGATTGCTAAACTTCATTTGAATTTTAATTAATTAGTAGCATCCAAAATGACACCCTAACACCTCAGTAATGTAGGCCATGTTAGTTTGGGGGGGAATCTACAATTACCAGATCCACCTCCAGTGAAAGCTGTGCTGTCACTCTACATGTACTGTGTTGATTCATTTCCAATAGTTTTTTGTGTGTGTGTGTGAAGTTAATTTCATTGGTATAGGTCATACCTAGAAGTTATTAGAGCCTAAACATGAATACTATTAAAGCAGTCCAGGTTTTCTTTCATTCATTCGCACGTGTGTGTATGTGTGTATGTTTAGCTGTCTGTAGACATTCCTGCTCGGATAAGCTCAAATGAGGCAGGTTATGCATCTCAAGCCCTGTGGGCCTCGTGGAGGACAGTGTGGGGACTTCTCTGATGCAGGCCATGGGGCTGAACATCTTAGTGTCCCATGCATGTGTGTTTTATTTTGTGCCCACTTCTGACCTTTTCTGTGGCTGGTTATGGACAGCAAAATCTTGATGAGATGGAAACTTCATTCAGTTTCCACAGATGTGAAACATTTCCTTGCCTAGCATAGAACCTGTTTGCCAGCTTATAATCTACTTAAGTGAAACTTGTGGAATTTGTTGCCATTTCGTTAAGCATACTATCTGCCATTACGTGTGTTTGTTTGGCTGGAAATAAATATTGACTTAGAATGGTTTAATACGGTTTACACAATGCTTAGAACAGGGCTTTGATTTAAAGTAAATTTGGATGCTAGGAGAATTTCATTGGAAATTATGTTTAAATGAGCAATTCCAGAGACAGACAGCAAGGCTAGTGTGCATGTTCTAATTACAGCTGTTTGGGCAGGCTTTATAACATCTGTCTGTTGACAGTTTATTGTTGGAACTGAAGCTGTGCTCTAGGAATATTCTTTTAAGGTTCACTCAAGGTGTTCATTGACTCTGCAGCTCGTTTTTATTAGTTTCTTTCCACTTGCTCAGGATATTGCATTTTCTTGCTTTGAAAACATTTCTGTGAATTCATGCTTGTATAGGAAAAATTTGTTAGGTCATAATTTTAAAATTAAAAAATAATAAATTGTGAAACTTGTAAAGTTTTGCCTAAACTTTATTTTACAGTATTAAACATATGTTTTTACCAATATTAACTTTGGATATTTAGAATAAGTGGTACAGAAGGTGTTACCTTGGCTTATGTACACTAGTCACTGGGAAACGTGCGCATACGAGTGCACTCAAACTCTCTCCTCCCCCTCGCTCTCAGCTTCTGTAGACACCCAATGGACTACATTCTTCAAGATAGATTTTACTTCATTAGTATGCACATATCCTAATTAATTATGTTGAAATCTCAAATGTCCTGAAAGTCAGGTTTATATATTTATATAATATTTATATTGTATATACATATATAATAGAAACATATTTATATTTAGCTTAAATATAAATTACATTTATATTTATATATTTCCCGGCTAAGGAAAATGTGTCATTTTTATATCAGGGTTAAAACTTAATCATATTGTATTGAAGTAGTTGTGATTCAGTTCTGTAAAGATACTCTAACCTGTATCCAAACAATGGATTATCTTCCAAATGTACTTAGTATCCTGGAGCAGGGTTAACAGCTTTCACAGGGAGCTTGTTGTCAGCACTGTGCTTATGCAACTCCAAAGCGTTGTCTTGGTTTTCTTGCCACAGAGTAGCAGAATTTGTTTGATTCCTGGTGGATATTCTGTGGTGAGTGAAAATACTTTGAAAAATAATTTTGAAAATAAGTAATCGATAAAATAATTCCGTATCAGTTATTTTACTGTCTTACCTGTTGATAGGACAACAAAATGGCCATTTTTTTTTGTTGTTGTTAAAAATTTCACCCAGCTGTATTTTCTCAATTGCTAAGTGACGGAACTAGCATTTGACTTCAGGTTTTTGGATATGAAGCCCATGTCTTTAGACACGAGGTGCAAAACCTGCTTCAAGCCCATGTAACTGCTTCATGCATTATGTGCCGTAGCTCAGGCTTGCTCACCCCATTGTTTCGTGCCATGCGTGCCCAGCCATTCCATCATGTACATGTATCTGGAAAGAGAACTGATATTGTGGTTAATATTTCAGATACTGCCTTTGCTTTCCATCTATCTACACTACCTAGTTGTGCATGCTTGCCACGCACCCCTATTTTTATACATGCATCCTCTTTTCTCTGCATTGTAATAAATTACCATATTATTTATAGCCTTACAAGTCTATTGATTGCCTGTCTTTTTGAAGTAGGACTAACAAACTTTACTTCTGCTTATTTCAATAATATCTCTTGACAGTAATTGTACATGTTTAAAATCCATATTTTTATTTATCTATTCATTATGCAATTTATTTCTGACAGTTTCTTTTGTGTCCCTCTATTTTTCCTTTGTGTAGGAAGGATAATAAGAAGCTGTGATTGCTAAAACAAAACAAAAGCTGAACATGTTGGCTAATGGCAGCATACTATTTTCTTTTTAATCTGCTCTCTTTTTAATACTTTCCAGGGACATTTCTAGAATGGTGGGCAACTTTATGTTTGTTCACACAAAATAACTTTTGGGTGTTGGGGTACAGTGCTGTAAGGAGGAAACCGGCCTGGCCTGCTTATGCTGGTTGGTGTTTTGCTTCCCCAGTCCTGCTAAGTTCAAAGAGAATATGTGTTTCTGTATACTTCAGTGTTCGCCTGCCAGCCACAAGAAAAATAAAGGAAAGCCATTTGAACTGTCTTCAGAGAATGAAATCCGATGAGGATTTTGAAGTGTACACTTGGAATGTCACCCTACAGAGAGCTATACAAGAAAAAAGCAGAAGGTTTGAATGTAGAAATAATGATTTAAAAATTTTGGCCCTACCGTTTTCTAGCAGAGTGGCATGTTATTTGACAGCTCCCTGTACTTGAGTCTTGATATTGAACATCACTGCCCTTATTGATCACTTGTGATTTTGCTGAGGATAAAATGATGTCCTGTATGAGAACTAGTTTTGGGTCCATTTGGGGTTGTAAATAAATAACTTATTTTGATAGCATCTGTCACATCATATTGAGCTCCTCAAACCTTTATAGGTGATGTACATAGGCAGAGAGTTTTATGTATGGTGGGCTACCTAGTTTTTGTCAACCTGACACAGGCTAGAGTCATTTGGGAAGGGAGAACCTTACTTGAGAAAATGCCTCCACCAGATTGGCCTGTGGTACATTTTCTTGAGTAATGATTGAGGTGTGTAGGCCCATATCACAGAGGGTAGTATGTCATCTCTGAGTGGATGGTTTAAGAAAGGCCAAGCAAGGCATCAAATGCAAGCCAGTAAATAGCATTTCTCCATGGCCTCTGCTTTAGTGCCTGTCTCCAGGTGCCTGCCTTTAGGTTCTGCCCTGACTTTCCATCATGATGAACTATAACAGTAAGATGAAATAAACCCTCTTCTCCCCAAGTTGTTTCTGGTCAGTGTTATATCACAACAATACAAACCAAACTAAGACATATGCATACTGAGGTGAATGGGTAGACTGTTGTGGCTCCAGGCAGCTGACCCAGGGGCACTAGTCCCTCTGGGCCAGCAGCTGGCCTGTGGACTGCCATGAGACAGCAGCTTGATATACCTGCAGCCTGTTAGGAACAAACAGGTGATCTAGAGGACACTGATCAGAAAGCACTGAATCAGGAAGAAAGAAAAACAAACCTTCATATTCTTTTAGAGTAAACCACATTAATTTCATTTAATTAAAATACATTTAATTTAATTATTTTAGAGTAAACACACAGTAATTTTGAATCTTAATGAATTTTAATGTGGTTTTGCCCACTCTTCTTTGTACTCTCCCATCCTCCCCTAGAAGTTTACCCTTCTGTACTTACCTTTCCCATCCTTTTCTTCCATAATAATTCCTCTTCTATTTTTAAGTCTTTTTTTCTTTCTGAACTTGGCTTATTTAATTTAGCACAATGTCTTTCACTTTCCTGCAAATAAATATATTGTCTTTTAATACATGAAACTAATTTAGATAATTTTTTTCATTAAACGGATTTTGTTATTGCTCAATTCATTATTTTCCCTGGGTTTTTATGTCATCTTTAAATACAAAGTCATAAGGGGACTAGGTCTGTTTAGTTCAGTTTAATGCAGAACAAGAGAATGAATAATTCAGAATATCTCAAATTCTGTGGTTCAAGCTCGAGGCATGGTGAACCTGTAGAAACAATAGTTTACAGTTAAACTTATTTTTCTCCCTTGTGACAATATGGGATTATGGGTTTTGGTGTCAGTGTCCCAGGACATACTGCTCTAGATGAGCCTAACAAAAGAGGATTTGCTTTTCTCAGAAAGATTAGAGATGTTCTTGAGTGTCCTGAAGCTGTAGTTCCATCACTGTAGTTTTGAGGGAGGGGCTTCTCCAGAGACAGCTTATCTAAGAGTTTGGACAAGAAGGAAAGAAAGATAAAGGGGAAGGGCATTTACTAGTTGAGTCTCTAGCCCACCATCATTTTTATTAGGGAAATGGTAGTTTTCTTGAAAGTTCACCCAGAAGCAGAGTAAGTTTTCTGTTAGAAGAAAGAATGTGGGAATGGACAGTAGTAGGAACTTGTATTTTCCACAATTATCATTGTATACATTCTTGGCAGGAAATTCTAAAGTGAGATAATGTACTTTAAGGTAAAGTAATAGCCCAAGTGTTCTTGTTTTGTACTTAGAATATTGGAATTGTTTTTGTTGCAGATGCTGAAATAATATATTGTCGTGTGCTGGCAGATTTGGGCTTATATCATATTTTCAATTTATCAGTATTGATTGAACTCATCTCTTCAACTAGCATTATTTTAAGTTCTCCCAGCATAGAAACCCTGGGGCAGCAGTAGCATTAAGTGCTGAGGCTCTGAACACAGAACTTGGTACAAGTAGCTCTAGGTTCTGACAAATGATCTAGAGTCGATCATTTTATCCTCACACATTCTCAATTTCTTCATAAATAAGATGTGGATAGTAGTAGTAGTCAAAGTCCATCAGCTAAAATGGCCAAAGTGACTGACATAGAGCCTAATGCATAATGTATCATCGTTGTTATGCATGAATAATGAGTCCCATTGCTGTCTTGAGTCTGACCAAAAAGAATTATTTAGAGACAGAATTTGAATGTAACACCAGGCAATAGCAACAAGCCTGATAATCCTAGGTAATAAAACTGTAGTGTTAAAAGCACCCTCATGTATATCTCCTTGGGAGAGCAAAGAATACACAAGAGTCTATAAACCTGCATGTCTAATAAACATACCCTAAGCAACTCATCTCCAGTGATGTATACCTGCAATGCTAACTTCTCTCTCTGTGCTAATTTATTCACAAATACACTACTAGTTTTTCAAACATGTTTTGGGACAGAAGACAAAATTATTTCTAAAACAAAAATAATAGAGTTTCAGTTTTCTCTGTGTTTTAATTTTTCAGTAGCAATTGCTGTGGGGGTTTGAATGTGAATATCTTCCATTGTTGGTATTATTACCGTTATAATAACAGAACCCTTGGTCCCCAGTTGGTTAGACTGTTTGGGAAGGTCTAGGAGGTGTGGCCTTGCTGGAGGAAGTATATTGCTGGGGATGGCCTTTGAGGTTTCAAAGCCTCATGGGAGCTTTTAGCCTCCTGCTCCACCTGCCAGGCCTACCTTCTGCCCTGCCTCCCAGCTGTGATGGTGATGGACTCTTGTCTCTCTGGAGCTGTAAGCTCAAAGAAACCCTTCTATATGTTGCTTTGGTCATGGTGTGTTACCACAGCAATAGAAAAGTAACCAATACTGTTGCTTTCTCTGATAAATCTAGGCACACTCTTTGGGAAGTTTTGTAGTTTCCAAGATTTTTATGCTTCGGATTTGTAAGGCACAATATTACTATGCTTTGATAGTGGAGCTGTTCTCAGCAGTTATCCAGTGTACTCACTTTGCACACAAAGAAATCGAGACTACAAATGTTAACTGCCTTGCCTCAAATCGCCAAGCAAATATCCTGTTCAGTGCAGGAATTGGACTAGAGCCTGTCTCCTGATGTTCAGGCCAGAGTTCTTATTAGGCCAGTGGTTCTCAAACTTGGGTTTATGTGTCCCCTCAAAAACACAGAACTTACAGGGGAGGTCTACCAGATAGAGTACTTCACTAATCATCCAGAAAGAGTGTTACTCCTGGCACATGAACATACAAATACTTGAAGGTCTACTGTGATTTATTAAACCTTTTCCTCAGGTTTGTGGAAGGTTATTCTTATAAAAAATATGAAGCATTCTGAACCAGAGAATTGTAAGAGAAAAATAAAAGAGGAGGTAATACGAATTTCTCCTCTGAGATTTCTTTTATTATCACGTCTGCATCCGTTCCTCATCTCATAGTTTTCTCTCAGTGATACATCAAATTTCAGAATGTGCATTTCTCTGTATTTCTGTCCCCATGGATACCATTCGAATTGAAAAAACACTGCAAGACTTCAAAAATCTTTCCCTTGAGCATACCTTCTGGCTTGGTAACAACAAAGGATTGCTATGGTAACCTAAGAGTGATTCTGTATGTCTATCATTGGCCTTTGCATTACTTACACTTGAGTAAGAATGTTAGCTCATTATAGTAGGTGACAGTGTACCAAGCCATGACCACAGAGTCAGCACACACAGCTAAAAGAACTCATTGGATTAATAGAAAAAAAAATCCATGCAAGGTTTCACCTCATCTATTGATTCTAACTTATGGATTCTCATGTATTAAAGCATGAAGGTTTCAGACATTTCCACTAAGGACTGATTGTGCTTTCCCTTCTGTTGTCTCAGACTTCTCGTCTCAGACCTGCAAGAATGAAACAAAAGTCCTTTATCAAGTTGTTTTCAACAGTGGTTTGCTCTACCTGGGACTTTACTTCTCTTGATTCCTAAGATTTCTGCTGGAAACGCTGATGAAGAACATATGTCTGTTCCCAGATCACTCCCCTGAGAAATGTTGGAACTGTTACATTTGGTTTTACTATCCAACATATTAAAGCAGTTAACCACAGTACATATTACTAAATAGCCATATCAAGTGAAGTTTAAAATGTTTACTACATATTTAAAATGCATCACGAGCTGTGCAGAAAGAAATGAGGAGCTGCCTATTGAGGTAGCTAAGCAGCAAAGCAATCCTACTAACATATTAATGGGTCCCTACAAATTACTTTTGCAAATACTTAGTTTTCTCTGACACATCATATAAAGCAATCATTTTTATATTAATTATAACATTAAGGCAGCTCTCCTGGTGCTGATATATGTATAAATGCTTGGAGCATACCCTCCATGTCGCCAATTTTTATGTCTGTACACAGGACAAACTGTAGTGCTGTCATGTACCAAATAATGACATTTCAGTTAGCCATGAACAACATATGTGACAGTAGGCCCACAAAGGCTCTCACGTTTTCTGTGTCTCTTGATTGCAGCAGGAGGCCATATAGAGTGATTAACTTACACCATCTAGATTAGTCTAATCTAACTCTGTGGTTCACATTATGATGTACTCACCTGATGATGTATTTCTCAGAACACACCCCCATTGTTAATCAGCGAATGACTATAATTATGCATATAATTAGTCAATTAAGATGTTAGTACTAGGTTTTATTAATAATAGATATGGCTTAAATGTCCCAATAATAAAGAAAAGAATGTATGGCATACAAGGGTAGTTGATTTGAAAACATAGCTATGGATGAGGTCAGGTATGGCTGAAACTAGCACAGTGGAGAGAAACCTGCTATCTCAATATGCCCATTGGAATGAAACCTGAATTTCTCTAGTGTCTTATAAAATAGCATCAGAACAGGTATCAGTTGAAATAATTTCTGGAACTAATGCCAGCCATGGTGGCACAGGTTCATGATGCCAGCACTCCAGGGTCTGAGGCAGGAGGGTCATGAGTTCAAGACTACATGGTGATTCTAAGCCTAGGCTATGTAATCAGATCCTATCTCAGAAGAAATAGGAGGAGAAGGAGAAAGAGGAGGAGAAAGGACAAAGGACTAAAGCTTCTTTCACTTTGTAATTTCCACTCCATATTTAATTAGTTATAATAATTATGATTGTCACGTAATTATTTAAATTCTTGAATATAAGCTTTTGAAGGACAGAGATTGCCATGTGGATAAAATTTCATCTTCACTCTTCTTACATTTCTTTAAGATGATTTATAACTGGACTTTTCTTGAATATAAAAGTGATATTAATTTTGCTCCCTAATAATAACAATAGAGCTTAAGAATCACTTGTAAACTATCCAGAGAAAATGTCCTAACATTTTGATAAATGTTGGTGCAAAATCAATCAGTAAATAGACATTTGCTGATAATTGCCAGGTGACAGTGTCAAACAAGATTTTGTTTTACTTGTTTTAGCGTTGGTCTATCGTCGTCACGGTGCCTAGGATAAAATTACAGGTGTATAGCATCATACATGTATTAAAGGTGATTTTGTGAAGGAAGATTTTGAGAATGTTGGTGTGTTGATATTTGTGTGTTCAGTTCTAGGAGACAATACCCCCACAGAGAAAAGCCACCCTTAACTAGAGAATAAGGGGAGCCCTCCAGCCCCCAAGAGATTGTTAGGATCTTGAGAGTAAAGAAAAACATTGAGGTGTAAACATTTCAGCCTAAAATTGTGACAAAGGTAGGTTAATGCTTGGATGGATGGATGATAGAAAGAAAGAAAAAAGAAAGAAAGGAAGGAAGAAAGGAAAGAAAGAAGGAAAGAAAGAGAAAGAAGGATGGAAGGGAAGAAAGAGAGAGAGAAAGAGGTAAAGATGGATGTATGAATGGGTGGATGGATATGGATGGGTGGGGGGGTGGGGGGGTGGATGGATGTGTTTTGAAACATAACTATAAATGTAATCAGAAATGTAGTTCTTATAGAGGCCTGATTTGCCTGCCTTTGTGTGTTGCCTGTTTATTCTTCCCTTAGCACCTGGACTGAATTGGTTGCAAGCAGGATGGTGATTTTCACTGAAGCATGTATAAAATGAAGCCCCTCCTTTTTTTATTCCTTTCATTTTTTAAAGCAAAACATATGCCTGCACCTCTTCTTCGGGCTCTTGATTTGTTGCCAAGCTGACAGAGAGCCAACTGGAACAGGAAACTGATATGGTGCAGTGCTCATTAGCAATTTACATTTTCTAATGCAGCAAGAGTTAGTGTGCTAGGTTTTAGAAGCTGCGGTTTTATCCAAACCGTTCACTAAAGTGAATGGACACTTTATTTCTCTATCTGTGTCATGCTAGTAAAGATAAACAGTTTATTTGAACTCTTCACATAGTGGTATAGGATTTGAGGTTCCTTCCCTGTGCATATCAACACCATGCAAGGAATTTAATCCCTGGCCAAGAAAGGTTTCTTCCTAATTAAATGTATTTGGATATGTTTCTGGCTTAGCATGCACACCCTTTCTGTGAGTATAGAAACCAAACACTGGAATAACTATAGTTACAGTTGCTAGTGTTCTGTCACCTCCTTGTTTTGTAAGAAGTAAAACAGCACACTTGTTCATATTTAACAAATGCAGAGTGCTTTATATTGTATTCCCAGAAACTGTTTCCATAAAATGTGTAACTGTATTTATATTAATTTTTAAAATTTTATCTCTCTCTTATCATCCCTTAGTCTTTCCTGTTCTTCTTCTCACGCCTCTCTGAGAGAAATCAGAAAGCGAGCGTGGAGCGGCTCAGTGACTGGGGTGTTTGGGGAGTTAGTGCACTTCTCTTGATTATTTCAAGTTGTTCTCCTAGGGAACCAGAATCCGGACAAGAATGACATCATCTGCTCCTAGTACAAGCTCTTTAGAAACAGGCATTTGTAATGGCTTTGACTAGGGGTGATTATAGCATTTCAGAGGAGCAGTCCTGCCAGGTACCAGGCTAGAGGTGTGGGAGCTGTTATGTGTCTGGGCAGCCATCCTCAGAGCCTCCAGCTGAACAAAAGCCACTGGAGCGTGTGTGGTGGAGGATTCAGGATGGTGCACGTACAAGGGGAAAGAGCACTCACCCACCTTTAGCTAGCTTTGTTGTTATTATCTTGGGCAGTTCTTTGCTTGAGCCAAATCATGCCTGAATTTATTTTAAACACAGATTTAAAGTGAAAAAAATCAGGAAAATATTTCTGAGGAAAAAACATCTGTGTAGGCTTCCCCACCCCTATATGTTTGCCTCTTTCAGGGTGGAGAGCAAGCTTCGGGCCTCGGTCATGCTAGGTAACATTCTATCGCCGGGCTAAACACTCAGAACTGTATTTTGGATTTTTGATCAGCTCTTGTTTTTCTTTCTATTTGACAGTGGGGAAAAAAATCAATATTTTTCCTAAAATACTAGGATGGCAAAAGTATATATGATCAGGCTGAAAAAAAATCTGGGACATTATTCTCCACGGTGGGGAGGAGCCCCAAACAGTTACTAAATAGTGTGCTACACCCACAGAGTCCTCCGTGTCTGGACTTAGCCACACGGCCCTTAGCACTGGGCCTCACAGAACAGTGAAGTATCACTTTCCATGATCACCTCCCTCTGGGGCCGTTTTCTTTTTTTTCATTCTCTTTGTTCCTACCACAGGCCTTGTGCTTACTTAAATACATTCTACTCTCTCCATACCAGAGGCACTCCAACTACTCCCCAGGGCAGTACAGTTAACCCCTTCAGAGCTCATTCCAAATCACAGAGCTTGAGATCAGCCTCCTCCACCTCTGGACTGCCTTAGTACACCCCATCCTACTGTGTGTTTTAAAGTGAGCACAGTTTATTGTATTGTATTTTGTATTGTATTATTGTATTGTATATTATGTTATATATTGAATAATAATTTCAATAGTGTCTGTCGTTCCATTCTAGACTATAAACTCCCTGGGTTTTGCACACCCATGTATCTCTAGTGCTAATCTTGTCTGCAGGCACATAGTAGGCTCTTCCTAAGTATTAGTTGAACAATAAAGACTAACAAAGAAGGAACCTGTAATTCTGTTTTAGAGTTTCCTGTTGTACTTTGCAAAAACATAAATGTGTGGCAACTTCTGGAAGCCTCTGTTTTGGGCAGCAAAATGGTGCCCAAAGAAAGGAGTGGATTGTCAAAGGAGACAGGAGTCTTGACATCTCACAGTGGGAAATACTGTAAGGGAAACATTCTGTGCAATGAAAACAGATAATACAACTGTCAGTGCAAGTCTGGCTTTGCATTTTATTGTTTTCATACAGCCACACCTTTTAGATTCTGGAGACGTTTGGTTCAGTAGCTGTGTCTTCCCCCATTTCTCCTGATTTTTCTCATCTTTCTTGCCTTGCTGTCCTTGTCTTCTGTCTCCTCGTCTAGTTCTGGTCAGGTACTGAACACACTATTCAACACTTCTCATTAAGACATTATTACATCTTCTTATGATATAAATTTTTCTCCATTCTGATCATTGTGGGAATGAAACTGTTCAAAGAACTTTGGAAAGGACCCCATGTCAGAGTGTAATGATAATGGTGGCTGGAGAATGGGTCAACAGAGTACTCTATCTGTAGTAATTAAAGACAAACGGCAAAATGTTAGACATGAATTAGAGAATATTACAAATTTTTCACAATTCAAAAATGTTTTAAGTTATTTGTATGAATAAGATACATGTATACATTTAAAAATGAATGTGGCTGCCACTTACTAAGAACCTTCCCTGCATTTGGTCTTTACTGCAAGCCTGTGACTACCCAGCTGTTAGTACCCAGTCTCACAGAGGGGAAGACCGGATTAGTGAGGTGAACTAACCTACTTAAGACGCAGTGAGTGGAGGAGCTTGAAATGAAACCCAGCCCTTGTGGTGCTGGAGTGGCCTACTCACTGCCCTGAGCTTCTCCAGGGTTCCCCTCCCTTTCTGGTATTCTACTTCCTTACCGTGTTGATTGTCTCACAGCTGTTCCATTTAGTGGCTGAAGTTCTTGGCAGGATAAGAACTCTTCCTTTCCTTTCACAGAGTGTTCTTGAGCTTGACAGAGTTAGAGTCCAGGATTTGTTTCCTTTATATTTTTCTCTTAGCACCAAAGTAGATGGATCTTAGAAAATTATCCCATAGGTGTGGTCCCAGTAGGACTGCCATGGGTTTATGTGATACTGTGACATGATGGTGGGAGCTGATATATCAAGCCGTTTTCAAAATGCACACAATGATCCTGGTAGGTAATTAGATTAGTAGATACTAATTGAGTAATGTCTCCTTTAAAGTAATAATCACACTGTCAATGTAATAATCACTGAACCAGTCACAACCAATTAGTGATGTTTATGTCTTATGAGACAGCATGTGGACAGCTGGGTGGAAAATCACTTTTTCCCACCACAGGTGTCAAAATCACATTTCTTGCTTCTCCGCATCTCTGTTCTTTTTAACACTCTCCTCTGAGTGGAAGAACTGCCCATGGTTGGCTTCCCAGTAACTAATGGGGTCACTTCTTTTGTAGCATTGGAAGGGATCTGATGCAATTGTGTATGACCCCATTCTCCTGACCGCACCCTCCTTTCCTTTCACCTAGCAGAAACAAACTGGATTGTAAAAGCCTTTACCATTTAGTTTGGCCTACTCAGTGTTTGTGAGAACTTTTGATCCAAAGCCAACTTAAAAAGTAGACTTCATGTGAATAGCTTCCTAGTTAGATTGGTTGGTTTGTATAGTTTTGTCTTTGAAAAAAAGTTAAGTATGCAAGGAATGGTTGGAACTAAGTGGTGGCTACTCCTTAGGGTCCTATGCTCCTCCAACAATCTGTCCTTTGCTTCATTCTGTAGTATTACCCGTGGCCCACAAATGCCATGCAGTGCTGGCAGTGCTCAAGGACCCCTCTCTGTTAGTGGCATGGCAGTAACAAGCAGTTGGGATCTATTGTAAACAGGAGCTTGAGACCCCACAGGCGTAAGTCACCTCAGACTCAAAGATGCATCAAGCACAGACTGTGGCATGTGAGTCACTTGGCAAACGTGTGTTAACTGTATAAATCTGTCACTGGAATCCTGAGTACAAGGGCACTCGGGGTCATTGGCTTGGTTGGAAGATGACAGGAAGAGGCAGCTTGGGAATATTAGTTACATCCTTAAATACCTGAAGACTTTGGATGGTGACCAGCAATTTTCCATGTGCAGAAAATCTAGTGTTCTATTATTATTATTTGTGATGGGTTACCTTGGCTACTTCTGTCAAAAGCCATTTTGGGAATATTGAACTTTAATGACCTTACAAATTTCAACACACTTTCTTTTTATTCAAGAAAATGTCCTCTTGAGTTCATCAGGCCTAACCATCTCTAACCTAGTACTCGTTCTTTCATGTAGGCTATGTCTGAGTCAACAAGGAACACTTGATTTGTTAATAACGCCCAGGTTTTGCCCTTCCAGACAAAGTAGGGGTTAGCCTACTCTTATCACAGTGTTGAGGAGTAGGGTTCCCAAATCCGGCTGGGCTTTGCATACTGATTCTGTTAATTGTCAGTGGTCCTGAGAAATTCGTGCTACCTTTTGTGTTAGTTTTCTTAACTAATAGTGCCTGACTCATGACATCAACAATACATGGTATGTGGGTGTTCCCCATCAAATGACAGCTGATGCTCTAGTTGGGTAGCAATTGCAGCACTGATGTCTGCCTTCAATTATGGAATGCAGTCACTAAGGTCACTTTTGAGAATGTGTTGTCTCCCCTTTTTCTAGCTTTATTGAGAAATAGATGACAAAAAAAGATATGTAAATAAAAGAATATATATTTAAGGTATCTTTGCATGTATTGCTTTAAGAATTGCTAACTCTTCTTGTCAACAGATTGTAAAAAAAAAAAAATGTTTGTTTTCTTTTTATTATTCACTTTTCCAATGCTGGTGATCAAATTAGGCAAGCACTGTACCAGTGAGCTACCACCCCAGCCTCTTTTATCTTGTCTCCTTTCATGTATGATCGAGTTTGGTATCTGTGCTGGTTGGATTTATATCAACTTGACACACACTAGAGCCATCACAGAGGAGGGAGCCTCAATTGACAAAATGCCTCTGTAAGAGGGTTATAGGCAAGCCCATGTGGCATTTCTTAATTGATGTGGGGGTTCCCCATCCCCGGACTGGTGGTCCTGGGTTCTATAAGAAAGCAGACTGAGCAAGCCATGAGGTGCAAACCAGTAAGTAGCACTCCTCCATGGCCTCTGCATCAGCTCCCACCTCCAGGTTTCTGCCCTATTTGAATTCCTCCCTGACTTCCTTCAATGATGGACTGTGATGTGGAAGTATAAGCCAGATAAACCCTTTCCTCCCCAAGTTGTTTGGTCATGGTGTTTGATCATAGCAATAATATCCTTAAGACAGAATTGTAAAGCAAGAACTTTTCAGAGCATATTCATGGTGCCCATTTCCTACCTGAGTATGAAAGACAGGGGAGGCTGCTTGAGAGACAATGATTGCCCTCCCACTGTAATTTCTTTTATTTAAAAATCCAGCGTTTTCTTATTCATGACTGATGAAGGAAAATGAGGCACTCGCCTCTCTGAGCTCTTTGTAGTAAGAGGCCAGCTTTGCAATGTGGTATGAGGTCACTGTTGATCAGTGCAAGGTTCTAGGTTTCCCCTGTGTGATTGGAGCATCTCAGTGTATCTGTTTTCCCAGAGGACTACCATCCCTCTGAAGGTTTGGGAGTTTCAAATAAGAAAGCATGCTTGGGGGATAAGCCATGCCTCTTCCAAACATGGGCAGTTCTGACAAGCTGAACTATGTACGCTACCTTTAAGGAGACTTGGACTTTTTTATAACCATCCAACCTTAGGGTTTTTTCAGCTGATGTATACCTACCCCCTCTCTGTCTTGTACCCGTTTCTTCCTTTAAGCAGAAACTTGATTGAAGCTGTGGGTAACAATGTAAGGAAAACATTTATATTGGACCCCTTCTTTCCAGATACTTAAAGACTGACTCCAGATTTCTCTCATGAACAATAACTTCATTCAGAGTTAGAGGTGATATCTATCATGCCTTTTGCACCCCTTCCAGAATGTATACCACTGAAATATTAGCCATCCAAGAAGAAATATAGTGTGACATTTAAAAGGCAGGAGAGGGGATCAGGGAGGGAGTCTGCTGGAAGCCCAGTTGAGTATATGCTTGCCAAGTCAGCCTGTGACAGTGACAAGTTCTGACCTTCCAATCTCATCGTCTGTTGGTTATGGGTGTGAGAAAGCCCTGTCCTCATCCAGTGGTAGGAGGAGCATATTCCTCCCACCTGACCACAGCAGTAGCATGCTGCTGGCCTTGCAGGAGCTGTTGGCATGCCTTGTTCTACGTGGAACCTGGAAGAAGTCTCTACTTACTCCCTCTGTGAGTAAGATCTCATGTTCTCAACGCTCTTTCTGAGCATTTCTTCCCCTGATAGAAAAGTTTGCATTAACTTTTTGTGCTCATGTATCACTTCAAATCCTATTGATAACTATAACGTCTTGATCTAATCAGTAACTACTCATAGGTGGTATCTTAGTTAGGGTTCCTGTTGCTGTGATGAAACACCATGACCAAAAGCAACTTGGGGAGGAAAGGTTTTATTTCATCTTATACTTTCAGGTAACAGTCCATCAGTGAGGAGATTAATGGCAGGAATTCAAGCAGGGCAGAAACCTGGAGGCAGGAACTGAAGCAGAAATCACAGAGAAGTGCAGTTCACTGGCTTGCCCTCCATGGCCTGCTCAGTCTGCTTTTTTACATAACTCAGGACCACCTGCTCAGGGGCAGCACTGCCCACAGGGGGCTGGGCCCTCCCATATCAATCATTAGTCAAGAAAAGTGTCTCACAGGCTTGCCTACAAGCCAATCAAATGGAGGCATTTTCTTAATTTAGGTCCCATCTTCTCAGATGACCCTAGCCTATGTCAAACTGACATGACAGCTAGCCAGCACAGGTGGTGAAGTGCTCTCTTCATTAGGACTGGTATTAACTTTTAACTCCCAGGAGACCATGAACTTCTTGAAATGGTCATTTCATCAACTGCCTCTTACTACTGAGCACCTCCCATGTTCCAGGTAAGAATAGGTTCTGGGGATGCTGTAGGCCTAGAAAAGCCCCATGTCCTCAGAGAGTTTATGCCTTAATGGTAACATCACTTATTTATATTTATGTTCCTTTCACTTATTATTCATATTTATGTAAATCAACTGAAAGAGCAAATCCAGTATGCTCTTAAAGGAAAAGGAATAATCTAACCTTTTTCCATTCAAGGGCTATTTTGTCTTGATGTTTTATTTGTTTATACTCTTTTTTCATTATAGAAGTATTGGTTTATTAATTTCCATCTTCTTAATTAACTCTGAATGAAAAAGAGAACATGACCGCTCCTAGGTATGGTTGAAGAAAAGGTTTTTATTGTAGATATGAGGGAGAGAACAGCCAGAGGCATCTGGAAGGGTCCAGAATGAATATGGCCAGCAGAATAGACCAGGCCATAAGAGGAGAGAGAGGGAAAACAAGAGAGTAAGAGAAGAGAGGGGAAAGAGGAGAGAGGGCAAATGGAAGAAGAGAGGAGCTGAGAACCAAGAGCACTAAGAGGCTAAGAGTGGAGCCAAGAAAGAGCACATAGCCAAAATGACTAAGTTGTTTGTATAGGAAAGAGAAGCTGGAGGACTGGAGCTGGAGAGGTTTAAGGGGCCAGGGGTGAGAAGTGCTGAGAGGAGCCAGGACTCTGTAACAGGTACTGAGATGCTTAGAGAGACTGGCTGACTGGCAGCCAGAATCTGTTTTGATATGTTAATAGGCACCTCAGTTAGCCTTTTGTCCCAGGTTTCCTCCAGACATATTTTTAGTTTTAGTTTAAACAGACAGCTTAATTTTCAAAAGGCACCACTAATAAAACTCCGAATCATTGCTTAAAGTCTAAACTATGGCAGATTCATTCACATATTAGCAAGTGGCATGGCCCAATATGACCTCAATAAATAGAAATTCAATCAATATTCTTTTTTGAGATTATACTATAATTATATAATTTCCTCCTTCCCTCTCCTCTCTTCCCTGCCCAAATGTCCCTCCTTACTCTGTTTTAAATTCATAAGTTGCCTCTTTTTTTATTAATTTTGTGTGTGTGTGTGTGTGTGTGTGTTCCCAAATACATAAATACAACCTGCTTACGTTACTTGTGTGTGTATGTTTTCAGTGCTGACCATTTGGTATTAGATTACTGATTGATATACTCTTTTGTGGTGGAGACATTTCCCCCAATCTCAGGATTCCTTAGTTGATTGTAGTTTCTTTGGGTAGTGTTTAGGCTTCATGGACTTCCCCATCCTTGCTAGCATGACTGTTGGTGCTCTTGTTCAGCTGTGGTTAGGCAGTCAAGTTGGTGAGACTTTATGAGTGTAACTACTGACATTCCTAGGACATACAGTCTAACAGCAAGTTTCCTGTTCCTCTGGCATACAGATTTGTTAAGATTAAGCATTACCAATGCCCCTACATAGCTATAAGGGTCTTCCTTCCTATTAGTCACTTGTGAAATACCTTGTCCTTAAGTCTTACCAATACACCGTACTGTTAAGTTTCTGAATTTTTGCCAATCTATTGGGTGATGAATGTTATTTTGATATCAGATATCACTTCAATTTGATTTTTTTCTTTTAAATAAATGGTTAAACATTTTACATTTTAACTTTTCATCTTTTGTTTGAATTATCTATGCATGCTTTTTGCTCAGTTTTAAAAATGGTGTTTTTGGTGTCATTTTTATCAAAAATTTAAAGTTTTTTATAAATTAGAAACATTAGTTCTCCATGATCTATTTGCATATAATTTGTCTTATGACTTTGTTTATGGCGTATTGATTAATTATCTTTAATAGTCAAATATATTTTCCTTTTAAATTATGTCTGGATTTTGAGTCATGATTACAAAGTCTTTTCTACCCTCAAATATATAGTTGACATGAGGAATAAGTCCAAATTTCTTTTGACAAACTGCTGTCCAGTTGTCCTAACATTGTCTGTTAAAAGGTCTAATTTCAGAGCCAGTGAGATGGCTTAGAGGGTAAAGACATCTGATGCTGAGGCTGATGACCTGAGTTTAAGCCTCAGGACCTACAAGATAGAAGGAGAGAACTGGCTTCATAAATTGTCCTCTGACCCTAATCTTCACACCCCACCCCCTGCTCCCCGCACATAAATGTGATAGGTAGGTAGGTAGATACATAGATATTTTAAACTGTATTTTTGTCTCAGCAAAGAGCTGACACACCCATTTCATGTATTAGAATTTCCTCTTTGTTTGGGTCTCCTGTGGGTTTGCTGTTCTGTTTCACTGGTCTGCGTGTCTCTTTGTGCTTCAAGACACCATGCTAGCTGTAGAGATTTCAAAGGTCCTAATATTCCTGGTCTGCTATTTGCCCTCCCAGTTCTTCCTGGTCACTTGATATTCTTTGGTTATTTTTTCACATGAAATTCTATGTAGTAAAGTCAATTTGTTTATTTCCAGGAGAAAAATAATTTAAACTGATTTAAGAATTATTTATTGGCCTAATAAGAGAAACTATCTTTGGATGACACAGAAACATCCTAAGCAAGAATTGGAACGGACCTTGCTCCATTGTTCTTGTCCCTATCTACTTCTTTGTCCTATATGTAGTGATTCCTTAAATTTGTGTTTCTAAGAATTAAATCTTTCAATATGGCTATAGCAAGTGAAGTTTCCTCCATTATTATAAATTCCTAAAATTTAAGTTTAAAATGTTGCTTAATACACTACTGTGTTTTTCTTTTTAATTTCTGTTTTTGTTTTATTTCAAGCAATCATTCAGCATAGCCAGCCTGTGTTGAAGGACCAAAGAAACTTCTCCCATGAGAAACTTCCCCCGTATCAATAGATAAGTGCCAAACCTCACACAAGGTCTGTGAGCTAGCTTCTAGGGGAACCCTGTATTATGTAGATTTAAAAGCCCAACTACTACCAAGTGAGAATAGCATGCTGAAAACTGTTTTGCCATAGATTAGTGCAATAGGAATGTTGTAAGAAGAGTCAAAGTGAGGGAAAGGACCCAAGAGAGGCCCTAGTGCCCTTACAACTACATCAGCACTTGGAAGCAGGGCTCTTCAACAGCACAGAAGTGACTGTCGTGACCCCACAAAGCCACTGGGCCTGCGTTTCCATTAGCCAGGCTTTCTTACAATGTATCAGAGGTGAGTGTGTTAAGTATGTTAGCATACGGAAAGCATTGGTAATTTCTTTCTGCCTGGGGGAGCTGCAGTGCTTCAGTGTAATCTTCGTGTTTGACATTTTCTGTCTCTGTTGAGGCATTTGAAGTTGTGCCAAATTTGGAGATTTTTCTCTACTATACTTAATCTCACAGCTGTGGGTTTGCATGATTTATTCTGAAACACAGTTTAGAAGCAGTGATTACATACGTAAAACTTATGAATGGTTGCATGGTCATGAAACTATTACTGAAACTTGCAATTATTTTCTTTATAATTACTTTCAACTCTGGTGTATCTTGCATGAACATAAAGATAAACACTAAAAACTACTTTTTTAAAAAGTAAAATTTCAAGACCCAGAAACAATCTTAGAGTAAACCCAGAAACTCACTCTTGATACCTCCTGGGTTTGGCTTGATCATATGAATCTGTTCACTCATCCCTCTTTCAGATAATAGTCTCATTGGATGCTTAGCCAGAATACCCATGAAACCACCCTTTAAATAATAGGGATGTGTAATGTAATCCTAATAACTTTTCATTTTCAGCACTAATTTAACAAAGGCTATTAAATGCTGCTGTCAAGTAGGAATAGGAAAATGGTTTCATGGATAGCTGAGTAATTATTTGTAGAAACCATTCCTCAGACTGTAGACATGGCTCGGTGTGTGTGCCTCAAAAGCAGGGGAACCTGAATTCAGATCGCTAGTACATGCATAAAAACCAGTCACAGTGGCACACTTCTGTAACTGCCATGGAGGAACATGAGAGAGGTGAGGACAGGCAGGAGATCCCAGTGCAGCTGAAAAGGAGAGCCCTCAGTACAGTGAGCAACTCTGCCTCCCCGAAGTAAGATGGATAGCATAGAGGTAGATACTTGACGCTGACCTCTGACCTCCACATGTGCATGCACAAGCCAGTGCGCCTGTACACACACGCCCCATTTCTCCTGCAGCACTCATATTCGTGCACATTTGTGTATTGCGTAATTTGCTTAGTCTTTCACAACCATGATAACGGTACTTCTGGGTGACTCTAGAGCCATCAATAGAATGTTAATATTTTTAGATTTAAAACAATAATAATAGTTGTATATTTCTATTATGCTCATTATTTCAAAAGTATTATTATTAATAAAAGCACTAGTAAGCATTTGCTGCTATCTTATATTGAACAGATGAGAAAGTTAGGGAGTTGTACATACTGGTAATTTATTCCTGAATACATATTCCAAGTACATATTCCTGAATTCTTAATGATTGTAGAAGTGAAACCAGAGGTTCTAGTTACCAAAATGACCAGTAGCAGAGGGGAACTATCATAATTTAACCTCCAGCTTCCTGATTCTACTCTGGTGCCATCATCTACTGGTATTTCTAGTACTTCTAAACTAGCTTTACCTTTATATTTCCCATGTTCACTGAACAAGAATGAGGGTCGTCTCAGTGTTTTATAAACATTCTACAGCTTTTACTCATGAAAAAAAAATAAAATCATTAGTTATTTTCCTGTGATCTCTTTTTAGTCACTGTGACCACTGTGCCTGAAAGAAACAATTTAAGAGAGGAAAGACTTATTTAGATCACAGTTTCAGAGAGTTCAGTCCACACGCCATTGGTTCTGTGTGCTTGGTCAGGACATCATGGCAGGGGGAGCATTGAGATCTCTTCACTTCATGGCTGACCAGTAAGGAGAAGGAGAAAAGAAGAAGATGGAGAAGGAAACACCCAGAAATAGTATACCCCCAATAACCTGCCTCCAGTGTCCTATTCCTCCAGCTATGCCTCACCTCCCAAAGTTTTAAGACATCCCTCCCATCCCCCCAAAATATACCACCAGCTGGTAACCAAGCATTTAAAAAATGAACCTGCAGGAAACATTTCAGATTCAACTGTAACATGCTTCAAAAGACTAAACCCTTTGTGGGAGATTTAATGAAGATAGGCCCAACAATTGTTTAGTGAGTATAAGGTAAAGAGAATATGATAACTTACTCTTTTCTATTTCAATGTTCTGGTTTGTGAAATTTTGTGATCCCATATGGAAAAAAGAGATTGCCGAAACAGTACTTTGTGATTTGACCTTAATGACTTGAAAGGCTGATAAAGACTTGTAATTGTTCTCTCTCTCTCTCTCTATCTCTATCTCTATCTCTCCCCTTCCTTTCTTCCTCCCTCTCCTTCTCTTCTTTCTTTCTCCCCCCTCCATCACTCCACACTTCTACTCCCCTCCCCGTGTGTGTGTGTGTGTGTGTGTGTGTGTGTGTGTGTGTGTGTGTGTGTGTGTTTGGGAGAGCAAATGGAATAAAAGCAGGAGAATTCATGACATACTCATTCATATCGATGTATTCTCTCACATTCTCCCTCCTTTCTTCCCTCTCTCCACCCTACTCTTTCTGATTTTTCCTCTCCCCGCCTTTCCTTCTTTCTCCTTCCCCTTTCCTCCTCGTTGTTCCGTGCATCTGCAGTTTCTTTGGTGCCCTGTTCATACCCTTCTTACTGCCGAGTAGTAGTCCATGGTAAATGTTCATCATTCATCTACTGATGAGCATATGGATTATTTCTGGATCTTGCCTATTACAAATAAAGTCGTTATAAACATTCATATACAGGTTTTTGTGTGGATGTAAAATTTCAGTCCTCTATGATACATACATGAAATTGGAAATTCTGGTTTGTATGATTACTTTTAAAGAAATTGCCAGACTGCTTTCTGGAGTAGCTGTATCATTTTATAGTTTAGGTCATGATTTAAAGCATTTCCCTTTTAAGATTCTGAAAAAGCAGGAGCTCTTTGATGTCTTGCATTTCATCAAGAATTTTGTGTTGTAAATTCTTTAAAGATCAATTCTGTGATTTTTGTCTCTCTGTATTTTTCTAACAAAAATCTTGTTACAGTCTGAAAATATTGGTAACATGATTGGTTACATGGTGTTATAATTTCATGCATGGTACCTTCTCATTTCCAGTTTTTTTACTCAATAGGATTATGTCATAAATAGCATTATGATAACCACATTGTCTGCTTTTCTCTTACACTTACCAAAGACTCTCCAGTGATGCTTGGCTTGACTCTGGAAGATCCTCCCCCTTTCTATTCCTTCTTTCCTTCCCTCCTTCCCTCCCTTCCTCTCTTCCTTCCTTCCTTGCTTCCTGTACTAAGGATTGAACCCAAGATCTCACATTTTCTGGGCATGTACTCTACACTTGGTTGTTTCCCTAGTACCTCATATTTCGTTGTTAAATTATTACATCTTTTAAGAGTTTTGATATCCCAGCAGAATGTAAATTAAAGGAATTATTTTAAGAGAAAAAACTCTGCATTATAAGTGGTAAATGAACATGGCCTAAAGTGTTTCAATAGAGATGAAGCATTGCAAAATTAGATTTGGTACCAGACTCCATGGTCCTGTACTTGATAGGCATCCCTTCCTGTGGAAATCCTCCTGGCAGCCTGTGAGTATTGGTCATCTAAGCAGTTTTTATGAATCTTGGACTGCAGGACTCAGGAATGGCTTTATGTATTAAAATTTTGGACTGCTGAGAGTTAAACCCAAATTGACTTTATAAGTGATAGTTAAGTGTACTTAGCAAAATATTTATGTCAATCCTGTGTGATTGTGCAAATGCCTTATAAGGTATTTCCCAGAATCTAAATTAGGGAAGCATCATTGACGACAGCATATATTAAAATGACTTTTTAAGTCTTTTTGTTTTGAATATCTCATAAAATTATTAGTTGACATTGTCCATGTCATCCACTTTTCTTCTGCATCCTGAATTAATTCTTTATCCCTAATGGGAGAGAATTTCCTTCCACCTTAAAAAAAAGCTCATAGTATGTTCTGTTCCATTATGAGCATCTGTTAAAACTCTGTATCTTCCAATTCGCTTCTCCTTTCCATGCAACAATCATCAGAAATACAAAGTTGCCTTTCTTGAGCTAGTGGATTTGAACTAAACAAATCTAAGAACTTTCCCTCTCACCTGTGAATGACTGTAGTGGTATAATGCAGGATTGGTTGGCATAACACAATTACGGCCCCAAACTAAGCAGTACATCATAATGGTTATAAGAGTATGATTATGGCTATAAGAGTATGTGATGAATTGGTGATAGGGTTGTACAGGAATAAGGTTAGAAACTACAGGCTAGGAAGACCTTGTTGGAGTCAATAATTCCTGGACCATGATAAGTCTCTACTGGACTTTGCTGAATGGGAATGGGGATACAACTTACCTTGGGGCTTGTGAGGATCAGAGAGGTATTTGATTGCAAGCTTGATGAGGCCAGGGATTTGTTCTGTTCTGTGTAAGTACCTCAGTACCTAAGACAGCTCATTGCAGTTCCCAAATATTTGTTGAGTAAGTTAATGAGTGGTTACTAAAATCCTCACTCTAAGATGTCACTGCATTGTTACTAATCTTTCCTCACTCAAGTCACAAGCAATAGAAATTGTCATTCAAACTTATTTCTCCCCAGTGAGAGTGTTAGGATTCTTTGCTATTCACCCCTTTCTAGTATTTATTTGGCCAGCACCAAAGAGGTACTAAGAATGCAGAATAAGCACACAGTCTGCCCAGAAAGAGCTTCTGTCTTTTCAGGAAAAACAAACCAGTCACTACTGTTAAGGATCCCTCCCTGTCTACTCTTCCTTCTCCACTGTATCTCAGCCTGATCAGTGAGTTGAGCCTGTGTATTTGCTGAAGCATCTCCACCCTGGATTGATCCAACAGAATGTTCAACGTTTGTGGGAAGATGTTTGTTTTGAGTTTCTTATTTTTTGTTTGGTTGCCAAAATATTTTCACTTGTCATCTTTTTTTTTTTTGGACTGACTTCTAGAAGAATTGCAGATACAAAGCAACAGATGGTGGGGAAGATGCTTTTGCAATGTCCCCTGGGCCTAGTGAAATCCCACGTGACACCCAGTCTTCAGAGCGTCCCTAGGTTGTTTTCCATTGCAAAACTGTATGGTACTTGGAAATCACCATAACAATTTCATTATCACCAAGCGGAAGTGCTGGATGTTAGGGCTCTGTCTAGAAGAAGCAAATATATCATGTATTTGGGCATGGATGTCTTAAAAATTAATTTTAATGGCTGAGCATGTTTTGAAGTATTGCAGAGGAAATGTATTTTTATATCTTCACAACTTTAGATGGCAAAGATTTTCTGCGGATTGCATTAATATTTAGTTCATACATAGATTATAAAACCATTTTTAACCATTATTTTATTTTATAGATGTTTTGCCTGCATGTATGTCTTGGCACCATGTTTGTGGCTAGTGCCTGTGCAGACATGAAGAGGGCATCAGATTCCCTGGAATTGGAGTTACAGATGGTTGTGAGCCATCGTGTGGCTGTGGGGAATCAAACCCAAGTTCTCTAGAACAGCCAGTGTATTGAGCAATCTCTCCAGCACCTCAAGAGAAAACGTAAGATTGGGAATTCTGTAAGCAGACGGGCTATCTAGTAACACCTGTAACTTAAACTAGTCAGATTACTCCAGTTCCTTTCTAAGGAATTTTTCCTGGAGTTATATTACAAAATATAAAAACTGTTGTTACACAAGTATCATGACAGAATGAACTTGTAGCTTCTGTGACATTTTTAATCCACCCACTTCATAGATTTGTCTCTTTTGTGATTTTAAAATAAAAAGAAATTTGATTTCTTTGGTAGCAGAGGGACTATAATCTGCTTTCTGATTCTATTATTTGCCAAATGAATAAAGTAAAATGAGTAACTATAAAATGCATTTTCATTTTAGTCACTGTTATCCTAATAATAAATTTCACTAAGAATTTTGTAGTTAAAAAAAAATCAGTTTGACCTCATTAAAGTAACACATTTTGCTTCAGAGGACACTAACAGAAAAAGACAATTCAAAGAATCAGAAAAATAGTGCAAATCATATGTCTGATAATAGTCTATTCTAGTAAGAATATATCACTCAAAACTCAGCTGAAAAAGACAGTAAGGGTATTTAAATGTGAGCAAAATATTTTAATACATCTTTATCCTGGTGCTAATACAAACTGCCATAGGCTGACTGGCTTATGAATGAGAACTTTTTGTCTCAGTTTTGGAGGCTGGGACGCCTCAAATCAAAGTGCAAGCAGATTCAGTGTCTGCTTAGGGCCTGTTTTAGTTCCTTGCTATGCCTCACATACCAGAATGCATGAGGGAGCCCTTTGGAGAATTAATACCACTTCCTGCCTATCTACCTAGCAAAGCCTACCTCCTAATGCCATCACACTGGGGCTCAAATCTTAACTTATGAATTTGGGGGGGGGTGCATAGATCCACAATGATATCTTCATCAGCTTGTCCCTAAGTTGTGCCCTTAATTTTCTCAGATTTTTGAACAATATGACTAGGCTGAGGATTTTGTAAATTTTAGATGTTCTGTTTTCTTTTGGCTTAAAATTGGTCTAAAATTGACCACCACTGGCACTTTATGTCCTTCTTACCTGCAAAAGTATTAATTTCATCCCAGCTGTAAACCCCAAAGTCATCATTCATTCCTGTACCAACTCAGAAGCCTAAAATCCAAAATGTCATCTAAATATGACAATCTCAGCTATGGATAGCAGTCAGAGTATGATGCTTTTGGAGGCAACCACTCTGGTTGTAAACTTGTGAAACCAAACAAATTATATGCTTCTAAAACATAATTGGTAGGATGTATATCTAATAGAAGTTTTCATTCCAAAAAGAAGTGGGAATAAAGAAAGGGGTAATAGAGCTTAAATAAGTTCAAAATTCCAGAAGCTCTTAAGGCTTTGTCTTTGGTTTTGCTGTCTTCTGTGCCCACTGGAGCAAGGTTCCTGTGTTCTAGACCTAGTTGAGTAAGTGGAAGTTCTGCCTCTGCAGTTTTGCCAGAGCTTGAGTCAAAGGTTTTAGGTGGGCTTGCTTCCATGGTTTGGGGCAGGCTTTTGGCAGACTTTCCCTTAAATTTTTTGATTGAAATCGTTAGGCTGTTGAAAATGAGGTGACAACCATCTATTCTGAAATTCAGGACTCGGCACTTGAGTTTTGAACCATTGTCAGTGTCATTCCTCAGTTGCCCAGAGCCTTCCCTGTTTTGTATTGTGGTAACAGGTCTGCGTTGTCCTTCATCAACTTGCTCCTTGGACAAACCGTCCAGTCTTTTTTCAGTAATATGAATAGAATGAGCATTTTGTAAATCTTAATACCGCATCTCCTTTTGTCTCTGGAAGTCCTTAAGCACTCCTCTTGTCACTTGTTTTACTCTAAATGGTGAGAAATAATCAGAACTTGCTTTTACCATGTTGCTTTGAAATAACTTAAGTAAACAGAATCACTTATGAGAAGGTACAGGTTCAGTTCCAGACAGAATGACTATTGCAGAGAAGTGAGTTACCTGAGGTGTGTGTGTGTGTGTGTGTGTGTGTGTGTGTGTGTATTTCCCATGGCTTACAAAAACTGTTTATTTTATTTCTTATTCTATTAAAAATATCCAATAACCCAGATCTTTAACAATGACCATATCTTAATTAAAGAATAATTTATTGCAAAATGCTAATGATCACCTGACCCTTTGCTTAGCCATAGTCTTTCCACTGGTGTTGAATCTAACTTCAGTGATAATGTCACTAAGTAAGAGGAGTGGTGGTTGCTGAAGGTTGAGGGCTACGGTAACTTCTGAAAGTTTTTCCTTTATTTGTGAAAATTTCATGTGCGAATTAAAATATGATCACAACTTACAATGGTAACGATGTCTGCTGAATCCAGTGGCCAACCTTTCATGAAAGATTTCTGGTATCATTAGGTGATGATTGACAGTGCCTTATACACAGTAGAATTGTTCTCAATTGATTTTTTCAAACCCTACTATTCTAAACTCCTTGTCATCATTCCAGCAATGTTCGCAGCATCTTCAGCAACAGTAGATTCTGTCCCAAGGAGCCATTTTCTGTGCTCATCCTGAGGAACAGCTCTGCCTCCATGAATGCTTTATTATGTGGTTCCAGCAGTTCAGACACATTTTCAGTCACTGCTAATCCTAATGTTAATTCCTTTGCTATTTCCAACACATCTGCACTTTATTCCCTCCCTGAAGTCTTGCACTACACAAAATCACCCATAGCACTTGGAATCCACTTCTCCTAACCACCTGTTAATGGTGATGTATTTTGATATCCTCCTGTGAATTACCAGCGTTTTTAGTGGAGCCTAAAATTATGAATCTTTTCTAGAAGATTTTCAATGTACTCTGCCCCAATCTATCAAAAGAATCGTTACCTATGGTAGCTATTGTCCTATGAAGTGTATGTGTTAAATAAAAAGACTTGAAAGCCAAAAGTACTCCTTGATTCATGGGCTGCACTGTGGAAACAATGTGAATCTCACTGTATGTCTCCATTAAAGGTCCTGGGGGACCAGATGCATTGGCAGGATCAGTAATACTTTGAAAAGACAACCCCCCACCACCCATAGTAGGAGCTTAAAATATCAAGTAACCCATGTTGTGAGCAGATGTGCTACTGCCACACAGGCTTTGTTTTGCGCTCAAAGCATGGAGCAAACTTAACATGTCTCTTAAGGACCCTAGGATTTTTACAAATGGAAAGAAGCACTGAATTCATTTTATTAGGTAATAACAGAATCTTCAAAGTTTTGAATCAAAGCATTGACTTCTCCCTAGCTATGAAAATCCTAGATTATGTCTTCAATAATAATGATGATTGGATGTTTGTTGATGGAAAATTGGTTAGTTGTATTACAAGTAAGTTCAGGGTTGCAAAAACAGAGACTGCCACTTCAATTGGACAGTGCCCGGACACTGCAGAACTTGACCCTTGATCAAGAGGGTATTTCAGGGAGAGTGAACAGGGTAGGAAGGGCACTTGGCTTTTATCCTGACACAGGTGACAAGTGGGTCTTTTCCCTGTTGGCTGGGGTCCGTCCTCACGGTCTTTTGAGATGGGCTAATTTTCAAATAATTGGTGCAGAGGGAGTGAAGGAAAGCCGGAATGTGGGGATGGCCACTTAGTTCTCTTAAGTTCTGAGAATGTAGTAGGGCCTTTGTGTAGACAAAGGTATTCTTGGGTGTGAGTGTGTGGAGGGAAGATGGAAACATTTGCATAAAGGTGGGGAAGATACAAATACTTGAATTCCTGTCACAAATGTGTGGTTTATAGCAGCAGGTAGCAAGAACTCATATTCAATGCAGCTTACAGTTGATATCGCCACTTTACCACTCCCGTTTGGATCTGGGAACTTTGCTTCAGTGTCCTCATTAGCACTTTCTCTTCCCTTGCACTTGGCGCCTTCATTTTCTGGAGACAGCTTCTTTCCTCGAATCTCATGAATCAACCTTGGCAGGTTTTAAATTTGCTCGCCTCTCTCATCCACTATTAGATTTGAAGAGAATCCAGACCCTAGTCTATTAGTCTTTGGCTTAAGAGAAGATTGTAGCTAGTTTGATCATTTGTTCAGATCACTAAAATTTTCTCCATATCAGCACTAACATTTTCTTGTCTATCCATGTGATCACAGTGTTGCCAGGGAAACAGAAGTTTCTTTTTCTTTAGTTCTTAGACTCATTAATAAAAGAATTTAAAAACCAACTCAGAAGGAAGCTCAAGGACAATTCAAGTAGAATTTGAGAGAAGAGCCACAGAACAGGTTCACAGAGAAGGGAGTTGGACAAAAAAGGCCAGAGGGTGGGCTCCAGAGAAATAGTGCCAAGGAGAGTGTGCTTAGACATTTATCTAAAATATCTAAAATAAAAATATCCAAAAGGAAGATATTTTTATAAAAAGAAAAGGGAAAGTTACAATTTTCTGACAAACAGGCTTCAAAATGTTGGAAGTATTGCAGGCAGCTGCACCCAGGGAGGGGCTTCCAGCAAGTGTAATACATTACACCATCAGGGCACACTCAGCCCTCCCTTCTCCTTAGCATGTCTTTGACTAACCTTTTTAAAGAATTAGGCGGGGTGGTGTGTGTGTGTGTGTGTGTGTGTGTGTGTGTGTGTGTGTATACACTACTGACCAGGTGACTGACAGTCCCAGCTGGATTAATTCATAAGAGGAAGTAACAATAGTACGAAATGTTTTGGGAACCTAAGAATGACAGATCTTTCTTTACACAGAGCTAGAGGTAGAACATGGATTGTACTTTTTGACCAAGAGAAAGTAGATTCCCTTAGTGGGGTCAACAAAGCCAAATATCTCCACCTTTTCACGTGGCAATTTAAATCCTTAGGATGGACTTTCTAGGGTTACCAAAGAAACAGAAAGTAACATCAGAAGTTGAGTGGGGAAGGGTCTAGCCTCAGTGGTTTCCAAACCCTGTAATGCCCGTGTAGCTCTGTAATTTTAGGACTAGCACTCTCCTTTAAGAACTTTTCTTTTCCCTCACAACTTAGTCAGGTCTCTGACGCAAGAGACCCAGCTTTCAGCCTATTGGCTTTTTGACATGCCTTCTTCATTGCATTACTCATGGCTAGTTTTTAAAGGGAGGAGTGTATAGCTCTCCCTTCTTCTTTAGAGGCCATTCGGGCCTAATTTCAAGACTTCTGTGTCTTGGAGAGTAGAGAAATCTAAGAAGCGATGAGAGAGTGGCTTGTTGGTGGAACAGACAGAACACACACTTTACCAATAAAGTGTTTCACTTTATGTGGGCGTGGTCTGTGGTGCCCAAAGCAGCTGCAATAATAGCACCAATGGTCACCATACATATGTAACAGTAATGTAAAAATAGACATTGTGAGAGTCACCAAAATATAACACAAAGCCAGAAAATGGGCACACACTGTTGGAAAAACATCACTGGCAGAAATCAGTGGAAGCTTGCTGCAAACCTGTTATTAAATGTGAGAGAGAGAGAGAGAGAGAGAGAGAGAGAGAGAGAGAGAGAGAGAGAGAGAGAGAGAGGAGTGTCTGTGAAGTGCCCTTTAGTAGAATGCAGTCAGTATGGGCAAGTCTACATATTGCTTCAAAGTTAACTGTTCCAAAAATACTGGCTATGAAGTTCATTGTCATTTATAAATGATGACTTTACTTTAGTGATCAGTAACACACTCATTTTAGTTTAAGCCCCACCCATCCATATTGCTAACAACATTCTACACATGATCCCTTAGGGTATCTTTAAGAGACTGAGGCTTTCTCCATGCTTTGTCTCTTTTGAGCTCTAACCAGAATCACCTTTCAAATTTTGTTTATAGCAATCTAGGTTTTTCTAGCATGCACCTCAAAATCTTTTCCAGTCATCCATTGTCCAACCAGAATATTGCCACTCTAGTTAGCAGCATGAGCCTAGGAGTGTGGAGCCTAAAAGTGAGACAGACTAAAGCCTCACGCAATGGCCAACTTTGTTCAGAGCATCAGGCAATTTATACTCTGAGGGTTAAGAAGAATCACATGATAAAGGTGTTCAATCACAAGAATAAGCCACACATGGGAAAACATGTTTTTCCATAGAAGCAACAATAACAACAGCTGAAGTAAACTCACTCCGATTCGCTACACCTGGGAGGAGCACAAAAATGCATTCTAAGAACAATTCTGTGCTTTAAAGAAACTGGGGTCACAAGACTCTGGTCTTGTTTTCTTGTAGATTTTTCACAAGCACTCAATTTTCACACAGCTCCATTCTTGGACTGTCTTCTAATAAAAAGCTACTTCAATATTTTTGGCATTTATTATAGCAGCACCCCACTCCTAGCATCAAAAACTGTATTTTTCAAGGTTCTCCAGAAAAATAGAACCAATAAGAGATGTGAGTTGAGAGAGAGATTTGTTATAAGTTTGGCCTATGTGTCTATATACATTGAGGAATCCTACAATCCATTGTATGAAAGCTGAAGACTCAGGACAGCCAGTGCTGAAAGCCTAGTTTACCGGAGGCCCAAGAACCAGCAGCCCCATTGTCCATGGACAGAAGGTAGGGGTCCCAACTCGGGTAGAAAGCATATGTTGTCTTGCCCAGCCTTTTGTTCTGTTTAGGCCAACAGTGGATTGGTTTGTTACTCAGTCTGCCAACTCAAATGCTGATCTCTTCTGCAAACAGTCTCACTTGCACATAAACAACTCAAGTGATGTTTAATGGTGATGTTAAAAGTGATGTCCTGCTCTCAGGTCATCCTTTACTTCAATCAAGTTAACATGTAAGATTAAGCATTCTTCTTCCAAAGAGGATAACCAGGAAACACAGAAGATGCTATGCTTAATTAACGTTTGGAGGAATGCAAATGAAAACCACAAATTATTTTCAACCACTGATGACTATAATAATAAAAGAAAAAAAGACACATATTGATAAGAGATATTTGAACCTTCATCTGTTACTGGTAGCAATGCAAAATATTAACATTTTGAAAAATGGCTTAGGAGCCTGAGAAAGTTGAGCCTGAAATTCCTGTATGGTTTACCAATTCTACCTCAAAGTGTTAACCTAGCAATCCACACCTAACCCCAAGAGCATGGTGGATGTACACACAAAACTGATATATCAATGTTCAGTTATTATTGCTCATAATAACCTCAAATTAGAAACAATCCAATGTCACCACAATGAATGGTTTACAATATGTATATTCATAGACTTCAGGCCTGAAAATAAATGAAGTACTGACATATGCTGACACATGAGTTAGGTTTGAAAAGAAAAGCAAGAAGAAGAAGAAGCCACATGTTATATGGGTTCATTTATATTAAAGAGACATAAAGATGAGTGGTTGTCAGGGCGTGGCAGAGGGATAGAGGGGAGAGCAAGAAAGAGAGGGAGATGAGGAATGAGCTCTGATGGATCTGGATTTCTTTAAAGGGTGATCTAAATGTGCTGGAATTAGATAGTAGTGAACATTATACATGTCGATGGTTATGATTAAATCCACTGAATAGCAAAATTTATAAAAGTAGAGAATGTTATTGTGGTAAACTTCCTTAATTTTTAAAAAATCATCACATGACAAAATAAAAGAGAAAAAAATACTTAGAAAAGGAAAAATAAAGAAGAAAGGAAATTCAACACAGGAGATATATGAAAATCAACTCACTTACAGCCACCCAGATGTGACAATTCTCAGTAGAGTTCTGATTCTCATCTGAGATCTTATTAAAAGGTAAAATCTGAGGAATATGAATTACATATGACAAATCACATTCCTACAATGACATAAAGATAATCGTACTGAGATCATATAGGCAGTGTCATACCATCTGCTGAACTTCTGCTTCAGATGTGCTCCAACATAGATTTAACTGTGTGCTGCATTAATGGGACAGTTGGAAGATCATAATGCGGATACGTCATTGAAATAGCGTACCAGATAGTCCCCGAGGCTGCAGCTTCACACTGGCAATTCATCTACTCTAGAGTACACGTTTAGGTTCTGTTTTTGTTTTTGTTCTTTTCAAATCTTAGTGTCTTTGGCTTTGAATGGTTCTTGTGTGATGGAACATTAGAGTTATGCACTGTGAGTGTTGTTTTAAATACCTTTGTAAAGTAGTTAGCCATGTCAGATTCTCTGTAGTCCCTGGAGGGCCATTTGTATGAAATAACATTGCTAGTTATATATATAGCATATATATGTTTTATTTTTATTAGAAATGGCAAGTTTAATAATTTTATTGTTATAACATTGTAATGATTCTAAAATAGCTTATAATGCAGCTAACTAAAAGTTTTGCCCATGAATTCTCTAAGGCATTTAAACCAGAAAGTCTTAGGTTATTAGGTAGAAACTAGGACTAAATTATAAGTCATTATTTTCAAAACATTTGTTTTACCCTCAAATACAGACTGAACATGGCTATTACAGGTGTCATACTTCTTAAAATTCTAAAGATGTCATGAGAACTCAGCAAACTTATATTAAGAAGCAATTATTGAAGAGACAGGAGAGGAAAGGGACATTTTACTTCTTAGAACACATGGTCTTTGTGATGACACCCTTCCCAAGGCAGAGCTTCATTGTGCTATCTTTAAATGAGTATGCTAATCCTTACCGTCTGGCCAACTGTTCCCATGTGGAGAAAGGAATTTCTTCACATATATATTGAGGTGCATATTCATGCATGTAAGTTTTCTTATATGTGTTCTTTATAGCATAGATAAGCCATTCAGCCATCAGACATTCCCTAAGGGCTCTAGCATAGCAGTGATTTATAATAAGGCAAGCAATTCTCATTCTCTCCCTAATGCTTTGATTTGAATTTACATTAATCCAAGTGGCAAAGCACAATGTAAGCAAAGCATAAGCAGCCAGGAAGAGCCTGGTAATCACCATACCAGGAACCACATAATAATAATTACTGAGTGCTTTGAATACCCCAACTTTTCAGTTTGGATTATTATCATTAAAAATCATTAAAGAGATTACAAAACAGAGCATGTTGATGTTATATGAAAGATTCATCACATACTAATTTCTCTGATGGAACAGAAGATAGTACATTGACGCACATTGAGGCTTTGGTAAACAAGCTGCTTTTCACATCGTGAATACATCGTTTATAAGCACTAAGGGATGCGGTACTGAATGTGTTCATGCAGGATGAACACTGTTTCACACAGTAACTTCTGGCTCCTGTGAGTTTGCTTTATGAAGGCACTAGCAAGGCATTAGGAGACCATATGCACTGGACAATCTCTCACCCATTGCTTTCTTTTCAGGGCCAGCCATAAAGTGGTCAATGTGCTACATTTACCTAGTACCCTCTGTCTAGGACATACAGCCTATGAAAGTACATGTTGAGTAATTACAGGACAATCCCATGAAAACCTCTTTCAGATCCAAGAGAATGTTGTATTCTTGCTGAATTTATGTATCTTTTCCACTTTAACCCACTGTGATGATTCTTTTCATGTATCAGATTGACTGAGCAAAGGTTGCACAGAGAAGAAACAAAACATTATTTCTGGATGTGCCTATGAGGTTGTTTGTAGATTAGATGTTAGATGCATAACAAAGATAATCATTAATCATCTTTTGTCTGCCTCACCAATAGAGGCAGACTTCCACCAATGTATCAAGGGCTTGAACAGAACAAGAGTTCTCTCTAAGTTGGCTGTTCCAGCTCCTGATTCTTTTTTAAAAGATTTATTTACTTTTACATATATGAGTAGTTGCTTGGATGTATGTCTGTGCACCATGTGCATACCTTGTGCCCAACGAGACCAGAAGAGGGCATCGGGTCTTCTGGAACTGAAGTTATAGATAAGTTGTCAAACCCATGACTCCTGCTGTTTGGGATTTCAGATTCAGATCCATACTTTTGTGGCCAATATTGTCTCTTCCCATTCTCAGATCTTTAGACTCAGATGAAATTTACACACATACACAAACACACACACATGCGCACATACACAAACACACACACGCACACGTACACAAACACACACACACACACACACACACACACACACGCACCACTTGGTTCATTCTTGTTGTTGTTTTTGAGAACTTACATATGCTATGTGAGTATGACTAAAAGATAGAAAATAAAACATAAGCTTGACAGATAAACTTATTTTTAATGTATATCAATAAGTACAAATATTGTAGATTAACTATGGATATTGGAATTAGATTACGTGCGCTCATATTCTAATCTCACTGCTTATTGGTTGTATGCACTTGGGCAAGTCGGTTAGCCTTTCTGTGTCTTAGCTCTTTATGTGTAATGTGGAGCTAACCATTGAACCTGACTTTAGCATTATTCTCTTAAGTAAATTGTCATACATGACTCACTTAGAACATTAGCAGTACATAGAATAAGCAAGAAAGGAAAAATGATTCATGGCATGTTACAGAACACAGTACTTCTAATTTAGACTGTTGTTTAGAAGAACGTATGACATACAAACTAAAAACGGGAGTACTAAGAATATTTTTCACCCAAATGAAAAAGAATTAGTAGTTTTTAAAATTATGAATTGTCTATCAAAATGAACCTTAAAATTGGGCTTTGCTCCAACTTATTAATTAATTAATTATGGTGGTTCCCTTTCCACTTTTAGAATTAAAATAAAATTTTGACCAATTGATGCATTTTTTCTGAATTATTTGCTGTAAAAAAAGGGCAAACTGAGGGCCTGCAAGATGGCTCAGCAGGTAGAGTGCTTGCACAGTGCAGCCATCTGTATTTAATCCCCAGAACCCACAGTGAAAGGGGAGGATTGATTCTTGATTGTCCTTTGACACTCCCTCCTCAACATGCACATCCATACACATCCATACTCACATGCACTATGCACACAGACACGTAAATACACACACACACACACACACACACGTCATGTTATACACACTGATAAAAAATAAAAAAGCCAATTTAGATTAAAAGCAGCTCGATGTAGTAGTAAGAATTTGAGTTTGAGAGTTATAAGCCCTGCTTTTAAATTCATTTAATCATTTATTGCTTTCTGATCTCAGGCAGATAGTTACTCGTGAGCCTCACAGGCCCTGATGTGTAACATGAGACTAAAACAGCAATTGTCCTGTCATAGAAAAAGCAAATGATGGTGTTCTCTACTGACCGCTATAATTTAACAATGTTGCTTCCTATTGACCATGGAAAGAATCTAGAAAATCAATGCAGGCTGTGAGGAAATACCTGATATTCAACTGTACGGGATCAGTTTATTTTGGCTCACATTGTCATAGGTTTCCTGTCGACGCTGGTGATTCCATTTCCTTAGGCCTTGGTTGAGAGAGAACAGTACAATAACAGGCACTGTAGCAGAGGCTACTCATCGACTAACAGTTGTGAAACAGGGAAGGGCCAAGACAGGTGTGTCATGCACCCAGTGATGTATTTCTTCCAATCAGGCTCCTGCCTTCCACCACCTTCCAATAAGGAATCTAGGGGGCTAATGCATCTGTTAGATCGGAGCCTTTGAAAGCTCAATTCCCAGAGGCCCATCAGCTGGTAACCAAGTCCTTACCACATGAGATTTTTTTGAAGGACACTTTATATCCAAACCACAACACAAACATGGTTCTACTGGTCCTGCTCTTATGATGCTCTTAAATATGCTGCAACTTAAGAATGGTCACAGCATACCAAGCTGCCTGCAGAATTTTAGATTCAAAGCAGGATAGTTTATCACAAAGAAAAGCCATATACATTTTCAATGTAAAACCCAGGAAACTAGTAACAACAGCTTATTGTGTTTGTATAAGCTATCATTCTGTTGTCCTGTGCTTTGTCCTTAATTTGGGGGATTGGCCAAGATAACCACATAAATGTTCATTCATCTTTAAAAAGAAATGTTCATGAGTCCAGGAAAGATAGAATGGCCTTTAATGGCATGGAGACAATTGAGTACCTGCCAAATTAGGGTATTACTGAGCTTTCCTATGATCTGTTGAGAAAGCTCATGGGTAGGAGAAGTAAAAACTAGAGGCGGGGGGGATATGTCCTGTCAAACACAGTCACAGACTTAATAGAACCATTAATAAAATTTGGAGAACTCTGACCCCTCTGTTGAAACAACTACATGTAGAAAACTACATTTTTGTTGTTATTTCCTGATATACTCTGAGATTTTAAAATTAAAAATGGTCACACTTAGTTTAAATATGTATGTGTATGTACATGTGTGTGTGTGTGTATGTGTGTGTGTATTCTTACTCTAAAGCTTGATTCTCTCGGAAGAGCAGATGAAAGTCTTCCTTATAGGAAGAGACAGTTTAAATTCTCTGATGCTGCCATTGAATACCAAAGCAATAATGCACTATCTCCTGTGCTATAGTCCTATAACTTTCTCAACATTGTTTGATCAATATACAAGGTGATTTGTGGTGCTTAAATTAATGTGCCCTACACTGCTGCTACATAAAGAAATGATTTGTTTGCCAAAGCTGGAAGGAAGGGAGGGAGGGAGGGAGAGAGAGACAGAGAGAGAAAAAGGGGGAGAGGGAGGAAGAAAGATAGAGGGAGGAAGAGAGAGAGGGAAGGAGGGAAGGGGAGAGAGAGAGAAAAAGAAAGGAAGGAAGGAAGGAAGGAAGAGAGAGGGAGGAAGAGAGAGAGGGAAGGAGGGAAGGGGAGAGAGAGAGAGAAAGAGAAAGGAAGGAAGGAAGGAAGGAAGGAAGGAAGGAAGGAAGGAAGGAAGGAAGGAAGGAAGGAAGGAAGGGAAAAAAAATTTTTCTAAAGAAAAAGGCAGATGGGAAAAAGCACTGGATAGATCCAAATGTGGCCAGACACCTCCTCTGGGCCAATGTAGAGAAATACTGCCAAGGAGTCCCCTCCCCTTGCTCATCAGATTTAAAGGTTCATTAAGTTTGATGGAGAGTCATATTTAAATGTTTGGTGTTAGCAGGTCCTTTTTTCCTCACGGCTTTTAAATTCCTCCTCCTGCCACCAATTGGTTGATCCACCATGTTTTCCTCTTCACGTGTCACTAGCACCTCTGTTCCTGACAGCTCTGAGGACGCAAGGCCAGGCAGATATCAGCACACCCGCTTAGCCGCAGTGGCTTGGGAACAAGTCTGACAAGAGCCAGGGAGCAGAGGCTTTTCATAAATAATGGTGTGTTTTTGTCAGCGGTTTTGGCCCTCGAAGGATGGTAATGTGTTTCCATACAGATGGGTCAGCTCTTGCCTGCCATTCTGTCTTTTGAACTTCCTGTTCAAGGGTATGGTTTTCATCAACCTTCATGCTGTAGAGAACACCTACTTTATAAGATAGGATTTTTTTTTCAGCCAAAAGAAAATAACTAAAGGTTTTTTGTGTATAAAAGGTTTCTTTAGAGAAGACTAACAGGGGGTTGAGAAACCAGCCAGACGTCCAAGAACAAAGTTGTAACTGTGATAGGTTCTTTCTCTTGTAATGCATGGGAATTAAGATGGAGGAGAGCAATGCTTTCCAGGCCTAGGCATAGTAGGATGTCACTAGGAAATTATACCTTTTGCTGGAAAGCTGTTTCTCTTGTCATTTTGGAAACAATCCCTGAACATAGATGTCATTTTGCCCACTTAACATCTACAAATCTTTTGGCAAAAAAAGTAAAGTCTTCTATCTTTTTAGCATCTTGATCTTATTTTCAGAAGGATCCAGATGCAGCCCTTGGGTTTAGCAGGGCTTGGGATACTTGTCTGCTAACCTCATTCAACACTATTTACTGTAGGGCACGACAACATGGCAGAGTAAATTACAGGGACTCAATTAACCTCCTTAAACCCACAAAGTTGACTTTATCCAAGAAAAATGAATAACTCCCAAATGTTGTGGCTTTCTAGCAGGAAAAGCAGTACTTTTAATTTCAAGGTTTTTATAGATTTGAAATTCCCCGTAGTATGAAAAAATAAAGAAATCAATAGATGGGAATATGATCACAGAAGACTAAAACCAATAGTTTTTTTTTTAATGTGGTTTACAGCACTCTAATGATTCATATCCAGTATTAACTTTTGACATTTAGCTTATGTAACTGTTTTTGAGTTTTATATAGGTAATATTTTCAATTATAAAACTACTATGAGACTGCTAAATCTAATGCATTTAATTGTTGCTCCTTCAGCTCCTCTCCAACATTTCCAACATTTCTACACTGATCAGTGTATCTTTGTGTAGTTTTTCTTGTTATCCTCTGAATATTGACATGTACATATAGGCTTTGATGTTTGATTTTATTTTAATTTTCAAGATTTTACACTTATTTGTTTAATAAATCAAATATACTTTCTAGCAAATTGGCGAACCTTAGTCTAACTCATTCTTAAAAGAAGCTGCACTATTTGATTTTGATAAAAATTATTTTTTATTGTGGGATATAATGTTCTAATATAGCTATGCACTGCAAGTTCTATATCTAACCCCAGCCACAATAAAACAAATTCAAGACAAAAAATAGTGGACTAATTCTATTGTCTGTGTATTGATACGGGTTTCAGTTCACTAACAACAGCTTATGCTCACACAGAAAATTTTCTTCCAAGTAATGACAGTTCAGGAGACAAATTCAAAGGTTGTATTTTCAGTGTTTGAGACTCCAGTTCCTTCCAGTTCATTATTCTGCTTTCCCTGGGATGCTGCATCCATCCTCTTGGGGCTAGGATATCTCACGTCACATGCAAGCCAGTGGGAAGGGATCACAGCAGGCACAGGGAAAGGATGATTTCATTTTCACTGTTGATAACCAGAAGTTACAAACGCATGGCCTTCATTCTCCTATATCCCCATGTCCTAGAAATGACATTCAGGTTATTTCTGCTTGGCTTTTTTCCCAACTACAGTTTATGCTGTATTAACATTCTTGTACCATTGTTTCTTTAGGATAGATCCCCAAAAGTGGATTGCTACATGTCCTGAATTACATGTCCTTGAGAGGTTTGATTTCATAGTTGGACTTAGGTTTGAGTTGATGAAGACTCTTAGCTACTGTCTTAGTTCCTGTCCTGTTTCTGTGATATTTCACCCTGACACAAGCAATTGTAGGAAGGAAGGGCTTATTTCAGCTCACAGTTCAAGTTCTTACAATGAGGTGCATCTGTGTTTTAGGAATGATTTTTTTTTTTTTTTAAGTAGAGCATACCTATGTCTGTGCTGCAGTTACAGGAAGTGAGAAGAACATGAGATTTGAATTACAGTTCTTACATCCTTTGTTCTTTAGGACATGAGATATCTCTTAAGCTTTAACATTTTATTTCTTTATATTTAAATTAACAAGCAAATAGGATTAAAAACAGTAGGTGATTGTGAAGATCACAAAAGCTAATGGACTTAAAAGTTAATTGTAGAGTATAAACATTAAGTACTTATCGTTATATTCTCTATATTTCTAAGGTGATAGTATAAATTTGAAATCTATAGATACCTCTCCCCATGAATGAAACGCTAACTTATATGAGTCAATACAGGTCCTGATATGAGGACAGAACAGCTGTTTACTATGGCTTAATGAAGTCTAATTTCATTGCCCTCTTGATCATTTAGACATCAGAGAGAAGCCATCCAGAACTAGTGTGGCAGTCCCTTAGTTACCAGGCATCCAGCTTCCTTCTTCGTTGTTTTGTTTTATAGGGCTTCTTTCTCATATTGCAAAGTAGTTCAAGGTCCAAGTTTCCTATCTACTTTCAACTAATTCATAACGGTGAGGTAGAGGAAGAGGAGAGGGAGGCTTTGCCACCTATTTTTGAGACTCTATCCTGGCTAGAGATAATCTTGATAAGTGAATTAAGTCAGAACCAAAAACATACATTTGTGAGTCCCACATGCAGAAGGGATCTAGATTTGTTAAACCAACATGAAAGTAAACAAGGAATTATTTGTGATGAGGAAGGGACCAGATGGTGTGTGGGGAGGGGAGGCAAGAGAGGATAACGTGGTGGGTAAAGTGGATGTGAGACAGCTGACCAGGCCTGTGCTGTGGGCCACGCCAGAGCACAGTGAGATGAGGTGACATCACATAGGCACCCACACTGACTGTTGATCAGTGACTCCCTCATCAGCTTCTACTCCAAGAAACAGCACAATCCAGCTTCACCACCACAGAGTTCAAGTAAAGACTGATGGGTAGCTCTGCTTCCTGCGTGGAACTGGAGCTGTATGGAGCTATGACAAGTTCACCACAAGTTGGATCCAGACGACACACTGCTGGGCATGTACCCTGAATGATGGCTGCCACATCTTTGTCATGGACTTCAGCCAGGTCTGGGGAGTATGAAGACATGTCCAAGGTGTAGAAGTAAGAGATATCACAAGAAGCCTGTGACCAGAGGCAAAGCATACTTCACTCCTTCATGGAAAGCAGCAAGCTAGGCCCAGACAATGCAGAGAAGTAGGCATAGCAAGAAGTCAGGGTCCCCTGAAAGTGCATTATATACATGCCTGAAAATGGCATAATGAAGCACATTATTCTATACAGGTCATGTATTCTAATTTTAAAACAAACCCTACTTTCTGGAGGTTGAACATGGTACTTATATTTTTTGTCCTATGACCAAAATTTGCTCACATGACTCATCTAGCTAAAAGAACTAAAATATGTAGTTTTTATTCTGAGCATTTGGTAACTAAACAGGGGAGAATGGTAGGGAGGATCATATATCCATCAAAAAAAAAAGTATTTTGTATAAAGTACTCTTTATACAAAGTCTCTGCAGCTTTCAACAGAATCTCAGAGACATGTAATATATAAACATTTTTAAAGGCACCTCACTGCTCCAAAGCTTTGCTATTGCTATTATATAACCCTATAGATGACAAGTATCTTCTTACTCATTCTTATCTGTGTTGTGAACATATGACTAGCCAGTCTCAGAGCAGATTAGGTGCTGTCTTTGTATGCACAGCAGAGATGTCATTTGGTAGTGACTGTTTACACGTTAGAAACCAATAGCCTCCTTTTCACGTGCTGTCCTTATAGTGTGAAAAGATTCTCAAACAAGCTAATTCACACCCTTTTCTTTCATCATTTTGGACATTAATCAAGATTCCCTTAGAGAATTAATTGACTTTTGCTTTACATAATTTAATTTCTAATTAAGAAAGCCTAGTAAACAGCTTTCTTAGTTTAATTCAATTTTTGCTTTTAATGTTTTTTGCTTTGTACAAATCATCTGATCTTTTTATTTTCACATTTTAAGTAACACATGTTGAGCAACACATAAAATGTCAGGAATTATAATTTAATTGGGTTTGAAAGTAAACAACTGGTAAATCCAGCTCTAAGAAAGCAAAGTGTTCTGTAGACGTTTTGATGGCTTTGTTTCTGTTTTTGTTGTACATACTCTCTGTGCTTTTTCTGAACTTGGTGGCCATAAATGGTTAGGTTATTTAATTAATGTCTACTAGGAAGTCTCCCTCTTTCAAAAGAAGCCACGTGTCAACATTAAAACACATCATTCCTGTGATCTTACTAACTTAATTGCCAAAGTAAAATTATGTCAGGGCTTTAAAAGTATTAAAAATACTTAATTATCCAGCTGTAAAAACAATGTGAACTGACACAGATATATATGTATATTTGTCAAATAGGGAGGTCACACAGCCAGTGTGCCCACCGTTTCTACAAATATGTATGTATTAGGGAGAAGATAATCTCTAACACTGTACATTGTCTATCAAGCTGTTTTATAACACCTGTCTTTGAATTATAGGATTAATGGAAGTTTTTTATTTTTCAGAGTTTCTTTTCTACAGACCGTGGATTTTGTCCGTATTCTGTTTTATTATTTCTATTGCTAGGAGGCAGATTGAGCGGGCCAGGGGTGGAACATGACTACCAGCAATTTCCATTTTGGAGAAAAATTAAGTTACCAGAAAATCAATCAGCAAAGCAGCAGCCCCCACCCCCTCCCCAGCTCTAGTCTGTCAAAATAAGCACTTAGCTGGTAAGCTTGTATGACCGATTAACTGTGCTTCTAAAGCACCACGTCTGAGAAGTGTGATTGGAGGGTGTGTCTGTCGGTGATGCGGCCTGGCTTTGCCTGTAATGGGCTGAACTGCAGTTGCTACACTGAATTGCAGTAAGATGTGAAAATATAATAAATCAATGTGGATTTAGAAATCCAGTCTCTTGAATATCCTTCCTATCAGAATGGAGAATCAAGTGTTAATAAAAATACATGTGTTACTTATCCTAAGGTGTAAGATTAAGACTACTGGGCAGATCAGTAAAGCTTTTGTGCACTGTGAAAGCAGAATAAACTAGCTATTTTAGCCCGAGCCTGGGCATTCCCTTTTGCTGGATTCCCTGTGAATCTTTCATCTGAATTTGAGCCTTAAAAATAAAGCCACTTTCTGTGCTTCTTTGTGCCTTCTGAGAATCCTGCCAAAGCCTTCTATGAGGTATCTGTGAATTTACCCTGGGAGAACACCACATAGTGTCCCCAGCTTCCTGTTCTAAACAATCCACTCCAATGACACACTGTAATAGTACTCAAGGTGGGGGGAATGAGCTGCCAAAACCTATTTATCACTTTGCTGCCCTTGGACCATACACATCCGCCCACAGTTAAATAAGGGTCATAGGCGGAGCTGCTCTCTCCTTCCCCAGCAACACAAGGATCCTGTGTGAAGATTAAAATAAATTCTCTAGTGTTTCCCTGCATTCATTTCCCACCCTACAAAGTATCATTCTTTATCGGTGCATTAAAGAGCGGATTGGGGGAAAAGATACTTGCAATTTTACAAATAAATATTGCCTGTCCAAAATAAGAGATACTGATAAAATAGATTGTAATTTTTCCATAGATGGGATATTATTCAGTGAAAGGTTGTCTAAGATATTCCATTGTTTAGATATTTTCCAGCTATTTAACCAAAATAATACATACACTATTATCTCAGATTTGTTTTTCTGATGTAAAATCATATAAAAAAGAAAAATACTGAAAAATATACTCCAATACACTTTTTGTAGTCGACTTTCAATAAAGGATTCCATGCGACTTTACCATCTTTTTTTCCTCTCTCCTTCATCAGTATTTATCCCATTTTCTCTTTTTGAGAAAATTAAAATTTAAATCATTTTAAATAATTAGTGTTGAAGCTTCACTAAACTAGAAAATTCTCCAGTTGATTGGAAGCAAAGGGGATGGGTTTTAGAGCACTTTCTTTCCTAGTTATCTTTATACCTTTTAGAGGATGCTGTGGAAATCATGGAGAACCTGACTTTTCTGTGTGCCTAAACTAGCTCTAAAATCAGTGTGTGTGAAAGTTTCCAATGAGCCTTTACATGTACTCACTGCTGAAGTAGGGCTTTACTTTCTCTGTATTGGGTGTTTTGGCGAGCCACAGGGCAGTGCTTGTGAGAAAGATGCTCTGGCTGTCATCTAGAAAGAAGTACTCGTTGAGCACTCTGAGAACTGTTGCCACTCAGAGTCCCTCTTCTTCCTGGCTTCTCTCAGCCTCTGAAACCCAGACCCCTAGAAGTCTCCTCTCTCTCCTGAGCATAATCCAAGCAGACTCTGAGTCTTCCATGCCTGTGTTGGTGAGGACTGGTTCTCAGAGACTTTCTGTGGTCCCTGCACATGCTCATTCTGAAAAGGCTGCCACAGTGGCATGATGACTACTTTTCTGATTATGCCTCTGCCTGAAAGGTGACTATAACCACATTGTCCCCACGCAATGTGTGAGGTCCTGGATAGTGAAGTGTGTGAGAGTGAAGTGCATGAACTCCAGGCTAACACTGCAGGACTGAGGTCTCTATGACATCTTTCACATCTCTCTACACCCATGTTCCCTTCAGCAAGAGGCTGTAGGGAGAAGGAGAATGGTGGGTAGAATGTTCAGTGAATTGGACAGACAGTATACCACCCTGTTGTGCTTGGCCTGGGGTAGAATTCTAAGCATCATTATTGTCTAGTAATGGCCAGTAACCAGTTAACTATCATTACTCAGTCTTACTCATTTTCTCTTTCATCTTTTCCTAAACACAAGTTAAATGTGAGCCTAGCTTTGCTCTCAGATCAGGGACTATAATGATAGGAGCAGACACCCATGAGTCCTTGCCCTTGGAGACTTGCAGTCTAATTGGAGAGGACTGATCAAATAACGACGCATAATAATATAAAATTGCAGCTGTGGCAAGTGCTATGGGGGAAACTTACACAAACAATAGAGAGAGTTTGAAACTGGCAGTCAGGAGAGATTCCCTAAGAACATGGCACTTCAACTAAGCCCTTAAGGATAATGTGACATGGCATAGAAAGAGTGAAAGCTCTTCCAGGTAAAGGGAACAGCATGTGCTTGATTGTTGCTTGGATGAGTGTCCCAAATCATTGAGGTTAACCTTCAGTTTTTAATACTGCAACCTCTAAAACCCCATGAGACACACCAGGTAGAAGGTAATATTCCTGTGAACCTATTATATTTTACTTTCTGTGTTTTTCCCCACTGGCTATAGGATTTGTTTTCACAGCTGTATGTTTCAGTATAGAATCTGAACGTGTATCATAAAGCAATCACAAGAAGAGAACACACGCAGTGGATATTCTGATTCTGTTTATTAAATGTGTCCTGTCACTCAGCAGTTATTTCATCACCGGGATAACTGTAAAGTAAGGACAAAAGGTCAAACACTTAAATTTAGGCTGTCTTAATGGCATGTTCTTATATACCTTTTAATTTTGCTCAAGGTTACTGCTTTGATCTTTAGATATATACGCTCCACAGGATTGGGTCTTGCCCACAAGTTGTTTTCTTTGTAACTTTTTGATAAGGTAAAGAGTTTTGTCAAGCACTGTTTTGAATGCTTTCACTTCAAGTACTTCAAAGACAATTAGTCCTGGTCAGAGCATTCATCTGTGATTATTTTCATGGTGAAATGGTAGTATTAAATCTCCTGATGTTAAGGGAATGATTTGACTTCAAAGCACAGTTCCAGAATATTCTGTCTGGTCTTGCCACAGGCTCATGTTCCTTTAAGTTTTATTCTTGTATGCTCAGTGGTTACAGTAGCAAGGAAATGGATGGAAAACATATGGTATTCCTAGTCGAGGGCTAAATTAATACTTTTTTAAAAATTTTACTTGTTGATCATATTTTTTGTCCATGATATAGGATCGTGCTGTGCATGTGTGGAAATGTTGGAATATGATAAACGATAGTGTGGTAGTACAAGGGCAATAGGAAGAATTATGTGTGCTTAATTTTTAAGTTTAGAAAGAAACCAAAGTTTTACTTTGATATAGTGTGAAAATAGAAACCAAAACAGAAAGAAAATTATTATAATGTTTTCATCTACTAAAATACCTTTTGAGAATAGCAGAATAATGCATGTTGAATAATGTTGACCTAAAAGATACAATGACATACTTTGAAGTATGATATTGTTAATGTAAAAAACAGAGTGATATTTGTCTTTAAAAATGATGGTAGCTTAAGAAACATAATCAATGTTATCAAGTGAACCAGACTGTTACTGAGAGTTGGCTGTGACAGCCTGAGCAGGACTGCAGAGATCCCTTGCTCTCTCCCACTCAGACGCCTCACTTAGTGTTTTTACTGTGTGTGTTCTTACAGGAGAAGCATTCATTTTCTTGCCAGATTTCCTTTCAGACTTACACCAGTTTGCATCTGTATCCTTCCTCCAGGTTACTTCTCGGTGCTGTACCTCTGAGGTAATTTACATATGGTAGAAATACCCTTCACTTACTTTGTGTTTACTGTGCTGACTGGCCTATGTGACCTGTGGCAGCTAATAGGTAAATACCTGCCATTCCTGTAGCGATTTTCTACTGAGATGAACTCCTCTTAAAAGTCCCCCTGGCATTCTTGAGGTAATTTCTGCATTTTTAACAACTAAAGTTGTCCTTATGCCCTTTTGTAGCTGTTGGAAAATAACTGACTTTTTTATAAAACCAAGCATGCTTTTTCCATAAATAAGCTTCTAGAAGTATGCTGTTGGGAAATTAGGAATGTCCCAAAAGAAAATACTAAGAGCATTGTCATTGTAAATTGTGACTGATTGAGTCCCTTCTGTGTGCCAGTACTCAACGGAGTGCTTTCTGTGAGTTAGCTCATTGAGCCCCATGTAATCAATGGCTTTGGTTATGCCTATGTGTTTAAATAAGGAAGTGTAAGTCAGTGAAGAAATATGTAGGTACGTAGATGATATGTTTTAAGTGTTAACACCCAAATTGGTCAAGAAAAAAGACCATTGCTATAAAGTTTGAGTTCATTTTAAGCAAGTTTTAATATTGGCCAGTAATGATGGACACTGGCCAGGACCAGTTGGTCCTCCACAGAAAGGACCTGAGTCCTTTCTGGAATTCCTCCAAGATGGCCCCGAGCTATAGTTTATAGGAATTTTCAAAGGCAGAACCCATAAAGTGTGTGTTAACCATCAGGTCCAAACAAGGGTGAACATATATTCTGATGTGTTTCCTGCCTGTGTTTCTCCTGCCTCCTGCCTCCTGCCTCCTGCCTCCTGCCTCCTGCCTCCTGCCTCCTGCCTCCTGCCTCCTGCCTCCTGCCTCCTGCCTCCTGCCTCCTGCCTCCTGCCTCCTGCCTCCTTGCCTGGGTACCTTCTACCACTGTGCAATGAGAGGCAAGCACATATCCTGCGTCATTAATTAAGTTTGCTTAGGGGATTTTTGTTTTTGTTCCAGACTTACATGAGTTAGGCACACTTATTTTAGATTTATTACGGTGTTTTCATATCACTATGTATCAATTAAACTGTGTGAGGTCCATGTACTAACACCAACTTTGTTACAAAAGAGACTAAATCCCAGGACTAAATCCTATGTACAATTGAATTGCAGATGTGATTTGCCTTTCTCTCACTTGAAATAAAAATATATTAGTTTTCTGTTTGCCACTAAGAATTCTTAATTGTATTCCAATATTATGTTTATATCATGATGTGATAAGTTGTAGATTTGAGTAAATAGTTAAAAATTTACACCAGTAGGGGGGCTCATTTTGGTCTCTTGACTCGAGTTCTTCAGCTGATGAGAAACGATGTTCTTGCTAGTAGATATACGAGCTATGATATTCTTGCATTAGTTTCTTTTCTCATTGTTGTGAGGAAATAAGTGGCAAAAATGACTCAAGAGTGGAAAGGTCAAGGGCTTGGAGAGATGAGTTCTAAAGGACCAGAACTCAGTCCCAGCATCCGCACTGGGCTTCAAGGGGTCTGTGGCCTCTGGCCGCCGGCTACATGCACACACACCTGCCTCCTCCCACACACAAAACTAAAAGTGAAATATTGTTTAAAGGAAAGAAAGCAAGGAGGGAAGGAGGGAGGGAGGGAGGGAAGGTTTGAGGGCCTTCAGTTTGAGGGCATACAGCCATCATGGCCGGGAAGGCGTGGCAACAGAGCATGAGGTGGCTGGTCATATGGTGTCTAGGGTCAGGAGCCCAAGAGAGGTGAATATTGCTATGTTTTCGGGTTTTACTTTTTACTCCATCCAGGATCCCAGCCCATGGGATGGGGCTTCCACATTCAAGGCAGATCTTCTCTTTCAGTCACTTTCATGGGTGTGACCTTTAAATGATTTTAATTTCAATCAAGTTGACAATGAAAATGAACTCTCACAGCACTTACACAGAAACACCTGTGATTCTTTGCTCCTCTGGTAACAAGGATCTGAGTTTTAGCAGAAATGCAGAGGAAAATGTCCCAGTCAGCTGCTGTCTACAGGGAGCAGGAGGCATGCTGGGAGCAGATGTAGGTCTTCCGCAGCGGACTGTGACAGTTGCTATTATTACCCCCATTACAGCGCTGTCTGTCTTGTAACTGGAATGACAGGGGATGTGTACTTCAAATCACTGAAAAGCATTTTCTCCCTCTCTGGCCTTAAGGCTGGCACCATATATGACGATAACGACATCAGGCCAGCCCATTTCACCGTGGTTGTATCACCTTATTTACTAGTGTCCTGTTTCTTTATAGGCTGAAGAACTGAGTCAGCAGCTATATTTACATAATGAAAGTAGGGGGCATATTGTCTTCATGAGAGTTTCATGCAACATACTTCCCAAGGGGAAAAGTCCTTTAAAGCTGCCATCTGATTTCCTAGCCCTGAAGCATTTTGCACATAGGGTGCTATTTTCCAAATGAATAGATAACGCAGGGACAGAAGTATAGCTCCGCCCTGAAGGAACCCACTGTGTGAAAGAACAGAAGGCAGACATGGGGACCCCATCCCCATTGTGGGCCTCTTTACAACCTTCCTAATTTGCTTTCTCTCCTCATCTACACTTGCAGTCTTCTATTCTGACAAATAGGTGGGGAGGATTCTGAAGGCAGGGGAGCACCGGGTGAGTGTCAACTGTCCAGCGCATGGTTTGGAGTTGGGGTCCTGGAGTCAGACTGCCAGGGATCTAATCCTGGCTTTCCCACTTACCAGCATTCCCACCTTGGAAAGTCTAATTGAAGCTGCCTGAGCTCAATACAATGTCTAGGAATTATTGTAGAGCTCAGTGGGGACAAGTGGGAAGAACTGGCAATGAGGCCTGGCACAGAAGAAGATCTCAGAGAATATTCACCATTTATATTGATAATGGCAAAGCGCAACAGTTCAATTTTGTTTTTCATTAGTAACAGAAATGCAAAATTCAAGAAAGATTTGATTTTTAAGAAATTCTTAGTACATATTAAATAAAGAACTATCTATATAGATTCATAAAAATTATGGTATATTTTAAATATATTTTCTACTATTTATGTTGTATACTTTTTAAGTAATTACAAGATAAATTCTGAATTCACAAGCCCTTGTGGGTGTTATGACCAAGGACAGTGGCAGTTTTTAGATAATATGAGGATCAGGACTTTCTTAAATTCATAAAGAATGAGACCCTCCTGAGGCTTTTGTCTATATGGATCTTAGCTGCTGCTCTTATCAATTAGAATTTAAACTTGAAAATAATAAACTCATTACATGGTAATATAGCAATATATCATTAGTTTTTAAAAATTATACTTTCAATAGAGATCAAACATACACATTTATACTGATTAATGTTTTTAAGACTCTACAGATTTCTTGTATCTCTTGCTTAGTAGAAGACAGGTGGATCCTTCTCTCCTTCCTGACTCAGTGGGTTGCAGTAGGGCCACACCTCAGGTAGCCACTGTGTTCGGAAAAGAGGGTGAGCAGAAGTGAGGCAGGCAGCATACAGTCCTGCCTCACTGACTGTGGGGACACATTCTGAAAATGTGTCCTTAGGCAGTGATATCATTGTGTGAATATCGAAGTGTATGCCACAGCCCTGGGCAGGGTGGTCAGTCTCTTCTCAGTAAGCGGCTGCTAGTGTAGTACAGTCTACTGTCTTGTAGCGATTTAAGTACATGCTAAAATAATAGAAAGTGTGGTATAGTTATTTGTTCTCCCCAAGCGTGATGCCCTATGCTTTTTAAGACTGGCAGCACAATGACTGTGTTTATAGCAGCAGGAGTGAGATCCATGTGCTGTGCATCACTAGCAAGAATAGCTCCAGTCTCATGAGGACACCTCTATGTCTGCGCACATGTAAACCTCATGGATATCATGCCACATACTTACATTTTGATCATGTGTCAGAAGCCTGTATAATCCTACCCTTACTCCTGAGTAATGTGGAGTACAATATTTTTTCCTTAGAGGAAGTGGAATTAACAGGGCTTCTTAACACCTTGGACCTAATTCTTCAACTAGTCTTTTCCCCACTTCATCCCTTTATTCTTTATTAATTCCTCATACAGAGAGCAGGACATATTATCTTGGTCTGAGTATTATGGAAAATGTTTTTCCTCATTTGAGTGTGTGGTGGTTTGAATGAAAATGTTTCCTGTAGGCTCATGTCCTGAAACTCTTGGTGTTCAGTCAGTGGTACGGTTTTGGGGTTGGGAAGTGTGGCTTTGCTGGAAGAAATATATCACTGGGGTGGGCTTTGAGGTTTCAAAGCCTCACTCCATTTCCAGTGCTCTCTTTCTGCTTCAGACTTGAGGTTCAAGATACTAGCTCTCAGCATCCTGCTCCAGTTGCTGTGGCTGCCTGCTGTGTGGTGATGGACTCTAATGCCTCTGGAACTATACAGCACAGACACTGTATTTCTTCTATAAGTTCCCCTGGTCAGGATGTTTTGTAACAGCAACAGAAAAGTAACTAATGCAGAAGGGGTCCTTTTTCTAAACTAGTAAACAAGTGAGAAAATTGGGCCAGTGGGCCGAAGTATTATTTTAGTACAAGATACTACTGATCTTCCCAAAAAAAATTCCCCAAAAAATGAACACTTAAAATGAATGAAGAAAGCTGAGTCTGATGAGTCATGCTTATAATCCCAATACTGAAGAGGCTAAGTCAGGAGGATTTCTGTGACTCTTAGGCCAACCTGGCTACAAAGTGAAACCCTATCTCCAAAAAGAAAAGAATAGGGAAAAAGGGATAGAGGGAGGGCAACCTTGTGTCTAATTATTATAGCTTTTAGACATTTCCTATTACATAAAACTTAAGATTTTGAAATTGCAAGGAGCAAATGTCTATTCTGAGATCTCAGATGACTTCCTGCCAAAGTCAAGGGTCTTGAATGAGATAAATTGTACTGAATTTACTTTTGAAATTTGTCTGATATGGAAGAGGCAGCCTACAGATTATACTTCCCAGCTAGAGTCATGAAAGGGGAGAGAAAGATTTGTAATACAAAGTTAAAAAACCAGACTGCATTAGTCAGGGTTCTTTAGAGGAACAAAACTTAGAGGATGAAACACACACGCACACACACACACACACACACACACACACACAAAGGTGATTTAATAGAATGGCTCATAGGCTGTGGTCCAGCTAGTCCAACAATGTTTATTTACCAACAGAGGGTCAAGAATACAATAGTTGTTCAGTCCATGAGGTTGGATGTATCAGCTGATCTTCAGTATATGCCAGAATCTCAAAGAAGTAAGCTCTAATGCCAGCGAAGGAAGGAGCTTGCCAGCAATAGCAAGCAGGCAAAGAGAGCAAGCTTCCTTCTTCCATGTCCTTTATATAGGCTGCCAGCAGAAGATACGGCCCAGATTAAAGGTATATCTTCCCACCTCAAGTGATTTAATCAAGAAAAAAGTCCTCACAGGTGTACCCAGCCTCTTGGGTTTTAGTTAATTCCAGATCTCGTCAAGTTGACAGCCAAGAGTAGCCATCACAGAAACCCTCCTGTAGGTTTCACTAGTGTTTAAAGGCTCAGCCTCAGAGGTCAGACACAGCCAGGGTCTGTCCGAGTTCTGCCATTTGGTGAATATAGGAACTTAAGACATGTGCTATCTCTAAACCTGTTTCTTCAGCACTGAAAAGGAGCCTAAAATATTTCCTAGAGTTGCCCTAAAGGTTGAGTGAGAAAAGGCATTGCCACACTGGACCCATGGCAGTTCTGATTGCAGGCCCTACGCCCTCTTCCTTGTAAATCAGCTTCCACAGTGGTTCTTTTCTGACAATGGTGGAAGGTTTAAATAGCACAGGCCTTTGTTGTTTCTGAGGTCTCTGATTTGGGGGGCGGGGGGTTCTGTTGCACTTTAGCAAGGATTTACTTCTTTTCTTCTTGTGGTAAGGGAAAGATCTGGATGGATTGGAGAAGAAATCTGGCATTCTAAACTGTTCCTCATACGAACTCCACTCCAGTGCAGCCCCTGTACCTGGGCATTTATGAGACACGGTGGTGCTTTCATATAGTTTTCTCTGCTCTGATTATCTTGCCACTCGCTTGTGTGCTTTCCATCTTCTCGAATCCTCTTTCTCTTGAGTTTAGTTCATAGCCTGTCCTGTTTACTTTTTCCTTGTGGGTTTATACCTGCTATACCGCCATATTGCCCATTCTGGGAAGTTGGAGTAAACACACATGAGCTTCCACTTTAAGCTGAAAGTTCCCACCATATTTTCTTAAGCAATTGATAAAGTCTTCAGACTCAAAGATCCAAATCCAGACATTCAGGCAAGAGGAGAGAGTGTGGCAGTATTGCTTTCCAAACTTTCAATTTTGACTACAAATTGGAACCACTAGAGAGCTACATAGTCTTGGTGCCTGGTACTCCTCCAGGGATACTGATGTCATTGGCCTTAAGTGTAGCCTTGGTACTAGTGAGTTTGGTTTTTTTTTAAAGCTTCATAGATGACACTATGTATCAGGGCTACATAGCACATTGCTGTAGGACTTTGGACCTAAAATTTTGCATCTTTTTTGAAACAGCCATTTTTTCTGGGACACTGTGTGTATTTGAATTGAGGTAGCCAACCTTCTATGAAGTTAATAATGGCATATTGATTGGTATATTAAAGCATTATTTTTGTCTTGATGATGTTAACATTAATTTATACTTTAACATGAATGAAGCTCCTATTGTGTCCTCCACAATTATATGTAAATATACTGGTAAAGTGCTGCTTAAAAATGAAATAGAATTCTTGTTCAAATTAGCTCTATATTAGCATGAAGTAATGAAATATATTACTTCTAGATTCTTATTCAAATAATCTCTATATTAGGGTACTGAAGTTTAATACTTTTGTCTCAACTTCATTATTTAAGAAATAGTGTTAAAAACTAATCACAGTGTAAGTTGCTTCATTGGTAATTAATTCAGCTGCCTATTGGATGATCAGGTTTAATATGATCACATTGCTTATCTGGACTGATGATATGCTGAAGGGAGATGCCTTTTCACTGAATTTCTAAGATGATTCATGTTGCGAGTGCTGAGTGCTTTTCTACCTGTAAGCAGTCTCCCTCTGCAAGCTGACATCAACTTCTTGCCAATCTTTGTCCTGTCCTGTGACTGCTCTTCGGGTAACTTTGCTTTCTCGCTGCTAACACAGCACAAGACTATCACATCTGAAGAACTAGCTAAGGTCTCTAGTACCTCTGCCTCCAACTCTTGAATGGCACATCGTGCTAGCCAGGCTATAATGAGAAAGCACCCTGTCCCTGGTATTGCAGGTTAGCTGACTTCATTCCCAGCATGCTTGTTTCTGCTATCTAATCACAAAACGTTTAGAAAACATGCAGATGTCGCCCCATTTGTTGTGGACAAGACAGAATTAACATTTCTGTGAAAAATGTTCCCTCGGTGCAGGAACTGTCCTTTCTTTGAAAAGAAAAAGCATATACATTTCATTAGCATTGGAGAGATGTTTCTGGGGCCCAGTTTTGAACTGTGGCTGAAATAGAAGGGTAGGGATTTGCTATAAGAACAGATATCCCTGGGGTCCTCACCTGAGGTCATTAAATTGATTTAGTTTAGGTCCACTGGCTGTGTTTTAATGCAGTTTAGCTGTAAAAATACAAGGCCCCATTGTATAATACAGGCAATGCATTGATAATTTTTAGGCTTGTCAATGTTAAAAAAAAAAAAAAAAAGGAGAAGAAGTATCTGTTTGCCTTCCCTTATGACCTGGAAAAAAATTAGCTACATTGCGGAGCAGCAGGACACCCTGGAAATGTTGGTTTTGGAAGGAACCTTGAGAAGTGGCATAAAAAGTCTGGCCACATACTTTGGCCCCGGTGCCAGGGATCCACATGTTCTTTGGGGTATTTCAGCACTTCTCCTTCCCAGGAAAGTGCTGGGAGATTGGGGAACCACATGAAGCATCTTTCCAGGACCGGTGGTTCTGTTGAGGGTGGGCTGCTATGGGCAGAGTGATAACTTTGTCTCTCCAGTTGGTAGAGAGGCCAAGCAAACGGGTACACACTCAAATGCCAAAACCTTTGGAAGCCACTAAATATAACATATCCAAGATTTGCCCCAAAAAAGCCAGAAAAACATATGGTGTTCAGGGCGTTTACTACATAACGTGTGTGTTGTGGGTTTCTGCGGGACCTGTATGTCTGTCAAAAGGCTGTATCAATCTCTCTCTCTGACATTGGTAGTTGTTTTTGCTATTTTTTTTAAAGATCTGTTACTCTGTGGGTTTAGGTCAGTTCTGTTCATTTTAGTATGTACTAGGGCTAATACCTTACAGGAGATCACCACAGCTGCCACACAGTACCATATGTGCCTTGTAACAGACCTGCTTGGGGCTGCTTTCCAAACCCCTGGGGCTTCCAGCTCCCCTTTCCCAAGGACAGTTCCCTAGCAGCTGTGAAGTTGAAATGCTGAAGATAGACACAGAGAGGGGCCCAGAGCACTTCCCTGTCACCACCATGTTGTGAGTTTCCAAGGAGTTCTTTTGGCACTTCTGGTCATGATCCCCTGCCTCGGGCTCTGGAGTCTCACATGACCAGCTTGGAATCTGAATACTGCCACATCTTGTGGGTGAGACCTCTATCATGCTACCCTTTTGGAACATCAGTTTTCCCATATATAAAACAAAGAATAGTGACAGCTTCTCAGTGAACAACTGTGAAGGTGAAGTTGAACAATGAATTGAATTGCCTCAGAAGTAGGAAGTGCTGAACAAATGTTAGTTACTGCAATTGACTGCTCCTGTATTATTGCTCCTGTTGTGGTTCCCAGCTTTTGCCCTGTAATGATTGGCATTGCTGTTTCTTTCATCTTAACCTGTTAACCTTTTTCTTCTTCAATGTTTAACCTTAAAACAAAACTTATGTTTATAACTATTTTTTAAAATTTATTTATATGTAGGAGTGTTTTGTCTGCATGTATGTATGTGACTCACATGCGTGCTGTGCCTGCAAAGGTCAGAAGAGGGCATCATATCCCCCGGAACTGAGGTTACAAACAGTTGTGAGCCACCATGTGGGTGCTGGGAACATAACCCAAGTCTTCTGCAAGAGTAGCCAGAGCCCTCCATCCAGTCCTCTAAAACATTCATTTTGATGTTTTACTTCGTCCGTGTTTGGCTTCTTATGCTCCAAAAGGAGTTGGTGTCTTTATGATAAATACTCATTAAAATGTCCTCCTGTTACTGTTATATGCTTTACTGTGGATTTTTTTAAGTACAGCAGATATTATAAAGTGCCTACTATCTTATAAACACCATGCAAGGCACTGAATTGATCTTGTATTAAGTTAACTGCTGGTTAATACAGGATTCTGTTCTCAAGAATCTTTTGGTCCAGTTGGGAAGCAGGCACATAAAGCTACCAAAAGCAGCAGATGCTCTTTGTTATAAATTATGTGAATGATGACAATACACATAGGAACAAAGAGATGCTCCTAGCTCAGCTCAGGGAAGCAGAAAGACTTTACTAAGGGGCACAGGGTTACTATTCCCTGGTGCCGTAGTGTCCCCTGAACGCCGTATGCCAAAGACCTACTTCCCAACTTGTGACACTATTAAGACGGAAGTAGGCAGGTTTCAGAGGAACCAAGAAGGAGCATCACAGCTCAGAGAATTACAAGAAGCAACGTTAAAGCTCAGAGAGAAGGAAGGACAAAACCAGATGAGTCTGCTGGACCACTGAAATAAAAGAGTTAGGGTATGAAACTATTGAAGGTTGTCAGCTCAGCCACAACACAGTTGTTCCTGTGTTTTATGAAAGCCTGACTAAAAGGTGGAGAGTAGATGAGATTGAGTCCACCGACTTTTCCTGGTATCTTTTCAGTTCCAGACAGACATGCTGTCTATATGTTGAGCAGAATAATAAAAAAAAAATCCAGTTCTGAGCTCTTTGTCATCTTGAAGTGTTCCTCATGGCCTCTCCACTATCTGCCTCAATTTAGTTCATTACGTCAGCTCTGTAGCTAGACTGTCCTGGTGAAGTTGGGCTGCCACTTCATCTAGAGCTAACAGGACACAGTGCCTCTGCCTTCCTCTTACCTCATTCTGAAAACATTTAATCAGCACCTCATTTCTCCTGCATTATCAGGGGGGATAAAACATCCCCTCTATGATCTTGCTTCTCAGGGCTGGGCATGTCACTCAATTGTAGAGCATTTGCATAGCATGTGCAAGACCCTGGGTCTGGTTCCCAGTGCTGGGAAAAAGTCAAGATTCTTTTCAGTACTCAGAAGAACTTTTATGATCTATGTTCTTATTACAGAAGTGTTCTAGGAACAATACTAAACACAGACTTTGAAAGAAAAGCAATGGTTTCTGTCCATTATACAACTGTTCCATCAAAGAATGTTTGTGTTCTTAGGTGCTTATGTCAGAGTAGCTTCTGAATTTTGCTTTCTGTCCATTATAAACTATAGAAGAAGTAAATAGATATTTGCCGAGTGAATAAATACCTAAAAGAATTCACAACAACTGAAGAATACTTTTTAAAAAATGTAAAGCCTAAAGAAAAAAGTTAAGTGAGCTAAAAGAAAACTTAACAATAAAGTAACCCATAACCCCACCACTAGACAGGGCATTTGGAGTATGACTTGCTCGGAACAGACCATTTTGCATGTCATTTTCTCTCATCTCCCCTCTCACTCCAGTTGACCCCCTTTTTCTGCCCTCCTATCTTCTTATCTTATTATTTTTTTTAGCATACTGAGTTTCATTAGAGTTGCTCGCATAAGCACAGGAAGGGAGTTATTTATTGGAGTGTAGGCAAACTACCAGTGGCTATGCCGCTGAAGAAAACCGCTGAAGAAAAGACAACCCCTTCCATTAACTACCAATAGCCAATAGAAAGGAGGGCCCTCTTGAGCCCCTCCCCCATCCATCGTGGAAGGACTCAGTCTTGTGAAGAGCTTGTGTAGGTATACATAGCTGACATGTGTCCATGTTCCAGCTATGAAAAGTGCGTAGCACATTGTATGTGTATGTGTACATGTGTGTATCATCATTGCTATTGTGCCGTTACCGCTGATCATCTATGCCCAGGATCGCTGAGCATTCCTTCTCAGACACCCACTGGTAGGCCTGAGTGTACCTACCAAGGTTCCACTGTGCATGCTTACAGTGGCAATACTGGACAGAACTTAGCATCATACATAGTGTCCTTTACTGACAAATCAGACCCACGGGTTAAGTTTGTATCCCAGAAGAAAATGCCTTTCCACGTGGAAATACGCCGTTTGTGTTCTGTTAAGCAGGCTAGGTTTCAGGGCAGGTACACCATTCCATTATATGTAGTCTATTGCACATACTTTCTAATTTACAGTCTTTGTCTGATTTATTATTTAAACTAAAAAAGTTCCCGAGATTAATGTCCTTTTTATTGAAATTTTTTTCATACACTTTATTCTGATGTCTTCCCCTTCCCCAGTTCTACTAGATTCTTATCTCCTTACTCACCCAACTTTATGTTCTTTTTTATGTCTCTTTTTTAAAAAAAGACAAAAAAAACCCCCACAAAACACCAGAAAACAATAAATAAATAAATAAATAAGCAAGCAAGCAAAAGACTGATAAGACCAAGAAAAAAAAAAGGCCAGAATAAAGCAAAATGAAATAAAAAGTCTACAAAAATGCCATTGAGTTCATTTTGTGTTGCCCATCTACTCCTGGCTGTGGAGTCTGCCCTGAAGTGTGGTTGATATACGCACTGAGAGTCCATTGAAGATAGCTTCTTGGTTAGGGGTGGGAGCCCATGCCCACCCTTCTCAATGCTGAGACCTTGTTTGACTTGGACCTGTGCAGGCCCTGTGCATGCCACAGACTCTGTGAGTTCATATGTGCATCAGTACTGTTTTGTCTGGAGCATACTGTTTCCTTGAAGTTATCCATCCTCTCTTGACTCTTAAAATCTTTCCATCTCATCTTCTGCCTGGATCCCTGAACCTTGAGAGAAGGGGTTTGATTGAAAAAAAAATTTTTCCTTTAAGGACTGAGTACTCCTTAATCTCTCACTCTTTGCACATTGTCCAATTGTGAGTTCTGTGTTAATTACCAGCTACTAGAAGAAGCAGCTTCTCTGATGTGGGTTGAGTGAGGCACTGATATATGGGTACAGCAGTAGGCCATTAGGAGTTATTTTATTGCTATATGTCTTTAGCAGAATAATAGTAGTAGGTTTTCCCCTAGGCTCGTGACCTGTATGTATAGTCTGAGGATCTTGGTCATTTTAGCAGTGTCAGTTTCATGGAGTGGGCCTTAAGTTCAATCAAAAAGAGGTTGGTCACTCCTATAACATTTGTGCCACTATTGCAACAGGTGACTGTGGTAGGTCTCAATGTTTGTAGCGGAGTGATAGTGATGATTACCTTTCTCTTCCAGTAGCATGCAAAATACCTTCGAATACAATGGGCACTAGTCAGTAGGAGTGAAGTTAGGCACCAGCTCAACTTCTCTGTGTTCACTGACATAAGTAAGTGCTGTCCTTAGTAATAGGACCTACCATCAGGTTACAGAGAGTAATCAATAGTGTTGGCAATAGCCTGTGCTGTTTAATGGTTTCCATTGGGCCCTTTTAACTAATGACTCAAAGAGATATAACTCATTCCTAGCACTGGAGGCTTTACTCAGTGGCATAAAATGTCTAGTTGAGGCATTTTCCACTCTTATTTGGTAACTCCATTTAGAGTCCTTTCATAAATGTATGTGTTTTAGGAAGCTTCTACAGTAGTACATTTCCATATGGTTTTTCAAGTAGCACTTAATGTTAGTTGTCCCTCCTCTTAATCCCTCCTTTACTCTTCTCTCTCATTCCCCTCCCTTTTTAATCCTCACTCCAGTCTACTCCCTGTCTCTTCACAACAATATATTCTACTTCCCCTTCCTTGGGAGAGCCTATTCTCCCCCAGTCCTTTACTAGGTATATAATCTCTGTGCTTAATTGGATTGTAACTAACATATTGGAAGCTAAAAGCTAACATTCACATATAAGAGAAAACATGCAGTATTTTTCTTCTAGAGTTACCTTATTTGGGGTGATTTTTTTTCCTAACTCCATCCATTTACCTGTGAATTTTATTTTTTAACAGTTGAATAATATTATTGTGTAAATGTACCACATTTTTATTATTTGTTCATTCATTGGAAGATGTTTAGGCTGTTTGCAATTTCTCGGTATTGTAAGTAGAGCGGCAATGAACATGGGTGAGCAAGTGTTTCTGTAGTAGAACACAGAGTCCTTTGGGTATATGCTCAAAGTGTTATAGCGGAATCTTGTGGTATAGCTATTCCCAGCTTCGGAAGGAACCATCAGAGTGATTTCCATATCATTTGCACTTTTGCCAACAATGAATAAGCCTTTCCCTTCTATAGTCTCGCCAACATGTGCTCTCATTTGACTTTTTGATCTTGGCCATGCTGACTGGGATAAAATGAAATCTCAAAGTAATTTCAATTTGTATTTTCCTGGTGGCTAAGGATGTTGAACATTTAATAAGTGTTTCTTAGCCACTTGTGTTTCATCTTTGGAGAACTCTCTGCTTAGTTCTGTATTCCATTTTTAAATTGACTTATTTGTTTTCTTGATTTTCAAGTTTGTTTTTTTAGTTCTTTATATGTTTTAGATACTAACCTTCTATCAAATGTATAATGATAAGGGTCTTTTCCCACTCTGTAGGCTGCTGCTTTGTGTGAATGATGGTGTCCTTTGCCATACAGAAGCTTTTCAGCTTCAGGATGTCTTATTTATTAATTGTTAGTCTTAGTGCTATCAGTGTTCTGTTCTGGAGAGGAATATTTAATCCTTTAATCTGGCAGCATGGATGCTTTGGGGTAGAAGGAATGTTGGTACACACCTTTAATCCCAATATTCGGAAGGCAGTGGTAGCACACACCTTTAATCAGCAAGACAGGAAGCAGAACTCAGAAGGAGTCAGTGTCAGACAGGAAGTGACATCTGAGATGAGTCAGAGTGAAGGGCAGGCAAAGTGATGAATCAGAGGAATTAGCCAAGTGAGTCGGAGTGAGGACAAGTCCATCTCTCATGATAGAAAAACAAGCTGTCAGCTCCGAGAGTCAGGATAAGACACAGAGGCTGTCTGACGCAGTCAGTTACAGAAACAGTCTGAGGAGTCTAGAGAAACCTTCAAGAACTTGGACAGGTGAAGGAAAGAGTTATTTTTTTTCAGTTACTATGGTCTTTGGCTCTTGGCTTGAGTCAAAACCTCTTCCTCCTCTTCCTCCTCTTCCTCCTCCATCACCACCACCATCAACACCACTGTTATAGAGATCAGCAAGTTGAAAGGCTCGGGGGACACAGCATGTCTAGTTTATTTGAGGAACTTAGAGAGACAATGTGGCTAACATGTAATGGAAAAAGTAGAAGTAAAGTTAGCAAGATTACACATCTAGCAGGCTTGGAAGGCCATTGGAGAGACTTTAGTTTTTACTCTGAATAAGGGGTAAACTCCTGAAGGGGTTTTGAGAGATGGTCTGATAGTATTTTGAAGGAACAATTTTGTTTGCTGTGATAATACTAAAAATTACAGGAGAGCAAGAGCAGGAACAGGGAGAGCACAGGCCTAGTAGAATGATGGTATACTGCCATCAATCCAGCACTAGATGTGTAACCTTGCTGACTTTACTTCTACTTTTTCCATTACATGTTAGCCACGTTGCCTCTCTAAGTTCCTCAAATAAGCCAGTCATGCTGTGTCCCCCGAGCCTTTCAACTTGCTGATCTATGTAACAGGTGATGGTGGAGGAGGAGGAGGAGGAGGGGGTGGGCGGGTTGGTGGTGGTGGGGGAGACGATGACGTGATTTTGACTCAAGTCAAGAGCAGGAGCCAAAGACCATAGTAAGTGAAAAAAATGACTCCTTCCTTCACCTGTCCAAGTTTTTGAAGGTTTCTCCAGTCCACTTAAAATCACCAGCACCCTCCCTTCTGGCATCTCCTATGCCTATTTCACAGTTCACCTTTACCTCTCCAGACCAGTCAAACACATACTTACAATAAACCATAAATGAGATAATCTAAACTCCCAGCATTTTAAAATCACAAAGTCAAGTCCCAGAGAGGGAAAGTGGCTTGTTCAGTTTCATATACCCATCAGCAGAAAGCTGGGGGTCAGAACTGGGCCCTCCACCCAGTTCAGTGCTTCATACCAAACCTCACACTGTTCACATAGGATCAAACATTCAAAGCTGTAAACTTATCATTTTATGATGAAAATCAGTGAAAAATGGTGTCCTTTCTAAACATCCTCCATAAAATACAACAAAGTTAAAGTATAACAGAAGTGAGACACATGATCTCTAACTACTTAGATTTCTAACACTTAGCAAATGTAGTTACAGGACCAGTAAGACAGATCAGTGTGTAAAGAGGTACTTGCTGCTGAGCCTGAGAACCTGGGTGTGAGCCACAGAACTCACGTGGTAGAAAGAGCGAACCGACGCCTGCAAGTTGTCCTCTGATATCCACACATACTGAACACACACGTAAACAAATAAGTGTTTAAAAAAGAAAATGTACTCACATGTCACAGTGGTCTGTGAGCCAGTTAATAGTATGAAGAGGAGATGGGGAATTTATTAAAGGTTATAGTGATTGGAGCATCTTGGATCATGTGCCTGCTTGCTATATAACTAATAATGTCAGGGCATAATTATATATTAAAAAACAAATACAAAAATAATCAGGTTTGGCAAAGGATTCCAGGGTTAGGGTGGAGAGCAGAGGCCTCAGAAGAGTGCTTATGGCATGTGTGGACCCACAAAGATCTCTGTCTATGTTGTTTGGATCCCCAGGGAGCAGATACTGGATAGAGCTGGGGTGCGGGGGGAGAGCTTCATTAGGGCCTTTGTTGTAAAGACAGAGAGAGCAGAGACCCTACTGTGATATCAGTCTGACCCCTGTGACAGCTCAGAGCAAAATCAGGAGTGGGAAGGAAAGAGAACCTCCATACTGGTAAAGTCTGAGCAAGACATGAGCAGCCCCAAGGACAATGAAGGGAGAGTCACCTGTTGGCTGAGACTGGGATTGGAGGAAATGGGCAAGACTAGCACTCTCCCCATCATCAGTCACTGGTGGCCAGGACTCAGAAGCTGAGGGCGATACCTGGGCTTAGACACTGGGGGGCTGTCCTCTAACTGCTTCTTGCAAACAGTCAAGGAGTCAAAGGTGACTCTTTTCTCAACAACAGAGCTGCCACTCTGTCTGTAATTAATTGTGACATATTTTGCATCAAATGTAGCATACGTAATCAGCATGTCAGTGTCCAAAAATAAAAGACATTCTGTGCTTTGCAAATATTTTTGGAATTTTTTATCATTTGTAAAATTATTCCTAAATTATTTTTAAAAGTATCTTCAAAGAAAATTCAAGTTTTAGAAAGTACAAATAATGTAGAAAAACCCAAATGTTTCCTTTTTACTCCAAATTACCACTGAAACTCTGGCGTGTGCCTTAAGAAAGCTTTTTCTTTTTTGTGTTTTACTTTGTACGTATATAATGTGTGTAATGCTCAAATGTGGAAGAATCCAGAGAATAATGCTGTTTTGCTCATTGCTTTTTTATATTCAGCACAGTAGGGCTTTTAGCACAGACATCCTTCTCCTGCTCCAGTCTTCGTGTTCTGTTATAATTAGCTAGAAATTCTGTTCCAGATGCTTATTATATTTTCGTTTTCCATTTGATTTAATTTTTATTTACACAGGCACGGAGTTCCACAGCAATCATTTAGAATTGTGCATGGCTGGGTTCTTCTCTCAACACTGAGTCCCCCTGACGCATTTACATTTGCAGGTTGACAGCCACCTGAGATCTCTAGCCTAATCATGACACTTTAATTTGGCTGCCATCTGCTTCCTGAGTTCTTTTGGCTGGAAGCCATCACTCTGACTTCCCTCTTCACTGACAGGGGCTTCGTTTGATGACTCCTTGTTGCTCCTTCCTCGGTTCCATCTGATCAGCTGCTGCCGCCAGCGTTTTGAAGTAAAGTCTTGCTGAGGTGGTTCCCTAGCCACCTTCCTTTATTTAACAAGAAGTCACTTGGCTAATGTATGATATAATAGTGTTTGTTGATAGTCATGCCTGCTGCCTTGGTTACAAATGGTAAAGTGACAGTTTCTTTCAGAAAGGGTCCCTGTGGCCCCACAACTATTCTAACTTATGATATACAGATGAACAGAAGTCAGAGAAAGCCCCATCCCTCTAGGTGTGACAAACCGTGTGTCTCATTTTGATGGCAATCATTGAGTTCCCAAAAGGAACCTATAGAGGCTGCACTGAGAAAGGAGGTCAGCTCCCAGTGATCTGAGAGCCCCTGTTGGTCCCTGTTTTGGGGGGACATAACATTTGAATAAATAGAGGAAAGTAGGATAACTGTAACATTCTGCTGGGGGGAAAAATCACTAGGATAAAATGAAGATGAAACTGGCTTAATAGATGAAGGTCTTTTTAAAGCATGATCATCTGAAGCCAGAACTTTTCAATTGTGTTTTCTTGAACATATTTTGTTTGTTTTTTTAAGATATTGGATCCTTCCTTAAAATTACAGTTTTGGGGAAGTCTGGTGTTCATTTCTCTTCCCTCCTGATTCAAGAAAGCTAAAGATCATGGCTTATTGACCCACACTGAATAGGATATAAGATCCTGTTCTGTTGTTTAGTGCTAGCTGAGTTAAGCCATGGAAATGAGGGCCTGTTTTGTCAGAACATGTGATTCTTTTTAAAGGAGAAACTGTGTGTTACCAACATAGAAATGAATGTCTATGTCATTGAATCTTGAAGCCAGAACAGTGAGCTTATGAACTTCAAGATTTGGGTTGGGGAAATCAGGCTTCCATAACAAGCAGAGAATGAGAAAGAAATCCTCTAGACTTCCCCATCAAGAATGGCTTTGTCAGCCCAGTAGAGCATGGATTGGTTTTATTCTAACCCATGAGATTAGATCTTGACTCCTGAGTGTACTTGAGACATGCTTTATGTCCGTGACAGAGACTATTTGTATTTCCACTTGACTTAGTGGAATATTTATGTGATACATTGTCATACTAAAATAAAGAACAAAATATAAAAATAAGCTATAGGGATAGCAAATACTAAAACGGAGGGATCTGTAAGCCCTGGTAAATAGGACTGGATAAAGAGTAAACTCTTCACACTCACAGTGAATAAGTATTTGAGGCAACCACTTATGTATTTCCAGAGAGGAATATCATACCAGCTCTAACCCACACATACAAAGGCAGAATCAGTGAGGCTCACTTGTTTCCTTTGTGCTCACCCAGTGCTTATTCTTAAAATACCCTGAACCTAGGCACTTGGGTTATGAGTTATGTGGTGATTCACAATCATCTGTTTCATCTCATTTAAATGTCATTTTACTGTGCTCATGGGTGGTGGATCTATAAATGTAGCAAGATGGTAATATAACTTGCAGAGAATTGTTACAGAAATTTGACTACTAAAACAAGTCTACCAGGTCACACGGTGATTATGTATCCCTATCGAGCCTAAAACACATTGTGAACCCAGCAGATTTACCACCAGCTTTTCCCCCAGCACCAACAGTGGTAATTTCTTGGGTACCCATAAATCTATAGGAGACAATATAAGGTGCAGCCACACTGAGGGTCTAGAAATTAGCCTTTGCCATTGGAGATCTCACAGGTGGTTGCATAAGTCCTTTAAATTAGCATATTGATGCCCCAATAATAGCTTCTTCTGAGATGTGTTTTATATTCCAGTCCACCCATCTGGCATAGATATGCTGCTTAGGGACCACATAATAAAAGTCTTTTGAAAATACGCTCAGTGTATGTCTGGTAGCAGATTTATAAATTGAATGTCCCCAAGGTTTTCTGCACCCCACCTCACCACATAGCAAAGTAAGTCAACAGCTAGATCCAATGAGGGTTTTGTCTGGGTTACAAAAGTTTTGTTTTGTTTTGCTTTTTTTTTGGGGGGGGTGGTTTTTCGAGACAAGGTTTCCCTGTTGTAACTCTGGCTCCCCTGGAACTCACTCTGTAGACCAGGCTGGCCTCTGCCTCCCGAGTGCTGGGACTAAAGGCATGTGCCATCACCACCTGGCTAAAAGATTTTATGTCAGCAACTTTAGATTCTTCAAACTGTTTTCAATGTCAGTTCTCAGTTCATTGCTGGTAGAGCTCTTCTCAAAATTATTACATTTCAGACTAAACAAGGATACTCATTGGCAATGTGGGAAGCCATGAACCTGCTGCTGACAGAGGTAGAAGGACCCATATGGCTGAGGCGAACAGAGAAGGGACCTGCAGAACAGGGGGGCTTATCATTCTGCAGCTTCAAGCCATCACAGACATTGTCAGCCAGATCCTCAGCCAAAGCAGCCAGTACATTGTATTACATATATCTACATACTTCCTCAAGTGCTAGCAAGCTTTCATAGTGAAATCATAGAATCATAGATCAGTTTATTTCATTTTTTTTATTTTATTGCGTTATAGGAAATCAAATTGGTTTGAATGAACCCTTTCTTATGCAGTTGAGTTAGTGTAAAGGGGAAAATAGTTGAATTTCAAAGTGCATTGAGGATCTAGTGTTTTGTTGCTGTTGTTGTTTATTGTTTTGAGACAGGGTTTCTCTGCTGTAACTCTGGCTGTCCTGGACCTCACTCTGTAGACCAGGCTGGCCTCAAACTCACAGAGATCTGCCTGCCTCTGCCTCTGCCTCCCGTGTGCTGGGATTAAAGGCGTGCGCCACAGCCTTCTGGCTTATCTTGTTTTTATCCTCAGCCAATGCTCTTGCAGTCACACCTGTAGCATATACTTTGTGTGTGCATGTATTTGCATGTGCACATGTTTACATGTGTGTGTGTGTCCATGCATGTGGTGTTTTTATTACCTTGTTGTTCTTATCCTCAGCCAATGCTCTTGCAGTCACACCTGTAACATAACTCTGTGTGCTTCTGAGTATTTTCTCCCCATCCTATTGTGCATGTAGTGGGATCCTAATGGAAAGGCTCACAGACTTCAGATAGGGAGGGGCTTGATTGCTATGAAAAAAAATCTCCTTGCAAATCTATTTTTCATTAAAACCAGACTGTTTTACAGCAAGAGTGATTGCACATGAGCCCTTCTGTGAACACTTGAACATCTGTAAAGTAATAGACAGGAGCCCAATTATCACTCTGAAGAATACCTGAGAAAATACAGTTGCCTTTACAGTTGAGGCAAAGTTGTCCATGGAGACTGCTGCTCTGCGCAGTCCTCTTCAGATTCATGGACGAGTTTGCCTGTGGCACAGAGTGGAGTCCAGTGGGTGCCAGTAAATGACTGAGTAAAGCAGAAAATACCACTTTTTCTAGACTTGCATTCATTTTTTCTTTTCAACATATTGTTCTTATTAAGAAAAATTCTGGGAACCATGTGGCTCTTCTAGAGTCAATTTATGTTTCCAATTAATTTTCAAAAAGTATTACATTTACAGCCTGATGTTGGCCAGCACTCTTTCAAAAATCCATGGCAAAATCATTTTATTTTCATTGAATGCAATCTTCATAAAATTTCTATATTCTGGCTTATAGTATGGCGTAGTGTTCCAAGAAAATATCCAAGATCTGTATTTCCCAGGGTTTGCTTGGACTGTGACATTCTCCTGCTGGATTGTCATCATGTTTATCACAGATCTTTCCCCTTGGCCTTGCTTGGATAGGATGCGTTCTCTGGCCTACAGTGGATATGTGTGGCTTTACGGAGATTTTTCTGTGATAAGACAGACTTAGGTCTGAGATGTAAGGCTTGGAAGCTTCTGGAGGCTGAGCCTTTGTGTGCAAAGGCCCTGCTTACAGATGTGTCTCACATTGGTTTGCAATTCTCATTGGCTACGTCAAACATTCTTTCATGTTTTTTGTTTCCAATCTTTCAATACATTGTTAAGATTTAATGATGACAAATAAATTAGATTTTTCATAGATAACTTTAATGTGATAGTTTAATGTACCACATCTTTATTGTTATAATTCCACATTTGATTTGCGCTGGAATAAAATTAACTTGTTTTCATTCATTAACTTCTAAAATACAGTCCCTCTTTAATTTCTTTTAATCCACGTATAAGGATTCTCATATAAAATTGTGTCGTCACTACACTTATAATAGAAGAAAAATACCTCTATAATGTGCTTTAGGGCTGGGCTTCATTAAATGACATACAAATGCTAGCTTACAAGTGGAGACTCCCAGTCTCACTTTCAAATCTGACTCTAAATTCAAAGTCAGGCTTCCATGTCAAATTATTACTAAAACCCATTTTTAAGTTCCTGGCATGAAATAATTTAAATTTTGTGCTTTTATTGGAAAATACATGCATGTCTTTTACTTTGGCATGTGTTATATCATTGTAATTTTTGTTATGAAAGCAAGTAGGCCTTCATTCATTATTATTATTATAGATAAATCACAGAAAAATAAAGTCCCTGTCATCCAACTTCTTAGAAAAAAAATCTCTTTCTATTTTGTGATGCATTTCTCCATATTTTTCTATGTTGTTATTATACTCATAGCTACATATTTGTGTGTGTGCATGCTTGCGTGTACAGGAGTGCGCATGCACATATGCGTGCACAGCCTCAGATGCCATTCTTGAGTCCTCATCCTCCTTTACAGGGCCCCTTACTCACCTACTGCTCGCGAGTAGGCTAGCCTTGCTCATCAGTGAGGCCAAAGGCTCTGCTTGCTTCTGTCTCCTCAGCACTGGGATTTCAAGCATGTGACTTTTTACATGGGTTATGGGATTCAACACAACTCTGGATACTTGCAAGGCAAGCACTTTAGCAACAGTAAAGATTTCTTAAAATGTCATCACCATATGCAAACATCTGTGACTTACCTTTTCCTCTAGACATTGTATCTTGCAATTATCTACAAATTGATATTCTTTTTAAAAGGAATATGTTATTTTATTTTCCCATATCTTATATGGAGAATCCTCCTTTGGAGGACATCTGTTTGAGATGCTGATTTTATTCCTTCCTTAATTCACCTGTAGCAAGCATCACTTTCTGCTGTAAAGTTGTATGTCTTTTGCTAGTGAGCACAGGCATGTAGCCAGCACAGTTCAGCTGCAGAACCGTCCTTCACTCCAGTATTTTTTCATACTGACCCTTTGCCACCACGACCTTCTTTCAACTCTTTTTACCAATCAAAAGTTTTAAACTTTGATGATAATGCAATTTATTGTTTTTAAACAATATGTATTTGATGTCATATCTAAAATATTTTTGCCTTACCTAAAACCTCAAAAACTTTTTCTTGTAATTTCTTCTTTAAAATTTAGTTTTAACTCTTACACTCAAATCTATGACCCATTTAGTTTATTTTCATACAAGGTGTTATTTCTCCATTGAACTGCCTTTTTATACCTGTCACCATCATATACATGAAGATATATTTTACTTCTGTATGTTCCAAAGTTATACATTGTAAAGACCTATCATGGTGCTGAAGTTTTCGAAACACAGCTACCAAATTCCATTTAGACTGTTTTTCTGTCTATGGATTTATGAAGTGAGAGTGAGCACATTGCATTATTGAGCAGGCTTCTAAAGTAGAACACAGGCATAAGATATTCCAAAGGGGTATCTTAGAGGGTCTTTTCATTCTCCGGGCCTCTGACTACGTACTTACCAAAGGCCACACCTTGTTCCTTTCCTGTGTCTTAGGGCAGTTCAGTAGGATATGGTACTCTCCAGAGTTGGACAGAGAGAAGAATAAAGTTAATGAAACACAATGTGTATGCTCTTGGGTTAAATACTTTTGGTAGGATTTTTCCAAAGATGAAAATTGGTGTTAAACTTTTCCAGATTCTTCCTAATAGGGAAAGTGTGAAATTACAGAATGATTTTTCCTTTTACACACACACACACACACACACACACACACACACACCCCACATCAGAAGGAAAATTTTATAGTTCAGAAATGTTTGATATTTGTTTAAGCCGAAAATAATTGGATTCTTTTGTTACTAAGAACTTTCCTTTCTTCTTGTATTAGAACAAAGTATTAAAAACTGCTGCCTTTTAAAAATCTCAACCTCAAGGATCTCAAAGTAAGTGTGCAACATGTGTAACATGTAGTTCTCAATGGAGCAGTTCAGGAAATAACCTACCTTCTCACCTGTATTTCCCTTACTGTTTGTCAACTTACTATACACTGTCCCTGACTTAACTCTCCAAGCCCTGGAGACATTTTATCAAGTAGTCAATCATAGAAGAATTCAGAGAAAAGTCTTTTTCCCAAACATGAAAAGAGCCATGCAGTCACTTCCCCTTTAGAGTCACTCATAGAATGCCTGCAGGAAAAAGAGAGGATGGGGAGAGCTTTCCTCCCGTGGCCTTCCGTCCCTTCCTCTCCCTTCCACTCCCTTCTTTTTTCTCACCCGAGGGCAAAAAGGGCTACAGAGATATGCTAGTAGAGACTCATAGAAGGGACATGATGGCAGTCCCTCTTTGTTGGGCAAAGAACATTTACCATCCAGATATAAGTCTAGAGTATGATTCACAACAAAATATCCTATAAAACCTTTCTTTACTGAGTGTACTTTTTAAATTAATAACATAAAATAGTTTTGTCTGATTTGCCAAAATTTTTAGTGCATAAAACTTTTCATCATTTCTCTCATACATTTTTCTGAAACCTTTAATACTTGCCGGGCACTAGGCAATACTCTCAGTAGTACTAGGGAGGCAGAAGTGACTCTTTGTGAGTTTGAGGTCAGCCTGGACTACATAGTGAATTCCAGGACAACCAGTGCTACATAATGAGACCCTGATTTCTAAAAAGTACTTTAATACTTGCTATTACTAATCTATCCCAGAAAGAAGAAAATAATGAAATTTATATTGAATAATTACATTATCACAAAAATGTATTTATATTTCTCTCTCTCTCTGTCTCTCTCTCCCTCTCTATGTGTAAATTGTTGCTAATCATCTGCAAATCACCACCAGACTTTCAGGAAAGGAATTTGACTTGTCACAGTGACAAATGGTAAGACATATGAAATTATAGACAATGGGTCTGGGCAACCTCTTTAATCACCCTGTTGTGCCTGTCAGGAAAGCAAGGACACTGCCCAGGGCACTTCAGAGCTGAATCATTTTCCCAGGCCTTCCTCTCAGTTTTCTGAGACAGCATCACACTATGTACCCCAGGCTGTTCACCTTTTCAATTTCAATTGCTGAGATTACAAGTGTGTGCTACTACACCGAGCTCACGACCAGCTCTCTCGTGTAATAGCTTCTCAGATCGCTTCATGTAGTAGCAAAGGTGATGCATGTGTGGGGCTGGGTAAATGAGAAAGCTACAGTGAGCAAAACAGAAGGAGGGGGCCACAGAGATCTGCCTGCCTCTGCCTCCTGATGCTGGGATTAAAAGCGTGCGCCACCACCACCCAGCTAATTCACTGCAATTTTTAGCAGTAGAATATGCACGGCTCACTTGACCAGACAGGATAGTTTCACACTTTTACTAATAAGAAAAATCTGGAATACTTTGGAATCTGCCATTTTCCACTCCTTGCTTGTACTTAACCCCACCCCAGTGGTTTAACTTTGAAAGTTTGTATCTCATTGAATCCATTCTAGCTTTCTTGTCACTCACCTGGCAGGAGCAGCAGCTATCACTGATCTGAGTGTCTGAAAGTAATGGAGTATTTCAGGTATCCAGAAGATTCTGGCTCCCAGAGCCATTGGTGGAGGTGAGGAAATGACAACACAACGAGGATCTGATGTGAGTTTGTAGTATTCTCAGTATTCTTTTATTTGGAACATAGATTAATGGAAATGGGTCCTGGTGTCTTGATTCCTCTTTCAGTTCATCACTGCAGAACTGTCCTGAAGGCTCCCACCGTGCTATATATAGAAGGTCTGGTTTGGAGACTCTGCAGCATTTGAGTTCACGCTAAGCCACCTGTTTATCCAGAAAACATTTACTAATCTCTCTTATGCACCAGGCACTGTGCTTGCTCCCACCCTGGTAGGACTTCAGTTGTCTCTAATTAGCTCTGAGTAACTTTTCCTTTTACATTGTGAAAACTTGGACTAGGTATCCTTGAAAAGCCTTTGCAACTGGAATGCTCTGATCCTGAAAGCTGGAAGATGCTTGCTATCTCAAAGATAACGTGGGGGCAAACAAGCCATATAAGGCTGGGGAGTTCATCAATAGTTTTAACAGAAGGAATTTTCTTCTCCTAACTATGATATCTTACTTGGGGAAGGAATTTTTATAAAATTTTCCCATGTGGGGTCATCATCAGAGGTGAATAAGACATGGTCCTTGTGTTTAAGAAGTATAAGTGTGTTAGTTTTTCCTGCATCAATTGAGTGGCTTCTTATTTTATCTATAATCTTATTTATTAGCATTTCTAGTAGAAATACTTTGCTCTTGAATAATGAATGGAATATACCGAGAAGCATTAAAGTAAAAATCCCTGTGTGTTGGCAGTGGGCTGTGCTTTAACTGACGTGATGACGATTGGGGAAGAGTTGTCTGCCTACTGGGAGTCATTCCTCTAAGCTGTGCTTACCAGACACCCAGCAGCATAGAGCACGCTCACTTCTTCGATGTGCTCTTGGTTTGGAAGTATCTATGCTATTTGGTGTCAATCGATTGAAGTAAAAGTGTTTTCTATGGATTAACAGAAATGTTTGCTTTAATGTTGATTTTCTCATTTTGTTATAAAATGGATGTCCCCATATGTGCTTCATCCACTCTTGGAAATAAAGATAGTTTTAAGTGCAGAAATATGAGTTGAGAATTTGGCCAACTTAGTGTGGTATTTAGATGAGCAAGTATAGATTTCCACTTAAGAAGTGGCTACCCCGAAGGGCTCCGCCACCTTCCTCTTCTGTTTTGTCCCTCTTCTTCTTCTCATTGTGTTCTTTTATTCCTGTAATAATAGAAGCTTTCAAATGAGCCACACAGCAGAGCTGGGGAGGAGCTCATAGATTAGATTAATCACATGTACCACGTTCATTGTGACCGAATAAGACGCAGTGGAGCCTGTGAGCCATATGAAGTGGAATTACAGATTCCAAGCTGATTTATATTCTTAAAGTAGGGGTTATAACTTAGGAGCCATTAGTGTTTACCAAGGACTTCCTTCTGACTGCCTCTGCCTTGCAGTTATCCAGAGCAAGTGCGGTTATTGAGATGAGGACAGTCGGAGTTAAAGGACAATAAATCTTTCACAGTAATGTCATCTTATGGGTCAGGTGAAATCCTCTTTTGGAAGGACTGAACCCAAAGAAAATGGCTAGAGGCCTTAAGAGCGGCCTTTTAACAAACCTACCCCCCATGACTGCTGCAGAACTTCACAAGCTATTTTAGTTTAAAGAGTTCAGCATACAGTAGCGATCTCAACTCAGTATAATATTAATATACAGCAGTCTTCAAAACAGGTCAAACCAAAACATCTGTGAAGAACTGGTAGTGTCTTAGCCTCTGCTCATACATGCCTCTCTTCATTCACTGTATATGTAATAGCTGCCTCCCTCCTGGTGCTGCCTCTCACTTTTGTCCCCTCCCCAAGTTATCTTGAGCATTGTATCCAAGTCAGTCATACTGTGTTCTAAATATGGCTTTAAATCTTGTTCATTTTTAGCAAATTAGAAGAACACTCTTGATTTTCAGTGTTTGCTAGCCAGTTTCTGCTGAATAAAAGAGTGAGTCAGCCATCACCTCTTGACGATGGGTAGGGAGTGCTGAGGATTGAAGCCACAGCTCTATTAGTTACTCTTTTCATTTCCTGACAGGGAATGGCTTCTTTTTGCCTCAGAGTTCAAGGGCATACAGTCTGTGATGCTGGGGAAGGCTTGCCAGGCATCGTGACAGGAAGTGGAAGCAGCTGGTTACATTCAGTCCACACCGGGGAACAAAGAAAGATGAATGCTGATGCTCAACTCAGTTCCTCACTTTTATTCAGGCCAGACCTCCAGCTAGTGGAGTGGCACTGCCTACACTTATTCCTTACGGCAATTGATTGGAATCCATCCAGTTGTCCATCAACAAATGGGAGTGGATAATGAAAACCTGGTATATGTATGTGTGTGTGTATGAATGGACTTAGAACATATACTATTAAGTGAGATCATACAATCTCAGGAAGAAAAAAACTATCTGATCTCCCTCATATGCGGAACATGGCCAATAATATATGTATATTTGTAAACAGATGTCCATGGGAATACAATATAGCATGTAGAAAGAGAACAAAAATCTAAATATTAGAGGATGAGAACGGACTTAGGGCTGGCAGTTGGCAAGTTATGAAAGATGATATAAAGCTAATTGTTTTTCTAGCTCTGTCACAGAGTTTTCATTTTTGGTGGCAGATGGTAAGATGATACCGATGCATAAGAATATTGATAGTGAAAGTGGAAAGTCCAACGTGAAGCTCCGTGGCTCAGAATGGCTGCTCTAACTATATAGAAGTTCAATGATGTACCGATTTGGATCTGGATAAGTTTTGATGTGTGATGTTTCTTATTTGCAAGCTGTTTAAAATAAAAGTTTTAAAAGGATATGAAGATGAGGGGTTGGAGGTGAGGAGTGTGGCATTAAATATGATCAGAATTCATTATATGAAGTTCTCAAAGAATTAATAAAACTATTTAAAAAAATAAATCCATCATAAAATGACAGTGAAAAATATTAAACTCGGAATTTTAAATCCTATTTCTAAACTACAAGTATAAAGACTAAATCAAAGCACAAGCATTTCAATATTTCAAACTGGATGGCAGTAGCCATACTTCAAACTACCCGCAAAAACTTGTGAAATGTTAAGCCAGCCATAGTGACACCCGTTTTTAATCCCAGCACTCAAAAGGCAGAAGCAGGCAGTTCTCTGTGAGTTTGAGGCCAGCTTGGTCTACATTTTAGTTTCAGGCCAGCCTGGGATTCATAGTGAGATTCTGTCTCAAACAAAACAAAACCCTTGTGAAATATCATCAAAATGTGGCTCATAAGGAATACTAAATCAGGCATACATGCAGTTTTAGCACTTGAATTAGTTTGGGCTCTATACACAACTCTCTTCTAATAATGCACTTGGCAACCTAGGACCCTCACCTGCACATACTGTTCCCATACACCCCTCTAAACAGTGAGCCTAACAACCTGTTATCAACCTAAGTACACACCCACCCCACTTTGAACAATGGGCTGTAAGTTTCCCCTTTCCTGAAGGCCCATCTTGCTTATGTCCAGGTAGAGAGTAGGAAGGCGAATCTGGCCTGAACTGTTTGCGAGCATATGAAGTAAGGCAAACTGTATCCTCAAAGTAAACTTTTAGGAAAAATCCTTTATTTACCTTTTTATGTGTATGTGTATATTTGATTAAAATCAGATGCATTATGCAAAGGAGCGTGTGAGCAGTGGCCTGCTTTATCCAAACCTGTCAATTAAAACAGAGAACTGCCCAAAACACAACCCTAGAACCAAACTCCTTCCTTTTGACCCCATTAAAAATAATAATAATAACCTAAGCAATGCCAGGAACTGGAACCTTCACATGTGACCCACTGTCAGCCTTGGCTGTATTTCATTCTGATCTGTGCAATCACTTCACTTTGATAAAATTTCCTTGATTCTTTGAGAGAAAGACAAAAATGCTGGGCACCTCAGTGTGGTACACCTGTAACCAGGCTGGGGAGGCAGAAACGGAAGGTCACTGGAGTCTGCTGGCCAGCCTAGTCAGTCTGGGAGCTCTGGGTTCAGGGAAAGATTCTGTCTCAGAAATAGAGTGGAGTGTGATTGCAGAAAGTCTCCCAATGTTGACCTCCAACCTTAATGTGTGCTTCTCCCACACACATGAACCTAGATACACACATACACAAATCCATTTTATGGTTTTTAAAAACAATACCAGAACAAAAAGTAAATTAGAAGAGAAAGTAAAGTGAAGCTGAAGGCATAATAAGGAAGAACACTATGATTATGAAATACACATAAAGGATTAAAAGCTATAAGATTCTTCATGGTTATTGGTCTAGAGTTGGCAAAGAAAAAAAAAAACTCTTAGAAGCCCCTTCTCTCAAAGAAAGAGAGAGAGAGAAGGAAAGAAAGAATTAGTTTATTAGAATTTGGGGTCATGGAGAGGGAGAGGAGATTCATGGCATGGCATCATACCCAATCAGACAACATCCTCCAAGTAGGGCCTGAGCTTCCCAGATTCTTGGTGCCTCCTGCAAATGTCATAGTATTTTCAGTGTTCAGATCTGTTCATTGTTCCTTTTCCTGAAGCATGCTGGAAGCTGGTGGCCGTCATTTGTGTTTGTATAATGATGGAGCCAAGGACTCATTGAATTGAGCTAAGGTTGTAACTCAGTGGTAGGGTACTTATCTAGCATATACAAGATCACAGGTTCAGTCCCCAGTGTCCCCAGAAGTTCATTGAGGAGCCACAAATCAGTGACAGATTTCAAGTTCTCATCTTAACATACTCATCTTTTAGAGACACATTCAAATCAGAAGGAAGTAATAAGACAGAGACAAGTGAACTAGTTGAAAATTAATGGAGTATCACTAGAAGGGTTTTTGCATGCTGGGGTCTTCTTCACATTTAGACCATGTACCCACGTGTCTAAATGTTTATTGAGCTCTCTGTACTCAAAGGTCTCAAGATAATAAAACTACCCGCATGCACTATAAATTCAATCTGTCGTGTATGGCATACTAAGGAGGTATGGTGTAGCTTTCTTTAGCCTTTTGGATTCCTTTAAAAAATTCTATAAGGAGTACTTAATCTACAGTTTTACCTAGACCCATTCCTTCAATTATATAATAAATCTCAAATTCATGATATCTTTTTCTTTAACTGTTATTGTTTCATTTCTATGTATATACATATAAATACACTATGTGTATATTTGCATAAATATGTAAATAAAACCTGCTGCTTCCTCAGTCCATTTAGTGTTGTTTGTATGTACATGATTTTAGGACTGACCACTTGGTACTGGATAACCATGTAGGGTCTTGTCCCTTGGGAAGACTATTTATCCTGTCCTTAGCATTCCTTAGTTACCTATAGTTCTGTGTCTATAGCTGGGGGCCTACCCCATGAGATTTTCCCCGTCTGTGTTAGCATGTCTCTTGGTGTTGTACTTGTTCAGGTCTTGTTTAGGTAGCATTATTGATGAGATTGATATTACAGGTAAAGCTTCCATGTTGTTTCTAGAAATCACAATCTCACGGCAGATTTCCTGGGCCTCTGCCTTTTACAGTCTTTCTACTCCCTCTTCCATAATATTCCCTGAAACTTAGGTGCAAGAGTTATGTTGTACATGTATCCATTAGGGCTGGGCACTCCATGATCAGTTAGTCTCTGAATTTTGACCAGTTGTGGTATTCTGTAATGGTCTCTTTCTGTTACAAAGAGAAATTTCTTTTGTGAGGAGTAAGAGCTACACTTATCTCTAGATGAAGAATAAGTATTTAGAATGCTGTCCAGAATTATACTGGTTTAGTAAAGCGGCAGTGGTCGGTTCTCTTCTAAGTTCCATGACCTCAGTAGCCCTGGATATTTGACTAAGTCTAGTACCAGACATGATCTCCCTCCTGTTGAGTGGGTACTAAGTTCAATTCGACAGCTGTTGGTTATCACCATGATCTAAGTGTCTTAGGGATGCCTTGCCATGTGGGTCATTGTTATGGTCCATAGCAGTCACAGTTGGGTAGAACTGTTGGTTGCTTCCCTCCCTTGGTAGCTTGCATGGTACCTTCTGGTACCATAAAAGCTAGCCTTCAGGGAAGAAACTCTCAGGGCAGATCCAGCTGGGATCCTGCATCTGAAGTGCATGTTGTCTTCTGCAATAGTGGCTTACCTTCAACTTCTGGGAGGCAACCATAGCAACATCAACAGTCCGTACTGCTTTGAGAGTCTCTTGAACTCCCTTGACAAATAACTCAAAGAGGAATTTCTCATGCTTGGTACCACACTAAGGATGTCAGAAAAAAACGAAAGCCATAGGGATCTTTTTTTTTTTTCTTTTCTTTCTTCTTCTTTTTTTTTTTTTTTTTGTTTTTCAAACAGGATTTTTCTGTTATAACTCTGGATGTCCAGGAATTCACTCTGTAGAGCAGAGCAGGCTGGCCTCTAACTACAGAGGTCCACCTGCTTCTGCCTCCTGAGTGCTGGCATTAAAGGTGTGCACCACCACCCAGCGGAATCATATGACGTGTTAATCACCTAAAATTACATCTAATACATATAAGTGTGAGTATATACATGTTCATATATAGTAGAAACAAAATGATCCCACTTGGACTGACAGTGCTCCTCACAAGAACCAAATACTAGTTAACATATTAAAAAATAGAAACTTGTTTTTAAAAACAGTTTGAGACAAGCCTGGGCAGGTTAAGGAGAAATATGGCCACAGCAGCAGTCCCAGAATGAGGAATATCTGGGAATTTTTTGCTTTCTTTCATGGTATTAAGACCTGCGTGACCAAATTTTTCTCAAAGGACAGGTTTCCACACTGGCTCTCAAGTAAGCATACCCTACCCAGATTCCATCTTTAATGATGTTTTCTACTACTGTAGATAAGAGGTCTCTGCAGCCCCAGTGTGGCAGGGTTCCTATCACTGATACACGCCATGAGTCACATGCCCCCTCCTACCAGCAGGAGAAGCTGGGATACATAGTCTCCTAGGGGCCCAGGAGGAAAAAGGCAGTAGCACCCTGGTGAACAGTTATCTGGTTTCTAGAAATCTGGAGGCATCTCCCAGAAACCCTTGTTCCAGGCCGGGAGCTAGGAGAGTATACTGAAAGACACGCACACACACACACACACACACACACACACACACACACACACCAGCCATTTGGTCTTTGTTTTTGTTTTCTTTTTTTGTAATGCTAGTATTTGACAAGCACTTTCCCAACCCCAGCCTGCAAGAGAATTGAAATCAGCAGATTTAGTAGCTTATAGATGTGGAATTAAAAAGACAGGGTAGTACTGACAGTTTCCTGACCTTCCCCTGTATCTGAAAACATTTCTAAAATGTGACTGAGCAAGGCTTGGAATAGTTTGCCTGTTGCCTGAAACAGTGACCTATTAAGTCACCAGATGTGTATAAACTGGCTTCCACATCCACTCTAGACCTTACGACTTTCAGGGGATCACAGTCTGATTTCAAAGAGGGTATCATCTAATTAATGTGAATTAGCACTAACAAGCACAGTACTGTTGCAGATACATGAAAGGCCTTTACAGTAAGGAAAAGTCATGAAATGACATGCTAATTTAGTGTGTGGGCACCGGAAGAGCCATTACCTATTCAAAACAGAGTTGTAAAAGAATCAAGCAGGAGGAGCTGGTTGCTAATGGTTTTAGTGTGGAAGGAGAAGGCTGCACTGCAGTTCTTGGCTCTCGGCAGGGTCAGCAAGATCAGTAGCCCAGCATTGCCCTCTGTGTTTGGAGCGTCTCCGTTGACTCACCAGACTTTTCTAGTTTCAAGAGCCAAATAACAGAAATGCAGACAGAGCTCTCTGTGCCTGAACCTTAAGCCCTGTGAGTAGCTTGTTCCTTATAACAGTAGTGAGCATTGCCTGGGATCCCAAGTGGAGTCCTAGCATATTCATCCAAATTAAATCAGAGTGACCACCAGAAAACCCACGGAGACGTTGGGCGCTTGTGCCTGGTGTCACAACTTCATGCCGTTGTGTATTCTTTAAGAGAGACTTTTGACAGAAGCTAAATGCCTAATAGAAACAGGATTTTAGTGATATTGATACAGCTACACATTTACCAAACAGCAAGGTTAGCCAGCCCCTTCAAATTCAAGTGGGATTTTGGTCCTGATCTTCGGCTGATGCTGTGATAAATCCATTTATAATCAAACCAACACAACTGTTCCATATTAAGGAATACCTATTTATAGTAGAAAATTATGAAGATAAGACTTTTAATCAGTTTCAATTTTTTAATCCCATCACCCAAAGTTTATCACTATAAATATTTTGGTAAGTATATATAAAAATGCATATGTATACATATACATATATGGGTTCAGATACAAATTAACCTTTATACCAAGGATTTGTTTATAAAAACTTATTTTTAATATATGAACTATAGTCTAATACTCATTATTTATTTAGGCATTTTTCTATTTTTGTACATTTAGTTGCTTCCAGATTTTTAGCATCCTTGTACATAAATCTTTGTCCTTATCTTTGATTACTTCCTTAGGATAAAGTCCTAGAAATGGAATCACTAGGTCAAAGGTTATAATCACTCTTCAGGCTCCTGATGACTTTGGGTTACACTGTACCCCCAGGAAATTAGCTGCAGTTTATTCCCATCAACAGGGTGGAAAGAGAGCCTGCCTCACCAGAGTCCTCTTAGCCCTGGGTATTGCTTTTCACTTACCAAGCAGAAATAGGATGTGCCTTGGTCTCTATAGATTTATGGGCTTTTCTGCTTAATACCTGGTCACCCCAAGTGTGTTTACAACAAAGCTCATTGTGACTATCCTCACATAAAGGCTAACAAGAGCAGACATGGCCACTGAAGACGTGACCCACAGGAGCACATCCTGGCATTGTCCCTCATAAACAGGACCACTCTGCATGAGTTCTGTTAGATTTGTGTGTCCTCAGTATCCTTTGGGAAGGTTATGTTTGGTCTCCAGGGTCGGTCTGCTGGATCTCTTTCCCATAATTGTCCGACAGTGAATGGAACCCCAAGCGTGAAAACTGCACTACAGGGCCCTCTGAGTTGTCCCACTGACAGAAAACTGATTGACTGAATCTAAATCACCATGACTTGTGTGATTCTGCCCACTCAGGATGAATAGGGAGAAATCACCAGAAGGAAATTGGCCTCTCAAGTGTGAGAGCATTGGATTATTGCCGTCAGGGGCAATGCCTGTCAGGAATACAGCATCTCTGTCTGGCTTTGGGTTGTTCTGAGGTTAATCTCTACCTTTCTCTGGGTATAGGGCACACATGTGCCACTTACTTCTTTTCCCAATTTAGCCATCCATAGCCAGCAAGGGTAAACTATTTGTATTTATAATGCTCAGTGTTGTTTTTTGTTTTCTTGTAACAACACCAAATTTTCACCAACTTTTTCCTAAATAGTTAACACCAGAGAAATGAATCAGAGCATTGAATAAATACGAGTGCCTACACTTGTCAAAGACCCTGAGGTTGACTGAAGCAATGCCCAGAACCAACGAAGCCCACCATTGTGGAACTTCAGTGTAATGTGGGATGACAGTGAACAAATAGGTGGTCTCCCACAGGCTGATAATAGCTCTGGAGAGTGGGGTGGGGGTGGGGCGAGGAGAGCAGAGTGTGGCTTGTAGATGTGCTGTTTTATATGACATGGCTAAAGAGAGGCTCTTTGAAGGAGATTCTGAACAGACCTGAATGGAGCAGAACAGCATGCCTTTGGACATGGGAGAGGACCCACCAGCCACACATAATACCAAGTCCCTGATGCTGTGGCTTGCTGGGTCTCTTCCAAGATCGCAGCCAGGGGAGCCAGAAGGAGCAAGGAGGACTGGGTGGTGAGGTGATAGAACCCAGAACAGGAGGACCTCCATGACTCCCACAGGGACTTATCCCTGTGTGGAAAGAGAGCCATAGGGGATCTGAGCAGAGAAGTGGCATTATTTGATGTTGATTTGGGTTGGCAGTAGAGGCAGGCTGTCCACAGACATGGAGGAAAGAAGTATGTTGGCTTAGGGGCAGAATTTTAGGGAGGAGAGGGAAAGCAGGGACAGCACCACATGGTGGCTTCTGCATGTTGCATAGTAAAAGCCCAGCAGCCAGCTAGTGAGGTCAGAGGAGGACTGAGGAGAAGGCAGAGGGTAAGAATGCAGGAGCCTGGGAGGCTGATGGGGCCAGGGAAGTGCAGGAGAAGTAAGAATCTGTGTGGTTTCGAACACTGGGTACATGAGTAAGGTACTAGTGGCATGAAGCTTTCCCTTAAAGTTGTTGAAGGCGTGAAGCAGCTGCCTCTCCAGCCTTCAGCCTGTAGCCTGTTGGTGGCATTCTTTCAGTATTGACACAGTGTAACTCCGAAAATCCTGAACTGATAGAAATGCCTTAGAGACCATCTGGCTTTACCCATCAGTTCACAGGTAATAGTCAGACTCCCACCAGACAGATACAGTGGCCTCCCCATATCACATACTCCCTGGCGTGTAGAGCCAAGTCCTGCCTCCTTACCTGATCTCATCCATGTCCTTTGTTTTACAAGTAGCTACTTATTTTCCCCCAAAATTGATTCTAAAATATCTTACTGTTCCTACCATTGGATATTTTTATGAAATCCAAATGGCTTCAATGTAAGAGATACAACAAAATTGTGTAAAACGCTTTTTAAAAGATTTCATTTATGGACCAGCCATAGTAGTTCATGCCTATAATCCCAACATTTGGGAGATAGATGAACAAGGATGTCAAGTTCAAGGCCAGCTGGTCTACATATTAAGCACATGTCTCAAAACTTTATTTATCCATTTATCTATTAATAGTCATATTCATATTCATGCACAAACCTGCATGGCACTTGCTGCCCTTCATGATGAGCTGACACAGAATAGATCACATCAGTGTCACTGGAAGTCTGGGCAAGTTACTTCCCTCCCATGGCATGTTTCTACTTAACTTGTTTTTCCTCGTCCTCTCTGCTTTTCATGTGATTGAAATGTTTTCCACGTTTATTTCTTGTGGGTGTCGTGTGGTCCATGTGGTGCCCTTGCACAACCATTCCCAGCACCGTATGAGTTTTTCCTTTATTTTTAGGAAGCTGAAAATAGCCCATTGTATTATAATTAGCCAGTGGTGCCCACCCAGATATGATTATTATGGCAAGGACTTTTGCTTCTCTCTTCTAGGGGTGAGAATGTGGGTGGGAGGAAAAGGCTGACTGATATTTTGAGCATTTTTTAACGCCCTTAAATACTTAGGAAGCCTTAGGAAAGATTTGTGTTTCAAGTCCTCTAGGAGACTTTTGAAAAATACTTACACAGCTAGTTTAAAACTAAATACTTCTAAACTCTGGGAAGCTAAGTCTCCTTCACGTTTATCCTAATCAGAACCACTTACTCATCTTTATTGCCGGCCTTTCGTTTGTCTAGTATAAAGAGAAACCTGTCCATGGCTAATGAGTTCGAGAGTGGTTTGGATCAGTGGAAATTTCATTTCAAAATTCTGCACAAGTATTTGGAAGATTTTTAAAAATTCATATTATAACAGTTTTGTCCAGTTTTTCTGACTCTCATTACGCCCCGAAAAGAACATACCAGCACAGGAAAGATATCATTTGCTTGGCTGCTTTTGCCGCTGTATGATCCAGGAGTGGTAACCCAAAAGATGTCTGTGACAGTAGATTACTTCCCATGGCAACTGACTGTAATGTTACAAGCATGTAATGTTGGCCAGTTCCGCCTGAAGGTTAAGGATGATTCCTGTTTGAATAGGGTTATTTAAAACCAAGGCCAAGGGTGACATTATCAGAGCTGCTTCCAGCATATGTCCTTTCAAAGAGATGATCTCATCATATCCAGAGCTTCATTTTAGCTTGTAAGGGCTTTTCTTGTCTGTTGTTGTTTCATGTTTTGTCTTTTAATTTCCCCACCCCAGGTGACCCACTGAGAAAGCAGTCATTTTTAGCTTTAGAAACCTCTGTAAGGAACAGTCCCTGTCTTCAAACCATACTTTATAAGAAAGATTTATTTTGGAACTTTGGTCAAAAACATCTGTCCTCTGTGCTGGACAAACATCTGTCTTCCTATGAGAGTTTGGCTTTCTGATGCTGGATAAACCAGGTCTGCTCTTTAGAGCCCTTCAGAGAGTGTGCACTCATTTGTTAATCCATAGTGCCTCTTGGTGGCCCACATAAGTTACTACAGAAGGAAAATGAAGCATCCTCCCCTCCCCTAGTAAATCCTTAGAGACAGGCACAGCTTGAGGATATCTTTTGAACAAGCTACAGGGAGCACAAGAGCTGGGCCACTGTACATGGCCATAGGCGGACGTTTCCATTGAGCTGCCACACTAATGGAGATGGGGGACACACACTGACCAATCTTCAGTCTTTCCTGAACTGCCTATGATTGACAGCATGCACTTGAAAGAGTGGGATGTTCCTGGCAAGCCTGCCCCAACTCCCCTGCTGCTTCTTCCATACACAGGATAAATTTGTAGCTGGGATTTTTGTCATTCACATCCTTGAATGCCTTGCAATTCTCAGAGGAGAGATGTGTCTTTCTCACCTCTGTCTCCCAGACACACAGCCCAAAGCCTGGCTCACTGCTGGATGAATAGGAAGTGTCTACAGCACAATGGTAATGCATCTGAGCCATAAAATCCATAATTGTGCCCTGCCCTAACCATACAGGCATATTCTTAGTTTTTATTACTGTGTTTCTCTGTATTTACTCTTGCTAAAGTATCTTAAATATAGTGATCTCTGCTTAATGAGAAACTGAGGTAGAAAATAGCAGCCCCCATAATGAAGCTAGGCATTTGAACGCCATCCCTCCTCTTCTCCCTCTGACTTTCTAACTTTTAGTTATCTGCTAAATGATTACTTTGCAATGTCAATTTTTTATTCAAAACATCTGCCACCAGCAATTCATCAGTAACATTTTCTGGTGGATACTAACTTAGAGTAAACATAGTCTTCTGTTCCCTAAAAGCAGAGAATGCTGAACTATGCTTGTTTTCACAGACTAGGGATCCCTGACTATGTCTGATTTTCCCCTAAACAATTGTATCAGGATGTGCTATGTGGGATTTTTTTTTAAGTAATTTGACTATGTTTGAGAATTGAGCTGTATCCAATCAAACTCATGGATTTGTTCAACAAATATTTATTGATTTCCTGCCGTGTGCTTGGCATTGTATAGAGTATGAAAGTGTACCTTAAGAGCACCTTCCCCAACCTTGTGAGGAGTCCCAGACACCCTCATGCAATGTGCTCTGGGCTGTCATGGAATCATGCACACCCAGGTGGCTAAGGCAGCGCAGTGGCATGTATACAAGTGAAGTGTACACTAATGCTGCATGGATTGAATTTGGGGCCTTCTCAAGGCACCTGGGTCATCTCTGTGTACTGAATAGTCAATCTGGGAATAGTGTCCTGGAGAAGAGAATAGCTACACAAATAACACTGCATTCCACACGTAGAATGTTCCCTTGGGCAAGGCAAGGAAGGAACGTGTGGATTGTAGGTGTGGTGGGTTAAAAAACCAGACTCTGCCTGTAATCCTTCTGACTCCTGCCTCCAGCATGTCTACTGATGTTGATGTTACAAAACTCTGAAACTCTGTGTACAGGTCTTCATTGCAAGGCATCCCTCATGCCTAGAACACCACAGCCATTGTTGTCAGATCTGTCCCCCTTTCATCCTGTGGGAAGCCTGTTCTCTCCCAGCAGCCTACACATCCTCAGCACAGTGCCTACTGCACTGCTGTGTGACACAGTGTGTCCCCCTCTCCTCAATACATAGGAAGAGTGGTGTGTCTATTTTTCGTCAGTACCTAACCATTTTTTTTGTATCTCGGGCTTAATAAAGATGCATTGATCAAATTACATAATTAATTTAATTCCTGATGGCTCTTGTGTCACATTTCTGTATGTAAGTTGAGAATCCTAGATATTTGTGACTTTACCCTTTTTATTTGTAGCTAAAACGAGAGGAATATAAGAGGCCTCCCTTATAAAATTCAAACAGTCATGAAGAAGGAATGAGTAATTGCCTGCAAGCACACAAGTAGACATTCTCTTTTAGAAAGGAGTTATTTAAGCATTTCCAGTACTTATTTACACAAAAAGGGACCCATGGCTCTATAGTAAAATGTCTATCTGGGGAAAGTCAAGGCCATAAACAGAGCATAGCTTTATTTACAGGCTGCTGGACAAAGGTCAAACACCCATGATTTGATGCAGCAATACTGTTTGAAGGGTTAGTAATGAGAAGTCCCAGGACGACAGTCCTTTCCATGAGGATTTTCTTCCCTTGTCTGGGAGGCAGCTCTTTTTTTAAGATCCTACCAGTTTTTGAGCATGGAAGTGTTCTGGACTGGGGTGGGGGTGGGGGGCTGGCACTATCTGGATTGGTGAAGGACTCTGCAGCTCCTAAGCTCTGTTCCTGTGTGAGTGTAGTGCAGTTGGGTTCAGTGGGGCCCTTCCTGTCATAAATAAGATTACTTTCATTTCACTTGTGGTGTACGCTATTCCAGAGTAATGAATTTCCAGTGTGCCTTTGAGCACACAAACATGGTTTTCATTAGCTTTCTCTCTCCTTAAAAAAAAAAAAAAAGAAAGAAAGAAAGAAAAGAAAGTGGCAGAAGAAGAGAATCTGAGTGAAATTAATAAGGTGTCAATTAGCTCCATAAATGCAGATGCATTTTTGCTCAACTGGCTAGAGTAGACTTGTGAGCCATGCGAGAAAGCACGAATTGATCCGTCTGAAAAGCTGAAAGAATCAGGTGGGGTAGGGAGAGCATGAGTTTTACCTATGAGGACAACAGAGTGAAGGAGAGAGAAAGGAGAACATTTTGTTCACATCTTATTTTCAAGAGAACTGCATCAGAAAGTCCATGCGTGCCCTCCAGACCAAACGAGAAGCCCAGGGTTCTTCGGGAACTTTGGGGCAATCACAGATGCAGCCTGCCTGCCAGTCCACACACACTAAGAAAGCATCAGCAGCCTTTTCCAGTTACACATGTGCCCACACTCCTGCAGTCCGTAGCGCAGTACAGAGGGCTGCACGTGGAGTTGGCACAGTTTGGAACTCGGTGTGCTCGCGATAGGAGGGCTGGGCTTTTTGTCAGTGTCAAAATCCAATCCTGAAAGCTGCTTATGACCTGTTGACTTTTACTAGGGTCTTTTACTTTTATTGTTGTTGTTTGGTGAGGATTTTTGGTTTTTGCTTTTTCGTTTATTTGAGCTTTTTACTACATTTCTGGGTATGAAAATTACAGCAAAAAAAAAAAAAAGTCACTTTTTCTCTACAGATAATACGCAAATTTTCTTTCCAAAATCATTCTCTCTCTCCTTCAAATCAATATCCATTCTAGGTAGTAATTCATAGCCTATCATGTGCTTATATTTCTAGAAAGAGAAAGAAATAACAATGTTTTGAAAGCATCAAAGAATTAAATTCCAGGCCGCAGACTGTCCCTGACAATTCAGTGTAGGCCTAACTTAAAACCCCAAGAAAGAAGCTTGAAGTGTTTCACAAGGAGGCATCTTCCAGCACAGCCTTGACCTCTCAGATAGGTGTTCTCATTACAGTTTGGGGCGACAGCTGGTTTCCATTAGAAGAGAGGCTGGAACTATTTAAGGCGCCAGCACCTCTCCTAGGTGCAGCCTGCTTCCCCGAAATGTGCATAGCACGCAACAGCAGCCTTAAAAACAAGCTCGTTTTTGCACGTTGCTGCAGAACAGGAAATTGTCTCTGGCTTGTTTTTGTTGTGAACAGAGCAACTATTGCATATTAAAAATCCCCTGTCGTTTAATATTTGCTTGGTAATGTGCTGGACCCTAATCAAGTCCTTCTTCTCACTAAATCATGTCAACTCTGGCACTGTTTTGATTGGAAGCATGAATTGTAACATCAAAAATCTCTCAGGACATAAGCCTCTGCAGCTGTGGAAGGCTGGAGTGATGCTTCTATTGGGAACGGAACCTGAGTGACTTCTCGGGGGACAGACTGAGATGGAGTGAAATTCATAAGGTGCACAGAGATTTCAGATGAAGGTTTTATTGTAAACCTAGCTGGATAACAATATTCTCATTGAAATAGATACAGAATAGTAACAATTGCTCCATGAATTGGCAGGCAGCATTTTGCTGTCTTTTTGCCTGTTTTTCTATGGGTAAAATGGAGTCCAAATGTAAAGAATGAAATCAGCCATTGCTGGTGCTTTGCAAGTATTTGAACTGAGTATTTTCTCAAGATGCACTCTAGAAATCTTCATTTCTTGAAGGCATTTTGCAGGGTTTCTCATTTATGTCTTATGACATTAATTATTCTTGGAACAAAAGAGGTGAAAAAGTTGTGAATTTTTATTTTTCTAAGGATGTGGCTGACTGGAATGCCCCCTGCTGTGCTTGTGATGGAGGAGTATCTGCAGAGTATAAACCACATGTGGGGGGACTGGATCTCAAAACATGGAAAACAAGCACAGAGAACTAAAGCTTTGCTTAAGAGCCAAAGCCAAGCCTGTGCCTATAATGTTTTGTTTCCATGTTGTCCCTTTGTTCTCTTGTTCATTCCTTCTCTTGTTCCTCTTGTTCATTCAGCCAATAGTCCGTTAAAATGTATTTATTGAGCATCTACTGAACCCAGTACTCTGTGCCAGGTACTGGGAGGTCTAGTGTAAAGGCAACTTGCCCCCAAGGACAGGGATTCCCGCCAAGAATGTTCTGTCCTCATTGCTGTAGTGTAAGGAGCAGCTGGACTCCCCAGTCAGCCTTGACGATCAGCAGAAGTCAGGGTGTCTGCATCTGAAAGCACAAACCTATTTGTACCAAACTGTTCTTTTCACTGTCAGCATCTTTGCTGTTGTGTGAAAGCCGTCATCTGTCTTCAACGCAAGCTTCTAACTGGATGTAAATCTCTCTGGCATCTTAGACAGTGGTACTAGGTCCGCAAACCAATATAGAAAACAATGATTTCTAAGCAACCTAAAGAAAGAAGCTATAAATTTCAAGTCAGTATAAAGTTAACTGTCAGGTATAAACACCAAGATATTGCAAAGGCTGCAGAAATGTGGCAAATATATTTTCCTGGAGGCTAAAGCAAGATAATAATTGGGGAAGAAACTTCTATAATATCGACTCAGCCAAGTAAGAGTAAGACTTTTGGAAAGTCCTAGTCACGGTGGCGGCTGTGGACGCCATGGGAGATACAAGGCCAGAGACGATCATCTCCAGCCTAAGCCAAGGGAAGAAATGAACATAGCCCTGGGCTTAGAAGATGATATGCTCCAGGCTATCAGCACAGACCCCAAAACACAATGAGCAATGAGGTCCTGCAGGCCAGAGGCAAGGGAATGCTAGCATCACTGGGAAAGGCACAGAATATGTACACAGCCATCCTGTGTTCCAACTGAAGTGTGCATGCTGTTCCTGGGCTTGTTCTCAGGAAAGACGGCTTCGCATAATTATGTTTTGGATCTAAAATGTCCCCCACAGGCTTATGTGTTTGAACATCCGATCTCCAACTGGTGGCGCTGTTTAGGGTGACTTTTTTTTTCAGCATAGGTGTCAAAGTAGGTCACTGTGGGCTTTTGAGAGTCGGTAGCCTGACTCCATTTCCAGTCTGATCCCTCTGCTTCCTGATATGAGAAGCTCTACCACGTTCTCCCACCACCACGAAACTGAGCTGCCATGCCTTCTCCATGATGAACTTAAATCTCTCTAAACCAAGAGACTATATAAATCCTTTCATTGCATTGCTTCTGTCACTATTTTCGCACAGTGACAAGGAAAATCACTAGTGAAGTCCAGAAGTAAAATCAGATGCAATTTTAGGAAATAACACAATGGTTAGGACCCTTCTGTTTGTAGAAATAAAAAGTGAAACAACTTACATCTATTAAGAAGATTATATGTAAGGTCAGCATTAAATCTCAATTTTATAGACCCAGGAAAAGCCATAATCCAGTACAAAACCTTGAGGAAGACATTGCACTTCTTTGGACCCCAGTGTCCAGCAGTGCACCTGTCATATAAGGTGCTTGTTGCAGAAAGGTGAGTTTGAAAATCTCTGCTTACCTTGTTTTATTCAGGACACTCACTGTTCCCATTTAATAGTGAATACTTTCTGTCATCCTCAAGGACAACCAGGGTTTCCCTAGGTTTTCCAGCCATGGAATTCTTTGTTCATTTAGTTCCTCTGAGGACTTTGGACATTACTTTAGGGAAGACCAGCCTCTGAGATCTTTTTACCGTCCCTGGAAGGAAGTTAATCTGAACAGGAAAATGCTGACAGCTATGGAACCTGTCACCTCTAGAGCCAGTGCTTCAAGAGAACGACAGTTTCCAAGGAGTGGAAGCTTCCAGCCATTTGTGGCTGATGACAGGTAGGTGGGAGGACAGGGTGACAGCCCAAAGGGAGCACACTGTGGCCCACACAGTGGTTTGGTGTGTGGATTACTCCATCAGGATCACATATCACTTTTGCACCACCAAGAGGGAAGTACACAGAAGAGACTCATTCAACTTGTGGCAGCCTCGGTAGACAGACAGTTCTGCATGAGTATGCAATACGAAGCTGCAAAATATTTCTCTTGGACTTCGAAACCAGTCATATTCCATCAAGTTCATGCTCATTACAATAACATCTGGATTCTGTATCTTGTCCCGTCCCCACCTAAAACTTGGCTAGGCATTCAAGTTCAGCATTTCTGTAGATGTATTTTCCCCCTCTAGACACTTTTCTCTATTTTGAAGAAAAAAAAATTTCATATGAGCATCTCTCCATTAGCTGACTTCTCCATCCTCTCACATAGGGTGCTTACATAGCTACAATGTCCTTCCAACATTAGCCAGTGTCTGCAACATTGTACAGTGTTCCTATAATTTGTTAGACTTTAGGGAGAACAAATGGCTTGGACTAACATTCTCATGTGCCAACACGTTTTTGTCTGTTCTTTTAAGTGCTGCTGCTTCTTTCATTGCTCCTTGTCCTTTCTTAAACTCTCCATTGTTCTGGCATAGGAAGAATAAGGGAACAGGAGAAAGGCTGACACCTGTGTGGTCTGTACAAAGACTGTCCCTGGCCCTGTGGCTTCTGCTGGGGATTCTAAGCAAGGCGGCGGCAGCTGTAGTGTAGTAAGGGAATGAGGCCGCCATTTCCATTGAACTCCTTTGTGTTTTGGATACTTCCTCGTTGTCTGTTCAGACATAAGTTTGGCCTGTGACTAGCCCTGGAATATTGGACCTCCATTTGTTAGTTTCTGTTCTGCCCTGGCCACATCTTTATAAACAGCGCCACCACCCACCATTAAAGTCTCTTAAAATTAGACATTATGAGTGTGTCATCTGTTTCCTGCCCAAAACTTGACATTGACTCACATTCTCATAACCTCTGCCTTTTGCTCTCTGGCCAATAGCATCGTCCAACAGAGGGCGGCTTAAGTTCACCTTAAGGAAACCTGTGTTCTCTATGAGTCTGCTCTTGAGGCTCCACAGCTCCTACTCTCTGCCCTGTTATCTCTACTGAAAAACACCCTTGTGTGGTGGCTGCACTGAGGTCAACGCTCTGTACAAAGAATGGTTTCTTGAGGCAAGTTTGCTAGAGTCAACCTGACTTTGTGGCAAACAGCTGGCTCTTAACAGACTTTTGTGGAGTGCCTCCCATCGCTGGCAAGGAAATTGTAGACTTGGTGGTGGGAACTCATGGTCTCCATTTTACAGGATCAGATTCTGATAATAGAGACATGAGATTGATTGCCTGGGATACAACTGCAGGAAGCACCGCAGCAAGGGTTTGAACCTAGGCAGTCTAGCTCCAAAATCCATATTCTGAGCACAACACCAAACCACCAGTCACCATATTTTAAAGTTTTCAAGTTACCAGTTATCATTAAGAATTCTTATTTTATTTTTAAATCCTCATTTTTTAGCATCTCCTGGAGAACTGGGAAATACGCTACTGGCACCTATAGGTCATGGAAACCACTGGCCAAATGTGAGTGGCAATGGGCCTCTTCTAGTGGGGTATGTGCACCGTACATCTGATGAGCCTCCCCCAGCCTGTCCTGTCCCTGTGTCTCTGCACTTTCCTAACTGCCCATCGGCAAGTTTAGGGCTTGTGCAGGAGATGGGTTTTGTGTGAGGGCCCTTGCAAGCACTTATGTGTCCTTAGTCATTTCATTTCGTGAACTCAAGTCTAGGCTGTAAACTTGCCTCAATCCCCACTACAGAGTAGCTTGTTCTAGATGAGACAGTGGACTTGAGAAAGCAACTCAGGTTTCATCTGGTAACTCCACCAGGACATGAGCTGTGCCCTTGTTCTTGGGCTGTGCTTTGTTCCTTTAAAGAATCAGCTTCTAAGACCCCCATCTAAAATCTGGGAGTTTCCTTGGAACTTCTGGCAACATCACCTCTAATAAAGACTCTCTCCTTCCTCTGGTTTCAGGGGTATGAGATTTAGGGGAGAAAAAAAGCAACCATTGTGGAAGTAAGAGAGAAGAGAGCTTGCTTCTGGGTGGAGAGTGAGCATGCAAGGGCTATCAGAGAAATAGAGAACAAAGGTGCTGCTGGTAGGCACGAAGCCCAGAAGGCACAGAGATTTGCGAAGTTGGACTGGGGGCAACAGAGCCAGAACCAGCATGTTCGGAGACAAATTGAGAGCAGGACTGATGAAGGATGACTGGGAGCCTTGGGTGTCAGGTGTATAAAGGGCAGGCCATAAGGTGTGTTGGGCTAGGCCTGGTGGTGCCCAGGCCAGTTGTGGTATGAGGCAGTGAGCACTGGAGGAGAGGTATGGATGGGAACGGGGAGTTCTGCCAGAAGCAGGCAGAGCTCGGGCCCCTTCTCTTCACTTGGAGTGTACGGTGGAGTGCCGAGTATCCTGCAGCTCAAAGACACGCTGCTGTTGTCCCTGTGAAGTGTATAGCAGAATGCTCTCATGGTGAATGGTGCCCTTGGCATTTGTGAATACACACCACATGGACGATTTCAGCTGAATCTATAAGGTTCTGGAATGCACAACTGGAAGGTTCGCTTTATTCCAATTAAGTCCACACACAACGCCCTTTTTAAAGCATGATATTCTTTGGTTTTCTGGTTGAAAGTTTTATTATTTATCTCATTATAGCTTGATCTTTATGGAAACAAAGGACTTTGGGGTATAGATACAAATGAAAAACTGAATCATCTTTCCTATCCGAAGGGGCTGGTATATTCATACTCCGTCATCCTGCAGGTGAAGAGCTTACTGATGCTTCATGAATGAAGAGGAGACCTCACAAATACCTCTTTAGAAAAGACTCAGTAGCTGGCCAGGATCTGGGTGCTTGTTGAGCAGGGTCAAATGCTTGCCTCCAGTCAGCCAGCCGGGGCTTTCCCATCATCAGATACCAGCGTCTGTGGAGAACCCAATAGAATTTTGGAAAATTTGCAGATTTCTTCAACTTGTCTTGCCTTAGACAGGAGTAAAAATCCCCATCTTGCTCAAGACTACATCCGTTGGTCAGGGAGGGGGACATTTAACCCTAAAGTACCCCCCAAGCTGTGATCAGGCTCCCTGACTTTCCTTCCTTTCCAGTGGTACATGGCCTGTTCTCAGGAGCTTTCCCTGAGGGGATCACCCTGGAAAGTTTCCAGCATACCTCCTCCAACATTTTATGCAAATGTTGAGCCCTCTTACCACCCAGCCCTCCTTTGGTTCCTCTGTCCCATTCTAGTGGCTTCAGCACTAGAAGCCATGTGACCTTCAGCAAGTTACCCTCTGCAACAGCTTTCCCACCTGTCAAAAGGAATCAGAATGGAACCTAACTTGTTGGGTGGCAGGGATTTAACTCAGTAAAGGATGTTTGACATATAGCATTTAAATGGTAGTTATGGGATGTATTCTGATGACAGTGACAGTGGGTGGATGTCCATCCATCCACCATCTTTATGCAAGATAATATCCCTGGTCAGCAGACACTGGTCCTTGATGTCTCCCACCCTGGTTTCCCTGCAACACTTGTTTATGTCTCCACTGCATACGCTCCAGTCTTCTAGTTCTCGGTTTGCTAGATGCCCAGCAGATTAGACTGCCTGGGACAGAGCTATTCTGAATCGGACTCCAAGGTCTCCCTCACTGACCACATAGCGTATGTGTGTGTTGTTATTCAGTTTTCTTCTGTGGCTGAGGAATGGACACCTAAGTACTGCTTCTTTTTATAGCTGGCTCTGACGAGCACGTTTGCTGATTAGAAGGGAGGCCTCCCGGAGCATTCATTTTGAAGGGCATGGTGCTACTTAGGAGCCAGGACTATTTCAGACAGTTATTGCAAACTCTTTATTTTCTAAAATAAGGGCTTGCTTCTTGTTTACTTCCTACTAATGAGAATCCCCCGGGCTGAAAGCTGCTCTTCTGCCCCCTTCTGGAGTGCGTTCATGTTTCAGGTTATCCATGCAGAAGCGTCAGAGCGTCTGGAGTGCGTTCACGTTTCAGGTTATCCATGCAGAAGCGTCAGAGCGAGCTGTCACTGAGGTCGTCATCTGACTTTGAGCGGAGACTTTTTCTGCCCTTAGGCTGCAGCAGGCTCTCTCCCAGCCAACGCACCTCACAACTTTTAATCTCACTTAAAATCTTTCATCAGAACTGCAAAATTTATTCATAAAGTACACATACAATATAAATACATAGAATAGAACCGTGAGCTGACAGAATGCAAAGCACTGGGGAGCACATGCTTGTCTTCAAGTACCTCACCCCTCGAGCCAGGGGCCAGCAAACCCTCTGAAGCCCTGTACCACACCCGCCCTAAAGTCAGTGGTGCTGTCCCGGGTGAGTGGGCTTCTGAGAGATGAATATAGTTTTCCAGGTGAGCAAGAGACAGAGATACCAGAGAATGTAGCACATTCAGGGCTACAAGTTAGAGAGAGAGAGAGACCGAGAGAGACAGAGAGAGAGACCGAGAGAGAGGGAGGGAGAGAATAAGAGAATAAATATGTCAGTGATAGGAAGTATACTCCAGATTGGCTGGGGTCAATCTCAGAAGACCTTATCTCTCAAATTGAGAACTTTATCTGGAAGCAATGGGGCGCTGCTTTGCACTGGAGGAGTAATCTGACCAGATACTGGGGACTAGCAGACAGCACAGCTTTTCTTTCTAGCATTTGTGTACTATAATTTTTAAGGGTCTTCAGCTTTGCAACTCAAAGAGAAACATTGTCTTTTCAGAGATAGGATGGATCTCCAGTTTTCTTTCCTTCTGTGTACAACTTTATTAAATCTCAGAGTTATTGCCCTGATACAGTTTGTCTCTTGTAAATTGAGTCTGTGATATGTATATAGTTTTATTTTAGTAAACAAGAAAATAGTTATCAGTCAGTCATATTAGTGTGTTGATTTGTGAAATAGAGTCTCATTGTGTAGCCAAAGTTGAACTCCTGTCTCTGTTTCTGGAGTATTGGGGGTTAAGTGCACACTACCATACCAAGCTCCAGAAACCGTATGATTGGCTCAAAGGCTGCAGATGGCAAGAATCAAGCATAGCAGGCTGTCTGGAAGACAGACGAAGACTCTGGATGTTGTGATGTCCTGTGCTTTGTCCAGAGAACTTGGAGACTTGGGACTCAAATTGAAGTTCCCCTTGCTCCTCTGTCCACAGTATGGCTGAGTTTCTAACCTGTGTTCCAGTGGATCAGGCGTAACTCACAGGGGTGGTGACCTCGTGGGTAGTGTAAATGCAAAATGTGGATGGTTGAGGCCCCAAATCCTTAGAGGAGCAACTGCTATTGCCATCATGCCAAGTTAGAATGCAGGCCCTTATACTCCGAATTCTGTGCATAGTTCTGGAGGATGGGGGCAGGCAGAGGTTAGATCAATGCAGCTCCAGCCAGCTGCCAGGAACACACATATAGATAGACCACTGGTGAGATGCTGGCTAACACAGACCACCCAGTACCCCTGACTTCCTCCCACTGCTCAGAAAAATCCAGGGACCTCAGAGAGCAAGGTGGACGTCCTCTTTGTCACTTCCTAAGACTCCACAAAACCTGGTGGGCCTCTGATCAGGTGACTCCAGAAAGTCACAGCTTGCCCGAGATGACCTGAAGATGAACCTAGAAATCAAGTGGACATGGATACGGCATGGAGACTTCCAGATTTAGATAACAGTGAAATCAATTGGAAAGATGTCTTTGTATGCCTGGTGCCTCGGTACAAATATCTCCCCCTCCTCCATGTATGTAGGGGTGTGGATGAGAAAACACCACTGTGATGTTACCTCAAGGCTTCCCTGACCATGTGAATGTCAGGCTCGGCAGAACATTTCTTCTGGAGTCCTTGATTTGCACAGGTGGAGACCAGATTGAGCAGCAGCAGGCCTGGTGGCCCAGATGAAGCATGTAACTAGCTTTCCCAGCCAGAACATCTACAAACAGTGAGGCACGCTGTGCAGAGAGACAAGGGCAGTTTACTTTGCTGACATTCAAGTGTGCCAATCTGAAAAATAGGCCTTTTGCATTTTGTTGGTTTGCACTCCCTGAAAACCATCAGTATGTATGGTTCTAGGAACAGCCTGGCCCCTCTCAGGCCTTCTTTAGCAGGATCAAAATCCAGGACATATGGTAGAGAAGGCTCACCATTAAAACTGCAGTTGCTTTGTCCAATGCGTGTAGGAAAAATACAAACTGTTGTTAAGCCTACTATTTCAGTAGGCTCAGCTGGGTTAAAAATTCAGCACAGCTAAACCCTTGGGAGGCTTCCTAGAGGAAGTGATACCCAAGATTGAGCCCAATAGGTAAGGAGGTATTAGCAAGATGAGGATAGGGAAAAGAGTGTTCTAGGTAGTGGAAATAGCTTATGTAAAGGCCTGGGAGAGAAGAAATCTCAGAAGTACCTCAAATGCAGTGCACAGGAGAGAGAGTGGGAGTGAAGCTGGTTGGGTGACAAGGAACACATTGTAAAGGATCATAGTGATGCTCTGGCCTTGCCCAAGGCTGGTGTCTTCCCTGTGGCCTGGGCACAGCACTACACGTAATAGATGCTGGTGGGGAAGCATGATGCACTGTACTTTACAGCGTGGTATATTCACACACGCTCGAGCATGTGCGGACATGCACACACTCCAGAATACAGAGAGAAGATGGTCCCTTTCTGTAACATACACATCAGCTGCTCAGTGTGAACCATCTTCATCGTACTTGTTTTCACAAATTTTCCAAGTGAGAAACCAAAACAAAAATAATATTCCCATTCATGTAGTTATTGTCCACAGTTCCTTCAGACTGCTGTCACCTCTCACTGCCATTTTATTTATGCAAGAGGAACAAAATTACATCCTGCAGTCTGATGAGAAAGTCATTTCTGAGCATTGTTCATCCTAAGGATGAGGTGATTTTTGCTCTAGGTGAGGATCATCCTCATGACATCTGTGTCTGTCATCTTGCTGCGACTATGAGGATGAGTTGGGTCACGGCACCCAGAATATGGGCAGAAGTCCCGATCCCTTATCTATCTACACTGAGTGATTATGCCACACAGGTGCATTGAAGGCTCTTATTGCTTAAGGTCTGTTCCCAGGAAGGCAGAAGGACTCCTTTCTCCAGGCCCAAACCCGTACTCTTTGGCCTTTTGAGACAGGATCTTACTGGTAACCCAGGATGGTCTCGAACTCCCTCTCTTCCTGCTTTAGCTTGCTGAGTGCTGGAGTTAAAGGCATGTACTACCACACCCAGCTAAGTTGTCCTTCGGATGCTTTTATATTCCTAAGGCCCACAAGCAAATGAAAAGCTATCTCCAGGTCTCTGAAGGCTATACCAGGGCTTGCTTGGCACATCCACAGCAGACCTCCCATACCCTGGTTTGACTCCAAAGTGGTCCGCCCATAGCAGGACTGTCCTTCGGCACCTGCCCCTGGAGAGGAAGAGAGAACCCACACTAAAGGCCTTTTGCCTTTTATTCCTACCACAGAAAGCCTTAATGGCTGAGGCCACCTGTGTTTTCCCAAGAGCTCTTTTAAGCCCTTGATCTACTCTAGAGGGCCTCTCTTTGGATGGCTGGGGGAGAGGAAAGCAGTCTGGAGCACCCTTCAAAAGCTACATGTGGAGCCAACAATAACAACCCACTGCACACAGGCAGGGCCCGGCATGAGGGGATCAACTCACACAATCCTGAGGATTCCAGCCTGCAGCCCAAGGAGGGACCTCAGGTTTGGAGAAGGAAGGTCAAGTTTCCTGGAACCAAACCCAGTCTGCAGCCTGCAAGAAGTCGTGAATGCCCCAAAATCAAGATGAAAGTTTAACATTTGAAAACTGTCCGATGATGATGCCATTCTGAACATCTTAAACTTTCGGGTGCACTCAAGCACTCATCCTAAATTTTGAGACAGGATTAGCGTGGGCTTCAGCAAGCAGTTTCCAGTAGAGACTAGAGAGCAGTCTTCCCTGCTTCCTCTCTCTGGCCGACCTTGCTCCTTCCCCACAGGAGGATGTTTTCTAGTCTGGAAGGGGCACTAGCTGCAGACCACACATGTATGACTGTGAGGCTGGGAGAGTCATAAGCAGTCATAAGAGCTCTGCTTTTCTGAGGTGTTATGGGATAAACTGGCTAGTTTCATGCTCTTTGTCTTCTCACCTCAAATGCACAAACCTACAGCTGCTCATCCCAAAGCCAAAATCTTTCTTTCCATTTTTCAGAAGAGGAGGGAGGGAAAGTTCTGGCCATGGAAACATGGTCCCGTTGAGATGGTATGTAAAGATGCTGTGATGCAGAATCGGGGACGTCTTAAAAGCTGTATGAAACATATAAAGAACATTTTTATAGGGAGGAAGGACTTCAGTGTGTTTCCAAAGACACTGCATAGGAAGCAGGGTCAGGGTCCCAGTGAGGCTTGAGCATCTGCTCCAGCTGCACACTGCATCTCCGGTCCTTGTTGCAGCCAGGAGACAGTGGGTCCTAATAGTGAGAGAGGCTTGGGATGTTATCACGACCCTATGGGTCCCTCTGTCTCCTTCAACATTTAAAATTTCAAGTAAGTCGTGTTCTTTTCTGACCTGGAGTGGGAATATAGTAGCTAGCTCAATATAGAGTTGAGGTTCCGATTGTGCCTTATGATCTTTTAAACTACGTTATTGGGGTGGGGGGGGGGCTGGCTGGCTCAAGAGATAACCCCAAAATTTCGGTCAGTTGTTCAGTACTGTTTAGACACATGTCCCTGGCTAGATCTGGCACTGAGAGAGAGCCCAGCTCAATATGTTCACTGCCTCACATGCAGGAGGAAGTGGGTAACAACTGAGGTCATGGAGAAAATGCAGAAGACATGCGGAATTCCAAGATGGTCCACTTACAACACCTGCCACCTGGCTGGGACTGTCCCAGCCCTTTCTCTCTCTTCTTTTCCCTTACTTTCCCTGGAGATGGGTTTGAGAAGTGTCATGTCATCAAAAACAAACAGTACTTCAGGAAATAGCAGCTTTCAACAGAGCAGTGAAAGAGAGATTGACAGCTTTGAGGTTATGTGTTAGTTATTTCTCTCAACACTGATCAGATGCCCGGCAAGAAATAACAAGGGAGAAAGATTATTTGGGCTCAAAGTTTGAGAGGAGACAGTCCATTATGGCAGGAGATTACAGCTGCCTTTTTTGCATAGCAGCAACCAGGAAGCAGAGATGGGGACCCAGAAGCAGGGCTGCTCTATAACCTTCAGAGCCTGCCCCCGCAACACACTTCTGCCAACTGGCCCCACCTCTTGGAAGTTTTAGAACTTCCCAAGATGCTGCCACCAGCTAGAGACCAGTTGTTCAAACACAGGAGGAGGTAGGGAGGCATTTAATCTTGAAACCATAAAAAAAATAAGCTGTAGACTTTATTTTCCTCCACTTTATTTCCCACTACTTTACCTGGGCCAGACATGATGCTAACTCCTGGTCCAAGAAACAAATCTGCCCTCCTCTTAAGCAACCAGGTCTAGAAGAGGAGGGAGATACAAGGAAGCACAGTGTTTGCTCTGTGCTAGCAGTGTACATTCTCATGGAGGAGTTGCCATTTACAGATGAATTACCCCTCCAGAAACAGATGTGGTGGTAGTATTTTCACAGTTGAATCATGAAATTTTTGATGATGATAATGATGATGATGATGAAGAAGAAGAATACATTTTGTGGTATTTTTACAAGTGTAAGTACACATTCTTTCCCATTATTTTGCATTATTTTGTATTGTAAACAGAGAAGGCAGAAAACTGTCAGTCTTATCTTTCTGTGACATCTCACCAGGACTTTATCCACAGTATGGCACAACTTGGGAGAGCTGGTGGAAAAAAAGCAAGAACCCTGGAAGCCCCAAGTGAAGCCCCACCCATGCCCAAATGACAAAAGGAGCACGTGGCAACACTCTGGGCTGATCATCTCTAAAGGGTGCCCCTGTGTGCAGTGGCCAGGTGCTCCCAGACTCTCCTTCACTTAGCACTGTGGCTTGTAGTCTGCCCTCCACCTTGACAGAGAAGGAGTCTGTTGTCAGAAAACTCAGTTACCTTGTCTGCAGTTCTAGAGAGCCAGGAGTAAGATCCAGCCCTCTGGCACTGAAACTCTGTTGTTTATAATTTCAGGAAGGTCAGAAGCCATACAGGATGCTAGACAAATGAGCTTTGTCAGAGCAGTAAAGAGGAAGAGACTGTGGAGGAAGATGCGGAGAATTCTCTGAATTTGGTCATGGTTGTAAAACATTAATTGGTCCAGAATATCTGGGCGTCCCCTTCGGTGTTCCTTAGCCCTTTTTGATATTTCTTCATCTCTCCCTCAGGAGAGCTGCTGGCCCAAGGGTACCCTGGGTTGACCCTACTGTGGCTGCTGGGAACTGCTGCTCTTAGCCACCTCTGGTACTGTCCTGTCCCCGATGCAGTCGCCTGTTATGGAGTAGCTTTGGGAGGATACCTGAGGGTCAGGCAAGGTGCCTCTGCACACCGTGGTACTGCCACTAAGGCCTGCACTTCAGGACAACCTCCCAACCCTATCATTTGTCTGACACCCTTAATCTTCCACACTTCCTCTGTCTGCAGTTCTTTTCTCCTGAGGGTGCGAAACTCAGTCTCAGTCTCAGAAGAAAGTGTCTGTCCAGTCACACTGACTTCAGTTAGGCTTGTGACGGTTTTTCTCATCACAGTTAGGAAGCTTGGGGTGAAACTCCAGCGATGCTGTCAACTTTCCCCTGGCACCCAGGAGTGGCATTTGTTTTCCCCACAGGCTCTGTGTGTGCCAGTGCCTTGCCACTGTCTGTTCCTTTCATCTTCTCTAAGTGGTCATTTGGAGGAGAGAAACAGCACATGTAAAAATTTACATGGAGCCTCCAAACTCTGGAGACCAAAACATGTAGCTCATAGTCAGGCTTCGCACAGAGCCACTGAAGGCATGTGGACAACTCAGTCGCAGCACATAAATACAGCATCCAATTAAAGAAAACATAATCTTTAAAAATACACCTTTTAAGGCTGCCTAGGGAAAATAATCCATTACACAGACATGAACATGCTTTAGATTTGTACCTCACCTCATTACTAAAGAATTTGAGATAGTTTTGGGAGAAATACTGGCAGATAGAACAATCAGCACTCAAAGGTGTTTACTGGCAAAATAGCTTTCTCCTTTGCACAGGTATGACTTGCTTGGTGAAAGGACCTTGGAGTCAGCACAGCACAGAATACATCTAGACACCAGATTCTTAGCACACAGAAGATGTATTTATCCAGAGGGACAGAGGGCAGGGGACAAGGGACAGAGATAAGGGACAGGAGAGGAAAGGGGCATGGGAGAGGGGGAAGGGACTTTGTCCCCCAAGGGGACAAAGGACTGTATTTGGATAGGATAGATAGACAGACAGACAGACAGACAGATGAGGCCCTTAGGCAAAATGATGGTTTATATAGGATCCTAGGTGGGAAGTGGGAAAGGGAAGGAACAGTGGGAGAAGGGTGGGGTTGCTGGTTCTGAATTGCTGGGAGAACAAAGAAGAGGAAATGTGAACTTTCTGGAGAAGTAGGGGGCTGTGGAGGGGTTTTTCTAGGAGATGGGCTTGTGTGTGAGAGATGGCCAGGACTTAACTTATGTATGGCTGACTTTTTTTGTGACCCATTGCCATCTTGGGACAATATGGGAGATGCACTAACACTTGGGGTTCCAGAATCAATGCTTTTCTTAGAATTAAAGGTATTCCCCCTTGTTCAGCAATGGAGAATCTGTGTGCAAACAGCTAGAGGCTGTTTGACTCAGAGGAGAGTCTGGAGGGGGCTTTAGGCTGCAGTCTGTCTTTGGGGTCACCTCCTTGCCCCAGCCTTACATGGCACTCATCCCTAAGAGTCAGTCTTGCTCCCAAACCTGAACCAGTCCTCAGAAGATGCATTTCATTGCTGTCTCAGGCTTAATTACCTTGTCTTCATCTTGGTTGTCTTGATAGCAATGAATCTCTCCCTTTCCACTCTAATTCCTCCTACTACAATAGGACAGAATGGGAACTTTGACCTCAGTAGATCTTTAGGAGTCCTGTGTATACCAAAGACCAACTGAGACATCCTGAATCCAGCCTTGTGGACTGAACAATTACTGGACTCTTGGTCTCTCCATCGTTAGAGAGCCATTGGTGGAATAGTTGGGCCATAATCTATAAGCCACTCTAATAAATCTTGAATAGATAGACTGACAGACAGATTCATCCTATCAGTTCTGCTTCTCAGGAGAGCCCTGACTAATACAAGATGTTTCATGACTCTTTTGTCATCCATTCTAAAGCTGTGCTGTCAGTCCTTCTAAAATACCCTTGACAATAGAAATAAACCAGATAGCCACAGTTAGGGTGTACTGAGATGGTCCTGCTAATTGCTTGCTGTAAAGGGGGAGTTTGGGGGCTACAGAAATGACTCAGCCATTAAAGGCTAGGCTCACAGTCAAAAGTAAAAGGGGAACTGTGTTCTGTGTAGTTGATTATACATTTGTTGTCACCATTTGTCTGGAAATACCCTAGTTGAACTTCATAATCGATGTGACTTTTCCATATAACTCGACTATGCTCACATAACTCATCTCTGCCTCATTTTAGCATCTGAAAAATGGGAATAAAGTTACTTCTACTGTGGGCTGGTAGGCTGCCTCACCTCTCCACCTTGTCTGGATTCCTTGGTGCAATAGACAAAATGGGCAACCATATGAAGAGCCTTGAATAAGGCAATTAACTCTAAATGGCACAGCAAGGAACTTAGGGGCAACACTCCGGCAGTGTGCAGAGGCAAGTTGGTACTCAGTGTAACAAAAAACAAGGCTAATGAAAGGCTAAAAATGGGCATGGTGACACTGGTGCCGTACAAGCTTTTGTAGCACATTTTTCTCATTAAGTACACATGTGCAGTCAAACTTGCATGTAAGAAGACAGCTTCCTTACTAGGGTCAGTTCATCCTTCATAAGCCACTGAATCATGTAAACTGTCTCTTCCTTTGACCCTGCTTTTGCACTTCTTCTAAGAGGATAATAAATGAGCATGTTAAATTTGTCTGCTGACATTAACTACTGTCCATGTGATGCCACAGCAGATTATTGGAGATCATTTGGATGAATGAGAGATCACCCCCAGCCTACTTAGTGCAGTAGGGCTGAGGGGGAGGTATGAGGGATGAGAGGGAAGAAGTTGTAGAGGAATATTTACCCTTTTAATCTGGCAGCATGGCTGCTCTAGGATAGAAAGAATGTTAGTGCATGCCTTTAATCTCAGTATTTAGAAGGTAGCACATGCCTTTAGTCCCCAAGACAGAAGTAAGTAGAAGCAGACAGGAAGGAGATCTCAGGAGGAGTCAGTGTCAGACAGAAAGTGACATCTGAGATGAGTCAGAGTGAAGAGCAGGCAGGCTAAGTGATGAATCAGAGGAAGAATTAGCAGAGTGAGTTAGAGTGAGGACATGCCCAACTCTCATAATATAAAAGCAAGCTCTCAGCTCAGAAAGGCAGAGGGGCAGTCTGAGGCAGAGGCATAGAGGCAGTTCTGCAGAAAAAGAGAGTTTTGGAAAAAGAGTTATTTAACAGCGAGAGCCAGTTTGAAGATGAGCAATTCAGTCAGAGAAGTTGTAGGAGTCAGCCAGTCAGAAGAGTTCAGTCAGAAACAGTCAGCCTGCTCAGAAAGTCAGTTTGAACCAGTAGCTTGGAGAAGAGTTTGAGCCAGAACAGCAATTGAGTTAAATCAACCCATCAGAAGAGTCAGTTGAGAACAGTACAGCTTTGAGTTCAAAAGGAGCTAGACAGAATGAGTCCGTCAACAGTAAGTCTCAGAGGTTAAAACATTCCAATTCTAGACTTAAGATTAGATTGTATGGAGGCTGAAACCCTCTAAGGACCGGGGATTGAATTAGCCGAAGAATAAACTGACTTTTTGCCCTGAATTCATGTCTACATGGTATCAGGGAGCCGCGCCCTGAACGTGGAATGTGAAGACAGGAGAAGGGAAGGCTACCTTGGAGATGTTGGAGGAAGGACCGAGGTAGAGAATAATCAGGCTAGCAAGAGGGCGGACGTCATTATTACCTAACAGAAAAGGTGAGATTTTTCAGAAAACAAAATGATCAAGCAGATTAAAAAAAAAATTTTAAACTTTTAAAGAAATAAAATGCATAAAACTTTAACACCAAAATACATTATAAGATTATGTCTAGCAAAAGAGCAAGTTGGTCTGTGCAGGAATCCCTGCACTCTGCTGGAGGCATTTCTAAAAACATGCTGTGGCAAGTTTATCCATTTCCACATCGTATTTGAAGCAAACAAACCAGGGAAACTAACAGTGTCCTTACTGTACATGAAAGTCCTAAATGAGGACAGTCCCATGCTAAGATACTACAGTGGGGTATCATATTGTATTGTGTTATACATTATATATATTATACAGGAAATTACAGTGTAGATAAAGGCAAAACTTAAACTATGCTCTTAATCATAGTGTTTCTTTAAATCACCTCTCAGTGCTTTATCTATAGTGGTTCCTGTATGATCAATAAATGGATATTTATATCTTCAAAAGACATTAAAGGACTAATCATATGCCACTCATATAACTAGGAATATCATCCAGTTTTCTGCTTATTTAAACAATTGCCCCTCTGTTCACCATATAAGAAACAAATAGGCACCCAGGTTAAAAGATCTCTTCCTCTTATGTTAACTGATTAACCAGAATCACTAACTTGGCTTCTGTGAAGTTTCATTTTCTCATGTAAGCTGGGAATTCTACTATGTTCCCCCCAAGATTATTGTGACCACTAGACATGAGATTTACAAGCCAGGGGCTCTCATCAGCTTATGACAGGTTACAGCCTGGTACATACGACACAAGTTGGAATATCTTAGTTTGAAAATGCACTTAAGATGAAGGAGCTGTGTGATATGAAAAGAACCCAGAGCGATGAAACTTCATTTTCGACACTGAGCCCACCATCATCTTCCACAGCCAGGCCACACAGCACATCCTAGAGCCTCAGTTGTTTCCCTCCAGGATCATGTCCTGCAAACAGCACATCAGAATGTGCTGCTGTGGGTGCCTAGCACAGGAAAGGGGCAAAACAACTTCTACTGAATCAGTCTCATTCTTGAACAGTGTGTAAAGTTAGAAAGCAAGAAATCAAACCAAGCAATTTCGGGGCAACCTGTATTTAGAGACCAAACTAAGTAAGTAGGGACCGCTTGTATTCAGAGCAAGAAGATGACTAATTAGTATAGCCATTGTTTTCATAGACAAAATGATGCTAAGCATCTTTACAATCAATAAAAGCAGGTTGGAATGGTGGTACACAACTTTAATCACAGTTAGGGAGGCAGAGATATGTGGATCTTTGTGAGTTTTAAGCCTAGCCTAATCCACATAATTCCAGGACAAAATAAAGAGACTCTTTCTTTAAGAAGAAAGAAAGGAAGGAAGGAAGGAAGGAAGGAAGGAAGGAAGGAAGGAAGGAAGGAAGGAAGGAAGGAAGGGAGATTAAAAAGAAAAATTGTCAGTGTATCATCCAAAACCGGGAAAGGAGATTAAATCAGGGAAATAACCAAATGCAAAATCAGTCTGGGGCACATTTATCCTATGGGAAAATGGAAGTGGAGTCTTTGTTTTTGAGTTGTTGTTGGAAAGAGAAACTGGTACAGAACTGGTAAATTCATACTCCATGAAATGCTATGAAAATGCTAGGTCATCCCTCAGAAGGTGTCATCTCCAAGGTCACACTGCTAGTAAGGAGGACGCTAGTCTATTGAACAAAAACGAAGACAGCATGTACATAAACTGAAGTTCGTTTTGTTTTTCTTCTGATTTTTTTTTTAATGTTTAGAAATCTGAACTCAGGGCAACCATTCTCTTGGAGCCCATCCTCCAATCTCAAACCATTTGTATGGCTCCAAAGACAAGGCATTGTACGTTAGACAAACAAGGCTCAGGAGGTAAAACTCTATAGCACATTATTCCGTTCCTCACTATGACTTAGACAACTCAATGGGTCTGACTTTTCCTTTCACCTGCAATGAATATTTGAACAAGGCCACAATTGTCTAGCCACACTCAGAATGCACTAACAGTTTCAACCCAGTCATTTGTATGTCTAGCCCACCACATCATCAAAGCTTATACATTACTTAAGGTTAACTAATGTTCTTTTTCCCAGTACTGCCTGCTGCAGGCCAAGGGAAAGGTGTGGTGATGCCCTCTGTCTTCAGCTCATCTGCGGGTCCTCTTCCACACAGCTGACCCTCTAAGAGAGTGGGGAGAGTTTTAGCAGGGTGGTCTCTGGCTCTTGCCATATGTTAGCATCTCACTCCCTGGTCTCAGCAGGCCCTCCAGCAGGATCTTCCTCTGTTGTACTTCTGAGGGGTCTTAGGAGCCACCCCTCACTTCTCCTGACTTCTCTCTTGCTATTCCTTTTGCTGGAGAGATGTTCTGTCTCTCCCCAGGAATCAAGAAATACTGCAGCTTGGAGTCAGTTCAGTGCTTCTCAGTTATTCTGGCTTTTGAGGGTTTATGAGGATGGATGCAGCCCCTCCCTTCAGAGGGACTCACCTTTATGTAAACCCTTTTTAAGGAGAAACTAGGTAGGAACCTGTCCTACAGACTTCAAGAAAGGGAACCAGGACCTACGAAAACACTTCCTGCTCCATAGCTAGAGCATTGTGCATGGAGAGACATCCTAAAGAGATACTTGTGGGAAAGAAAGGACAGCAGAAAATCAGAGTTTGTTCAACTATGCTTTAAAAATGCTAACCTCAATAAATGGGGAGCGGACCACACAGTGATCGCTCATTTCAAAATCTTCTCCAACTACACCTGTTTTTGACAGGAAATCACAAAACATCATGTCCAGAACTCTGTCTTCCCACAAAGTGTTAGGTGAATTTCCTATGTGAAATTTCCACTAGAAACATTAAAAACTGCTCATGTAACATTTCATGTTGTTTAAACTTTTGTTTTCCCTTCTCATCACAAATTCTTCCTTGTAGTCTAGAAATTTTAAATTTTAAGTTGGGCGTTTTTCTCAGTGCATCTAGATAGACCCTCATTTTGTGGGACAAGGAGTATGCACATCTCCACAGAGCACAGTAGCAGCTGAGAATATAGATCCCTCACCTCTCAGGTACCACAGGGCTTGAACTTGACCTTCATTGTCAGCCACAAGTTTGCAGAATAAGATTCTCTCTGATACACAAAGCAGGAAATTAAAAAAAAAAAAAGTCCAAAGCCTTACACATGATCAACAGGTTTAAGACAATCGATAGTATTTTCCTTCCTAAACACTCAGGGAAAGGGGGAACGGAGGGTGTTGCCTTCTGTGGAGGCAAGAGTGGGTGTACCTTCAGCCCCTGGTACCTCCCAAACTCAAGAGACACTGAAAGAACAAGATCTGACCAGCTGTGCCTTCTCCACTCCTGTCAGGAGAGATGGAGCGAACGCAGATGTGTAAAGAACGGCCTGCCACTTTGTCCCTCAGTGTCGTAGGAGAAGTTATTTCTTGGCAATTTCTGTACTCTTTTAAATAGCCCCAGCTTCTCTGGTTGTTTTCCTTATCTGAGGGTGTCCCCCAGTGTTTTGAGGGATTCTTTCTAGAATGGGTGAACATAACTGGAATTGCAGTGTCATCTTTGCAATATTTGGGAAAATATTTTTAAATCTAACTTGACCCTAACCTGCAGTCTTTGACCCAGAATTCCAGACAGATCCTCCAGTTTTCTAAAATCATAAACATCCAGTTTATTTCTTTCTTTCTTTCTTTCTTTCTTTCTTTCTTTCTTTCTTTCTTTCTTTCTTTCTTTTTCTTTCTTTCTTTCTTTCTTTCTTTCTTTCTTTCTTTCTTTCTTTCTTTCTTTCTTTCTTTCTTTCTTTCTTTCTTTCTTAATTTTTTTTTTTAAAAACAACAACAGAAGAATTACACCTGGCATTTTGGAGTCTTCTAAAGGAAGTTTTACAGACACCTCTGGGGCTGTGATTTAATAATAAAACTTACATTGTTTTGTAGGGTGGTTGTGCATGGCACTAGAACCCTTCCAGTATCAGCACTCAAATCCCCAAAGTTCCCAAGGTGATGTTAGCATGCCACTGAAAATGTATCTGGGATCCTGAGGAACTTGGAAGGCTTCTATTTTAGTATTTAGGATAAAACATGTGGCTAATTAATCAAACATGGTGCTAAGCTCTGTGCCAAATGAAATAAATATTTATTGGAAATAACTAAAATGACTTCCCTACAGTACAAAGGGCCCTCTCCAGATCCTCTGAAGAATGCTGAATATGCACATATGTTCTCACTAACATGCTGAATGTTCTGCCCAGCTTTCCAGAGCTGGAGCAGCTCAACAAGGATTGGCCTTTACCAGGGAGCAGTCACACAGTCAAATGATATTAAATAAGTATGTTATGATCAATACCCTCTAAGGCCCAAGAGAAATTGAAAAGCATAAATTGTCTGAAACTTAGCTATATGGCTCCCAATTAAATGAGTAAGTTCTGTGTTTAAATATCCATGTCTTGCTCAAACTTCTCCATAGCTTTTGTGTGTGTGTGTGTGTGTGTGTGTGTGTGTGTCCCCGTGTATAAAGCATATAGTAAATAAATGAATATATATATACACATATATATGTTTAAATAAGTAAATGAATACATATATTCATTTATTTATTTATTTAAATGTGCGCCAGGCTACAGAATTCAGCTTACTAGGTTTCAGAAGGTCTCATTATTTGTTCACATACTGGTTTATAAAGGGTATAGGCAGATAAGCAGAATCATTTTCCCTGTTTGTTGTTCTGGAATGGTACAAAACCCAGCTACATTGTTTTACAGTTGCTTTGAGAGACTGAAGACATTCCACAAAGCTAGGAGGACTCAAAATTAAGTACTCAGAACCTGGGGTTAAACATTACTTATGGCTGTGTGTGTCCCTCTTTGACCCAGCAGGAACTACTGGATCTTGCTTAGGAATTCTGTTTGTAAAACTATGTAAATGAATGTGAAGCATTCATTCTGTCACATCTTAGTCACTACTTTTAGGTCATGTATAACCCCCACCCACCTGCAAATGAACTTGTCCTCAGAGAGCTCTTTTCCAAGCACATTCCCACTGGGAAGTATTTGATACCTTGGGGCACTTTTTGATTTCCTGATAAAGAATTACAAAGCAACTTGAGTTTTCAGAGCAGTGTTTGCAGAGTTCCTCTGTCTATGGTGGCTTTTTGACCCAGTATTAAAGTAGATATTTCATAGAGCACTAGAAAAGGTTACTTTTAAAGACGTTCCTGTACCCAAATTCTCCAACTTGTTATTAATTATTTTAGTATTGTTATGTGTTCCTTCCTCTTGTCTCAATATGAATATATCTGACACAAAGTACCGTTTGATTAATTCCCCTACTGGGCTCCATGGCATCACTGACTTCCTGTTTGGGAACCAGACTACAACAACGTGAGTAAAACATGCCTTGGGGACAGTCCACTGTTCACCCATGTTTTCTTCCCTGGCACTGCATGGTGTGAAGGTGTAAATAGTAGCTGTGTGTGCCGTGTATTCAGAACCCAGGCTACAGTGAAATAGCTTCAAAATGCAACATAGGCAAGCAGTGTCAGAAACCCCTAGATCCAGACATTTGATTTTGAATTATTTTTGGTTTTTGCATGTTCAGAATTCTTTTACTGTTGCCAACTTTCCCACAACCTGCACACCTTCAGTCATGGGCCCCACATGGGGCTTCAACCAACAATTTAAGAACCTGGGTTCCACAGATTTGCTGTTTGTGACTAGCTTCTCTCAGTCAGCCTTGCCAGCAGAGGTCACCATTTTCATCATCTGAATGAGTCTCTAGTCTTAAATACAGGAACTGATAGATTCTTTTAAATTAAAATCCACTAGCTGGGAGGTCCTAACCCTAACCCTAACCCTAACCCTTTAATCCCAGCACTTGAGAGGAAGAGGCAGGCGGATCTCTGTGAGTTTGAGGCCAGCCTGGTCTACAGAGTGAGTTCCAGGACAGCTAGAGTTACAACAGAGAAACCCTGTCTCCAAAAACTAAAAAAATTAAAAATTAAAAAAAAAAGAAAAGAAGGAAAACGGAGAAAAAAGGAAAAGAAATTAAAACCCACCAGTTATTGATGGGATCAAGGAAGCTGGCCTTTTGGCTCCCTAAACTGGAAAGAGACCCTCTGTGAGCCAAGTGATTCTACACACTCGCGCGCACACACATACAACTAACAGTTGTCTAGATAATATTTATTATTAATACATTTTAACTAAAATATTAGGATTAGCGATGAGTGTCCACTGAGATAAAATAAATAACTAAATGCATCTTCTTTGAAACCATACACAACTGAAATTATAAAATTAGTCTGTTTTAAAATGTGGCCTCTCCTCTACATGTAGCAGGAAGGAGAGTCACGGGTGCTGCTCATTACAGATCACTGCAGCGGTGTGTTTTGGATATAAACCACCATGGAAACCAAGCCGATAAATGCTGGCAGTGAGAAGTGGGAAATGACTGAAATGTTTGAATTTGTTTGGCAGGTCTGCTGTCCTTACCCTGCATATCTGACCCTTTCTTCAGAGCATCTAGGGCACAGGGTGAAGACACATACCTTGTATAAGCTGAAGTGCACCATTGTCAAAAGCCTTCACATGGTACTGGTTCCACTGGAACCGGTTGAAAGGCTCAGTGGGAGAGCAAGGAGTGGTAATCATAATGCATCCTCACAGGAAAACACTGAAAATAGATTCTTTTTAATTACTTGTTTCCCGTGTTGATTGTTATTCTAACTATGTCTGTCATGTCTGTCTCTCTGAAATAAATTTGAATGAAGCAGAGACACAGACCATAAAGCTGACTTTGCTATGTTGCAAACTTAGCTGGCTGCTGACTCATCTTGAACAGTAGAGAGCAGTAGAGGAGTATGAGAGCAAAAGTCAAGAGCTCAGAAAAAAAAAAATCAAGATACACTTTGCTTACTTGAAATGACACTGTGTCCACTGGCAGTTAAAGTTAAAGTGGTAAATGCACCCATCTAAGGCAGGAGTAACATCAGATAATAAATGCACTAACTAGTAGGAATGCTGCTACTTATACTGATAAGCTATGTGCTTATTTATTATGAATTACAGCACTTTACTGTGAGAGCGCTATCCCAAAGCAGGCCTCCAAGGAGTTACAGAGAGAGCTATCAAAGCCAGTGCCACATCAGTGAATGTCAATGTACAGTCAGCATTCATGGCATTTGAACCAATTTACAATACATGTGTTTGATACTTACAGTGTGGGCAAACTGGCCCTAATACAAATCCCTCACTGTTTTGCTCTGCTTCCCTTGGTCCTGGTCACTCTCTGTGGTTGGTAGTACTGGGGGCAGTGATACTAATCATATCACCACCGCCGTGCCTTCTCAGTGCCAGATGCCTTATAGCACTGTGGCTACTGAACTCACATGGCTGTGTGTCTAAAGCCAGACTGTTGTTTCCTTGTGCTCAAATCTTCCCTTCTATAAATGCTACCGCCATCTGCCCAGAACTCATCTCTGAGTCCTCCCTCTCGCTTACCTCTAAGTCCTTACTGTCAAATATTGATTCCAATGCTGAAATGTATGTCTGGCTAAGTAAGATGGTGCATGCTTGTAATCCCAGCACTTGGGAGGTAGAGGCAAGAGGATTAGGAATTGAAGGTTATCTTCAGCTACATAGCAAGTTCAAGGTCAGCCTATACTAAATGGGACCTGACCTCAAAAAGAGGGAGGGGGTCTAGAGAGATGGCTCAGCAGTCAAGAGCAGTTGTTGCTTTTCTGAGCATCAGGATTATCAGGACTCGATTCCCAGCACCTAGGTGGAAGCTCACAATTATCTATCACTCCAGTTCCAGTGGCTCCAATACCCTCTTCTGATCTCCATAGACATTGAATGTATGTGATGCACATACATACACACAGGCAAAACACTCATACACATAAAATAAATTAATTAAATTAAAAAATTTTGAAAACGTAAAGTAAAATGAAAGGTAAGTCTGAAACCCATGGCTTCTTTGCAGGCCCCAACACCACCCACAGAGGCCCTGTGCTCTCAGCCTTCAGCCTTCCCCGCTCAACAACCTTCTCTTGCTTTCTATTCCTCCCAGCTCCTGGGATACTTGTGTCTGAAAACACAGCTCAGGATAAAGCACTTCCCTGTGCCACACCCTTCACTGCTTCCTTCCAATCTTGAGGTGCTTGAGGGCCTTCTTGTTTCCTTTGGAAAGACAGTGAATCTCTTGAATTTGTCTTTCAATAAATCTCTCCTAGAGCTGATCCTGAAATAATATGAGAGGTTAGCCACAGGCCCACTGGAAAATATTTTCTGGGACTGGAATATGCAAGCTTCGAAGTGAGATGTATACGCTAGCAGCAACTGTCTCAATTAATATAGAGATTTTTGTACTTTGTGAGATGCCATAAAGCTGATCATCCCCACAGGACAGGAGATGCTGTGCTTCATGGACGTAAACTCACTGATCCCTCACCAGCTTCTGTGTGGATGCGCCATTTTCTTGCAGGTTTGTGTCTGGATTGGAATTCTAAACTCTCTTATAATAAAGTGTGATGCTATTCTCACCAGCATGAGAGTGGTTCCAAGTTTCCAATTAGCCTGTCAGGCACCCAAACCAGAATTCTTCCATTGCCTGTTTGATGCTCTTAAACCGGTATGCCATAGAAAATGGAGGTGAATTTTTAAACTGTGCTTATTTATAAACTGAGCCAACTCTACAGCAATTCAATCCATTTTCTAAATGGTACCTTCCGGGTGCTGGACACCATTCCAAGTAGAGGCTAGGAACTGAGTGGACTCTGAGCCAAGCTCACAATGGGCCCACAGTGTAGCACAGAGACCATATGTAGAAAGATGTCAGAAACTGGATGACGTAACATCAGAAGGTGGTGTGAACTTTAGAATAACAAAGGGTATCCATCGTGGTGGAAGAATCAGATGAAACAGGATAGGTGAATGATACTTACCTGCCAAGAAAGGATACAGCTGTTCAAGAACAGGGGTGGGGTGTGCAGAAGAAGCAGAAGTCCATCGCATAGTCCTCTGGGTGTAGCTGGCATTCAAGAGGATGTAAGCACAACACGAAGGGCCTGGTGTGTTCCTCTTGGTCTCACAGCTTAATGCTCAATCCTGAGGAACATAATTACACACTACTTTGTTGCAGACCCACTAAACCACATCACATGACATGGTCCATTCAGTTCTCACGCATCTGAAGAGACCCAGCCTGGTAGCCCCTCTTTGAGCACTACTCTGATACAGTCTATCTCCAAGAGAAGAGAAACATGGAAGTTGTGTGACCTTGGCAAATGACTCATTACCCCTGAACCTCGTCAGCTAAGAGTGGAAAGAATCATACTCATACTTGGGGTAGGGACCTGTCATCTTCAATATCATCATTGGAATCAGTGCTCATAGTTCTAAGAAATAGAATACTGTAACCATATTTTAGTAGTGGAGGGGAGTTGAGAGGATTGGAGATGGGCTATGCTCCCACCTCCAGAAGGCAGTCTACTTTAGGTAGGCAGTATAGATGAGACCCTGAGACCTAGGCTGTGTACAGCCCTGGGTAGGATGTAACAAGAATTAGTGCAGGGTGATGAAAACCTAGAGAGGAGAAGCATGGAACAAAGATGGAGAAAGGTGCTGAGGTACAAGGGTGTGTGGGGAAGGATGGTTGGAGAGGAAGCTTCTGATTGGCTGGCAGTGCTGAGGGGTGATGTGGAGTTTGGCAATAAACACACATGATTGGGTATCTTAGAATGCATATCTCCAACTTCCTACTAAAAGGAAAGTAAACGTGTTATAGATTAACAGGTCTCAGTTAAGTATGTGTCTCTTCCTCTTGAGTGCAAATAATTGGAATTGGCTATTTCCCAATGACCAGGTTCAGTGCCAGGATAAATGCCAGAACCCTGTTTGGGTTCTCCTTGTAGTCTTATGTCTGGAAGGGCTGACCTTGTTATCTCAGGATTGATGGTTGTAATTGCTTAAGGCACCTTTCAAATGAAGGGATATGGGTGCATGCAAATGAAGTCTCTGACTGACCTTGGGAAATTTCTCTGTGTCAGCGTGCATTTGACATGAAGTGTAGAGAAACTTCATGTAAGTATGAACTTTTAATGACCCACAAGAAAATTTGATCTGAGTGTGTATCTTTTTTTGTGAAAATGAGCCCAGAACATCCAGGAGATGGTAGAGACGGAGTAAGGGCTGTGTCATAGCCCAAGCCCCTGGCAAGCCTGTGCAGCTGGACACTCATCACACCCATCTGCTTCAGAGAAGTCCCCTTTGCCCAGGGACAGATAAGCAGAGCAGTAGATTTCTTTACCACTCAATTCAATAATACATTTTCAATATTATCTTACTTTTAACTACTATGTGAAGAATTGAGTCTGCCCCCTGTGTGATACTTATCAAACCTACCAGCTTTCAACGCTCCTTCTCTCTTGAGGGCCAGATGTAGAGAGCTCTGGGTGCCTTGCTCATAGTCCAGGGCCCGCTCTGTAAGCACACACTGCTGAAGTTCAGATCCTGGCCATGTTTACCCAGAGCTGCTGCTTCCGCTAGCTTTTTTGCTCCTTTTGGAGCAGAATGTGTCCCATTGAGTATCCAAGGCTAATTGTAATAAGCACCCAATAACTAGGAAAACAACCTAAAAACAAACTTTAAAGAAATAAACCACTTGCACAATTTGATACCTTCAAAACATAGCTGCTGTTTGCCAAGCGCAGGTCACATGCCAATGTTGTGCTGTCTTATTTCCCTGTGTTTGGTTTTGTTCTATTGAGACAAGTTCTCTCTGTGGAGTCCAATCTGGCTCAGAACTTTGAATGTAGCACAGGCTGGCCTCAAACTCACAATCCTCCTGCCTCAGAAGCCCCAGTGCTAGTATTAGAGGCAGGTGCCATCACATCCAGTTCATCCTTGCGTTTAATCCTCACAACCACCCTGAGAGATCCAGTGCTTCCACTTTCCATGTGGGAAGTTGGGCTCAGAGGCACAGGACTGGGGCCTCTCCCTGGTCCTGATGGAAGCATGTCCGGGATGCCTGGAGTTGTCTGAACGTCAGATCAGCGCTAGGGAGAGTAGCAGCAAAGCTCTGCAGAATCATGCCTGGCCTGTGAGGACACACTCTTGCTCCAGGGTACTTGATTGACTGGGTCATGACCCCTGTAGTTTCTGGACCACCCCACTTGCATTGGCCTAGTGGCCTCAAAGCACCTGGTGTCTTTCCTCTCTCACTTATGATGACTATTTGCTCTCCCCACTGCCCTGTCCACCACACTTCTACCAATCCTTCCTCCAGCCTGTCCAGGAGGAATTGCTGGGCATTTTCTGCACCCAACCACGACTCTAAGGACAACATAGTGGTGAGCCAACAGTACAAAAAGTGGTAAGAACAATGAGCACAAGTAGAGACATGTACCCCACAATTTTTTTCTCCACTATTGGGTGTAGACAGAATACAGGTGAATGTCACCCTGAATCTTGTTTTGAAACTTAAGCCCAATTAAACTCAATGTCCTCTGGGATTCTATCCTTCTTCACCGTGGAGTGCAATATGGCAGATACTAAACACTGTTAGGAGGGGTATCCCAGGCCCTCAGCAAACACTATATTTCATAAATGGTGCTACAGTCTGTCCATTGGAACCTAGTCAGGTGTAAGCAGCCCCTCCAGACACTTAGAGATGCTGTGACTCACTGAATACAGAAAACTGAGTGTCTCAGCAGTCGTCAACTGCATATAACCATTCCAGAAGCCTCAGGCCCTCCCCTGCCATGGGGGAGCTAAGGGATTGGGAAGGGTGAGATGCCATGGGAGTGGCCTGTACATGGCTCCATGGTGAGAGCCATGGTCATCCCTGCTACTGTCACTCCCTTAAAAAGATGAGAAAACTTTTAAAGCACAGGAGAACCTGCCTCGGGTTATCCCAGCTCAGGCAGGACTCAACTGCCTGTCTCAGAGTCCATGCTGAAACTCTCAGCACCCTCTCTGGAGAGGCATGAATGGTGAAGCTGTTGAGGGCTGCAGAGCTGGGCAGCCGTGGAGAGGCCCACCCTCCTGTGAATGGCCCTGATAGCCACAGGGAGGCCAGCTGCTGCATGGAGCGTGTGTAGGTCCCAGGCCTACCGGCTTGGCTCAGCCCTGCTCTGTTGTGGGTCTATTTGGTTCCATGTGTCCAGTCTGTGCTGCAGGTGCCCATCTCTGGCTTAATTGGTCAGTATCTCAGGGATTGCTGTGGCCCTGGGCAGCAGCTTGCTGAGTTTGGAGATGCTGTTTCTCATTCAAGGGAGGACAGACAGGCCAAGGACAGCCACAATTGCCTTTGGCTTTCCTGTGGCTGTTTCCCACTTCTTCTAACCAATGCTGTCAGTCAACATGAAACAGTAGGTATGTGTTCTAAGTGTAGGGAGACTAGAGTACCTCTGTGCCTTCCCCACAGGCTGAGACTCATTCCCGCTGCTTTCTCAGTAATGCCTTTGTCCAAGTTTGTACCTGAAATAACTGGAGAAACTCCGTTGCCATTCGTATTCATTTCCTCTTTCTCATGTCGTCCTCGGTCCCAAGTTCCCAACTTATATTTTTCTGGAATCTTGTTAACACCCCATGTTGTCCCTAAAGGCTAGATTTTGCTCCAGTAACACAGCCCTCCAATGCAGGGCCTGAAGAAATCTGTCAGGCCTCACTCACTGTATTCTTGACTCCAGCCAGCAGAGGGCTCTGTTCACCATAGTCTCTGCTGGACTCAAGAGGTCAGGCGGAGCTGGATGTCTGAACTCTGAAATCTCTACAGCTCGGGGAGAAGAGCCACAAATTACAGACCGCGTTAAATGCTCTTCCTGGAAGGAGTGCCTGTGACCTCAGCTTGCTTTTCACCAGCCAGAGGCAGTGAGACCACAGCCAAGTTCAGCAGAGTCGAGTTATACATAAGAATGCTATACTGTGTGCTTGAAAGACAAGATGGAATATTTGAGAATGGCCTTTATGACTCCAACAAAAGTGTCATAGTCTATCATGAACTGTAATTTACCAAGCTATTTTCCTGTTCTTGGATAGAAGCAGCCAGCCGTGGGCTTTTAGAACTTACATTTGAATGTGTTTTATGACGTCACCCCCAAGTGGTTTCGTTGTCTGAACATGAGATGTCTAGAATGTGCAGTCCCCCCACCTCTCTCTCTTACACAGAAACGCACGCACACACCCACACACAGTCTGCTTCCAGCCCCCACAGCAGCTGCTCCCTCTCACACTGTCTAGTTCTTTCTTACAGTGATGGTACTGTAAATAACAGATCATGTCACATCACTTCAGGTTCCTGACCACCTCTGTGGGAGCTTCCTATTCCCAGTGAAGAATTTATAAGAGCATCTATCTTCTAAGGAGGCCAGCTGCAACTGCACACATGCTAAACACATACACACACACACACACACACACACACACACACACACACACACACACACATCTGATCACCTGTTTGCCCCACAGCAGTGATAGAAGATCAAATGCTAAAGCCCAGCTGTATGATATGGCCAAGGGCACCTGTGCGTTCAGCTTTGCATGCTTTTCAGTGGAGCTTGTCATCCTGAGCTCCTGTCTCCTCCCCACTGCAGCCATAGACTCATTGCCTTTCACTAAGCATGCCTCTTGCACCCAACACCTAAAAGGCCAGCAGTTCCCTTTGCACAGCCAAATGACAGCTTATGACCCTTATGCCGGCACCTGGCACACAGTAGTCCATGTCCAACTGAGAACAGAAATGACTTCAGAGGTAAAAAGAAGACACACTGGCATTTGTGCTGCTCTTGTAGGCATTGGTGGTGTCTCTCAACTATAAAGTGTCTTCTGTTAATCCAAATCAAAGGAATATGTGGTTTGGACATTGAATTGTTGTGAACTATCAACCTTCCAACAAAGTACAATGCTAGTGGAATACAAAAGTCATCTGAGTTGTCTTAGATAATTGTGTTTAACTAAGATGTGATGACTGAGAAGACGAGCTAAAGTTAAGCTGAAACTGGAAAATGGATCCCTACTGATGTGTGATGGAGGAAAGAGGGAAAGGGATAGATTCATGCCAACCAGGGCAGGAAGCAGGGGCCCCTGAGCCTAGGTGGTCAGTAGATCAGGAATAGGAGCCTCCAAACTCAGGCATGGCTCAGGGAATGCTGGCATGGCACCATGACGTCCAAACTGACAACTGTACAGTGGACAGAGAGTCCAGGAGGAAATAGCCACAGCTGTAGCTTAGTGAACAAATGTGTTTACTTGTGGGTGTGTTAGGAGTTCAGAGAAGCTAAACAGCTACTCCATGGAAGGAGAGTCAGGACTGTCAGGAACTGAGACACCACAGAAGGTTTGGGGCTGCTGAGGTCCTAATTCCAGGACTGCCTCATTTTAACTGAATTCCCTTTGAGATCACCCAGTGAGCTGCACCTCCCGTGCTGAGCTTCTCTGTAAAGCGGAATCACATAAGTTAGTCCCTGCCTGGCAAGGAAGTCATGGACGGGTAAGATATGTAAAATTGCTCAGGACAAGGACCGGCATTAGTTGGTGTTTTTAAAATGTCTCTTAATGGTCTTAGGTTTCAGGTGCTAAGGATTTGAGAGTGAGGTCTCAGAACCAGAAACGGTCTGGACTTCACTGTGGAAGAGCTGACACTGACTGTGAGGTGGAGAATCAATGAGAAGGAAGAATGGCACACAGTAGCCCTGCAATGTGAGGTCTGTGCCTTCGCAAGGTGGCTGAGGATGCTGACTATGGACAACACAGGGAGCCTTGAACCCTTCATGCTGATCACAGGACAAAATCCTCTATGATTGAACTTATACCAGGTACCCAGAGTATTCAGACTCATAGAGACAGAAATTGAAGACTGACAGGAGCTTGGGATAGGAGAATTGGGAGTTCTTGTTTAATGGATAGAAAGCACTGAGATTTAATTCAGGGCCTCCACATGCTAGATAAGACCTTATCCATTGAGTCACACCCCAACCAACTAACTAAAAAAATTTAAGATGGTTAATTCCAATTTTTAAAAGGAAATCTGTAACCAGTGTACCATGTTGATGTCAGATGTGAACAGTAGGGAAAACTACATTCTAAAATATATGAAAAATCTGTTATATCTTCATACTTTAAAATTTTACTATCTCCTGCCAGAAAAATTGTATTTATTGTAGACAACATGGTACTGTTCTGTTTGTAATGTGTGTGCTTAGGAAATGATTCTATCAGACTGGCATATCCATTAGCTTCTCATAGATTTAATTTGGAATCTATGCTAGCAGAAATTTCCAAGTGGGTGGTACATTGTTATTAACTGCAGTCTCTATATTGTCCAGTGATCTCTTAAACTGATTCCTCCTGCTCAGGTGTATGTCTGTTGTACTTTGACCAACTCTTGGAACCCTCCCATTCACAGTATTCTTTAGTAAATCGAAAACTGTTTTCTAAAGGTTATTTTTTAAAGATACAGAAAACAAAGAGAACTGGGTAGAATGAGGGATGGTTGACATTGCTGGAGAGACCAGTATAAGCCTGAAAACATTACAGATGTGATCTGGACAGTGATGTGGGAGAGAAGAGAGGGACTTAAAATTTTAGATGATGGGTTACTGGTACATGGTGTTCATTGGCCCATGGGTCACAGTGATGGGTGCATGGTGCCCACTGGCCCATGGGTCACAGTGACAGATGCATGGTGTCCATTGGCCCCAGCTAGAAAAGGGACGGTCACCCAGTGAGCATGTGCTCCCACTGTTGCCACTCTGCACCTTTGTAGCAGGAAGCCACAAGAGCAGACACACAAGTCAGTTGTGTGCCTCGTATTCCAGATGGGAGGATGATCAAATCCACACCCTTGTACACTCTTTTAGAACAAAGCAGAACGCTGACACAGAGAGATGGACAGAATAGCACACAGATCCTGGAGGTGGAGGCTGCTGGCTAGGTGGTCTGGTGCAGGCCCAAATGTTCAGGCTGCGATCTAGGTGGTCTGGTGCAGACCAAACTTGTCAGGATTCAGCTGCCAAGTATTGATTAAGCAAGCCAACCAGCTGTCAGTTTTATAGGATTGTGCATCTTAAATCTTGTCTTGTTCTTATCCCTAAAAGTCATTAGAAAGTCTTTGTGAATCAGATTAGAACATAATTCTTTTTTTACGAAACAGGAAATTCTGGTTTTGTCATATTTACATGTTGTTTTAATTGTTAAGATAACTGATATTATTACCACAATATCATAAAAAAAAAAAGTCAAGTCACATGAGTAATAACGATGAAGGAAGGAATCAAGCTATGGTCTTTCAGTCATAACTGCGGAAGAATGAACTGTGGAGTTATGCCCTCCTCTTCATAACTGTCAAACCGGATAGAACCAAGTCACACAGTTTGGGCCAAGTCTGTGTTGGTGAGGTGACTGCCTGTATGTAGCCTGATGTAGCCAGACATGCTGCTTATCGCATGGAGAGCTGAGGCATGTGCCTCGTGTGCCTCAGGCCACCATGTGCTCTGCTCACTGCCGCTGGGTGTCTGAGATGGCAGTGGTGTGGGCACCATTTAGAGTATCTTCATAGGAACAAGGCACATACAGACACTGAGCAGCTGACATGGAAGAAGGTAAGGAAGCTATGGGTGATGCAGGAACACACAGCAGTGAGACAGTGAAAATCCGTACAGCAGGGGCATGACTGCGGGAGCGTATGCTCATCAGAAGGCTGTGTCAGGGAGGGATGGCTCAAGGCACTGTGACCTGTCTAAGTCAGGATATCAGTTAACAGCGTCTGTACGCTAAAGATGAGGAAGCATGTGCTGGGCAAGATGGCAGTACTAGACCCCTCACATGTGTGAGCCTCTAGAATCTACATAATGTCCTAGGGCACTTTCAGTTTGGCACCCAGAAAAAGGAAAAGATACACATTAGAATATGTATATTAACATGTATAATATGTATATTAACATATAACATGTATATATATTAACATGAAAACCTGATGTTCTTCAACTCAGCTTCTACCAACTGATTGTTGTACATAGGTGTTCGATACGTGTTTTTAAATGAAAGGTTGTATCATGGAATGAATACTCATGCATGGGTGTCCATGTCCATATCTTTGTGTGTGTGTGTGTGTGTGTGTGTGTGTGTGTGTGTGTGTGTACATGTGCATTGCTTTGGTGCCTGTGTGAGCCTTTTGGTTTTTGTGTCTGTCCCATGGCTTGCCTTGAATCAATAATTAACATTTTTGAAACTTCACAGCTTCTGTGAGTCTTTTTCCATTGTGGGATGGCCTAAGGTATGGTGCAGTTTTCTAAATTGCATCCTAAATTACCATGGTGCTATTCCTTTAAGAGGCCCGTCTTAGACCATCTTGTTACGTGCTGCACCTCCCTTAGAAGTATTCTAGTAAAAGATGAACAACCAACTACACTGGCTAGGAATTTGTGATTAAGATCAGGGACCCCTTCTGACTCTGAGTCCATTTGTTTCTAACCTCCAATTCCCTTGGCAATTGATGTGGATTATAGTAGCTGATTGTATTGTCTTCATGTTGCAAGCCAATTGTGTTGAGTCTGAACTATTCATTGAGTAGAGTGAAAATTCAAGCCAGTTAGCTTACAGCTCTAATAAAATGTGCCTGGGCATATGGACAGAGACAAACAGGGTTCTTACAAGGGCCACTAAAGAAAGCACTGGCTTCCTGAAAAAGGAGGCCATTCATACTATAACCAAATGTCTCTCTTTCCTAATTTGGAAAATTTGGACATGTTGATTAAAGCAATTAGCAGTTACTACTAACTAATGACTTCACACTGGCTCAAATCCAATCTGTCTCCCCCTTCTGCTCAGCTCCTGTCCCCTCAACCAGTACAGAACTTAACTAGTAGGTGGAAGACTGACCTGGTTTTTTAATCCTTACTTGATGCATAGATAAAAACAATTTCTCTGTACTAATTAATTTAAAGTCTTGGAGCATAACAACTTGGATGCTTACCATCTCTAAAATCAGTACACAGATCATTAGAAAGTAGATTGCTCTAGGGAAACAGATGTTGGTTTTCATTAATCCAGTGGAAATAATTCAATAAAATCTGTGTGTTATTCTTTCTTTCAGTTAATCACAACAGCATAATGCAGTGCAGGCAGGACAGCTGTATGACTAATCCTCATGCCCGGGTCCAATTTTTCTTAAGAATCTCTTGATTTTCCTGTATTTAGCTTGGAACTCTGAAGTCCTGTAGTTACTGCACCTTGCCTTGGCGAATTTAATGGTGAAATTAGAAAGCTTCCTCCTGCCTCCACCTCTTGCTTGTTAATCATGTGCCTTGTGTTGGGAAAACATGCTGAGAGATAGCCATAGACTGTCTTAATTATGGCTAGGAGAGAGGGGGAAAGGTAACTGAATTCATTTAATGGAAAGCCTTTTTTTTTTCTTATGGTGCTGAAGATCACACCTAGAACCTTGTGCATCCAAAACAAGGCTCTGCCACCAAGCTGTATTCCCTTCAGCCCCTCAGAGAGTCTTCAGAAGATGACTGAGTTTGTAACTATGCCTTAGACCAGCAGCTCTCAACCTGTGGGTTGTGACCCCTTTGGAGAACAAATGACTTTCACAGGGGTTGCCTAAGACTATTTGCATATCAGATATTTGCATTATGATCCGTAACAATAGAAAGTTACAGTCATGAAGTAGCAATGATAGTAATTTTATGATTGGGAAGGTCACCCCAACATGAGGAATTGTAGGAAGGTTGAGACTCACTGCCTTAGACACTCATATTGAAGTAGTTCTATTCTGAATAAAGAACGCGAATGAGGATTTTATATGTGTATACATATGTGACTGTGTCTATATACACACATGTATACATGTATATATGTGTATATATTTACACATTTATGTGTGTATACACACACACACACACACATATATATATATATATATATACACACACACACACACACACACACACATACATATACATGGGTTAGATAGAACCCAAGAAAAGAAAATCCTTTGATCCTGGCTCTAAGAAGTAGAAAAGAGAAATCAATTCAGGGACCTACTAGGAAATTCTTAATGCAAAAGAATTACGTACATGTAAACATTTTCAAAGCAATAGTAAAGTAACTGACCCCAAATAGTCTTAATGTTCCTCTGGTCTCAGAGAAAACAATGATAGAAACAGTAATGAAAGAAGAAAAATAGTAGAAGAACCCAGATAGTCTCAATAATAATCTCACTTGTGTCACTGTTACTGTTTTTGCTTAATTATTGAGCAGAACATTTCTGATAACAATTTGCAAACTTAGGAAGTTACATTTGTTCCTTTTAATGGAGGGTAATTAAAATGCCTTTCTGGTAATGGAGTACTTTTGGAGACATCAGCTTTGTAAAACTTGTGTTTATTTAGGAACTTCTTGATTTAAACAAAGCCTGTGTTTGTGTGTTGGGCTGGGGGAAGGGGAAGAGGCCGTCCATGAACTGTATATAAACAAGTCTCTTTTGTGTGGTTTTCGGGCAGGGGCTATTCTTTCTATTCTGTCCCTTTGGGCTCTCAGCCAAGCTCAGAGCTTTAGCTGTGTCATCCATGGAGATATGTAATACGGGGGGAAAAGATTCAGAATGACCATGATAGTAAAATACTGGATAAGCTGTCCTGGGCTGGTTTAGACTTCACAGAGCCAAATCCCCACAGGATAGCCTGGGACAAGGCTGGTTTCCTACACTGTTGGGGGTGGGATGTAGCTTAGACACTGTGTTAGTCTGTCTCCTGGACTTGCTGCTTCCCCTAACCCATTCTCATCATAGCATTAGAACAACTATAGGTTTGCCATGTTGTTTCAACCTCCCAAGAGTGTGTGTAGTTAAAGAAAACCTCCACCATACTCCCCAGCTCAGCTCTGCCATCTTCAAGAGGAAATGCTACAACCTATAGATTAAGTTTGTAGATTGAGTTTATTAAGTTTATAGATAAACTTTATTAAGTGTTCTTCACCTCTACAGAACTTTAGCTTTAACACAGAGGACACAGCTGATGGCATCAGGAGTTGTAAGGTGTCAGGGCTGAAAGGGACCATCAGGCAAGGTCATTTCTATCATGGGTTGATGTAGCAGCATGCCTACTACTGGGGCATCTCTGCAAGGATGACAAGGAGGCATTTTCATAGGTGTAAACCCTGCCAGACCTCAGCAGAGGGAACCACTGTCCTGGCCAGTGCCATGCTCAATTGACAGTGGAACCCCAAGCATCTCAGTTCAGGTGTTTTTATCCTTTCAGAACTCTTTAGGTGTTCTACTGATATCACATGCAGATCATAGTCAATTAAACAACCCCCACAGAAATCTATCACCTGTAGACAATACAAAAGGCCTAGGAAGCCCCTCACCCAACAATGCATAAAAACATTTTAAACATAACTAAAACTTTCCCAACAGGTTGATCCTTGTGTTAGGTACTTTCTCAGCTCACTTAGTAATATGCATTTTCTTGTACTCAGATCTTCATTTGCAACCCTGACCTGCCCCTGAATTGGGAAGGACCTCAAGGCTCATCTTTCCAACCCTTCCACCCACTCCTTCAGAAGTCTCAGGGAAAATCTATTCCTTCCTAAAGCTGTTCCACACCTCATTTCCACCAGTGGAGCCACCATCCTCTTCATTCAGAGCTACAGAGGCTCGACATCATCTGTCTTTTTCCTGCATTCCTTCCATCTATTCACCAACATGGTGTCATTTCTTCGTATACAGCCTCATTCCCAGATCCCTTCCCCATTCTCTCGGGGACCCCTATATCATAGACCCAGCATGTTTTTAACTGCCTTGAGTATGGGTGTTATCCAGTCTCACCCGTTCTAAACCCATGCCGCACAAGATCCCCAGGTCCTGCCGTCTACACAGAAGCTTCAGGCAGAGGAACCCGTGTGCTACCCTGCTCTCCCTCTGTCACACCAGAGCCCTGCTAGAGCACCTCCTTTCCCACCTGCGCTTCTTTACTGCACAGCTGTCTGTGGCCTACGCACTATAAACACCCTCTTAGTTTTACGCTCGCCCCTCCCCTCTGCCAGAGTCTGGCCCCGTCTAACCTCTGTTCTTTCACCAGCAGGTATGGCTGGTTTCCCCACTATTTCATGAATACCCTCTCAGGGCTTCTGCCTCCAAGTGACAAATAGCTCCTAATTAGCACAAATTAGCTCAATAAAATAAACTAAAATGACTTTCATATTAAATAAAAGACTATAAATAAAAGATCTCATTCCCTTTGTCTCTGTCTTCAGGAGTCTGACTTTATATTGGTTCTACTTCCTGTTTCCTTCATTCTCAGCTTCCTCATACATGTGGTGGGGAAAAAAACAAAACAAAAACACCAACAACAAAAATAAAACAAAACCCTGCCACCCATGGCCCCAGTTATATCCTCTGAGCATGCAACTTCAGAAGAAGGAACACTTTCCTTTGACAGTTGCTCCAGCAATCTGATTGGATTGGTCTAGATCAGTGGCCCAATCTGAACCTCCCAGGGGCCAGCTGGTAGTGTGCTTTGGTTTGCTAGGCTAAGATTGGCCCCACCTGTAAGGTTAGGAAAATGAGAGTAATGCTATCAGAAGAGGGAATGGAGATGCAGTCGTTCCCTCTGCCCAAATGCTCAGCCTCGCCTCCGAGGCCTGGGTTACATCCACATCCCCTAGGATGCCATTTTATTTGTTCAGACCACTTGCTATGGCTATGCATTTTTTTACTGGTCTATAGGACTCCTGGTCTCTAAACCTACATGCTACAGTCCGTCTTTCCAACTTACATCTTTGTTTTCCTCTGAACATCTGAGATGATGCTTTGCATAATCAACACTTTGTGAATTTTTGTTGGTGAAAGTAGTGTGTGTGTGTGTGTGTGTGTGTGTGTGTGTGTGTGTGTGTGTAAGAGAGAAAGGGAATGTGCACTGGAGAAGATACACAGCTTCATGGAAATGTGTCTGCAAGCAGTCCCTAGCCTGGAGGCTGCATGAAGATGCCAGCATCTGGCCATCTTGTGGCTAGATGAAGACCTCAGGTGAGGAGCTCTTGTGTCTTTTTGTGTTAGAGAGTAAGATAGTGAAATTCCTTGATACCCAGAAGGCAGGCTGTTTTGTCACTCTGACTGCAATTTCAGCAAGAAGGGACCAAAGTCAGTGAGTTCAAATGAAGAGAGACAGAGGGGCTCGAGGGCTTTTTAGGGGAAAGTAATGGACAAATTAGGAGGAAAGTCAGGACTGCGGCTACAAGTGACCCAGTGCTGGTTCTGAGTGAAAATAGCCTGCTCACTCTCCTGTTGTTGAATGTCTCAGCTAGGAATCCCTCCCATGTTTTCTGATCTAATGACCTCTCCTTCATAACTAGTTCCATATGCTTGTTCACTTCTATTTGTAAAACAGCTTTAAGAAAATTATTTTAACCAAGATCATATTATCTTGCTTCAGCGCTCCTTCCAAATGGTAAGAATTTGTTTGGAATCTGTTTTAGAGAACGAAGAATTTGCCTGTCCTGTAAGATACAAGATTATAATGTTGGATAAGGCTGATCTAAAAAGAAGGTTTTATGGGCTTTTAGGGTTAACTTTGGACTCAATGAAAGAAAAAAACCTTACATTCCTGAAGAGTTTCTTACTGAAGAAAACCATAGACTGTTCTAAGAGCTACATGAGACTTAGAAATCATGTATGTTGGAATCTCAGATTTAAACAAACTTCAGAATTGGCTTGGATTCTTGTTAACAGATAAGTTGCTGGGCCTTGTCCACAGGGATTTGGATTTCGTAGATCTGGAACGGTGCCCAGAGGGTGATTCTCATGAGAGAGCTCCACACGCCATCCCTGAGGACACTGACCCAACTACTAGATACAAAGATACTGCAGTCTAACTGTGAAGGGACCATTAGACTGAAGCAGGGTGTCCTGACTCTGTCCACAGCCTTGTCCCTTTGCCTTTCCTACAAGAGGTATCAAAACACAGTAGTTAAGAGGATAGATCAGAAAACCAGACCATCCAAGTTCTAGTGCTAGCTGTCCACATCCAAGCAGTAAGGAAGACTTCATGAAGGCTATTTTACCTCTTTAAGCCTTTGGTTCTTAGTAAAGTTGAACTAATAATGTTACATGTTGTTGAGTTGTATAGAGAGGATTCCATATAATAATACATGTAAATCTTACAAATGCATGTAAATCACTTCAGCCTAATGGAAAAAGTTTAGGCTCATAACTTGAATATGATATGAGCTTATGGTTTTCATTTATTATAAATTAGCTCTCTGTTCTTACCCATAGAATTTTCTAGAAGGTACAAATGTCCTTGGGAGCATGAGTCCTCCAAAGCTATGTAGAGACACCCTTCCTTAGCCCTGACCTGAAGTTCCTTCCAACCTTCTGGCAGCCTGTAACTGATGGGTGAGACCTAGATGCCCCTTGCTGGGAACTTTCCTTCTGTCCCTGGTGCCTGTGGTGGGGATCCATCTGTCTGTGAACACAGGGGTATCTGATCATAGTAAACAGACTAAAGCCAGCTTTGGGGGGTTGGAGGAGAAACCGTAAGGGCAGGTCAACAGTCAGACTCCTGGGTCATGTAGAAAACATCCCTATGTAGAGAACATTGGTGCTGGAAGGAACTTTAACAGTCTTCTGGCCCAGCACCCTCCCTCTCACAATTGAGAAGTGAGAGAAGGACCCACTGGAGACAGGGCTGGGATAAGAGCCCAGTTAATTCCCTTCCTGGCCAGAAATAAACAAACACGCAGAGCCTGCCTTATAATACTAACAAAGGGCCTCACAGCCCAGGTGGATTTTAATATGTAAGCCCAAGTTCATGACCTTGTAATAAAAAGGGGGATCTACTGTGTACACATAGGTGGACTTCATAATTGGACTTACAGTGTCATTGTTTTTCCTCCCACCTTGGGGAGGAAAAATAGCCCTGACTAGTCTGAAGGAACAATTTGAATGCAATAAGAGAAAATGAGCCTTGTTACTTTGTGTCTGACTTGATTCCTCATGTACAATGCGCCTGTGTTCCAAAGGGAACCTGGAGATGGCCACTGGCTCATAATCACCTCTACTGTTGAGCTAGCTGCACAAGGAGACTCAATGTCAAGTTTAATGGAAGTCCCTTTAAAACAGTACCTCCTGCCTCATTAATTAACAACAGGCATTTCGAGTGCTGCTAACTTAGGTTTATAGTATAAACTTTATACTAACAAATGAAAGGGTGAGTACAACCGTTGTCTTCTGTAAACATACCTCTTCCCGGTGAGGATACTGGCCCAGCACATAAAGCTGCAGGTGGAACTCTGGGTGCTGTGGACAGAATCAAACGGAGCCCCAGTAGGAGAAAGTGGACAATGGACAGCCTTTCTGCTGCCAAATCATTTCAGGGGTAGCCTCCCCCAGTTCTTTTGTTTTTTTCTGGTTTTGGAGCCCAGTGTGTGCCTGCTATTGTAGGGCCTTGCAAATGTGCATGATGAGTGATGACCACTGGAGCCCTGTGGTATTCAGGGGCTTTGTGAGGGTTTACCTGGGATTTGGAAGAGCCCACGAAATGCCACGTCAGGAAGAACCACTGCTAGTTTCAGCAGCTGAGAGCTGCCAGCAGCTGCCATTGGTTTTTGTTGCTGTTGTTTGTTTGTTTGTTTGTTTTTAAACTCAGACCACATAGTGCTCCTCTCCCACTGTTTCTTTAAACAGCCCCTCACAGTGGCAGATGGTGACAGTTCTCCAGATGTTGCTGCTCTCATGTTTATCTGATGTTTATATGGTGTTCTGGGATTACAGATGTAAACGGAATCCTGCAGCACACAGTACCCACCTCCCCTGCTGTGCCTGGCCTGGGCCTGCTGTCACAGTAGCTCTGCCCAATTCAGGTGAGACATCTTGTATTCCCCAATCCTTATGTGAACAAGCCTCCTCCTGGAATGCCGCATTTGGTTTTTAATCTCCGGGAAGTTTCTGGAATTGTGGCAGATCTTGATCCTGGAGCCCTCATCCCTATGGGACCTTAGTCTGCTAGGTCATAGGAATTCCCCCAAAACAAGAAGACCTGGGCTATGAAAAACATTTTTCAACAACTCCAGCCCCTTGTCACAATCACTGTGGTTCCCCCATAGACACTCCTCCAGGGGCAGATCTCCACTGTACTGCAGAGACTGGATGGCCTTTGGTGACAGACAGCCTCTCATTCAATCCTTCTGAGAGTCCTCATGGGAAGCCACATCTTACTAGATTTGTCGATCACAGTACCTCACCTTTTGGGCCACAGTAATGGACCTTGTGGATTTCTTGTCTATGTTTTTACTAATGAAAGTGAAAGGGTGTGTATTACTTCTTAACCATAAGGCTAGGACAATGTGCTCGTGATTGACATGTTTTATATTGCTTGAGAGACACCTTTGTAAGAAAATTAAGCTGTTCTGCTGTGTCCCAGGTTGACTCTGTTACATGAGCCAACACATTTTTCTCTTGGCCGTACAGTTTCCTGAGCTAGATTTCTGTAACTCATGAGAATCTGACTTAATACAGTCCCCTTGACCTCAGCACTGGCCTCTTGTATGAAGCCACTCCTTTCCTCTGGTCCTTCAGCCACACAGCCCCTCCTGGTTCCACAGGGAGAAGGAGGATTTCCTCTCAATGGTCATGAATGATTGATGGTTCAGTGCTATGAAGAGGCAGTTCCATAAAGTCGTAAAAGTGGTCTTGTGCTCATTACAATCACAGAGTTTATCTTGGGGTTTCTGTTGCTGCAATGAAACACCATGATCATAAAAGCAATTTGGGAAGGAAAGGGTTTATTTGGCTTATACTTCCACGTTGCTGTTATCACCAAAGGAAGTCAGGACAGGAACTCAAGCAGGGCAAGAACCTAGAGGCAGGAGCTGATGCAGAGACCATGGAGGAGTACTGCTTAGTGGCTTGCTTTCCATGGCTTGCTCAGCCTGCTCTCTTATAGAACCCAGGACTACCCACAATGGACTGGGCCCTCCCCCTCCAACTACTAAATAAGAAAATGTTTTACAGCTGGGTCTTATGGAGGCATTTTTTTCAACTAAGGTTCCCTCCTTTCAGATAACTCTAGTTTGTGTGTCAAATTGACACACAGAGCTCATGATGGGAAGGCCTTTATGTCAGGACCCTACTGTGACATCTCAGAAACCCTGAAACTGGGAAGAGGATGGGGACTCAGCATAGCCTTCACCCACCACCAAGTTTCAGGTCCCCACAATAAAGTCCCTATAGCATTATAGCCCACAGCTCTCTCAATCTCATGGTACTGGTTGTGGGACCCCAGGTGAATATAATCAATTCTTTTCTGTTCTCGAGAAATAGTTCCATAGCTAAATAGCTGCTTCTCTTTGAATGACAGTATTCTGCCTTGACCAGCACTCAGGATCTTTTTCTCATCCTCCAGTTGTTACTGCTCTTCTCTTGCAGTAATCCTTGTGGAAAAGCATGTTTTTCTATTTCTTTGTATAAATACAGTGGATCTTTTTTTCTGTGTGTAATTGCTGAGGTAGAATGTGCTGCCAGAGTCTTTTTATGGATGTCCTGTTTTGGGGATATTTTAAAGGAAGGCTAAGCTCTGGGGCTCTGGAATCTGCCTGCCTGGCTGGACTTCTAGTTTTGCTCTTACCAATGCCATCTCCTGAATTAAGTCCTAGAGCCCCTTCATACCTCAGCTCCACATGTTATATATGTGGATAATAATAGTACTGGCTTCACAGAGCCATCGTGAAGAGTGAAAATTACAAAAAAACGTAAAGACCTTAGCACAAGTCTCTCGTGTAATAAATATTGACAATAAATAAGCTAAATATTAACAATAAATAATTGTTCCACATAAAGCCTTGTAGGGTCTGGTTTCTTATAGGAGGGTCATTAATTTTTTCTTCTAGGAAATGATACTTAGCCACACTGGCATGGAGAAGACCAATGGGATGCAGGAAGAATAGGATGCCAGTGTGGTTTGTTCTCATGGTCCTACGAAAAGAACAGTGCTGAACAGCCACTGCACTACACCCTATCTCCAACCTAAGGCCAGTGGAGCAGGAAACAGCTGGGAACACCAGCGACCCACGTGGGAAGCCAGGCTACTGTCTGCTCTCCACTGCCTCCTTAAGAGGTACCTGAAGGTGACACTCAAAGGGGGAAGGAACATCACTACCAAACTGAGCAAGCAGAGATTGAAGGGGCCCAGTGTAAGGGCCTGACGAGAAGACCTGACACTGGGAGAGGAGGGTAGGCAAGGTTCTTCTGTGGGTCAAAAGGAGCAGGGTAGGAAAGCTACATATTAAAGAGAATGTGCAGCCCTGCAGGTAGGAGTTAGCCTTGCATGGCCCTAAAGGATTCTCCCTCCTCCCAGTCCTTAGCCAGATGCTTACGTCTGCAACCCCACTGACCTTTGAGTGAATGTTTGTCTTTGGAAGCCAATTTTGGGCTTAATTTGTATATTTCTTTGATATGGATGCAGCTGTGTAAGCCACGGTTATTTTGTTTGCTCTTCAGACTCTTTATGGGTCTTGCTAAACCGCTAGTTTCCCTTTCTTGCTGCATTTCTGAACTTTGCTTGGGTTGAAGTGTATGGATTTTCTGATTTCCAGTCATTTTAATGTACCCAAACAGCAATTTCATGTTGTTCAAATGAATATGTGCAAGTTTGGATATTAAAGATAAATTCTCTAGAGATGGAACCATAACTACCTGCTGAGCCTTGGCCACCAAAGGGTAAACTGATGGCCACAGAAATCTGGCTGTCAGGAAGGAGAATGGATGCAAAAGCATCTCCTGTCTAGATTGTGGTGCTCTATGCCCAATCCTGCTCAGTGCCCTCATACCCACCCATGTCCCTGCCTGTCACGAGGGAGCAGAAGAGTAAATAAATGTAGCATGGTTTACACAGCTCTCATCATATCAAAGAAACACGTGGCTCAAGTCCTGAGCGAGGCAGTGGAGTGGCGAGTGGTAAGGGCGGAGCTAGATATAGACACAGGATGGACAGCACCAGATGGGGAGGAAGCAAGAGCGCCACTTCCTTTCCTGCTTATCCCTGGTCTCCTTGCCCTGACCCTGCTGCAGATGGAGTCCATGTGGTGAGCAGAGAGTGGCACGTGCCACATGGGGATCTCTTTAGGACAGTCTCAGGCAGCTGTTCTCCTCTCTGTTGTCCCTGCAGTCTGCTTACTACAAGAACAGAATGCACAACCTAGTACCTGGCCTTGGAAAGGCTGACAAATCCTGAGAAAAACAAAGTGAAGAAGTTAAACAAGGCTAGTTTAACTTTATTCTAGGACAAAGTTTATCTTCTTCCTCTCACAAATACTAAATATAGACTTTAAAAGCATTCCATTAAACTTTAAGCTATTAAATGGCTTGCTTAAAAATGCCTTTTGAAATGGGTAGCAACCACTAATAGGCAACATCTATGTGACCAGGCACCATAGAGACTTTCCAGTCTCAGATTTACAAGCGCTCCTCTGCCCCTGAGCCCAAGCTGTGCTTCCTGAGCATCCCTCTTCTCATACCACATTAGATTCATTTGTCAGTCTATTCCTGCCTCTCTGCCTTTCCCTTCCTAGATAAACTTCTACAATGTGAGGACGTTCCACAAGTCAGGAGATATTTCACATTCAAACCACAGTACAAATGCCACATAAAAATACTTCTCTACCTCTGTGTGTGTGTGTGTGTGTGTGTGTGTGTGTGTGTGTGTGTGTGTGTGTGTGTTCTGAGTCAAGAAACTAAGGAAGCTATACATTTTTGTTCTGCAAATGTTCTTTGTTTCTCAAGGCATTCCCTGAAACACCTTTTGTCCTGTTGTCCTCCACAGGGTCCCAACAGGCAGACTTAGTTCTTATTTGGAAGTCATCTTTGAGGCCAGAAGGCCAGAAGACCTGTGTGTGTGTGTGTGTGTGTGTGTGTGTGTGTGTGTGTGTGTGTGTGAGAGAGAGAGAGAGAGAGAGAGAGAGAGAGAGAGAATTTGAGGGGGGTGAGGGAGAGTGTATGTGTGTGTGTGTGTGTGTGAGAGAGAGAGAGAGAGACAGAGACAGAGACAGAGACAGGGACAGAGAATTTGAGGGAGTGAGGGGGAGTGTGTGTGTGTGTGTGTGAACATGTGTTTGGGGTGGGCGTGTGTCTTTGTCTTTGAACTCCATTAAGCTCTGTGGCCCTTGAGCAAGAGAGTCTCAGAGTCCTCAGAATCTGTGCCAGGTCCTACTATAGCTGTGCCATTCTGGACCACAGGCAGTACTGACCACTCTGTAACGTGGTCTATCACATAGCACAACCATTTCTTCTCAGTTATTGGTTTTCATGGGCCCCGTTCAAGGTGAGGCAAGCAAAGACCATAGAGCCTGTTTATTCTATAAGCCTGCACACATCTGAGGGACACACACACAGCTTTGCTGTATAGATAGGGAGCGGACCTGCTATTTTGGGGGGTACAGATTTGCTGACAGTTTCCCTCTTTCCTGAACAGTACCCAGAACCACAGCACTCACCTTCTAGGGACCTTTCTCTGGTCTGGTCTCTTACATCTGTCAGCCCTCTCTGTTTTCTCAGGACCCAACTGAAACAGTTAATCTTAAGAGAGGAGATGGGTTATAAAGTCAAAAGAAATGTGACTCAATGCATGTATTTGCTCCCCATTCATGTTTTAAAATATTGTCCTGCTTGGGCTGGAGAGATGGCTCAGAGGTTAAAAGCACTGGCTGTTCCTCCAGGAGACCTAGGTTCGATTCCCAGCACCCACATGGTGGACCATAACTGTTACTCCAGTCCCAGGAGATCTGCTGTCCTCTTCTGGCCTCCACAGGTACTGTACACACATGGTACACAGACATATACATTCAAGCAAAACACTTATACACATAAAAATAAAGGCAATTTTTTTCAACAAGGCTAATTTTAAAAAATAAAATAAATTGTTATCCTGCCATGCTGCTGCTGCTTTCAGGGTAACCTTCCTTTGTCCCCAGATTTAAGCTATGGGCAGCAGCATCTGCCAAGACGGTCACTAATGTGTACAGTTCTGGTAGGTATCCAGTCCTTTCTGCTGGTGCCACCCACCCAACCTCTCTGCCCAGAGCAGACCCATAGCAGATTTACATACACATTCAGTGTACACACTGAATTTGTGTACACACAGTGTACATACCAGGTTTCTGTGCCCTGAACAGGACTTCATGCCCAGAAGCAATGTTTCCCTAAGCTCTCTTTGTTTCTGCTCCAAGGTTTAAAACACCTGGCCCATTCTGGCCCATGGTATAGTCATGACCTTTTCCTCTGTCAAAGAATAAATAATTTGGATTGCTATTGTTTACGTGGCGCATTCATGTCCAGCCATGTTCCGTGTTTGCCCAGCAACTATGCATATTCCATGAAGTGGGGAAAGAGGTGATCAGGGTGGGCATCACAGCCTGCATTTGTGAATGGAGAGTCTGGTCGAGAGGAGGGCGGGTGTCTCTGTGCCTCTCTGCTGGGAACCTGGAGGGAAGACAGCTGGAGTAGAACAGAGCTGGTGAGGGAACACCTGTTGGATGAGTCAAAATTGAAAGTGATGAACGTGACATCAAAGGGGACGTAGTTCCTCTCAGAGACAGCTGGAGCTGGAGCTGGAGACCCTCCTTGGAAACAGATGAGTGTAATGTGCCTATAAAGCCATAAAGAGGCCACTAAGCTCTCCCTGAGCTTTGAATCTACAGTGTGCATACTGGAAAAGATCCTACCATTGTGAGTTGAACGTTGTGTGTGTGTGTGTGTGTGTGTGTGTGTGTGTGTGTGTGTGTGTGTGTGTGTGTGTGTATAGGAAACGTGTTCTAGGGCCATTTTATTTAAGACCATGCCCTGAGGAGTTCCATGTGACTTTGCCTGAACCCCAAAAAGAGGTGACCATCTTCTGACTGCCTGTCCTGTTTTTCTTCTCCAAAACCCTTCAGGCTCAGAACATTAACTCAGTCCAATGAAGAAAGAGTCTTTTTTACTCTGTCTCTTAAGGTGCCTACTTATAATCAGTATTTAAAGTGCCTGTGGAGAGAGAAGAAAATAGAAGGCATGGTGTGGGAGAGAGAGAATATACATTACAGCCCTAGAAACAGATACAGAAAAAGAATCAGCCCACCCATCGATTTCAGCACAGCCTGTCCACCCCCCGACACTACATCCTGGCAGGAGAAAGAGAGGCTCAGCCTGTTGCTTTGGGAATTTCCGCTGGTGTTGCATGCTCTGAGGTTCACACTTCTCACAGAGAAGCAGGAGTTTAAACTTTCTCAGATACTTCCGTGCGAGAACCATCGGTTACAGTGAAGAGACTTTGCAAGCTGTCACTAGATGCTGAATGTGCACACCAACTTGATTTGGGCAGGTCTTCTCTTTGTGGTCACTCTTTGACTAGCTCATAAGCTCTGGAGTCCTCTCTGTAGAAGAGGAAACAAAGATTCAGAGTTCAAAAATTTATCCAAAGTCCCACAGCCCAGGCCCTCAGACTCAAAACACATGTCTTCCTATGGCACCATAGCTGTATCAGTGATATCTGAGTCCTGTGAGGGTGACAGGTCTTTGTGGAAGTACTGGAACCCCATTAAAAGCTATGTACCAGGGAGACAGAGGAGCTAGTCTATGGCATAAGCACTTGCAAAATTCCTGGCAAACCCCACTGGACTCCTCTTACCTCCCAGTTTCTCCCAATTGTTCACTCAAAGCTGCACCATCTCTCCTGCTGTGTTCCTGGGGGTACTGGGGGGTGGGTCTGACTTCTAAATATGCATCCTCATATCCTTGATTCTGGGCCAAGTCCCTTCACACATGTCTTGTTCACAGGGGTCTTTCTCTGATCTGCACGTTGTACTCTATGCCTAGTTCTCACCTTGGATGTTTGACTTTTTCCTATTGATTTTCTCATTGATTTCTTCACTGCTAGCTAATCTTTTGCTGGTTTTATTGTTACAACTGTCATATACAAGGTTAAGTCTTGTCTGTTCACATTATTTGTGGTTATCTATTGGTCTTTATGCACCTGACTCCCACCCCTACCCCATATACTTTGTGATATGAGGATGGTGAAATTTTGTATTGGATGTAAATACCATTTATTAAATACTTGACACTTTCCTGTGGATTTTCAGTGCCATCTTACCCACATATTGTTTTCCTATATGCCTAGAACTGATAAGACTCCATGTTTGCTTTTATGCATCTATGTGTCTATCTCTGTTCCCATGCTGTCTTAATTATTACATAGGTACAGTAAGCCTGCTCATTTTCAACTTTTTTTTTTAACTGTTCTTAGCCCTTTGCTCTCCTATAGTCATTTTAGAGTTATTTATTGCGCACACACAGTGCTTTGTGATTTCCAATGAAATTGTACTGGATTTATAGGTTGAGTTGGAAAGACTGATGTCGCCCTGATGGAGGTTAAGTTTCACATGCTGTGTATGTACGAAGGCCAGGGCTCCATCTCAGTCACAAGCGTGAAAAGTCAGCAACTTCTGTCTGGCAACTTCTCTGGAATGGAAGGCTCTCTGAATGGCCATCCCTGACTGAACCTTGGGTTCATTACAGCAGATGGTTTTCTCAATGGTGAGATGAAGAGGGAAATGATTACTGTAGCGTGATTTGCCAAGATGTTTTTCTAGCTGAATGATCAAATACATGTAATTAGGGAGAAGAAAGCCTGCAAGAACAGTGTAAGGGCCAACACAGCTCTGCCAGCTGGAACCCTAGGGTGGCAGGAATGAGGGGACTCTGGGAGCAGTGTGTGTGGATAGAAGCTGCTGTAAGCAAGAGTCAAGAGACCACAGTGTGCTCCAGCCTGCTGAGCTCCACAGGGCCAGTCAACTCCATACTCTAGATCATTACCCCTTTCTTCCAGTATGTACTGGTCTGTTCCTGTTTTCCTACCACAAATACCTAAAGTTATTTAAAGAACTTTAAAGTTAAAGAAAAATGGTCCCTGGATTCCAAATGGTAATTAATAACACCCATTCTCTACTCAGGCAAGATTCAGTGTTGAAAAACAAGAGTGTCTAAAGGTGGGGGCCTCCTTCTTTTGCCTCTTACGGTTTTCTAGAACTTAACATGTATAGCTGTATTATGGGAAACTACAGAAACATAAGTGATACTGTTGACTTGAGAGATTAAAAACTGAAGGGATTGTTCATGGTCTTAATCACAGCCATTATCATGGGTAAATCATTCCTACCTCCAATTGCAGAAGACATGTGAAAATTGTAATACTTGTCTTTGTTCAAGAAGGAATAATGAATTTGAACTGGACACATGAAAAAATAATTTTTAGAAATAAAGAGAGTAAGCCATAACCCCAAACTTTTAAAAGAAGGATACACTGGTAGCTGAAATCTGACTTTCCCATCTACCTTAGTTTCTCTTCTGTTGCTGTGGTAAGATGTCCTGGCAAAAGCAACTTAATGGAGAAAGGACTTTGGCTCACAGTTTCAGGTTACAGTCCATCATGGTCAAGAAGTCATAGCTGCGGGGCTTAAGAGATCTGGTCACATTGTCTCTGCAGTCAAGAAGCATAGGGCAGTGAATGTTACATGCTTGCTAGTGCTCAGCTTGCTTTCTCTACTTTGTCCAGTCTAGAATGCTCTGCCCAGGGAAGAGTCCCCCACAATTAGGACAAGTCTTCCCACATTGATTAATACATTCAAGCTAATCCCCAACAAGCATACCCAGAGGCCCATTGCCCAAGAAATTCTAGATCCTGTCAAGATGACAGTACTAACAACCATCACACCACACCATCCTTCTAAAAGAACTGAATAGGATGTATTTTAAGTAGAAACTTTTAAAATATTTTATTGTCAAATTATGTGGCTATTTTGACCTTCTAAGATAGGCCCATGTTGTCTATGACTTATAACCAAACTTTGGAAGATAATGTTACACAAAGGAAGTAACTATATCTGAGTAACTATCACACCAACCATAGGCCTGAAAATGTGTGTCTATGCCATCAGTCCCAGAAACTCTGGGTATCTAGTTGTGACACTTTTCTGTGCTTTTCAATCAAGCATCTTATTTTCTCCATTTTTCACTGATAGCTTATTTCATATTAGCACCTTATGAATCATTCCAAGTCTGCAAGGTTTGATTTTATCCTCAAACTATAAGAGCAAGGCAACAATTTTAAAAGGTTACAGTTTGCCTTTAAAATTCAGCTAATTTAAAAATAGAAGAATAAGCACACCCCCGAGGTTTGCCATACAAATCTAACATTCAGTTTTCTTAAGAAAGAGAAAGGGAGTTGCAATTTTCATGAGTCCTTTCAAAACTGAAAGAATGGAGAACAGACTAAAACAAACAACAACAGCAGCAACAACAACAGCAAACCCTTATTGTGAGGTCAAGAAAAGAATCACCCCCTTGTAGGACTGGCCTATCATCTCATTTCTTGGGAAGCAAAGGCAGTAGGATCATGAGTTTTAGGCCAGCTTAGCTAGATAGTTAGCCCTTGTTTCAAAAAACAAGGTCTAAAATACACAGTTTTTAAAAAGCTAGACTAGTACAGCTATGGCTGTTTTCTTCATCCTGAGGTCTCTTCCACTGGTGCATAGCCCTGATGGGCAGGATGCTGCTCTCAAGTGCCATGTATCTGGGCTCAGGAGAAGCTGAACATTTCTGATCTATGATGTTAGAAAAACTGTAACATTTCCAATGTCCTCTTCCCCAGTCACAGAGCTGTGTAACATTCCCAGTTCCCCCTCCCCAGTCACAGAGCTGTGTAACATTCCCAGTTCCCCCTCCCCAGTCACAGAGCTGTGTAACATTCCCAGTTCCCCCTCCCCCAGGCACAGACTGTGTAACCCCAGTTCCCCCTCCCCAGTCACAGAGCTGTGTAACATTCCCAGTGCCCCCTCCCCCAGTCACAGAGCTGTGTAACATTCCCAGTGCCCCCTCCCCCAGTCACAGACCTGTGTAACATTCCCCAGTGCCCCCTCCCCTAGTCACAGACCTGTGTAACATTCCCAATGCCCCCTCCCCCAGTCACAGACCTGTGTAACATTCCCAGTGCCCCCTCCCCCAGTCACAGAGCTGTGTAACATTCCCAATGCCCCCTCCCCCAGTCACAGAGCTGTGTAACATTCCCAATGCCCCCTCCCCCCCAGTCACAGAGCTGTGTAACATTCCCAATGCCCCCTCCCCTAGTCACAGACCTGTGTAACATTCCCAGTGCCCCCTCCCCCAGGCACAGACCTGTGTAACATTCCCAGTGCCCCCTCCCCCAGTCACAGAGCTGTGTAACATTCCCAGTGTCCCCTCCCCCAGTCACAGAGCTGTGTAACATTCCCAGTGCCCCCTCCCCCAGTCACAGACCTGTGTAACATTCCCAGTGCCCCCTCCCCTAGTCACAGACCTGTGTAACATTCCTGATTCCCCTTTCTATAGTTACAAACCTTGTTGTGTTGCCACAGCATAAAAATATTTTTAAGTAATATTTTATTTGTAAGCACAAAGAAATCCAAGAATTCTCACTCTTCCTCTACATTGACCTAAGTGTTGAGAGTTAGTATTTATAGCTATTGTGCTATAATTGTATTAATGAGACAGATGGGCTTAAAATTACATGCATTGTCTATCATTCAATAAAGCCCACTGGGAAATTTTTAGTGCTTATTATCCTTGTCAATGGCTAAGAGCTTATCTGCTATGCCATTGACATTTGGACATTTAGGTATTTGGGGGTGTTAGGCTTTCATTTTATTAGATTGTTTGATAAATAAAATGTTCTCAGTGAGCTAAAAATAAAAGCATCCCATGTGTCTAGATGCAGCCCTCCCACATGGTTCTATTTTAGACATATTGAGGGGTTGGAGGAGAACAAGGAAGCAGAGATGGGTCATACAGATCCACTGCACTGCATCATAGGCTTGAAGGTTTGTTTTCCACAGTGCTGTGGAGTGATTGAATGTGTGCCTCCAATCTGTGGGTATCGCCAGTAGATGGTATTAAGAGCTGGGCCTTAAAGAGGGAACACGGGAGGTCATGAGGCCTTTTCTCTCATGAATTAGGATTAAGGTCCTTATGAAGGGACTTGGCAGAGACAGTTCTCTCTGCAAATATATAGCAAGAAGGCCCACACGAGATGCTAGCTCCTTGATCTTGGGCTTCCCAGCCTCCAGAACTGCAAGGGAGGAAGTTTCTGACCTTCATAAATAACACTCTGTTATTAAAGCTGTCACCATTAAAGCTGTACAAAATGGATTGAGCCGCATAAATGGGTATTGCATGATCTTTTTCCTGGGGAAATGTAAACAAATTTCTATTCACCCCAATTAGGGCACCAATGGCAAACCAAAGTGAGAGTCACTGAACTCCAACTTGGTAAACAATGAGATTATTGCTTGGTGAACCAATAACTTTATTGAGTTCATTTATAGAACAATGGTAAAGGGTTACCTACAGGGGCCTGAGTGTGCTGGTTAATTGCATATCAACTTGACAGAGGCTAGAGTCATCTAACAGGAGGGGAACCCTAATTGAGATAATTCCTCCATAAGATTGGGCTGAAGGCAAGCCTGTAGATCATTTTCTTAATTAGTAATTAATTGGGGAGGGCCTAGACCATTGTGAGTGGGGCTATCCATGAACTGGTGGTTCTGGGTTCTATAAGAAACAAGCCATGGGAAGCAAGCCAGTAACCAGCACCCCTCTATGGCTTATGCATCAACTTCTGTCTCCAGGTTTCTGCCCTGTTTGAATTATTGTCCTGAATTCATTGAGTGATGAACCAAATTAAAACTTTCCTTCCCAGATTGCTTTGGTCATGGTGTTTCATCATAGCAATAGTAACCCAAACTAAGACATCGAGTAACTCCCAAACAACTGTGTCTCCTCAAAGTACCACACCATCATGGGAGCTGCAACACAGACTCCTTTCAATTAACCTTCTACTTCCTGTATGTTCTAGCATTTCCCAGCAACATTCACAGCCAAGGAGTGTGCGGAAGAATAATACCTGGATAATGAGACCCTCCAATCCTCTATCTACTAAGGAGTGTCAGCAGCTCCATTGTCATTAGACCTGGTTACCAAAGTGTTATGCTGCTTATTAGTTGCCATGACTACCAAGTCAAGTTAATCTCTACTCCAGGTGGCATCATATTATACCCAGAGGCAAAAAAAACCCGTACCACACTCCTAATGTCTGAACTTTTTGTTTCAAACCAAGTGGTTTCTTAACATGGGCTGTTTAGATACAGTGTGTTGCCAAAGGCTCAGTCTTGTCACAGTGCAGAGGAGTGGAAACAGCCAGCCTCCGGCATCAGCCCTCCGTATTGACTCACTGAGACACTACCACACCTTTTGTTTTGTACCATTTTAGATTTCTTTAGTCTATTTGGATAATGCCAAATTCTCTTCCGCTTTTTTCCTCTCGCTTTTCTCTTCCATTGTGGCTGTATAAAATGTGTTTCCTTAGCTATCTATACATCTTTGTGATATAGACAAGTCCCACTTAGTGAAGAGTATTCTCATATTACAGTGCTCAGGATAGCTAACACAGTTCCAAGATGCCCCCTACCCACTTGTATTGAGTCGTCTTCATTACAGTGAAAGGCTCTCTCTGGCCCCCAGTCTCCCACACCTCTCTTCCAACCTGAGGTGTGGCTCTAACAGTTACCTAAAGGTAACTCTCTGTTCACTAAGGAAGAATATTATCTTGTTCATTCTTACAACCTTAAGAAACTGTATCTGGTACATAGTGGAAACTCCATTAAATGTTTTAATTCAGCCAACAAAAAGCTTTCCTGAACTGTGTTGAGAAGGGTGCATTAGCCAATTTTCCTTTCCTATAGCAAAATATTGGGTCCTGGATAATGTACAAAGAAATGGGTTTTATTTTGCTTACAGTTCTGGAGATGTCAGGACATGGGGCCCCGTTTCTGCTTAGATCTGATGAAAGCTCTGTAGCAGACATTATTACAGTCGCAGATGTATGACAGCAGTCAGTCACAAAGCAAGTCCGGAAGCCATGTGTGTGCTGCTTTTTTAAACAACGTGCTCACGAATAACCAGCTCACTCGACACATTGGCATTTATCCCTGTGGAAGGCAATGCCCACAGTGTCCTAATTACCTCCCATAAGGCCGCAGTTCTTGAAGGCTCCACCTACTGACATTGGCACACTGATAACCAAGCCTCCAACACATGGCCTTTATCACATGGATGCCATATCCAACCTGTAGCAAGGAGAGTGAGGCTGCTCCAGCCGCTACAGGGGAGCTCCAGGATCTGCTAGTGTCCCTTATGTGCTTGGAGAGAAAGGATGAACATTAAGGCCACAAAATTGTCATCTAGGGCCTGAAAGACTAAATGGGATTTCATGGGAACGTTGCATCTGAGCTTGTAGAGCTAGGAAAAAGCATTTCCAAGTGCAGGGACTGGGAGCTTAGGCCTGACCACTCCCTTCAAGAAGGCATGATCATGCCTATGCCTGCAGAGTGCTGTGGACTCTTCCACAACCGCAGTGCCCTTATGTCCCTGTCTCTCGGCCCATGTCCATTTCTTATTCCTATAAGAATAAGTACCATAGCTCTGACCGCCCCTGATAAGCCCTCCGCGTAGGGACACTGGGCATCCCTCTGACATCTGAACTCGTGGGGCAGTGCTTCCTGTTTCGTGTCACTTCATGCCTCTTTTTAGCTTTGTTTAGGGACTCCAAGTCACGAGAGCCCTTCCAGGTCATCTTTAGATCCACTTCATGCTTATCCTTTCTACAGTGAGATCATCAAACTGTAGGCAGACAGGGCCTGGGCCTGGTTTCTCTGTCCAGATCCCATGGGCCTTGTATGGGCCTTGTAGCCCCTGCCCTGAGACACTGCCACTCCAGAGAGCTACTTATTTCTGCAGGGGCTCGGGGAACATGCATTCCTGTGGAGGCCAAAGGTTGATGTTGGGTGTCTTCCTTTACAGCTACCACATTATTTTTTGAGACAAGGTCTCTTACTAAAACCAAAGTTCAATGATTCAGCAAGACTGGCCAGATCGTCCTGCCTCCACCTTCCCAGCACTGGGATTACAGGTGTACACCAGCACATCCAGCTCTTCACGTAGATGCTAATCATCTGAACTCAGGTCCACTGCTGTGTGACAAGCACCAGCTAGCCACCTCTCTACCCCTAGAACCACCTATTTTAATCTGTGACTAGGCAGGATCTGTCTCTGAAGTATAGAATTCAGGAGTATGAGTATGAGGAGATGAGCAGGAGCCATTCTGGAGACCACTGCTGGGCTGATCAGCTGAGTCAGTATTCAACAGCCTTGCAGCTCCTTCCACACTGGGCTGCCTCCACTGCGTCCACTCTCTCCCCAGTGGCAGTCCCCAGCAGTGAAGACCAATGGAGGGCTGCCTTTCTGACCTCTTGCGTTGGAATGTCCACCGAACGTCCACCACTTGCTTGATTTTGAATTCCTGAGCCAGCTGTACCGGGGCTTCTGTCACAGGGGGGTGGAGTGGCCTCCCTTTTGGCTTTTGGGGGTGGCTTTGATACCACCCACCAATGGCAGTGTGCCTCAATAGCTGTGTGCTCCAGGGCAACTCATATGGCGTATTCTTACCAACTGTGTGCTGATCTGGACAGGAAGAGAAGCTCATCATTGGCACTTCCTTTTTTGGCCATTCTTCCTCGCTGCCTTCTTTGCTTCCTCTTCTGGGCTCCCTTTTCTTTCTCTCTTCCACGCCTCTGAGTGGACTCTCAAATGCTGCCCCATCCCTTTCCTTGCTGATGACTCTTCCCCTATAATATTGCAACTGCCACTGTGAGTGACTGTAGCCTTCATCAACTGTCAGCCCATCGCCCGAACTGTCTTATTCACTCTGGGTCCTACCCTGGTCTGTGACATACATACGTGTGCTATACACACTTAGTAAATCCTCAAATTCCTGAATACCCTTCCCTCCTAGTTCCTCTGTCCTGCGACCCCTATTTGACCCATAGAGTAATCTCACTGTACATGCTTCTTACAGACAGCATCATATAACCCAGAAACTCCTCCCACTCATTACCATTCTAACTTTAAGTCTCCTTCTCTCTCTGACCTCAGTTTCCATGTGCATAAAATGAAGATAGTACCTATTTCTCAGGGTTACCAAGATTACCTAAGGTATAGTGATAGCCAGTTAAACGTGCTGTTATTTCTCTTCAGTTGACTGTATAGATTCTTTATTCGTTTTTTGTTATTGTTTAACCTAGAAGTTGGAGGGTTGATATTTGGATCATTTAGGCGAAGTGAATAACAAACAGTCATAGAATCTCTGGACAGTCACTCTTTGATATTCACAGAAACCTCTAGATATACTCTCAAATGCCCAATTAATTATCTTATATAAAATGCTATACTGTTTGCATCAAGCCTACATACAGCTAGTTGCTGTACATGTTCATTTTAAGTCATTGCTAGATTACTTTTAATACTCATAATAAGGTAAACGCTATGCAGGTAGTTGTTGCACTATACTTTTAGGGAGTACAAAAGCCTATATACATTATACATGTTTATTATGGATGCGGTATTTTCCAGAATATTGTCTACCTACAGTTGGTCGAATCCATGGATGTAAAACCCAGATGTAAGGCTTGACTGCAGTTCACAACAGTGGTGATTGGTGTCTTTGCTGTGCTGTGTCCCCTCAAGTCTGCTGGCCTCTGGTCCAGACAACCCACATTCTCCAACCCTCTGTGGTAACAAAGATGGGTACAAGGGGAGTGTTAACTGGCACACTGGCTCCTAGAGGCTTCTACTTTACTATCCAATCCTGTGGTCCCACCTCACTCGGGGAGGCATGGAGTCTGGCGCGCGCCAGAAAGAAGAGAATGGGAGTTTCGTCAACCACAAGTGAGTGCCCAGCAGTGCTGAAGATGAGGAGGCCTACCTAGAAGGGGAATTGCTTCTCACAATGGAGACTTACTAGCTTAAGTCACTGTCACCTAGACTGAGTAGAGAGAGTTGAGCGGAAGAGTCAAGCCAATAAAGTGACGTCGCAGAGTCCTTCCTGTACTGTAAGGTTGCTAAGGACCGAGGAAGACCTGCCTGCCCCTGCAATCCAGTCTCAGCTGTGCCTGGCAGCAGGCAACAGGACCTGCACTGGTTAGTGTCTCACAGATTAGCCCCTGTCAGTGTGTGCTTGCAAGTAATAAAAAATGTGTAACTTTCCAAATAGCCCATCATTTAGGCTTGCCACAGCTTTGACGGATCTTCCTCCTGCTACTTGTGTAAATTCAAACTGTTTTACTGTGTTTATGCTGTGCTTGTTAGCATAGCCCTTCACACGCTTACTGGCTTCCTACAAAAACATGCCGTTTGACAGTCTGGGCTCGGGGTCTAGACTGCCTACCTTAAAATAGTGGTTCCCCCATTAATGGCTGTGTGGCCTTGGGAGAGTTACTCAGCTTCTCTGAGTCTTATTTGGGTGAAAAGGATGCTTGCAGCTCTGCTGCTGGAACAGTTCTGAGGTATAAATGGATGTGAACTGGGAATAGAGTACTGCCTGTTGTACAGTGAGTGCTCTGTGAAGCCTAGTTGGACACCCTGGGGACTGCAGAGAGAGTTCCACGCAGGCAGCAATGTTCGGCTGTTTTTGTTTTGTTTGGTTTTCTCAGAGCCTTGCCCCAGGGCAAGGGCTGAGTAAATATTTTCATGGGATGTACCCTCATGAAATTCAATAGGCAGCTCAATCCTTGATTCTTCTCCTAAAGTAAGTAACAAGAACACCTCCTTCCCCGAAAGTTTCCTTGACCAACCTTGAATTCTCGGGATTAGATCAGGATTGATCTCCGCGGTGGAGGGTTTTCGTGCCCCCCTCCCTTGCTGGTGCTTTCTGGGGCCTGACTTAGGTTCTCCCTTCATTTAGTGACTCTGGCACGGCAGAATCAAAGCTCAGCAGCAGCTGGTGATAATGTGCCAGCTTCCTTCTATGGTTCTGGATGCTCAGGGTGTTACTTAATGTGGCTTTTCCCTCCCTGTATCTCACTGTGTTCCTACTGTCAGGAAGGGACCAGGGGACTGGGAGATGCTGAAAATACGTGAAATTCAGAGCTGTTCGGCATCCTGTGTAGGTGACTGGCTGCTTCCCAGCCCACACATTCCAGGTGAATCCACTCATTGGCACAGAAAACATTGAGCTGCGGAGTTATCTTCCCTTTCAATGCTCTGCTCTTTCCTTTCTCTGCCTGCCTCTGTCCCTCCCACCCAGCACCTAGACTATTGTTCTGGAACCCCCAAGCCTCATCTTACCTTTGCATTCACTGCTTGTCTATCTAGAAGCTTCTTTCTTGGATCTCTGCATTGTGTGTCTACTGAGTTCAACAAAGACCTCTGCCGAAAGTCCTCTTCTTCCAAGAAACACTTCGAAGCCTCACCTACGCTTCTACCTCTGTTTCCTGTGGGTGTGAACTGCCTGTGACATACTGTGATTCTCTTGTTTATTCCTCTGTTTCCCCTCCCTGGTAGTAGAGTCCGCAGGAGTGCAGAAATATGCCTTCAGTGCCTGGAACAGTTTGTACTCCATAAATATGTACCGAAAAGAAGGGGTCAACGTAAAACTAACAAACGTGCCAAGCTTTCAGGGAAAGAGTCCACTGAAGCTGCAGGAAAGAGAGTGAGCCGGACATAGTGATAACCTGGAAACAGACGTAGCAGGCAGTGCCTGTGACCTGAAAGAGGAGAGCACGGGTTCTCAGAAGCTGGGTGTAGGCTGTGCATCCGGAAGAAGAGCACAGGCTGGGAATCCAGGGCCAGCCTGACACTGCATCACACAGTGGCATTCTCAAAAGCTGGGGCAAGGAGCTTTGGGTAGAGAGGCAGCACTCTGGTCAGCAGACAGACAGAGAGAAGACGTCTTAGAGTGAGGCTGGTTAACTTCCCCGGGGAACCAATCAGAGCTGTGGCTAACCCAGATTTTTATAGATAGAAATAGCATCTCCTGTCAGGCCTTCTTCCCTTCTGGAACATTCTCTGCTACTGCCCTCACTAGAACTGTGGAAACCCTGAGTCCACACTGGAGAGGGAAAAATGAAGTTTCACTGTGACTTCTGCCAGGAGGGGAGGGCAAGGCTAAGTGAGGGGTCTGTGCTCATCTGGAGAGGGTCAACCGGATTAGCCAGGAATAAACCACTCCTGCCCACCAGCCAAGCAGAGAACAACTTCAGGGAGACATGGGGATAGTTAGAAGGGGGCAGGTGGGAGAAAGGACACAAAGTGGTGCAATAATGTATGAAATTTTCAAATAATTTTTAAAAGAATGAGATTGACATGTTGCTTTTAAAAATTGGAATATTGAGGGTTAAGGGATGTTATTTTTCACTAAATGCTTAAATTGTATGCTTATGAAAACTCACTTCTGATGTTTGGCTATTGTAAATGGTATGGCTACAAATAGCCTTAAAAGTAAAAGTCTCCCATAGTGCCAGACAAAATAGCCCTGGATAGGTAATTGTTGGTCAGTTGTTCGGACTCTCTCCCTCGGTCCTGAGGTCCTGATGTAGGCCGCTGTGGCAGGCCTCGTACCCTTCCCACCTGAAGCAACCCCGTCACCCACCAGCCGGATGCAGGGGCCACTCTGTGAGTGGCAGGAACATAGGAGCTGCATGGGTCTAGTTCAGTGGCCGGGGAATCCCATCAGGGCTCTTAGAGCCAGACAGGGTAAAGAATTTACCCCAGGACTCCCACTCAGTGGTGGGCAAAAAAAATCCTTTATTGCATGGGCTCAGGTAAATTTATTGGGGTACAGGGGTGGGGGAACAGGCTTATTCCACTGGCTTATTCAGAGGGGGCTGGGACATGGACTGGGGGGAGGGGCCCACAGTCTTCTTCTGCAGAAGAGCAGAAGCCACTTGCGCCCTCAACCAGCCTGTTTTATACAGCCATACTAAACACCTACCTGTGGTCCTCACAGACACTGTATGTAGTAGGACATCCAAATGCATCAGTCATTAAAACAGGCCTTGCTGTTCCCTGGCCAGACCCTATTCTGACATGCTACTCAATTGCCACTTGCCACAGGTGGCTATTCATACTAATTAAAACTAAATACTACTAAAATTGAGATTCCTCAGCTACAATGGCAGCATTTCAGGAGCTCAGTAGCCATACATAGCTGGTGGCTACTGTTAGGTAATAGATCCAGACTTTGCATTCCTGCAGCAAGTCCCGTTGGACAATGATGTTCTAGAGGAGTAATGACCCTAGCAGTTAGTGCCGTGTTACCCTGTGCTCATATGCATGCATATATACATAGTAAACATGTACTGCTTAGCATGCCTACTGTATATCCTACACAGGAAGCTGCTTTTGCCACTTACCCCAGCATGTACATCTTTTTTTATTAATGAATAACAGACAAACATATTCACTCTGTCCTACTAGCAATAGATATTTGGCTGATTCTGAAGTTTGACTATCATGTGACCGTCCTTGCCACTTACATCTGATCTCCAGCCCTCTCTGATCAGTGATGTCTAGGGAGGCGATAGGCAGCATGTCAGGCACAGTCTGCACTCGATGCTCTCTCACCAACTTGTGGGGGCTTTGCAGATGTCCTGGAGGCATGTGTCTGGTTGTTACAGCCTCCAGAGCTTCCTGCCTCCATCAGCCCCTTCCATCACCTACAGGAAGCTTCTGGAAATGTAGACCCCAAAGCCATCCACTCTAAGGAGGGTTGTTGCAGTTCTGTTTGTGCCACTCCCAAATAAAGATACACACACCACAGACAGACAGACAGACAGACAGACAGACACCACAGACAGACAGACAGACAGACAGACAGACAGACACACACACACACACACACACACACTGTTTTGTATCCAAGCTCATGATAATTTTATTGGCCACCTTCTGGGTACCTGGCTTTCAGAGGCACCATGTCTAGTTTTATGAGTGCACAATGGAACCCTTGTGGCCTGGGAGGAGGGGCAGGGGATACATGGCTGTCATTAAGCCTGGTCCCCGGCTCTGGGCATGGTGTTTTCCCTGGAAGGAGGCAGGGCACCTGCAGAAATGAAGGTAGTTGTGCGTTGGTGTATGAAGAGAGTTCAAGTGTTTGTTATCAATCTGGCCCATCAGGGCTGATTGTTTTTCCCTCCTTAATGGAGGCCCAAAAGGAATTCTAATCACTTTGGTGTCTTTATTTCTAAACTAACTCAGCCTTTTCCTACTGGACTGTGCAGCCCTTCTCAGCCTGCAGGATGCAAAGCTAGCTCGAGCCCCATCCTGCAAAAGGGAAGAAGTCTGATGCTTAGCCCTTCACTCAGTCACCTCCATGACAGCAGAGACAGAGTATAATTCTAAGGACAGCTGCTAGCTTAAAAAAAAAAAAAAAAAAAAAATGACCCTGCTCAGAAGCAACAGAAGACTAGATACCTGGAGTCTTTGTAATCATTCATTTTTGCTGACAGACACATTCTAGGCATTGCAATTCTTCTTTGAGTCCTCCATGAGAGTAAAAGTAGTAAGAAGCTGTGTAGGAGCCCAAGTCTGTGTGGGCTTGGAGCAAATAAGGCACATCTGGAAAGCTGCATCCGTCTCCCAGTACAAGAAGTCCTTCTCCTCTGCTGAAGGCCAGCTCCATCCTGGAGCTTCCTCATCCTGCCCCTTTTATACTCCAGGTCCCCTTGGAGCAAGACCTGCTTTGTACCTGGACTTCTGGACTTTGGAGGCAGGCACCTGCCTGGAGGCTTGTTAGATTCCTCTGCCCTTCACGCTCATGGTGCCCCTGCATCATGAAAAGGGGTGCATGCAGGGCACTACTTTTACCCTTCTCTTTCTTTCCCCAGGCGCATTAGCAGCCTTTCTGGCCCACATCCCATCTCTGAATCAGGCATGACCAACCCACATGAATCCACACTGCCTCCAGAATAAAGTACAGAAAAGCAATGGATAAGGAGCCTCATTTAGTAGAAGCTTAAATTTCAAGCATAGCAATGCTGGCTCAGGTCAATGGAGATTTACATCAGCAGGTGCAGGGGACCTTTGGTGGGGGGCAGAGAGTGATTTGTATGCGCCCTGGGGGAGGGCAGAGGCCCTGGCACATTTGATCTGTCTGCTACTGCAAGAAAAATAAACTCCATTTGTGCTTCTGTTCTTAAAAGAAACAAAAGGGTTGAGAGGAACTTTAAGCCAACCAGCTTCCTGTTTATTCTTCCACTTCTCTCAAATAGATTAGAAAATGATCCCAGGTTATTACCCACCTTTCCATGCCCCAAAATGCGATGTGGGAGACACTACTGACTTACCCCACCCCATACTCACAGAATCTTCTGATAATAAGCTCAGTGACTGCTGAGCTCAAGAAACAATGAAAAAGAAAGTTTCAAAGAAATTTTATAAGTGACTGAGAACAAGAGGCTCAAAGGCCAGACAGTCCTTTGAAAGGCTTTTAGATATGGCTCATTTTGAACATGTGATTTCAATCTTTTCTACAAATGAATAATCAGTTGTAGCACAGGGTTATGTAACTACTGGACACACATTACTCTAAGTATTCAATGAAGCCTGGGTAAGAACATTATTCCCGGGGCACCTCGCAGCCAGAAAGGACACTGTACCAGCCCCACACTCTCCCCTCCCCACCCCATTTCACTGGCATTTCTAAAATAAGTACAACCTTATCTCTTGGGGAGGGGCAGGGAGATCAGAGCATCGTTGGAACCAGCAAACAGACTGGGCCCAGGCTAAGTTTCAGAAAGCAAGACGTAATCTTCCACAGTTATTTAAGGCCATAACCCCGGAAAACCTTCCGGGTTGTCTTCCTGGTCAGAACATCCTTGTGTCCTTTCTGTCTAGTCAGATCCCGCAATCCCTGCACCAAACACCCCCTACATGCACAGCCTGTGATGGGGAACAGGGAAGGAGGGTGTGGAGGGAAACATGATTCAGGACCTGTCCAAGGAAGTGGCCCATGGAACACTCCCATAAGCAAGTCAGGGAGGGAACCATCTGTGAAAGGAGCCTCTGAGCTTCTTTCTCTCCCTCCGACTCACTGACACTGGTTCTGAAATTCTGCAGAGAGCACTTTTTCCTGAAATCCAACAATGGCAACCTCTTTTCAACCCAAGGCAAAGCAGGCAGGCATGTCCCCTCCACAGCTTCGCATCCATGCTGCATTATGTTTACTGTTCATTTTCATATACATCCTGCCTCACCTTCCCACCCCACCCCAGAAACTCTAAGAAGTTGTGAAAACTACCAGCTGTGCTTGATCACGGGTGTGTTGTGTGAGTCCTCTGCAGGCCTCCGTTCCTGATAGTAGTGTAGAAAGTGAAGCCAGCATGAGTTCTGAGGTAAGCAGATGTGCGGGCATTTTCCCACTTACAGAAAGTTTTGTGACTGGAAAAGAGACCAAGTCAATGTGATATGAAAGGTATCTGGTTTGTCATAGTGCCAGCATGACAGACATATGTGACCGGAAGCCTGATGCCCACTTTCTTAGAGACATAGACCCTTGGTTGGAGAACTCCAAATCTCTGTGATTTGCAGTACATTTAGTTGATTTAACAGACAATATAACAACCAAGTGGTGAAATTGTATTCACGACACTGTATCACATGGTCTATGAGGTTCTCCGTGCTTCTCTTATACAGCCACATAAAATCTTGATAACTGACTTGGTACAGCTATGGCTATCAGTAGAGCCACTTTGGAGAGGTTTCTCAGAGGCATCTTGGAAACAAGGTTTAGAAATAGCTGGGGCTACTTCACTGCTTTTGTGACAGTCTGGAGTTGTCTGTTTTTCTATGGCCTAGATATTTCCTGAAGCATCACAGAAGTCAGGGTTGGAGCTGCTGATCCCTCAGCCTGCATTAGACAGGAGTTTTGGTTTCTGGGCTTCTCTGACAATTTGACCTTGTGCCCTGCCAGGCAAAGTTGTCCTTAAAAAATCAGGTCTAACCTGGTGGCTCATGCCTTTAATCCCAGCACTTGGAAGACAGAGGCAAGAGGATCTCTGTAAGTTTGAGGCCAGCCTGGTCTACAGAGTGAGTTCCAGGACAGCCAGAGTTACAACAGAGAAACGGTCTCAAAAATAAATAAATAAATAAATAAATAAATAAATAAATAAATAAATAGATAAATAAATAAGTAAATAAATAAATGAATGAATGAATGAATGAATAAATAAATAAATAAATAAATAAATAAATAAATAAATAAATAAATAAAAGTCAGGGTTGGAGAAGTGGCTGGCTCATTTGGTAAAGTACTTCTGTGTGAGCACGAGGACCTGACATTTGGATCCCCAGCACCCATATGAAAGTGCCATGTGCTATAACTCCAGTGACAGAGGGATGGGAACAAGCTGACCTGGGTGCTCACCATTTACCCAGTGTAGCCAATACAGGTTCAGTGAGAGACTCTATCTCAAAAAACGAAAGTGGAACATAATAGCAGACACTCAGTATTAGCTACCTCTGGGCTTTCCATGTGATCACATGGGAAAACACACTACACTACACACACACACACACACACACACACATATGCATGCACTAAATTTTTTATTTTTAGTGGGCAAGTTCTACAGAACATCCCTACTGACTGTGCTCCCCTTCCCTTCCACACAGTAAAAGCCTCAGAGCTGGGGCTATAATTCTGGGCACCCATGTGCAACTGTTCCATATTCTCATCTGAATATACAAGTCTTCCCTTGTCTACTGACATCCCAGACCTGCCTAATAACAGATTTCAGCTGTCATTTATTCCTTTAATCAGCTATTTTTAAAAGCCGAATTTGCTGGAGGCTTAGAAAGTAGTCAAACTGGTTTTTGTTAAACTTTTAAAGATGATAGTTGGTACATGTAAATGTGTGTGTGTGTGTGTGCGTGTGTGTGTGTGTATGTGTGTGTGTGTGTGTGTGTGTATCATTCTAGAAAGCATAATTAAACAATAAATACTTGTGGCCCCCATCCTCCTATCCTTTGCTCACTACCTGCCTCCCCCCACCCCCTCCTCAGAGGTAACCACTCCTCTGAGATCCGTGTTTATCATTTTCTGTCATTTTTAAAACACTTTTGTCAGATCTGTGTGTATGCTTAAGGGGATATAGTTTTGTTTCTGTGTTGCACAGACAAACAGGATTTCTCAGCCAATTGGACTTGCTCTTCTGCAGTAGCTTTTTTGGGAGTTGCTCCACCTCCCCTGGAGCCTGCAGTTCCTCAGAACCAGGCGGGAGCTCTTTGTTTGAAATTTCCTGCAGAGACAGTTTATCATCTGCCCAAGAAAATCGGTGCTGTTGCTTTGTGGCATGTTTGGTCTGATTCAAAACTTTCCCCGTAATCTCTCTGTTTTCCACATCCATTTATCCAGAAGGTGTCTTCTCTGAGCCAGGCACTATGCTAGACCAGCAGAAAAGCAAAGAGAGCCAGCCCAGCATCCTACGCCCATGGGAGCTGTTTACAGCCCTCCTATCTCCTGCCCTCCACTGTCACTTGAGTACCAATGATCTAAAAGACTGAGGACAATGGGCAAGGTTCAGTGAATTAGGAGCTTTGGGTTTGGGATATACCAGAGCCAGAGGAGAAGGCTGTGGAAAGCCTTCTAGAAGGCCAGCTTTTGGGGGTTTCTAATTATACTCTGAGCCCCTTGTGATCTCAGCATTTGTATGTCTGGCTTGAACTTTATTAGGCAGCCTAATCATTTGCTCATACAAACATATTGTGTCATTGCTACCACACCTATGCAGGGGCCCCTGACACACATGTAGCTCCAGGACTTGGCAATGAAGGAGGATAGTGGCCCTGTAAAGCCTGAAGCCTAACAGCCCAGATAACAATTTTACACAATAGAGGAGCTTAAAAGCGATCCTAGGTCATTAAACATGAGATTGATGGCATAGATAGAATGCCTGGGTAGTATAAATGCAGGACCTAAGAAATGTATACGTATTCTTTCATTTATAATAAATATGTATATAACTTTATGCATGTATACATATATTTCACACATTCTTAACCAGCCTCCACATGACCCCATCACCAGAATGACTAACATTCTATAATCCCTACATAAAATATAATGGGAGCCAAGACTCCAACTCCTCCTTTTCTAAAACTGCTGCTGTGTGACTGCACAGGACTGCTGTTTGTGGTGGAGCTGTGTTTCTGGGAAGTCATCTATGTATGTCCTCAAGCCTGTTTCTGCAGTTGTACTCATTATTAAATTGCAAGCTTTAATTAAATGTTTTCACATATTGATGAAATATAAAATTTTAAAAAAGTGTCTTCCATGACAGAACTAATTGAATGCTTTCAAAAGGCTCTAAAGATGAGTCACTTTTAAACAGTACTTTTTAAGTTTGAACAGGGCTACTGCAAAAGGTTGGGAGCATAGGGAGTAAAACATTAAAATCCAGAAGAATTCTGCCCTCCAACTGTGCTATGGGCTTCTTTAACTTATGGTTCCACTTAAAGTGGACTACATAGTAGTCAGAAATCCTAGCAAGACATAATGGTTTGTGAGAAAAGAACTCTGTGCAGCAGACAATAGCCCAAAAAAGGACATTGAAAGACTAGTGACAGCACAGCTAGGTTTTACATGTTTACAAAATTTACATGTATATGTTTGGGTGGGCAGACATATGAATATAAATATCTGAGTGTATGTATGTGGGTGGATGGGTGTGTGTGTGCGCGTTGTTATATGTGGGTGGATGGGTGGGTGTGTGTGCATACGTGTTTGGATTCGGTGGATGGATGAAAGGGTATGAGAAATCAGTTTGCGTGACTCCTATTTTATACAATCTCCCATCTCCTGTCCGCCCTAAAGCATGCTTGGAGAGAGGACTCACGCTGTCCTTTGCCTGTTTACCAGGGCCTCCTTCCTCAGAGGTTGTTTTATGAAATTCAGATTTCTAGACGATTTCAGATGTCATGTCATTTTCAAAGTTTATTTGGTTTTCGTTTTGTTTCGTTTTGCTTTCATTTACCAAGAATTATAGTGAGAGCCCAGAAAAGAGTCCACGTTAAAAAGCAATCATTTCAAAAGAAAGAAAAGGGAATGTCATGCTACTGGATGGATGAGAGAGGTCATGACCTCTCAATGCTCTGACCTCTTTGGCCGTGTCAGACCTGAGATGACCTTTCCTCTAACTGCCGCATAGAGACAGGCCCCTGCTGTTCAGAGCTTGCTCAGAGCCCAGTGGCTGGAATGCAACAGGAAAGTAGGCTGGGTGTTCAAAACTCCAGGCAGGACAAGGATGAGAAGGCCAGCTTCGACCTGAAAGAGGGCTGCCTTTTGATCAGGCGCAACATATATTTTTTACGCTAATAGTCCCCAAATAGATTCCAAGGGTCCAAAGGAATTTAGACCTGTAAGTAGAATAGTATCAATAAGGAGGAGTAGTTTCAAAATCAGCTCCAGCCATTTCTCTTCTCTTCGGCATATCCAACTGTGCAAGTGCCCATGCTTTATGTTCGATAGTATAAGTGCACGTGCACACAGGTCTGCAAGTGCACGTTGAAGGCCTTACATAAGGGCCACTTCAGCTCCAGCCAAGACTGGAACCTCCTCTCTGAGGCGCTTCATTTTCTTGAATGCCTGAACAATAAGGGCAAACACATGAAAAGCCAGTATCTGTGAAAAGGTGTCCCAAGAACCAGAGAGCTCCAAGCCTGGTCCCTGGGAAAACTAGAGAGAATTCAGCCACTCCAAGCAAGGAGTGCTGTGCCATTTCAGCCGTCCCAGGAGAATTCTGAGCTAGCCAAGCCTTTCTCAGTTTGAACAGTGTTATGGCTGGAAAGAGCAGTCCCTGCAGGGTTTAGGGCTATGGAAACCATGGTTCTCCCATTGCTGGGGTGAAGAGCCTTGAGTAAATGAGAAGGGTGAGAGGGGAACAGATGGAGGGGTGGAGACACAGGAGCTTTGTGCAGCTACTCCAAGGAGTAACTGGACACTGCCCAGGAGACCCACAAGCCTCCATAGAAAGACATTATGGGGACATGAGTAACAGCCCCCCTGCCCATTTTAGAACATGGCAGTGCCCTAGGGGATTGGGAGCCCCCTTATCAAGAGGTGGGCCTCGGAAGTGTACTAAAGGCTGAAGGCTGGCACCAGCCTCTGCTTTATTATCTATTTAACTACAGAGCTTAAAGGAGAATTGCCTGGAACTGTACACTTGAGTTACCTTTAAAAAATAACTCTGTTATCGACTGAGCTGGCTTAATGGAACAGGCTTTCCAGGGAGTATTAGAAGTAACTGAATATGGCACCTGACAGAGCACAGATTCAAAGAAGGCTGTGCAGCAGGCCTGGGAAAGGCTCACACCTTGTGTGGCCAGAAGGGAAGGATCCGGGTCTAGCTGCTAACCATCTGGTAAAGTCTACTCCTGAAACAGGCCCAGGACTTCCCAATAAGAAAGGCATTTACCACTCCCATTGTAAAAGAATTTCTGTAGTCTAAAGATGAGCTAAGGATATTCTTAATTTTTCATTCACATGATCTTAACATGTATGAAAGCATGCAGTGGCTCGTGAGCCACCTTTGGAGTGGGATGGTAAGAGCTTGACTCTTAGCTTTGCCGCTGCTGGGTTACTTGTGTTGCTCTTCAATGGCTCACTTGCTCTATCTGCAAAGTGAGAATGGTAATGTCTTACCATGCTGCCGTGTTGTTGGCTTTCTGTGGAGATCAAGTGTGCTAATGTGCACGAACTTCTTAGAGTGAGCATCAGACAACAAAGAGATTGCTATTAATGTAAGAAATGCCCATCCCATGTCACAGCTTTTATGTCCACATCCCTTTTTTTTCTACTAACTACAGCAAGAACCTGGAATAAGCAGCTTCCCCAGATGAGCCTTTGAATGAAGAGACTGCTAGTCTGCAATTGAAGAGACCCGGGAACCCTGTCTCCACCAGGGACAGTAGTGTAGGATCTTGTATTAGTTGTTGATATTTCTGACATGTGTTTCTTTTTCTGTTATTGTTGTTTGTTTTTAAATCATTTCCTTGTTTGGATTTATGAGACAATGTTGCTATGTAGCTCAGGCTGGTTTTGCACTTGCCATTCCCCTGCCTTATCTATTTAAATCTATAAATTGTAAGTGTGGCCGCCAATCTTTAGCAGCCAATCCTTTATTTGGAAAGGTTTTTTTTCTTACTTGAAAATAAATTTCTTTTTCATACAATATATTCTGATTAGTTTCCCCTCCTCCAACTCCTCCAAGATCCTCTCTACTTCCCCACCCATCCAAATCCACACTCTTTTCCTCTCATTAGAATACAACTAGATATAGTAATAATAGTAGCTATTATTATTATAAGAGTATAATAATATAGTATAGTATAATAACATAATAGTAGTAATAGCTATTATTATTACAACTAAATATAATAATGATAATGGCTATTAATATTATTATCATTATGATATAAGAGGTTCTTTTTTCCATTTGTGTGTTTTGTTTGTTTGGATTTTTTTATCCTTATTTGGAAAGAGTTTATGTGTGCAACTTTTGCTATCTGGTTTGGGTAAACAAGTGTAAAACTTAGTGAAAATTAAGGAAATTTTGAAGAATGCTTAAAGACTGATTAGAAATTAATCCCCTTTGCCTACTGTCCCCAGAACATAAACATCCCAGGACACTTGCTTTGATAGGAAAATTGGAGAGGGTTAGTAGTTTGAACAGAAGCTACCCTGTATGGGTGGTTTGAACAGGAGACATAACTAATTGACTTTTTTAAGGAGAGTTTTATTTTATTGGTAAAGTTTGGATTTTGTTTCCTTCCCGAAGTTTCTGTCGTTCAGTTGGGCTCATTTAAGTTCATTTTAACAGAAACCCATATGCACTTCTATTAAACAGCCTGCTCTGTAGTTGACCTAAACCCATGTGATCTCACAGCTTTTGCCTTAACTTTGATGTATAATGCACAAGTTCCCCAAATAGTCTAGACTGTTTGGTAAATCTTCAGTCTAGTAGGTGACTTCATACTAAACTATGCCTAATGGATAAATGTCTTACTCCGAAATCTTTCCCCAAATTAAAATGAGCCATGTGGAAAACTAAATGAGTTTTTCAGTTCTATGGAAAATGAATTATTTTACATAAAATGTTAGTCTATGAGCTAGTCTGTTAGAGGAATTTAAAAAATGTGTAGTATTAGAAGTAGGGATGTTTCTTTCTCCTTTATATCTTCGTTTCTTGAAAAGGTAATGAGTAATCTAAAATGTTAAGGTAGGTAGATAGATAGATGATAGATAGATAGATAGATGATAGATAGGTAGATAGAGATAGATAGATAGATAGATAGATGATAGGTAGGTAGATAGATAGATAGATAGATAGATAGATAGATAGATAGATAGATGATAGATAGGTAGATAGAGATAGATAGATAGATAGATGATAGGTAGGTAGATAGATAGGTAGATAAATAGATAGATAGATAGATAGATAGATAGATAGATAGATAGATAGATAGATAGATGATAGGTAGATAGATGATAGATAGTTAGGTAGGTAGAACCCTCCTTAATGATGAAAAGCCACATCCTTGGCCTTCCTTCTTTTGTTGATGAGTGAATAAAGCACAAGCTTCATTGTCTCAGAGCTGCAGTGCCAACAGCAGGCAGGGTGTGAGGCTGTCCCCCTCTCTGGCCCTTCACAGCCCAGCTTTTCTTAGTTTTGAACCTTTTCAGGAAGATGTTACAGGCATAAATCTCAGAAAGCTATACATTTTCCCCTTTCCACAAGGCTCGGCATGAAATATTCCAAGGAGTTCATGTGAACTTCTGGATTCACTTGTCAACATCCTTCTAACCTCCCCCACCCCCATCGGGCTCCTCCATGCACAGAGTCTACTGAGCACAGAGAGATCTCACACTGGTCCTCACCTCTGCACAGCTGAGGTGTGGCACATCCCCAAAGGCTCCTGTGCTGGAAGATCATCCCCAGGGTGCTGATGTGACAAGAGGTGAGACCCAGTGGGAGGTGAGCAGGTCAGTGACACTCCCCAGAAAGAACCAACTCTTGAGAGAGTGAGTTGTGAAAAGAATAAGATGGCTTCTCTTTATCCTTGCTTCGTGTCTCACCGTGTGATCTCTCCTCCTCATGCACTGTCTCACCATGATGCCCCACTGCGACAACCCCAAGAGTCTCCTCACCAGAGGATTTTCAGCCTCTAAGATTATAAATGAAACTTTTTATCTTTATAAGATTCCCGGCCTCTAGTATTTTGTTGTCACAAAAACTAGTGTAGCTATATGTGTGTTACCTTTCCGCTGCTGTGATAAAACACCAGGACAAAGCAACTTAGCGGGGAAAGGCTTTATTTTGGCTTAAGGTTGCAAAGGGAGGGAGTCTGTGACAGCAAAGCAGGCATGGTGACAGGAATGGGAAGTTCCCTGGTCACATTTTCATCAAAAGCGCTCCCCTTCCTGGCAGCATACCTCCTCCAGCAAGACTCTACTTCCTGAAAGTTCCATAATCTCCCCCAAGCTGTGCCACTAATGGGTGCCCAAATGTTCAAATGCCTGAGCCTACGGGGATATTTCTCATTCAAACACCATGCTACGGTTCCATTTTATTTATTTTTTTTTTTATGGCAACAAATCAGACATTTGTGGAAATCAAGAAACAAATATTTATTAGGGAATTTTGCCAACCCTTAAAAGTTATTACATACAGTGTCACACACTAATTAAGAGTATGGGCTCAGCCACTTACATACCACCTCTCTGTAAGGATGCAGCTAGCATCCTTTGAATGCTTCAGTGTACGCTGGACACATCTCCTTTTAGTTTAAGCTTGTTTGGCTCTACCTCTTCCTTCCAAAAACAATTTCCTTGATTATCACAATCGACACAGGCATTTGGATAGCTATGGTCAGGAAAGTAGATATTAGTAAATGTTGGCAAGGGTATGGAGAAACTGAAACTGTCTTAGAGTGTTGGTGGCAATGTAAAGTAGCGAGTCCTTTGAGAAACTGTGGATCTGGCATTCTTCAAAAGATTAGCACAGAGTTGCCAGTAAGTACACACAAGAGAAATGAAAGTCATGTCCACAGGAAAACTTGGCCATTTTAAACCACCAGCATTATCATGATAGCTGAGAGACAGAAACAACCTAAGTGCCTGCCAACTGAGAAATGTTATTTTCTTTCTAAAGTTTCCGGCCTTGGATATTCTGGGTACCTGAGCAGACACTTGAAATGCAGTATATTCATACAGTAGAATGCACAATAGACATACAATAAAAAGAAATGACGTGGTGGTGTGTGTAACAGCCCGAATGATCCCTGAACACAAGGCAAACACAGGAAGCCAGCTGCCAAAGGCCTCATATCCTATGGTCTATTTATATGAAATGTCCAGTCAGTGAACCCATAGAGACAGAGTAGACTGGTGGTTGCAAGGGGAAGAATCAGGGGTCCCTACTGACAGGTTTGGTGTTCCCTGTTGGGGTGATAAAAGCATTCAAAACTTGACTGAAGAGCAGTCCACCAGTGAGAGTGATCGCTACCTTCAAGTTTTATTAGCTTAAGCTGTTTCCCTTTAACAGTTCTGGCATCATGTTTAGCACATTCAACCACTTCGACCTTGCCCATCCCACCCAGTTCCGCTTCTGGTGTGGCTCTGTTCCTCCATCTTGCTGCCAGACCCTCTGGAAACTGTGGAGTCCAGACAAAGGTTTCATCACAGCACGCGCTTCTATCTTCCTTTGTGTTCCTCTTGGTTTCCCAAGGCTGTGTCTGATGACTGAAGCCCCTAGAACGCCTGTATCCTGTGAAGCCTCTGCAGTCTAGTGACCGAGGCCAGACAGTTCCGAATCCCACTTCTGTCAAGAGCATTCCCACTCATCGTGCCCCATTACGCGTGGATGATTGAAACAGTCCAGTTAGTGAACAGTCAGGGGAAATGGGGTTAAAGGAATTCCAGACTGTTACTCTGAGCTCAAGCTGTCATGAAAAAAACTTAATTTAAGGATTTGCTCACTTATGAAAATATTTCTGGACTGTTTCAGGCTGTGACTCTGCAATTAACCTGACATTTCCCAAATCCCAAATTGCTGTGAATGATATCTTCACGTCTCTCCGGGAGATCGCTGGAGCTAGGAGTCTCATGAGACAATTTAAGTCTGTGTATGTTCCTGGAAGTCATACCCATCAGGTGAGTATATGTGACTTCAGTACCTGTCTGCTGTGTTCTGGAACTCCTGAGGCCACTGCCACAAGACAGTTCCCCTTAGCCCCTTTGGAATAAGCAGTTCATTCCAGATGGATTCCCAAATTCCCTGTTAATGGACTGTTTGGGGCTCCATTAAGTCTGTAAGCCTCTCAATTCATTTGTGCCCCAGACTTAATATAGCTGATAAAAAGTGAATTGGAAATCACCCCCGTTTTAATTAGAAGATGCCCCTGATTATATCCATGGGTCTGTCTCAGCTGTAAAAGCGACTGTAGCAAGGCCTTTTCTTAGCTGCTGCTGGTTCCAGATGAGGGACTGACTTTATGTAGTTCCAGTTCTCCAGTTCTCAGCAGTTCATCACCATTATAAGCAATCATAATACAGCAGGCATTTAACAACCATAGACAAGAAAAAGGAAGTTTGTAACAAGAGAAACAACTGTTAATAAAACTCCCCTCCAGCTTTTGAAGAACAGTAGGAGAGCCTACAAAGAATGCTTTGGATGGAAAGATATGACAACCCAAGGTCAAAGGAGAAGGGCTCTGTGAAACCCTGAATGGGAGATCACACAGGAATCCCCAAGGAGTCGAGACACCTGATGCTGTGGAGCCTGGGAGTTTCTCATGGCCAACGTAGAGTCAGATCTAAGGATAGCAGATATTAGCTTCCATGGAAGAACAAATATTTCAGATGGGAAAGGTTACTGAGTATGGCTATGGGAATCTTCTCCTCCACCTCCCTATGATGTCTCTGGTAAAATCTACTTATTTATTGAGGCTTCTTGGTAAGTTTAATGTGCCATAGCAGGAAGCTGTGACAGAGGAACTCATCTCTAGGTGATGACAGTTTAAGTGCATGTATAGATAAGCTAATGTTCCCATGGCAACCCAGCAGAATCCCAGTTCTACTTCATTTGTGTTTCTACAGTAGCTAACACTTGATGAGCACTCCTGGCCTTAGTCTCTCCTTTGCTCCCCACAGCAAGGAGGCCAGAGCAGCATTGGCCTGAGTTCAAAAGAGAGTAATTTGCCACATATGCATAGCAGCCATGGACAGGTGGCAGTCTTTGCAACCAACACAAAGCCTCTTCTATGTACCTTGGTTCTCAGGAAGGTTCTAGAAGTATTGATTGATGGTGCTGATAGTTATTCAAAATCACCTACCAAGATATCAAGACCATAGAGTTTGTTGCTCAACATCAAAGCAGAATTTTCTATCCTCTTTTTTGAAATCAGAACACCACCACTACAAAATATAGACAAAATCACTCAGATCACCAAACGTGTGTGATTTTAACATTAAAAAAAAATCAACAATTCAAAATACCATGTTGTATACTAGTTCCAAAAGACATGCTAAAACTGGTGATATATGATGAAATTTTAAACTGAAGAATGTGAAGAGGCAAATGACTACAGTAGTTGCAGAGAAAATAAACCACAAAATTAATGAGGTCTTTTGCATTTTATGACCATCACAGGGCACTGACTTGACCAACTTCACATAAACACACGCTAGCTATGAATCATGGGCGTAACAAGGACACAGATGAGCTACCCTCACTCTTTCTTCCCACTGCCAATGCTGTCATTTCTCCAGGCCTCAAGACTGTCCTGCAGTCATGACTTTTGGGAAATGAAGTTTTTCATGTTGTATTTACTTCCTCTCAGTAAGCCAGTGACATCAACACACTCAACGGAACTCCCCAATATTGGCAAGTGACACATGAGAAGGAGTGGGGTAATGAGGACACACTGTGAAGATTAAATTAGTAATGATATAAATGCAGTGAAATGCTCCATAGCAGGAGAAAGAAAAATAAATGAAACAAAGGCAGATTGGCTGTGCACAGCTGCCTTTGAATCTTTGTCTCAGGCTCTACTTCTTGGGAAATTCTAGCTTTTTTTTTTTTTTGAAGGGGGGAGAGAAAAACATGATGGATCCCTCTGGAAAACATTGCTCAAATCTTGTAAAAGATATTACAAATTATAAGAAAAAAGAATATGGAAGTTTATGTTTAATAAATCTTTAAAACTTTAGGGCGAAATATGATGAGCAGATTTGTGAGAGGTTGAGGGGGAGACTAAAGGACAGGAAGGAATGCTATACCTCCTACTGTGTGACACTGGGCAAGTAACTTCACCTCTCTGAGACCAGATCCTCCTCTGTATACCTAGAGCAAACCCTTTAGACAGGATTTTGAATCGTTTTCATCTGTTTTCATTTTGTAAGTTGCTAATTTAGAGAATTTCAAAATTACAGCCATGAGTCCTGAGATTCTGATGTGTTTTGTCCACTGTCACATCTGGGGTCTACAGAGGTGGCATATGCATAGGGGGTGCTCATTGGACATTTGTGGGTACATCTTCAGTATAAAGTGTGTTCTTTATTACAGATCATTCTGAATACAAAATAAATGTAAGTGGGAAAGTACAGGTACAGACTAGAAACTGAGGTGAGCCATATCTGACTTTAAAGATAGTGTAGAGGAACATTTAATCTTTTAATCCAGGCGTATGGCTACTCTAGCAGGAAGGCCTGTGTGAAAGACATTTCATCTCCGATCTGTCAGCATGGCTGCTCTAGGGTAGAAAGAATGTTAGTACACGTCTTTAATCCCAATAGAGCACACACCTTTAATCCCAATTCAGAAGAAAGAGTTCAGAAGGAAACTAAGAGAGGCAGCAAAAGAAGCAAGGTAGAAGCAGAGTGTGGAAGCAAAGAGAGGAAGCAGACCTCAAGAAGAGATGGAAGCAGTAAAGAGGCGGTGAAAACTCAGAGAGTAGAAGCAGAGTATAGAAGCAAGGAAGAAGCAGAAGCAGAGAGTCAGTCAGAGAGAGAAGCAAGGTAGAAAGAATCAGAGTGGAGAGTTAGTTCAGTCAGGCAATTTGAATGCAGTCAGCTCACAGATAGACAGTTCAGAAGGAGAAGCTGAGAAGAGCAGATCCAGTCCAGAATAAGCTAAGAGAGAAAGCAGAGAGTCCGGAGCAGACAGTTTGTGATTTATAGTTCAGAGTTCCAAAGACAGCAGCTAGTCAGAGTGAGCTCAATCAGCAGGAAGTCTCAGAAGCTGAACACATTAGGTTTAGATTGTAGAGAGGTACAGATTAGATTGTAGGGAGGCTGAAGCCTTCCAGATCTAGGCTTAAGATTAGATTGCACAGAGACTGAAATTCTCTAAGACCAGGGATTGAATTAACAATGAATAAACTGTCTGCTGCCATGAACCCATGAGAATAATTAATAAGTCTAAGTCTACAAGATAGGACTTAGCGGGGTTTATGGGGACTTCAATGTCCCCAAATACACTTATGGTGTAGACATGGTCCTCTGATGGTGCTGTTGAGAGGTGGAAACTTCAGGAGGTAAGGCCTCACTGGAGGAAGTAAGTCTTTGGGAGTATGCCCTTGAAAAATATATCAAGACCATGTGCCCCAGCCCTACTCCACCCCTACTTTCTAGCCACCAAAAAGTGTCTTTCTTCCACCACACACATCTGCCATAATGAACCATCTCGCCACAAATCAGAGCACAGCCATGAACCTCAGAAGCTGAACACAAACTGAAGCTTACCTCCTGCATGTTGACTTCTCTCAGGTATTCCGCACAGCAGCAGGAAGCTATGCAGCACACCAGGCAGTGTTCTGCTTGTCACTTCTTACAATTTGGTCTTTGGCCCATAGCTTCAGGAAAAATATGTGCTCTTCTCCAGGAACATGTTATCACCACACAGAATCTAGTTGAGATGTCTCAACAAATCCAGGACAGGACGAACCCTGGTCTTGCCCTGAATCCCTGTTCCATCTGCCCTGCACTGTTCTCTGGCCTCCTGTCCTGGTCTTGTCCTGCAGCACAAGGCTCCTTCCTCACGCCTTCTGTCTTGCATGCAGACTCTGAGTCACTCATTTCCCTGCTGGCACCAGAGGTGCCTTTTACTTCAACTTTATCCACTTCCCTTAGGTCAGTTGTGGTTCACATGCAAAGTGCAGATAGTGCTCCACTCATTCAAAGGTAAATATGATTTATTAAAGAAATGATCAAATCTCTGGAAGAAGCAGAGGAGTGAGATCTGTATTGGACTCCAGAGGTCCCAGGATCCAGGACCAGATCCAGCCAGGACATTGGGGAACAAGGAGGCTGTTGTTAAAGCTCCCAATCAGAAGAACATAGCACATGACCAGAAGCAGCCCCTCTTGCTCACTGTGGACCTATGGGTATTGCTTGCACTTGCCCCTTCTGGGTAGAAAGGCAGACAACTGGGTAAATGCTAGTTTCTGGATTCACAGCCCAGCTGTGCCTCTTACTAACTATGTGATGGTGAGCAAGTCACTTTACCCCTCTGTGCCCAATTCCTCCTCTTTAAGAAGGACACTCTCTCACAAACATGCCCTAAGAATTTGGAGAGTTAGTGACAGTCCAGCTTTGCGGTAGCCTTGGACACAAAAGCAGGACTTACTATGTGAGTATTTGTGGTAACAACATCAGAAAAAAGTAAAGAGCTACCCAGAAAAGGCAACATTTTTAGGTCAAGACAATACTTTGAGCTATAAGCTTTTTTCTTCCTGTTGGTAAAAAAGGAAAAAACAAACAACAGCAACAGAAAAAAAAAAAAACAAAACCCTAAGGACCTTTTCATGGGCCCCTAAAAATAACATGGGCCTAAGACATTATCTGGTGCCCAAAGAATACACTGACTCTCTAGTCACAGACCACTAACACCAGCCTGCCCAGGACAGGAGCATGAGGTGAGTCTGCGCTGACATTTGCTTGTGTGTTTAGGGGTTGTCCCTGTAGTCGAGAAGGCTAAGGTCCCCAGGTGCCTGGGCCTGGGTTTTTGTACATTCCCCATCCCATTGCGTGGTTTCTAGATTCCTTCCCCCATAGTACACTGTTTGATGTGCCGACTGCTTCAGCTGCAGCATCAGGAGGATATTAGCAGTGTCTCAGGGGCAAGGAGCTCCCGGGCCTTTCCAGTCAAATGTCATCTGGCTCCAGAATGATGACAGTTGGTGGTGCGTAAGTCTCCAAGACAGAGGTGCTGGAGCCAATGCAGCACAGATGTGGGCTTCCTTCCATGGCCCTGGCGCCTGAACAAGAGCGTCTGAGCCTCAGTGCCCAAAGGAGACTTGATTCATCTCATGCCCAGGGAATAAGGCTCTCTGAACAGCCTGTTAGCCCCATCTCTTTTGTCAACACTCCCCAGCTCTGGACAACAGCTGCCCATATCCTAAGCCAACCTCTATTCGCCTTCCTAATTGTATTAATATCTACCCAGCCCCAGACCTGCTCAATTACCATTTTGGAAAAAGGGGCGGTCTGGGGACACAAGGCAGAACTGAACTGAGGACCAGAAAGCTTGACATTGTCCCGAGGACTCTTCTAACTGGGGTATGAATTCAAGGAAATTCTTTAGTAAGTTTGGCTTCGGTTTCTTCATAATGAAGTTGAAAAGACTGCATTCAGTTTTTTAAAGAACAGTTTGCTTCTATATAGAAGGAAAGATGGATGGATGGATGGATGGATGGATGGATGGATGGATGAAGAGATAAATTGAAACACTTTTTAATCTTCAAACAAACCATTTCCTTTAAGAAGATGAAAGGACAAAAAAAAAATAGTATCACAAAAAGCAAGATAAATAAAGCATGAAACTGCCACATAAAGCCACCAGCATTTCAGAACAGATGTTTCCCTATGCACTGTTATATTGAAACAAGCTGAACACCATCTATTAGCCCGTTTTTCCTAAGATATTGGAGCATGGAATCATGTGTAGAAAAGAGAGAAACATGCTTCTTCAGAAGCAAGGCCTACAGCTCCCCCAGCACCAGCCAGCAGAGCAAAGCCAGCAGCCCCCTAGATGGGGTGGGGCTGGGCACCAGTTCATGTCTCCTTGGCAACAGATACCTAATTCCAAAGACACTGGAGTTAGAATATGTTTAATGTTAGAAATCGCTGTGCAGGTGGTCCCCTTCCTCAGGAGCTCAGCTCAGGCTTCCAGACACAACTACATCTTATCTTTCCCACAGAACAACACACACAAGTACTTTATTTTTCATAGTTTATTTGAGCATGACATTTTTAAGTTTGCTCTTGAAAATATACTGCAGTGGACAGAGAAGTCTCATCCCTAACCAAGAAACTATTTGCAATTGATATCTGCTGGGAGAGGGGAAACCAGTTTTCCCCTATGGAGTGCCATTGGGTGTACCAACCACGCTCCACTCCAGGGTGGAGGTGGGGAACATCTGGGAGGGACTGAGGGAAAGGAAAGAATATGACCAAAATGTATTGTTTGAAATTTTTAAAATTATTTTTAAGTGTAAAACAATAGATGCTGTTTGCTTGTTTAAAGAAGAAAAGGAAAATTCTGACACAGGTTAGTTCTGTGGAATTTTGATCTCCTGCCTCTGTGGCCCTGCTTCCTCCCTAAAAGTAAAAACCATATTAAGGTACATATGCTATCAGTGCACTGGTATAAAGCAAGTATATTCTAATAGTCCATATCGAAAACATCATTCTGATCTCAATGTTCTTTTTTCCCCATCTGATTTTTTTTTTTAATGAAGGCATCTTCACGAGCCCCTGATCATAACATGGGTGCTGTGCATTCTGGTCCCAACTGCAAGGCTAACACTGTGGTCACAGCCACCCCTACCCCTACCCCCCATGCCAGCCTGCCCAGAACCCGAAGACAGGCAGAGGAGCAGCAGCCATTTTCCTTCTCTGGGGCAGTCCTCATGGGCACCATGATGCATGGCACAGATTACAAGGTGATCTGGAAGCTGTTTGACTTGCTGCTAAGATTTCCCTTGGTTTGGAAACCCCGTACCCTATAGGAGCTAATTTATCAGCACAACTCTGTAGTCCCACCATCCCTCAAAGGGACACTCCCAATTATTGTTCAGGAGTCGTTAGACTTGGAGAAGCCCAAAATTCTAGCTGTCTATCAAATATTTGTAGTTCTGTCTACGGCAGTACACCAAGCAAGGGTCATTTCTGCCATTAGTAGTCTTGTCTGTGTCTCCTAAGTTTGACATTCTTTCTTTATCAGGTTGCCAGGGAAACAGAGCTGGAAAGTTAAGCAAAAGTCAAATTCCTATGCAGAGGGCACAAAGGTTTAATAATCCTCTGCCCACATAGGCAAATGAGGAAAGTGAAATTACTACTGAAATTACTACTCCATCTCAGTCCTTAATGTGTCCACACAATGCTGTGTGTTCTTGACCCTATTTCCCTTTCCTCCTGGGAACAAGGGAGACCACATTTTCTAGATTCCCTTGCAGGTACAAGTGGAGCTGTGGCCAATTCTGGTCAGTGAATTATGGGTGGAAGTAGTATGTCCTCATTCCTGGTCTGTAACATCTTCCTGCACATCCTTCACCCTTTCTCTTTGACCTGCCATCAGATGAGGATGCAGACTCCAGTGTAGGGTTACAGCACCCTGAGAATACAGAAACCACTCACTTGTGGAACCATAGGTCTCTGAGTGACTGGATTGCCAAACAGACCCCAGCTCCACCCCAAGTAGTTGTGACAGAGCAGAGAATAAATGACAAGTAAGGGCCTGCTTAATACTGAGGCAGTCTACACAGATTATCTCTGTAACTGTTTGTAACACCCAAGGAAGATGTGGGTGGTGCTCCAGAGGACCCCCACCTGTTGCCTTCTGCCTGGTCCTTGACTGAGGAGTGAATGGTGCCTCACACAGTGGAAAGTTCCATGGCAGTCAAAGCTGCTTACTCAGGGGCATGAAATCACCTGAGGGGCTGGGAGGTAGGAACCAGGTTCTCAGCAAAGCCCTTGCTGGGAGATTTCAAATGTCCTTTCCAGACAGGGGGAATACAATTACTGCTTTCTACCCAGAACCGTCCTCCCCAAAGTATGTCCTTTACACATGCACACCTTAGTTCTGTTGTACTTCATAGTTTTAATAGACAATTTGGGAGTTTTTCTATCTGTTATTTATGTGTCAAAGCTTACGAATTTCTTTTTAAAATAACCAACACATCTATCATTTGCTATACTTTGGTTATAAGTAAAAATGGAAAAAGAAGATTGCTATAAATGGCATCTCCTAAAAAAGTAATTTGTTGGATCCCACAACACAAGTCCAGAAGTCAGCCTAAAGGTGAGAGAAAGGCTATTAGCCACAGTAGAGCCCCAGGGCGGAGCAAATCCCTGCTGGTCCCTCCTGCCTTGCCAACCCTCCTCCCATTGCCCCTGTTTGCAGAGTCAAACAGACTCAGCTGGCAAAGCACAAGTGTGGCTGGCAGAGTCCCTGGCCAGCCTCACACAACTGCATGGAGGAGGAAGGCTTAAAGCTCAATGTCTGTCATAGCTCTAAAGAGACACACTGAGTCCAAAGTGCTGTCATGAGAATAGAACCTGAGAGAGTGAAGCCAAAAGGTGAGTCTGTCAGACAGTATATGAAGACGTGTATGTGGCTCTTCTGGATCCATGTGATGTCTTAGCTATCTTGAACCTTTAGTTATGGTTTATTTCCACATTCTAAGTAATTGCCCACTCATTACCTAAATAAAAAAGTTTTTTTTTAACTTCCCCAATAACACATGGCAATCACAAAGTCTCAAGAATGAGAATACACACACACACACACACACACACACACACACACACACGCAGAAAGGAGACCAAGGAGAGGAAAGAGAGGGGAGGGGAATTGAGGGAAAGGCCTATCCATGAGCATCCATGCTTTCCCTAAACTCTCTATGCCTCCTCCTACCAACCCCCAAATCCACACTGGGGTCTCTGGAGTACTGGGAACAATCCAGTCACCCTCTGTATACCATGCCATGGAGAGAAGAGCACACCATGTGGCACTTCAGCCACTGCAGAACCACCTGGGTGGTTCTTAGCTGGGTCTTAAGGCTTCCCTGAACCACTGCTCTTCAGTTCTGTGGCAGACAGACTCTATGGACAGCAATAACCTTACTTGATTTTGTATGGGTCATAGAGTATATGTTCTTCTATCTTAATGTGGTAACTATGTGAGTTTCTCTGTTGTTCTGGTTGAAGTTGCTTTCTATAGCCAGTTTTATATAAAGCAAGCAGGCAAATAACTATCAGCTCTCCAAAGGAAGGAGTGGCCCTTTCTATCTTCTATTCCATTCATGCGTTGTTTCAGCATCTCATTCAATTGCAAGTAACAGTGATCTGGAGACTAGTGACTTAAACCTACAAGGCTCCTCCTCACATGAAGTGGTCCTTGCTGGACTGTCTGTGCCATGGTTATAGCATCCCCACAGGTCATCACACAGACCCCCTGTCTCTGCCCTACTGCCGTACGACTAGCCCTGTCTTCCAAGACAGTCGCTGCAGCTCCAGGCATCACTTCCATGTTCCATGCCGCAGAACAGAGAAATCGCAGAGAAGTGTGTTTCCATTTCAAAGGGTGTGTTTCTGAAAGCCCCATGTGACCCTTCTGTTTATATCTCCTTGCCCAGAAACTGGTAAAATAGCTACCCCCAGCCATACAGCAGGCTGGAGGATGGTCTTTCAGTTAGCTGATAATGTGCCTGGCTGAAAACTGAGTCCATTGCTATAATGACTAAGAAAATACGATTGCCAATTTGATTTGATTAGTAAGCATTAGGGCATTAATGTGGCACACCTATGGTTGTGTGTGTGTAAGGGCTTTTCCAGAGATTAGCCAAGTAAGTAGCAAAGACCCACATGAAGGTGGGTGGCACAATTGGTGGACTCAGGTCCCAGACAGATTCAAAGTGGGAAGGAGAAAGCCACCCCAGTGCCCCCATTGACTCTGCTCCGTTTCTGAGTTCTCACTGCCACATGCCTCCCCGCCATGGCCATGGTGGACTGGATCCCCTGAGCTGGGAAGCAGTCGACCTCTCCTAATGGAAGTTGCTCCTTCTCGGGTCTCTGTCCATAGCAAAGGAGAACACGACTAACTCTTACTGTGGAAGAAGTCGTATGCTTTTGGATGAAGTGCTGATGAGGCAGCCGAGTCCTGGCCTGAGGGAAGGGCTCTAAAGACTGAGCATCTCAGAGAGTAAATATCCAGAAGAGCTCTGATGATAGGCAAGTAAGCTCTTAGACCATTTGCTTGAAGAAGAGTGTCTGTGGAACGGAAAGCCTTTTATTATTTACCTAAAATGTTCATTGGTCATTACACAAATCCATAAGTAAATCAATTAACTTGGAAAATGTAGAAAGAAAAGAAAACAAATGCCTGCTACTTCCTGAGCCCAGGATTAATATTTAGTGTACTTCACCCCAATCTCATTTCCATGCATGGACAATTTATTAATTTTTAAAGAGCAGAAAGGGGTTTGTTTGTAGTGAAGGTTTGCTTTACACAAACAAAAAGCACGCAACACAAAGTTTCACCTGCCTCTGGCACCTGCCCTTCAATCACTGCTGAAGGTAGATGTGTGGATCACAGTTTGTTTGCCCATACCCGCAGCCACAAGCTGTCATATCCCCCCACCACTTTGCATAATGGCTAGCCCGTCATAGACGTGATCCTCACTTTGTGCCTTTCACTCACACACCTCTCTCTGCAACTTTGTTTTTAGCCCTGTCATCACAGACCCTCCCCTGTCAGGTTCTCAACGTTCTTTCCTATAGACAGATGTTCCTCACTTATTAAACAGCTCCCTGTTGAGCACTTGAGTGGCTATGGCGGTTTAAATAGGAATGGCCCCATAGGTCATAGATTTGAATGCTTGGTCATTAAGAAGTGGCACTACTTGACAGGGATTACGAGGTGTGGCCTTATAGGAGAAAGTGTGTCACTGGAGGTGGGCTTTGGGGTTTCGAATGCCTAAGCCAGGCCCAGTGTCTCTCTTCCTGCTACCAGATGTAGATCTGGATATAGATGTAGATATAGATGCTACCATGTCTGCCTGTGTATTGCCATGTTCCCTGTCTTGATAATAGACTAAACCTCTGAAACTGTCAGCAAGCCTCAGTTAAATTTCTTTCTTTATAAGAATTGCCAGGGTCATGGTGTCTCTTCACAGCAATGGAACACTGATTAAGTCAGTGGCTTTTAATTTTCTCTTACATCAAATAATAAATGGTGCTTTCTGGGTACGTTTGCATACACGAACAGAAACAGAAAAATAAATTCCTAGGAGTGGAATTGCTGTGTCAGATGCAGTTTGAGTTGATAGGTACTCCCACATTACATTCTGCATTGATTAAAGCAGCTTCCTCTCCAGCCAGCTCAGGAGTGCCTGATAGCCCAAGGCCAAGTCAAAAGAATGTGTTCAGACTTTTTCTTTTAGTCTGAGTCTTTAGAGATCTATCTTGGTAAGGTGACTCACAAATGCCTATAGCGCCAAGGAATCATACATACACCCTACACTGGCCTCTAAAGGCACATACACATAAATAAAATAATCTTTAAAAGAAAGCCTATCTCGGTGAAACTTTAATCTTATTTCCTCTAGTTATAAGCAAGGTTGGCCAGTAGCTTTTACCTCTGCCTTAGCAGTGTTCCTGCTCAGTGCTCACCCAGCATGATCATTCATCATGAAATCTCTTCACATACAGTGGTCTTGCTGACCAGTAAGTATCAAGAAACTGGGATCTTCCACTGAGCAGACACTATCCCTCCCAAATGTGTGGTGAGACTTGATGTTGAAAGTCTATACACTGCTTTGCTTCTTAGATATTTTAGATGTATTTAGATGTAGAAATAGGAAAAATAACTTAAGATTCTAGTAAGAAAAGCACAACCAATCTAGAGATGAGGTCAATATGCTGAGGATCTGTAACCATGGCCACTGCACCTTGTGTTTTGCCCCATATAAAGAGAAACACAGAGCTCAAGACAAGCCATCTCTCAGCATCACCCTGTTAGAACCTGGCTTTCCTAGGGTGCTTATTTGTCAGAAAGTGCAGGGAATGGAGGCTGAAAAAACTCTAGGGCTCCAGGACGAGAACCAATAATTGAATTAGCCAAAGAATAAAAAGCCTTCTCAACCTGAATCAGCATCTATGGCTACACACAATGTTCTGTCTTTCCAGGCATCCTATAAGCCACTGTTGAAGCAGGTTGTGGAGGAAATATTTAATCCTGAGAAGCCAGATCCCGTTGACATAGAACATATGTCCTCAGGCCTCACAGATCTTCTAAAAACTGGATTCAGCATGTTCATGAAGGTAAGTAACCATGGAGGGGTTATTCTGAGTGTCACACAGTTCCCTTTGCAGACTGACTCACAGCCTCCAACTTGTGGTGGTCACAAGGCACCCTCAGCACCACTGGAAAGCTTAAACACTCTTTGTTACCAGCCTGAGCACATAGACTCTTCACTGGGCTTAGTAGCAGTGTTTTGCCCTTAGTTCTAGAACTTACTCTGTAGGGAAATGAACAACTCTTCACTCCTATGACTAATATCACCCCAAGACTCATTTAGAGACGACTTTTGTTATGGTCCAGCAGACTCCTTGAATTCTCTGGCTCGTATCTGGGGTGGGTCAGAATGACTGAGCAACCCTTGAAGTAGGGATGAAAGGAGGAGAAAGTACACAAATGAGATCTATTTTTAAGCCACTGTAAAGTTTCTAAATTTAAAAGGATATAAACAAGATTGCAGACTGACCTCCCAGGCTATGCCTGAATTTCAGTGGAAATAACTCTTGAAAGTAACAAAATGTTTTGCCAGCTTCAAAGAGTCTTTGAAATCGTGAATTAATCTGCATAAAAGGTCCTGCCTTTTGGAGTTCAATAAAAGCATATTCCAGGAAAACTGGACCATTCCAAAAGCCAGAGAGGACAGACGCCACACATCAGACTGGAAACCAAGCAGAAAATTGGCTGGAATGGCCTTCCACTCTTTGTCGTGCTGTTCCCAGTTACCAGCAGCTTCTGATACAGTGCCTGGCTGCTGCTCTTTTTTTTTTTTTTCTTTTTCCCTTCTGTCTTCCTTCCTTCCTTCCTTCCTTCCTTCCTTCCTTCCTTCCTTCTTTTCCTTCTTTCCTCTTTCTTTTCTTTTCTCTTCTCTTTTCTTTCTTTCTTTCTTTCTCTCTCTCTCTCTCTCTCTCTCTCTTTCTTTCTTTCTTTCTTTCTTTCTTTCTTTCTTTCTTTCTTTCTTTCTTTCTTCTTTAGTAAATCAGTGTAGCTCAACTTCTTAAAAGTGTCCAGGGCTCCTGGGCTGAATCTAAGCCCAGAGTTGTTGGGTCATTCTCTGTCCTGAGTAGCTCTTCCTGATGGCCATCTGTTTAAAAAGAGAAAGGAAGTAAGGAAGGAAAGAGAAAGGAGGAAAAGGGAGAAGAGAAGGGAAGGGAAGGGAAGTTAAAAGAAGCAGTAGCTTCTGGGCTACATATGGTTCCCAACCCTCTGCACTTAAGTACTTTATCTACACTTGGACACCCAGTGGTGACCACGGACTGGAGTAGGATGTTGGTTGTGAGTTGACTCCCCTGGTGTATTTCTGTCACTGTCCCATGAAGTAAGATCTGTCACTGGGCGATGGTGGTGCGCTCCTTTAATCCTAGCACTCAGTAGAGGCCAGGGAATTTCTGAGTTCGAGGCCAGATTGGTCTACAGAGCAACTTCCAGGATAGCCAGGGATACACAGGGAAACCCTGTCTTGAAAGTTACCCCTGTAAGCACTATGGACTGTTTTCTCCTTCTCTTCCTGTACTCAGCTGTTCCACTATCCTGTGTGGCCTTACCTAGGAGTTTGGGACCCTGGTGGGTCAGCATGGGAAATGGGGGTATTCAGCCCCATTGTTGGAGCTCCTGAAGAAAGGCTCCAGAAGCCAGCTGACCTCAGAGAAAAGGCTCCTGGGAGTAGATTAAGGGAGATAATTTGTGTTCTCCCATCTGCTATAACTTTCCAAAGAGCCACTTTGAGAAGGAGGAAAAACTGGACAGAAGGACTTCCATTCCGCCCCAGTCCTGTGGGGAGAGAAAGGAGGCGGGGCACAGATAGACTCCCTGTGCTGTGAACAGTTTCCAGGCACCACTGCAGTTATGACGAAAGTCCGTGTGGACCATCAGCCAGGGTCTCCACTGCCCCGGTCCCTCCTCGTTGACAACCCTAGCAGATAGGGCCTATCCCTCTTCCTGTTTTGCCCAATGAGGAAACTGAGCCAGACATGGCTAAGCAGTGAATGTAAATCTCCAAAAGCCTGAAATTTCATCTCACTCTCTTCCAATCTCAGGTGACTCCCAAAGGTTACACAGTAAATGGCAACTCTGGTCTGTGTCCTCCAGTCATCTCCACTCCAGAGCCCTTGCCTGCCCAAGGCCTTCCCTGGCCCCACAGTGCTGCCAGGAGTGTTCTTGGAAGTTAAATAATCTGTTATTAATTCTGCTTTTCTGTGGGATTACTCAGCTGCCTTCCCTTTCCTGAATCTGCGGCTCAAGAGGGCCTCTGCCCTCTTCATGGGTCAGGATTGGTCACAGGGCCATTGATGTGAGATCACACGGGCTCAGGGGCACCTGCTGTTCTTTAGACTGCTTTTCTGGTACTTTGACATTGGGCTAATGGGAAGAATGAACCTGTGAACTGCAGACGTGCCACCCCTCCATACTACATCTTCATTCTGAATCCTCAGGGTGGTTACTGCTCCTGTCTCTGGCCACTACTGCCCTGTTCTGTGCCTCTGGGATCTCTTCCCTCCTTTCTCACTCAAGACTTGTTAGTAATGAGCCAGTAAGATACAAAGAACCAGAGCCTGATGAAATGAAGTCACCCATGGGGAGTCCTTCCTATGCATGGCCACTTGTACAAATGGGAACATTTGCACATCTCAAAAGTCAACTTGAGTTGGAAAGGGGAAGATGCTGGTCTGCACTCGGTGAGTCCGCTCTGTACTCAGATATAATTTCCAGGTTGATGTTGGGTAACCGAAGGTGGTGTCTCCTGACGATGCAGAAGATGAGAGTAGATTAGAGATGAGACAAGAAGTACAAGAGAAGCGGGCTATCTCTAGTCACTCTGCAGGATCACAGTGGCAGCCTATAGCATGTGGTGGGAAGAATGCAGAGCCTCAGGGCTCTAGCTTTTGTACACACTCTGTGGCTGTATTTGTAAATTGTTTTAGAATTGTGTGTCTTAGTTGTCTTCCTCCAGCCTGATGTCTTTCAGGGTAATTTTTTCTAAATACACAACATAACCCATCGCACATCAGTACATCAAGAGAACGTGAATGACTGTAATGAGCACCTCATAGGAGAGTAGACCAGGCCAGAACTCATTACATCTAGAAGGCTAACTCGGCACAGCTTGGCCTCACATATACAGACACGACTTGAGTGTTCTTCAGTACAGATCTGACTGTAAAGAATGTGAAAGCTATGGCTAGAGCCTGGAGGGCTGATCTAGGCCTTATCTTTTCGATCCTCAGCACTTGGTGTTCTGCATACAGCAGGTGCTCACTAAGAGTAAGAGAGATGGTCAGAGATGATCAGCTACAAAGCTCATTCAGCGTAGCTTGAAGCCATTGGCTTCTCTCCCCATCTACACTAGAGTGTGGGAACACTCCCGGTGAATACCTGAAACCACAAGTACGTGCACTTCGGCTATTGATGGTTTTACCATAGACACACAAATGCAGCGTTCTTTTTCACTAAGCAAACGGCCTGCGTTCTGGTCATTATGTGTGCAATTTGCAAGTCTGACTGAATCTAGCACTGGTTTCTTTTTCCTTTTTCATACTTGCAATGGTTGGAAACTTGCTCTTAGCATACATCTTAGCGGACAATTATAAACTTCCCCATCAAGTAAGAACTTTCATCTTCCCACTTAGAAAGGGCTTCACAGCTCTGCTTCGGCTTATCAGATTTGCCAGCACCCTACTTTCAGGACATAATTGCACTTTGGGGTCATAATCAAGTAAATTAAGGGGTGTTTGAATACAACACTTTGATGCTGCCAAGGTCGGTTTATAGCCAGGGTGGCCTGTCAGTGCCTAAAGAGTAGGTGCGTGTGCAGTGTACATGCTCTGGACAGAGGGGTATCTCCTCTCTAAGCTGGAGAAAGCAGGGAAAGATTTAACCATGTTTCTCAGAACCGTTTGCAACCTAAAACTCAAGAGACTGGTTTCTAGAAGTTTCTTTTCACACTGTAGTAACTGAAACTGTGGAATACAAAACCTCAGACAAGGAAGAACTGTCTGACCCTTGAGCCTGAAGCTGCATTCAAAATGTTTACAAGTAAACGGCAGTGTTGGTGAGCTCCAGTGAGCCTCACCAGCTACCCACGCCCTCCTGCACAGCAGCTGCTGAGCAAGGCAACCCCAGGCGTGCTCCCACTTCACAGGATGGAGGCCCACCTCCACTCTGTCTCCTTTCCACACCACAGCGTTGAAACTTGTTTCTCCCAGTGCTTAGCCTCTCTGGAGAATAAACAGAAGAAAGGGGCTGATGTCTTAGAATAGAAAAGTCAAGGTGTCAGGAGAAGAAATCTCCCAACAGAGTGGCAGATAGGAGGAGCAGATGCTGGGCAGATTTGGGATCTCCTCTCCATTTCACATTTATTCTGTAGTGTGATTCACTGAATCATGGGTGGCTTATCTGTATTTCTTCCTCTTCTATCTAGTGCATGCTCTATGAGCTTCCTTTCGGTGTCTGTTGGAAATGGAGGCAGTAGAGACCAGAGTCATACCCCTATAGACAGACTGTGTGAGAACCAGTTAGCATCTTTGTGCCTCAGTTTTCTCATCTGTAAAATGGGATGGCAGTTGAGCTGTTATGATATATGTAAGAGGAGACTCAGCAGGACTGCCTACAGTAGGTGCTTATTATGGCTCTGCAGTCCCTGGCAGACTGGAGCTTTTAAGAAAGAGCCACATTGAGTATCTGTATACCCTATATCTAGCCAGTCTTTGGGTACACACACAGGTAAGGCAGGAAAATTATGGGTTTGAGGCTAGCCTGAGCTACTAGCAAGAGCCATCTTTGAGAAAGAAGAGGAAGGAAGGAGAGAGTCAAGAATGGTGGTGTATGCTTATAATCCCACCATTGGGAGATAAAGGTAGGAGGATTGTGAGTTCAAGGCTAACCTGTGCTACATTGTAAGCTCCAGACCAGCCTGGGCTACACAGAAAATTTAAAATAGCAAAGTAAAGTAGAAGGAAAAAAGGAAGAATAGAAAAATCTATTTTTAAAATTAAGACAAAGAAGAAACTAGACATACTGCCTACAGAACAGTCACAGCATTGCAAACCCCTTGCAGTTCACACTTGCCAGAAAATGAGCGGTTGGGTGACCTTCTGGTGTGTCTCTGGAGCCATCTTCATGGGCTGCGATGTTCTTTTCCAGACCCTGTCTTTCTGCACAGTCTTAGTAGCATAAACTTACCTCTGCTTGAGCAAACTGTGGGGAGCCAGCAAAATGTGCATGCCTTGGCCACCCTGAACTCAGAGGCTGAACCAAGGGTGTCAGATCCTGACCGGTTGCCACACTCTGGGAGACAGCAAGAGCTCCCTGTGAGGCTTTGCTGCTACCTCAGTGCTGTGACAAATGCTGGCCTCTCCCCAGTCACTTGGACATGGCCCCGAACTCAGTTCTACTTGTAAACATTGTACACTTCTGCAGGTCAAAATAGTTGAGAAAAAAGGTGGTGGTGGTGTGTGTGTGTGTTGTGTATAATAGTCTCTGAATCAGACAAACTCTCCATGGGTAGGGAAGTCCTGGCAGCAGGGTCTTCCCTGCCTGGAGTTAGACCTTCATTTGTGCCATAGTCACAGCTAAGGCACTTTCTTCACAAGACTCTGCTCTATAAGTCAGGGGCCACAGAAGTCTTTCGTTCCCACTGGTTCTGGTTATCCAGTGGAGGACAGTCCCGGAACTGAGGTAAGATAAAAGACTTGCCTAGAGCCCCCGAATTCTCATTCTGAGAGTGGCAGGCATTCAGCCCCTCCCCTCCGCAGCTCTGACAGGCCACCCGCTGTAGCACTTCTCCCTATATAACCATATAAGGTCTCCCCCTCTGGTTCCCCAGAAAGCACCTAGGTTCAGGCTACAAACCCCAATATGCAGATAGGGCTGCCTGTCCTAAGCCAGTGGGTTTTCTATGGCATCCCTGGATACCAGAGACCCTTCCTCTGGCTATATATATAACCCTGTTCCCCCAATAAAGTTGAGTCACACCACCTGCCACAGTCTGATGAGAATTTTGTCCATTCTCACCTGCTCACAGTTCTCTGATGGAGGACCCACCATAGAGACACATGCCTCACGCTCAGCAGGGTGGCGGGCCTGCTGTGGGCCTGCAGAGCCACCTTGCAGGGCCAGGAAACTGCCAAGGGATTTTTAAAAACTACGGCTGGTGGAGCAGGGAATCATCATTTCATGCAAATCTGTGGCAGTGGCCACGGGACGCGGGAACACGTTATTCCATGAAGTCTGTGGCATATATACAGGAAGAAGTGCTACAACTCCAGATAAGCAATTCTGCCAGGTCACATACCTCTGAAGGGTCAATGCCTTGCTGTGAATAGGCAGCATAGCTTGAGGCCTGTCAGAGGTCAAATGGCTGCTGCTCTCTCAGAATGAGAAGAGGTTCTAGGCAGGCCTTCTCCCTCACCTCAGCTACAGGACAGTCCCAAATCCAGTACCAAACAAAGTTATCCTGAACCACCTGTTCATAGTCATACTGCTCAGAAGGCTGTGCTCTGGGCAGAGCTCCATGTGGCAGGATTTGCCTTCCAGGTGGCTCTTCTCCACAGTGGACTGAAGCTGAGCATCCACTGGGAATCCACAGGGTCCATGGGCCAGGGCCTCAGCTCCTTCACACAGTGTCGGTGCCCTAAGAGGAGACACTGAGAGTCAGGTAATGTCACTTACACAGCACCCCATGTGTCAAGGAAAGAAGACATACACTCTTCCTCTCAAAAGGGATCAAGAGTGCGAGGAACAGGAAGTGTCATGGTCACTTTTGAAAAATGCAATCTGTACTCGGGTAAATCTACATCACCTGAGTGTCCAGGGCAGGAAGGGCAGCACGAACTGATGCTGGGCTTCCTTCCTTCCTGGAAGACGTTAAAATCATTCATTCTTCTGACCTGATTTCAAAACCAGTGATTCCAGGAAGTAAATACATGCCACTGCTATTTGTCCTTTTTTTTTTATTTTTTAAACTATTAAAAAACAACTTTCTGGATGAGAAGCTAAGGAGAGCAAGTATACCCCGTGATCTAAGGAAGACTCCCAGGTCAGCCAGATCATTTCTCAGCCAGAGGAAGGACTTGTGACCAGCCACTAAGGCTGTCATCCTCCAGGGACAGACAACCCCGTGAAGGTGTCCCACTGAGATAGGAGGAACAACTTCGACTGAAACGGGCACGGGCCCAGTTCCCTGCTGGACTCCCGCACAGAGCACCTTGAAGGCTTCCGAGAAAAGCTTTATAGCAGCCTAATGAATCAATCAGAACACATTCTGCTCTCTCTGGAATAGGAATTTAACTTAAAACTAACACATCTAATGGGCAGCACTTTGAAAGTGCATTTCTGAAATCTCTGGCTGAGTTTTCAGTCTCCTGAGAGTAATATACTTACATCCACTCCATGTGTTTGAACCTCAGCTTGTTTTGACTAAAGGACACGATCTGTCAAGATGTTTTCTCTGCTGGAGTTGGCGTGAACAGAGTGGGTTTCATCTAATGAAATGGCATGAGGCCCTTTTCCCTCCTTCTCTGTGTGCCTTAAAGGTCTCTGTTGCGGTAGTTGTTCCATTTCTTATGTGACTGTGCTTAATTGGAAAAAGATTCATGACAGAGAGTCAAGCCCTGTGCCTGCCTCTGGGCTCCGTGTCTGAGTTGATGTGACAGCCACATGGCCTAGAAATAGGAGCAAGCCCACATGAAGAAGTGAAACTCACAAGGGCCCTAAAAGCAGTCAAAGCTGTGCTATAAGGAAGATACCAAGTCACAGCAACTTAATCAAAGAAAGGCTAATTATTTTAAAAACCAAACAATGCCCAGGGACCCCAAAGACAGCAATGCAGAAGGATTGGAGCCAAGAATTGGAAAGCCATTTGGAAAGTAAGCAGTCTGTGAGACTCACTGTGCTCATCAGAAGAGATTAAATGATGCCCAGCATATTTTAGGTGCTCAGCGATAGTAGGTGAACACGTGGTTGAGTGTCCTTCCATAGACTTTGGTTCTCCTTGATAGCCAATTGTTCACAGAGCCTCATCTTTCTTAGGATGACTTTTGATTACCAGTAGCCCAGTCAGGCCCAGGACCTCATTCCATGACCAGACAACCATGTGTGGACAGCAGGGTCACACTATAACCACATGGCTGCCAGAAGCCCACTCTGAGCTGAGGACAGATGATCATATTGTAGATAGGACAGTCACCCAAATGTTGCTTCATTGATAGGGGATGGGGGTAAATGCTGGGCCTTGTGTGTCATATCCTTCAGCTGTGAGAGCTGAATGGAGACCTTAGAGGTCATCTAGACCCCTCCTTATTACTCATTAAGAAAAACAAGATTCGGAGAGAGAAACTGTTGGATGGGGTCCACTGTACATAATGGCATTTCTGATTAGATGAAAATATGTCAGCACTAGGTTTCTTGGTTAAATGAGTACAAGTCCCATGGCTCCTCTTTACAACCATTTATAACCATTGTTTAAATTCTTCTAAATTATGATGCATACTATGAGGTAGGATTTGATTTATATAGAACATTAGCTAAATTTTTTCCAAAAGTTCTAATGAAGTGGACATTGGTATGAGTTATTGAGCAAAAGCAAAAACTAGACCACGGCAATCTTCTTGCTTTGTCTGACAGGGAGCAATGACTGTTGCGGGTGATGGAGACATAGATGAACTAGACCCCTGCCTGCTGTAGCACAGCTTGCCTCGTGTGGCTCAGTATGTTGAGGAGTATTGCAAGAAGGAGAGAACCATGTGTGATGTGAGGAATGGGTGGAGGAGCACAGAGGAAATTACTTGGAGCCAGAGATGCCTCTGCAGATATGGGACATGGTCAGAGCAGTAGGAGCCAGGCACACAGTGGTGAGATGTCATGGTAATGGAAGGCACACCGTCATTCCAGATGGCTGGGGCTAAAGTGGCCAGTGGAGAGAAAGAGAATCCAGCAGCGGAGATAAACAGAAGCTGGAGCTAGATCAACATAGGCTGGAAATGTAAAATTTTTGCCAAATTTTACTAAAAACAAAGAGCTAGCTGTGTTAGTTAGTTTTTGTCAAATTGACACAAACTAGAGACCCCTGGGAAAAAGGAACCTCAACTGGAAAATTGTCCCTGTAAGACTGGCGATGACTTACGTGAGAGGGCCTAGCCCACTGCAGGAGGTGCCACCCCTAGGCACATAGTCCTGGCTGTATGAGAAAGCCATGGAAAACAAACCAGGAAACAGCTTTCCTCTATGGTTTCTGACTCTGATCCTGTTTGAGTTCCTGCCCCCCACTTCCCTTAGTGATAGACTATGATCAGGACTTATAAGCCAAATAAACCCTTTCCTCCCCGATTTGGTTTTGGTATTTTTTTGAAGCAACAGACAACAAACTAAAACAGTACCATTGAGTAATATTTGGTAATCTGTAACAAATTCCTATGTGCTCTGTAAGGCTTGCCCTGGTAGCACTGAGAAAGGGGCAAACCAGGGTGAGCCTGGAACTGCATAAGGCACAAAGGAAAAGATAAGACTGAAATTAGGGCTGAGGGAATTGGTGACCTGGAAGAGTCACTATGGCTTCCACAGGATGGCTGTTGGTTGCATATGGCAGTAAGAAATGGTCCAGGGCCTCTTGTGTGATCCAGGATACCTAAGGGGATGTATGGTGTTGTCCTGATTGGGCAGCAGAGATGGAGAAAAGAGTGACCTGCTTTGGAGGCTGCTAAGGAGGGTTATGACAGATCTCTGTAGCCCAGCAGCCACGGCCATTGGCCATGGAGTGTGGGTAAGGGCCAGATCATCAGGAAGGTGTCAAGAGAAGACAAAGGTTCAGAGGCCAGAGCATGCAGAACACTGAAGGTAATGGAACAAGAAAACCACAGAAGAGCCTGGGGGGGAAAGGGAAGTTAGAAGGACTTAGAAAGCAAAGGGCATGGAACATTTGAGCAAGAAGGAGGCCATGACTGCCAGGGTACAGCATGGGTTCTCAACAATAGCATGTTGCATGTCTGCCTGGCAACTTTGCACAATGCGACGGGTCTTATAAGGGTAGGTAATTGACTGTTGTTTCTAAAGACTGAGACAAGCAATTTCAAGAGATGAGAGTTAAATTGCTTTAGTGTGAAGCACTGGTTTATAGACAGCAGTATTTACAGAACATGGAACGCTTCCCTCTGCTCCTCAGCAAGGTGGACCCAGATCTCGGTCTTGACCCCTGTGATTTCATCAAGCCTCAATGGCTCTATCTGCAAATAGGCCTCTTACCTGTGCAGAGGCCTGGAGCAAAGCTTGGCCCCCTCTACTGCTTGACTTTCTTCCATAGCACCTTTCCTCTTTCCATTCTGCCTTTCCTCCCTCCTTTCTCCTTCCCCCCTCTCCATCCTTTCTTCCTTCTTTCCCCTCCCTCCCCCCTTCTCCCTCTCCTTTGCTCACCATGAGCATCCACCAGTTACTTACTTTCCTTCATTCTTCTGCCTCTGCACAGACATAAACACAAGCTCTGTGCAGCAGGGACTATCTGTTCTGTGCATTGCTGAATCCCTGGTACTGTAAGCAGTGCCTCCCACTCCCCATGGTAGTTGTTCAATAAATACCTGTTGAATAGATGTCTGGGTAAGTAAACAGCCCTATGTTAGAGGTGTCTGGTGGCAGTGGCAATGCTATTGATGATCCTGATGGCACTGGAAGTGGCAGGACCCTCACCTTAACATCTCCCTTGTGGAAGCCACTCCAGGCATCAGCGTACTCCCAGAGCCCACACCTGCAGAAGCCCCATAGCTTGCACTGAAAAGCTGTATGTCACATGGGGAGGAAGCCATCTTCCCTGCCCAGAGCTGACTGACATCCTCAAATCCCAGCCCTCGGAGGCTCTTCCACTGACAGAGCACAGAGACTCCACCTGCTTCATTACACCCTGCACATGCAGTGACAGACATGCTGAGTAAGCTTTCATCTTCAGATTGTCACCCATGGACTAACACATAGACAGAAGGCAGTCATGTACGGCTGCTTCTGAGGAATGTGGGGCTGGGATGGGAACGGCTCTACTTCCCATCAGCCTGCTGGCCTGACACACTCTGAAGAGAAAGTCTGGTATCAACATACAAATCTAAACTGAAACCAAAATAGCAAACAGCAACATGCATTAATTGGACCCATGTATTGTATCTAAACCAAAATTCCCTCCACTCCTTAGCCCCAGGGAGTTGCTCTTTGTTGTTGTGTGTGTTTCATTTTCTTCTCCCTTTTCATCTTCTACTGTGTCCTTCCAAGATTCTTGGCATGTGCTTCAGATTCCAAACTCTCTCATGGAAAGCATATGTCTTGAGGAACACACTGTGCCGTGCTAAAGTTCCAGAGCCAGTTATATTTCTGTCCCAGGATTAAGTGAGAAACAACAGTTGTTTGTGGGGCAGGGAGGGTCTCAGAGTCTGGTTACTCAGAACGAAAACCATGCATCATATAGAGAGGGCAGTTCTGAGAAGTCTCTAACAAGATCAGTACAGAAAACTGCAACCCACCAGAATCACCAGAATGCAGAGAACAAGTGGCTGCAGTGCCCAGCCTCCTACAACACAGCTTCTCCTCCTGAGACTCGGGGCTCACTAGGGAAGAGGGGGTAGGAGGATTGTAAGAACCAAAGGAACAAGAAGTCAGAAATGTCAGGGAAGTCTCATCAGCATGCTGCCTAAACAGGATGACACCAATAGACACGTTAACACGGAAGGGGGAAATCTCATGGGGTTGTAACCCTAGGCAAAGAACTACAGGCAAGTAAGGAATGCCAAGAGTGGGCAAGAGTCCTCCCCAGGGGAGAGTCCCCCAGTTTGTTATCTCATATCAAGTGGCCAGCCCTAAAATCGTTTATATACAAGTAACAGTATATGGCTGAGCAGGTTATGTTTATATATTTAGAAATATATTAAAATATATATTTAGAAATATATAAATATATATTAATTTGAGAGCGAGCAAGAAGGGTACGTGCGATGGATTGGAAGAAGGAAAAGGAAGGCAAAAAATAATATTTTAAAAATAAAGTCTCGAGCTGGGCTATGGTGGTGTATGCCTTGATAGACAGAGTCAGGCAGATCTCAGTTTGAGGCTAGCCTGGCCTACAGAGTTCCAGGTCATGCAGGACCACACAGAGAAACCTTGTCTCAAAAACCAAAAAAAAAAATAGGGACTGGAGAGACTGGCTGTTCTTCCAGAGGACCCAGGTTCAATTCCCAAGACCCACATGGCAGCTCACAACTGTCTGAAACTCCAATTCCAGGTGATCTGACACCCTTACATAATTGCACATACAATCAAACAAAAAGTTATTTAAAAAAAAAAAAAAAAGGCTGGGCGGTGGTAGTACATACTAATCCCAGCATTTGGGAGGCGGATGCAGGCAGATCTCTGTGAGTTCAAGGCCAGCCTGGTCTACAGAGGGAGTTCCAGGACAGCCAGATTTACAATAGAGAAACCCTGTCTTAAAAAGCCAAAAAATAAAATTAATTAGTTAATTAATTAAATTTTTAAATTAAGTAAATAAATAAAGTCTCTAGGAAAACAAGGGAATCTTCTGTCACTCTATACATTTACTCACTATTTTTTATCCAATTCATTATTATTATTGTGTGTGTGCTTGTGGACTCGTTCCACAGCATGTGTGTGGAGGTCTCTGCTTCCACCATTGTATGGATTCCAGAGATCAAACTCAGATTGCCAGGATTGCGGGGCCAGCACCTTTACCCATTAAGCCAGCTCACCCACCCAGCTTCTCTCTCTTACCCACGAGACACCTACCGAAAGTTCACCATGTGAGACATACTTTGGTCAGCACCAAACATGCCAAGGTCAAGATGGAAGATCTTGACAGACAGCAACCATGGGGCAGTAGGAGGTGGCCTGGGAAGCCAGGGAGGGAGTGCTTTTCAGAAAGCTTAAGAAGGGGAGCAGCAGAGGTGAGGAAACTCCCCACAGAGGAAACTAAAGGACAGAACGATGCAGGCTTGGGACCTGAGATGCCATGGCACTGACATAGGCCAAAACCCATTGCTGTGGCCCACTAGGGCCCATCAGCCACACACTTTCTTCCTGACCTGGAAAAGTCCAATTGGACAGGTGAGCAGTGAGTTACAATGGCGGGCTAGTGGCGGGAGGAGCTTCAGAGGGTCTCAAGTGCTGGTGTTCTGTTTCTCCATGTGGGTCATATAAGCCTGCTGACTTTGGAAAATAAACCGAGTTGGACTCCTGTGATAAACTCAGTTTCATGCATTCAACAAAATGTTCAAAAACTAAAAGGAAAAAACAAGAAAGCATTCATTTGGACATGGTACAAGTCATCACAAATGGCTCCTGGAAATACTGTATTAATGGGAGTGAATTGGAGACATAAAGCAGATAGTATATTCTGGGGTGGAGAGATTGCATTTGTCCTCAGGAGCTTGAGATTGTTCAGACTGAGCATGTGATGGAACTGGGTGGCATTTTACACTGTGGCCCCCCGGTACCATGGTGTAACTTCTTCATCTGAATTCTCTGCTGTGTTTGTCTTGTAGGGGCTTTTGAGAACTAGCAACAATAACATGCATATATGATATAGCACTTGCTATAGTTGATACTAAATACTGGTATTTCAGAAAGCTTACTAGAGAGATGGCTCAGTGGTTAAGAGAACATACTGCTCTTGGAGAAGACCAACGTTCAATTCCCAGCACCCATATTGGATAGCTCTCATAACTCCAGGGGATCCAATGCCTCTGGTCTCCATGGGAACCTGCACTTGGGTACACAGGTGCACACATAATTTTTTAATAATACAAAGGTATTTTAAAACTAAGAAAGATTACAAGGCAAAGAGAAGAATAAATAGGGAATGGCAACACCAGGGGTGGGAGAGGAAGTAGAAAGCTGTTGCAGTGATCCATGGACAGCCAGGGGCAGAATGGCCACTGCCTGATCTGGAGGATAAAAGAGATGATGGAGTCTAAGAGGACTCTGGTGTGTGCTCAGGCAATGGCACCATCAGCAACTCAAGAGAGCAGAATTAAGGAAGATGGATCCTGTTGTATCTAGAAATCTGGGGGTGTCCAGGAGGTGGTATCCGAAGAGCTCAATGTGGGAAATATATGTAGATGAGAAGGTCCTTCAGGGACAATGGACTGAGTTAGAAGGGGGGTCATGGGTAGAGCCTCAGTGATATCTGCATTTAAAGGGGCAGACCAAGAGCAAGGACTGATGAAGAATTCTAGAACAAATGACAGACATGGAAGGAACGAACAGTGTCACCACAGTAGTCACGTGGGGTGTCATCAACTGACAGAAGCCACAGAAACATCCTGTTAGATGAAACCAAGAAGTATCCGTGACTCTTAGCATTGTAATAGCTCTAGGTGAATTGTGCAAATGACTCCAGCAATTCAAGACAGTATGGGCTAGCAGCGAGGATGTTGAAAGTGTGAGGTGTGTGGATTAGAAGAAAATGGTCCAACAAACACAATGGAGGGCAGTCGGGTGCTGGGGACTAATCTGGAGGCCGGGGGTGGGAGGAAGCAAGCAGGCCTCCTGAGTTTTGTAACTTACTCCAGTGTTCACCAGTTCTTATCATGAAGACTTTAGCTTTTTCTCCTTCCTTCTCTCTTCCTCTCCCTTCCTCTCTCACTTCCTCTCTTTCTTCATCTCTTCCTTCCTTCTAGGTCTCCTCATGGCCCACTGGCCTCCCCTGCTGTTTTTTGGAACAATCCAAAACCCAAGAGGGCATATGCATTGGTGATTGACACCCTTACTCTGTTGTTGCCCGTTTTTGCTGGGTGGGAGACCTGTGGCTTCACCTCACCCATGACTTTAGTGGCCATTCGGCAGGTGACAGCACTTCCTGGGCAATCCCGTGTGTACTTAACCCTGGCTGGGCCTTGAGCTGCTCCACGGCTCTCTGCTGCTCCTCTGCAGGCCTTGGCCTGTGCCATTTGTCCTGCTCACTCCCCAGGAAACAGCTGTCTGACACATACTACCTTCAGGAGCCCTCTCCTGTTCCCTCAGTGTCTTCATCAGATCAGCTTGTGGGTCATTTCGCATTTCCTGAGGGTGCTTCTCATTTCAGTATACAATAATACTTAGTCTCATGGGTGAATTAGTAAAAAACAGGGAGGAACCTCTATAGTGGTCAGTGTGGCATTCGTGCATAGTAGGTCCTTGGCTATGGCTGGTTTGATGAAGTGTCTGGTTCTAAATCTGGAATCTCTGAGGGTGACCCTGCTCACTATATCTCTAGAAACCTCCAACCCACCGCCAGAATGACTGGGTTAGCTCCACAGACAGCAATACACCAATTCCGTGCTTTAAAAAGGTGAGGGCTGCAGTCACCTGCCCTGTTTAGTCTACCTTAGTAGAGAAGAGGCAAGAAACACATAAAGGCCATAATGGCAGTTGCAGCAGAGCTGTGGGAAAAGTGGATGTGTACTGAGTCCTGAAGAAAAGCATGAGCACCATGGTGTCCCTCAGCCCATCTCTTGATTAGGCTCCAACACCCTTAACTCTCCTTTTTAAAGTCTGTATATAAGGATGTACTAAGGTGCCACGTTGTGCATTTCCCTTGCCAATGGAGTCAGAAAGCACTAGAATATCTGGCTGCTAATAAACCTCTATCACTTAAAGGTTACACTGTCCCACCACAGGAGAAAAGTAGTGGCCATTGCTGCTGTCTGACCTGATGTTCTGTTTTGCAGGTGAGCCGGCCCCATCCCAGCGACCATCCCGTCTTGATCCTCTTTGTGGTGGGCGGCGTCACAGTCTCTGAAGCCAAAATGGTCAAAGACCTTGTAGCATCTCTGAAGCCAGGAACACAGGTACTGAGTCCTGGGTGATAGGAGCAGGGGAAGCGATGGGAAGAGTGGCAAGGGCTTCGTTTTCTTCTGCTGCTTGCTCTCTTCTTCATCCACCCCTTCTCCCCATATCCTGTTGCCAAGTCATCCTCCAGACCAGGCCAAGGCCACCCCACACCTCCATGGAGAGTTTTTGGCAAAGTCCGTCGTAACTGGTTAAATTCTCACACCAAGCAAAGAAATCCCTGTTGTTCGCACAATATATGGTAGGCAGTGTGAAGCGGCTGAGGAGAGAGTCCCTAATGAGCTATCACCCCGCTCCTTAGGGCATGGAATCTCAGGTCAGTGCTCAGCACCTCCAGAGTCTGCCCTGCTTTCCACACTATGCAGCTGAGTGTGCTGGTCGCTTCTCTCATGGCTGCAACAGACCTGACAGGAGCAGCTTATGGGAGGAGGGATTTATTTTGGCTCATGATTCCAAGGGTTAAGAGTCCACCATTGCAGGAACGGTATGGCAGAGCTCAGTCTGTGACAGCAGGAGTGTTCGGCAACTGCTTGTTACATGTTGCCAACCAGGAAGTAAAGAGAACATGGATCCAGAAGCAGGGCAAGGCTATAACCCTCCAAGCCTGTAAGCCCCAACCACTAGCGTCCTCCAGGTAGGCCCACCTGCTAAAGATTCTACAGTCTCCCAGAATAGAGCCTCCCATGAAGGTCAGGTATTGAATTGCATGAACCGTGGAGACGGTACATTTCCAAATTGTAGCACTGAGAAACTCCAGGGACCTCTTCCCACCTGTCAGGGGCAAGAGCTCCATCAAGAGAGTCAATACTTCACTCAAGACACTGGCTAACCGTCCACACAGCTGCATGTAAGACAGCTGGTAGGGATGGAAGCGTAGCCCAGTCCTGCCTACCTAAGTGTACTGTGGCTTCCTCCTGGTTCCACCATGCTCTGTGATCCACACAACCAGCATTCTCTCCTTCTGAAACATCCTGCCAGTTGCTCCAGACTCCTCCTGAGTCTCTGCTGGCATCCAAACTCACTGTGCAGTGAAGTCCTCGCTGGCTCGCTGACTTTCCATATTTGCTAGCATAGTCTCTCCCACTTGAGGACATTTGCTACTTGAGGACAAAGGCTGGGCCTAGGACTGAGCATGTGGCTGGAGCTTGGTAAGCCTGATGTTTTGGTGGGTATGTTGACTCCAAAGAATTTGATAGAAACAGAATTTGGTGTTGAGTACCTGAGCCTGCGGATGAAATCAAGATCTGATCTCTCTCTATACCCAGACACCCAGCCAGGAAAGGGAAGATGGGTACTTAGGGAATAGGCTTAGATCTGGAAATGGCCAGTCATTTTCTATGACTCTTTCTGCTATTATTATCACCTGTTATTGTCAGAGCTGATGAAATTTCTAGAAAACTAATAATCCTAGCCTCGTTTTGTACTCCCTCAGCCAGCAGAGTTACAAATATGTTTAATGAGACTTTTTTTTTTTCAAATAAAAGCATCCTTCCTGCTGTCCCTAACATAAGAACCACATCCCTAATTCTTTAGAACAATTATACACTGAAACAGCCTGCCAGACACTGAACTCGTCTCTAAAAGGAGAGAGTGCAGATGTTTTCAAAGTCTGGTGACAGTATGGTGGCAGAGACCAGAATGGGCAGTGGCTTTGCCAGTCTGCCCCTGCAGCCACTCATCTGCAGACAGAGCATCTCGGAGTGTTAGAGGCTTAAGGAACAGGCTTGCCTACTCCTTGTCATTTGTGCAAAACCTCCTGGAGGCATTAGCAGGCCCTGAGAGGATTCTCACAGCAGCAGGGGACTGCAGAGGATGGCTACTCATCCCCTTGGTCTCCAAGCTTGTGAAAGCAGGGAGGCTGCCTGAGGGCCCATAGCCCTTCCTTTCACCTAGCAGGTAGCTACTGAGCTGGCAGCTAGTAGAAGACCCAGCCTCTGGTTTTAGAAGCACCCTGGAAATCAGGCCTTGATGTGTGAGCTATACTCAGGATGGTGTGTGCATCCGTTTCGTTCTCTGCTTATGCTCACTGCTGTTGGGAGAGTATGTGAACCCCACTGAAGGAGCAGGTTCCAGAGGCTGGCCTGACCGTGTGTGAGCCGTGCCCATCTACATGGCAAAAGCATCTCTTCCACCTTTATCATCCCACCCAGGGAGGTTTGAAAGGCAAAATAGGCCATTCTTCTCTTGACTTGACTGAGGAGAGTAACTCTCCCAACCCACCCCAAATAGGGATCTTAGGTTCCTCTCCTCAAAGGGCTTGTGCCGGGTACCAGCCCTGCATCCTTACTCATGCTACAAGTGGCCAGATGGTCTGGCCAGCTGAGTTCTGTTGCTGCTGGGTGGTGGCCATGAGGCCCACAGAAGCCTGTGATTGTGAAGAAACAATAGTGGGAGGTGTCCTCACAGAAAACAGCCCAGTCAGGAAAAGAAAGAGAGGCTGAGCATGCACGTTACCCTCCTCTTTGCTGCTTTTCATAGATGGGTGTGGACACCACACTTCTACGAAGTTCCACATTCCCAAAGCGGAATGTTTGGTGATAAACACAAGCAAAATAAAAGCAAAAATACTGAATACAGAAATCTGGCCATAAACAATTCTGCATACATCTTTAGGGGTTCAGGGTGACCTAGGTACTGGCCTGCTCCAAATCATTGTAAAATCAACAGGAAAACCCAAAGAGGTGGTATTAAGAGAAGCGCCCAAAGCAGAAGAGATGAAGTACAAAGGTGATCTGGACGCTCACGATGCAAGCTCTGCGAGAGCAGACACCCAGCACTAATGTCTGGGATGAGGCGGACAGCAGGCCAGATGGGTCACAGGTTTTCCAGAAAGCTTAGCCATCTCTCTGGATTAACCACCTGAACATTTTATGTTGTAGCACCAGTGGGTAAATGTGTTTCCATTTGTATAGCACAGCATGTGTATAAGCATTGTTAGATTATACCTCCAACATATGTGTACAAAAGCCATTGCTGCTGATGGATGGAGGTACACATGGGCACCTGTGCTGTGTGGTCACTTTGGGGGGCGGGGATCGGGTTTAGAAGAAAGGGGAAGAAAAACTCCGGTCTACTCTTTTTGATTCTCAGTATCGGAAATCAGAGGGCTCTGATATCTAAATCCTAGATTTTACTGCTATCGCCACGTTCAGCAGAAATAGAACAGAAAGGTGCTGGCACCTGCAGATTACAGTGTGGCTAGGGAAGAGGAATGCCAGCCTGTGGGCCTCTTAGGGGTAGGCCTCCCCAGGTGAATGCAGAGCATGCCAAACAAGAGGGCTGCTAGGGGAACTTGGCATCTTGGCTCTGGGGACCCTAAGGTCCTCCATGCTGTCTCACTGTCAGACAGCATGTGAATAAGCTCCATCCTCAGACAGTCCGTGGTAGAACCTTCCCCATTAGCCACGCTTGCTAACACCCAAATGGTAGCTGCTTGTAGCTCTGCCATGACTCAGGCTCTTCACAGACAAGTGTTTTGTCTCTGCTAAATGTCCTGTTTCTCTGGTGGACTGTCAGATCTATCTGCAGTCAGCAATGACTCTCTGTGTGTGGGTGCTTCTTGTGGGAACTGTTCTGGTCAGTCCATGGCAGTACGCAGTGCAGGTGGGAGTGTCCCAGGCTGTACTTCATGTCCTGGAGAAGAACCTCTCATTTCTGAGTGCCACACATGGCAGGTGTCGGGTGAAGATGGGACAGTCAGAGCTGAGGGGTCAGGGTTAAACTCTGCTTAAACTTGAATGGTGCCAGGCCTGAGCTGAGGTGGGGGGAAGCGACAGCAACCCCAAGAACTAAGAGAAGAAGGAGAGCAAGAGGGGAGGGTGCAACAAGGGAGAAAGAGAACCAGAAAACGCAGAGAACAAGGACCCTTTGTGGGCAAGGAGCGAGGTGCCCCTGTCTGCATCTGTGCTCCGGTCTCGTGAGAAAGCCAGCTCTCTGGAAGGTATTCTCTTACATTTAATCAACCTCCTTGCTAGCTGTATTTAAAACATTTACCTCTCACCTGATAGGCTAGTTTCAAGCCCTTCTCAGCTTTTTTTTCCCCATTTGGAGCCAAGTTTTTAGAATAACTATTTTAGCCAAATAATGCAGACATGGTCTTGTTTGAATTAGCTTGAAAAGGAAACAGAAAATACTCTAAATCAGTGTAATTGTCAAAAAATGCCAAGGATGCAAAAGTACTTAAGGCTCCATGTAAAGTCACTTTCCAGAGGTAATCCAGCCAATCAGCAGGGCTGAGATCTCCCACCCTCCACTGGTAGCTCTGGCCTGGAAGACCATTGCCGTATGTCGGCTTGATTTGCTGCAGCATACATGCTTCGACCCACATGCTCAGGTAGCGAGGACATGCTGGCATCCAGACCCTCTGTGCATAGATTTCAAGGGAAAATGAGGAGCACAGATTTCAGGGTTTTTTTCCTGCTTGGTTGGCATTAGCCATGTATTTCTTAAGATAGCTCTCTTCCTAGAGCAAGTGCTTCAAAGGCAGTGCTCTTGAAAAGAGAGGGAACTCTTCCACAAGGTTCTTAAAAAATTATTTTCAAAATGAAAAACGAAATTCGAAAATGTTTCCTTTCGACAACCTCCCCCCCTTCACCATGACCCTGCCCTGTTCTCCCTGAATTGGAATGTGGCCTCTGTTTTGCACCAATGAGCTAGTTGAATTTGGAGTTGATTACTTCACTGATTTCATTACACCTGGGATAACTTTGGGGGCAAGCAAGAGGACAGGGAGGTGTCCTCCCTGCACCTGTCCAACGTCGCACGCCCTGGTGAAACCCAGTCATGCCACACTGTTGTTGGCCTGTGGAATTCCTTCCTGGATGGGTTTCCTATAGGCAGGTAGTGCCTTATCGAGAGGTGCCTAGTGCTGCTTGGGCAAACCCTCATGTGGCCCTTACAAAGCATACCCTACACCCAGGCAAGTCCTGGGACAAGCTCTCTTGGTGTTCTAGAGAGAAATCAGCCTCACATTGAAATCCAGGCTGAGGGAAGAGTCACCCCCCCCCCTCAGCCAGATGGACGCACAGGTCACAAGGGCTGAGCAAACCATGAGCCATGCCTAGCCCCCAAGTTGTAGCTGAGGGACCCTGTGCCATGTCTTTCTTCATGCTACTCACCTGTGCCTCCCTCCGCTAACGCCCCTGACTGTGCTGTGCTTGCCCCTCCTGCCACAGGTGATGCTGCTGTCCACAAGACTCCTGAAGCCACTTCACATTCCTGAGCTGCTCTTTGCAACTGACAGGCTACACCCAGACCTTGGCTTCTGACATCTGAAAGATAAGGCCCGTGTAAACTGGAAATACCAATACCTGTCTGCCGCCATTCCAGATATGCCTCCAAAGCCAGTGTCGCCATTACTAATTATAGGTATGACTTAATTCTAGCAGAGAGGTCTTCATTGACTGTGCAGAAGGCAGTTTGCTTGGACTGTTCCTGTTCTTCAAAAGCAAAATAAAGACTTGGTGTTTTCATTCTTCTTCTAAAGGTGTCAAGCTCTCTTTCTCTCTCTCTCTCTTTCTCTCTCTCTCTCTGTCTCTCTCTCTCAAGCTTTCTCTCTCTGTCCATCTCTCTCAAGCTGACTTCATCTACAGTCAGTCTCATTTATCCTTCACCCTTTAGCATAATCTTCCTGATGCTGCCTTCAAGTTCATTAACTCCAGGTCAGATTATGGTGGCAAATGGAGGCAGAGGTGAGCATTTTGGTTTGAAGTCAGTCAAGGAGAATTCAGATGTACTTAGAACCCCCAGCTTGAGGGAAGATAGATTTTCCTTGGGATTATGTAAGTAAGGAAAGGATCTGACTCCAAAACATTTCTAAAAGACAAGGAAGGGGTGGGGGGTGGCCTGGGCAGCACTGTCCTGGTGGCCTCCATGGGTGGTAAATCACCCCACAAGTGACAAAGAGCTGCTTTGTTCCAGCTGGTTGAAGGGTCAGGCCAACCCTACTACTTGGAACAGCAGTGGGAGGACAGAGAGAGGGGAACTGGAGGGATATCCTTGCTACAAATGGTTCCTTCCTGTCCAGAGGAAGTCCCACGAGGAGACGAGATCTTCTCCCGGGGAGTCTAGGTTGTAACCACAACCCCTTGACGGCCTCTGTGATTTCAAATTGCTACTGAAATAGAAAGCTCTCTTTTGGGAGTTTATATTTTCTTTCTGGCCATAGCAGAAAACACAGACACATCTAGTGAAATTATATGAGAACTCTAGGGAAAAGGAAAGAAAGGACTGCTTAGAACCCAGACATCCACTTGTAGGTAGGCGGCTGGTGGGCCTTCCTGGCATGAGTAATGGATGTCTGAAATGAGAGAGAGCTGAGAAATACTTTCTCATGTAGATTAAGCAGGAAGACGAAATAAAATGTAAACCAAGACATGGCTATACATTTTACTTCTCTATTAAATGCTGCCATTTTAGGGAAGAAGAAAAACAAAGAACTGTGAACTTAGAATTATTTTGAGATGAATGAAGCTGATTTTTATGAAACTAGATGATTGTTTTCATGCCCAAGGATGCTTTCTACCTTCCCAGTTCTTTGTTGGTGTTGAACTATAAGGCAGCTCTTTTTTAAAATCCCACTAATCTAAAAGTCTTACATTTGAATGAGCAGAAGAAAATGACATAAGCTTCAAAGAAATTATATGTAAGCACATATTAGTGCTTTCTAAAATAAAGAAATGTAAAGTAACCTGCCATGTGACTCAAAACTGTATTTGTTCATCCATTCATTCTCAAATGTTGAATGGGAACCTGTGGAGAACATTCCAGATACTCTGAGAAGTTCTGAGCCAAGCTCATCACAAGCCAGACACCGCCCTGACTCTGTGGCACGTACGGGATGAACAGCTGCTGCTTTGCCTTATGCCTGGGTCCCCTGTGGGTTTCTTCTCAAGGTTGAGTTGCACACCATATGTCACATGCAAAGAGGACCCGAAAATAGAAAACCAAACTGCTAGCCAGTGGTTACCTCTGGAAGACATATCAAGTGGAAGGCTGGGAAAGGGGGAGTCACACCCCCATTCCATCTGTACTATTTCAGTTTCTTACAGTAAATATGTATTCATGTATTGCTCTTGTGATAGTTTATCTTAGCAAGTTGTTTCATGCCTTGTAAAAGAATAATATCCAGAAGTCTCTACTCTTAGGATAATGGGATAAATATAACATACTGAATATGTTAGCATTCTAGAATGCTCGACACTGCAGTAAGTATGGCCATAGGTAGCGTCTGGGTGGCTGAGGGAGTGTGAAAGTGTAGTTTATAAGCATCCTTTTCCATCTGCGTGGCCCCTGGTTGGAAGGACTGGGGCAGGAGGACAAACGAGTGATAGAAGGCTTTGGAGACAGGTGAGCTGGAAGAAGTTGGTGATAACCGGAGTCTGGCTTGCATAAGAAGACTGGAGAAACAGGAAAGAACCCTGACCCTCGATATTAAACAGCAGGCACATATGCAAACTTGATTTTTATCCTGCAAATGGCCATTAACAAAAAAGAGAAAGGGTAACTTGGCTAGTGGAGCACTGTTCTGTGGCAGAGAGTTTGGGCACCTGACTGGTACCTTGTAGGTTTCTGCTCATTTTCTAGACAAGGGAAGGATTAAGGAGGATGCTAAGTAAGTGCACCCCCACTCATATGAAGGAGCCCACAAGTCAGGGGTATTGGGTCCTCTCTGACTTTATATTCTAGTTAAACCTCTCAGGGTACCATAACTCATCCAAGCCTGCACCAACATCCATGAGATAGATGATAATGGAGCCTCCTTCCCAAAGGGATGCTAGGGGGGCACCCATAATAGAATGACAGACACATGGCTCAGAAGTGTGGGTGTTACTTCTGAGGATACCAATGAATTACTTCACAAAATGACTTAAGTATCAACAGGAGAATGATAGTAAATAAAGAAAGAGTTTGGAGGCATTCCTGCCGAGAAAGAAAAATAGAGGAGAAATAAAATCTTGGTCTAGCCAAGGCCAGGAGGTCAGTCAGGAGCATGTCTCCCACATCTGGTAGTTCATTTTCCCAGGTCTTAGTTGACTGTGAAATTAGATGCCAGTAGGCCATATCACACTGGGTTTTGGTGCAATTAAAAGGGATACCGTACATCTAGTCCTTAGAATATGGCCCAGGGTAGGCTGCCCAATGCCTCCATAGTCAGCTTCCCATCACTGTTTAAAAATGTCTGAGAAAACCAACCTGCAGTGGAGGGAAGATATAATTTTGGCTCACAGTCTTGGAGGTGTCAGTCCACAGTTACTTGGCTCTGACGTTTCTGCATGGTTCATACATATGTGGAAGTGAAGACATCTTTGGTTCATGACATGCAAGAAATTGTGGAGGGGCTAGGGCCAGGGCCAGAATACATACTCTTAAGACACAGCCAGGTAACTGCTTCCTCTGAAAAGTCCAATCTCCAAAAGCATTCACTACCTCCCAGTGCTGCAGTAAGGTGTGAGTCTCTCAACAGATTAACCCCTTTGGTGAAATCAAGGCATTCATGATCTAGTCACCCCACCCCTACCCCAAGGGGCCTCCTTTGTCACTACTGCATTGAGGACTAAGTTCTCGACCTATGAGCCTTTGGGAGATGTTTTAGATCTAAGCATAATAATACCTAAGAATCACTACTACTAGTGATGAGCATCAGCTGATTGCCTATGCGGATCCATGACTGCAATCGAAACTTTTCCGTCACTAGTATCAGCCAGTAAGCAGTTACTTGTAGTCTGACGTTGATATCCTCATTTATCATTTCCACATTATCCAGATGTAGGGGTTTTAAAGGGAACTCCCCTGTACCCCTTACGGCAGCCACCTGAGGGTGACATGAGAAGCCCAGCTGAGATGCTGATCCTCCGGGCCTGGGTATGTTTACCACCTCAACCACGCTGGCCAAGGTCAAAGCAAGCACGCAAAGGCCGTTCCCCTGCCAAGGGTCTTGCAGCCACTTTTTATATGTACAGTTGAGAGCCAGGTAAATGTTTTGTGGTGACTGAGTTTTGCTCTTTTTGAAGCCCTGTCCCTGCAAACATAGGGCACAGGCGCAGTGTATGGAAGCATTCCAGACAGTCAGGCTCTATGCAGACAGCCATTTGTGCCAGGGTTCCTGAAGTTACAGTGATATTTCCATGGCAAAGAATTCCATACCCACCCTCACATGCCAAGATGACTATTGTGTCTTCTTACCCTGGATACCAGAAACAGAATTTCAACAACAAATAATCCAGTATTACAAATGTTGTCTGTTGGCTTGCCCAAGAAACATGAAAAACTCCATCTCTGCTTTGAAAGGAACTCCAGAAAAGCAGATGGTGGAGGGCTTGCAGGCAATGTCAGAGCAGGAGGATGTCTGGGTCTCGCCACCCTCGCTAATAACCCTAATCCCATTCTCTCCTCAAACTCAGGAACTAATGAGGACAATAAGAATTTGCTGAAACCTCTCTTTAGACTTCCAGAGGAATACCCAGACAGCTCTGAAAGCAGGCAAACACCATACTCCCTGGGCTGTTACTCAAGGGTTCTGGGAGTTCTCCGCAAACCACTGGATGTCTGCCATCTCCCCTCTGCTAAGCAGACCATAGTGTGCCAACTGCTCCATTGTGGAGCAGATGCCCACAACTTGTTCCCCTGCCCAGAAAACAGATTTGTCTTTTCTCTCTTGGGGTAAGGATCAATGCTGAAATCCCATTTTTTCCCCACAAATAAGGGGCTCTCATTAAACACAGCCATAGCCCCTAAAGCACGGGGTTCTGAGCTGCTGGACAGGTGGAGCTTCTGGAGCTGGATGAGGAGAGAAGGCAGTTTCCCATTCTCCCTCCCAGTGATCCCTAACACTGCCCAGCCGAGCCCAGCCCTGCCTAGGGCTGCAAATGTTTTTGATTTGAGACGGAGAGGAAACTAGAAAGCCAGACATCAAGACAGACGTGGGTTGGGCTCTGAGACAGACCGGCTGGGAGGCAGCCCCTCCATCCTGGATGTCTTTATTACCAAGGGGGCTGGAGGCCAAAGCAGCCAGCAGCCTCTGGCTAATGGCAACAGCAGATGTAGTCCGGTTGCCAGGAGCCCTGGGGCCAGGCAGTAACCCAGCCGGTAGCAGAAGGGAGGTGGGGGAGCTAGGGAAGTGGGCCAGGGAGGTAGACTGGTCAGAGGCCCAGAGCTGTAACTGGGTCCTGGAGTGGGATGGGGGGGCAAGCTTTGGCATTGGAAGGGCCCAGGGTATGGTCAGGACAGGCTTCTTGAGAGCCGAGCCAGTCGCTTCCTTCCCTGAATAGGATACTAAAGAGAGATGGTGGCGTTAGTGTGCAGAATGTCCTTGTTTCAAACATCTCCTATTTCTGGTGCCCAGACGGTAAGTGAAGTGGAGTGCTGTTACGTCTAGTCCTGAGCCAACGTAATCTCTAGGCCTCAGTTTCCTCATCTTAAAATAGGAGTGATACAGCCTCCCTCAGGAGTCTCCCAATGATTAAAGGAGAGCATGTGCAATCTGGTATGTTGTAAATACTCCATAAACCCTCATTCCCTTCCTCCTCTGCACCCGGCTCATATGGTATCCCTGCCTAGGGGGAGAGGAGGCTATTTCTCAAGCCAGAGTCTGTGGACTTTAAGTGGGGGAGGGTAAGTGGAGAGCTACTAGTGATGAGACAGATGAGATTAGTGAAACCTTGTGCCAGACTTATGCTGAGAACATGGCCATTTGGGCACTGGGATCAGTCAAGTCAAACTGGGAGAGTGACCTGGATTAGGTCTTGGGTACTTCTCACCTGAGATTCTCAGAGATCCATTCTTATTCTCACATCCCCCATCCCCCATCCCCCACCCCCGGTCTACTTCATCCTTCTGTAGTTGGAAATCCCTTGTAGCTGAAAGACCTGCCTAGGTGAAGTGAGAGACTGAGTCTGCACAGGGGTAAGGAGGCGAGGGGCAGCCTTAGTGCCAAGGGCAGGAGGCAGAAGGTGCAGGGCACACGCACCAGGCTGCAAGGAGACCAACCATAGCCCAAGAGAGATGCATGAGAAAGAGCGGTGGGAAAGAGGCCCGGGTGGCAGCGGGAGGTGGAAGTTTAGCTCCTCCCAGCACTTCTGCTACAAAAATCTACTCTCAGACAAAGCTTCTTGTCTCTGGTTCAGAACTTGGTAAGCCCAGGGGCAGAGTGCAAAGATGAACCACTCATTCACTGGGCATCGCTAACAACCCCGCAGGAGGAAGGCTGGAGTGTAGGTACCTGTCTCCATCTTCTGTGGGCACCATTCCCCACCCTGCTGCCAACACACACCCTTCCCAAGAGGTGAGGTGAGGTGAGGTTTGAAGACTTTTTAAAAAAAAATAACAAGTTCTATGTATAACAGCATAAATGTCAGTATGTCATGTCAAGATCAGTCAGATATTCCCGAGAAAATGAGCTTAAGTAGCCCAGCCCTGAATCATTGCCGACTCAACACATCCCCCTACCTCACCTATATAGCAGTCTGCATCTCATATGTGATGCATGATGAAGAAATAATGTTGAGCCAGGCCTTTATTTCCCAGCACTTGGGAGGCAGAGGCACGCAGATCTCTGTGAGTTCAAGGTCAGCCTGTCTTCAGAGTGAGTTCCAAGGACAGCCAGAGTTACAACAGAGAAACCCTGTCTCAAAAAGCAAAAAAGAAAGGAAGGAAGGGAGGGAGGGAGGGAGGAAGAAAGGAAGGAGAAAGAAAGGGAGAGAGAAAAGAAAGAAAATGAAAAAGAAAGAATGTTGACTAGTCAGATTGAACTTCTTTGTGTGAGCTTGAGGACATCACTCAAATCCCAAAGTCTGCTTTTCTTTGTGAAATAGTGTTAGCCCCTCCCCCAGCCGCCCTCACAAGGTTATCTGGAGAATTAGCCCGGAACAGTATGGAACATGCTACCCAAATAGAAGGATGGTGCCCGGTCACAGAGATGAAGGTTCATTGAGTTTGCATGGGAGGCCTTCCAGGCACAAACGGCAGCAGAGCAGGAGCCTGGCAGCTGTGGCACACATGTGACAGTAGCTCCATGGGGCAGCTCCTCAGTAGCTCCAGATCGATGGTAATATGCTCTTACTGGGAGACTAAAGTACAGTTTGGGGATGCAGCATGCCCAGAAAGCCTCACAAAGTTCATCATGCATGAAGCAGCACTGATTTTGTGGAGAAGCATGCATGCCCTCGGAGGCTCTGCTGAGATGTCTAGACAGACAGCTGTCTTAGGTCTACCAGAGGACCATGCAGAAAATGAGCAGGAAGCATGCAACTCTGGAATAGAAAGGCCAAACTGCAATGCTTGCAGCTTGTGGCCCTAACAATTGAACTTATTCTACAAGGATGTTTTGTAATGTGTAAAATGTGGATAATAAAACATACCTCCCTGATCACATGTTGTGAGACATGAGATCTAACTCCTAGGACACATATCCTCTGACTCAACACACTCAATAAACACAGGATTCTAAACAATGCTTTCTCAAGGACAGGAGGTAAACATTTCAATAAAGACACAGTCAGATGTCCGCTCTTATCAAATGAGAGATTTATTGTACATAAAATAAATTAATTACAGTTTGAGCCAAAGCATGAGTGGCTTCTTAAAGTGCATCTGTGTATGGGGATTTGGCAGGTAGCCCTGCATCTGGTCAGTTTATCAGACAGCATTTCAGTCTCAGCCACCCATAGCCACAACTCAGCCAGGCCCAGGAAACACCTAACGTCATTGCCATGAGTCACCTACACAAACTACACCAGCGTCAATTAACACATTTTTCTGTACCTGATGCCACAGTTCAAAAAACAAGCAACTGTACAGTGTCACAGTTGGGCAGTCTGGGATTGAGTTTTTCACAGCTACTCAACACATATCCCAATAGGTGTGCCCATCTGTGTCAGGAGATCCAGCACCTTCCTGCACGCCACAGCTCACAGGTGTCTGTACATGGAAAATTTTGGCCTAAAATTTGACCTTTATGGAGTGGGGAGGATTCCTCCTTGTTCTAAAAGAAATCTGGGTATCCTTCAAGTCAGAAAGGCATCCCTAAAGATAGCATGTTGGAGATACAGAGAAAAGCAAACCTTCCTCTTGGGAGGAACATAATGGAGAAGGGAGAGAAAGCCTGTGAGTGCTCACTCTGTCCTTCCATCCCCACCCTGATTCACATGATGTATTTGGTGAAACCGACCGTCACTTATAAGGCAGCAAGGACCAAAAACCTGCCCATCTCCGCTCCAAAGGACTAGGCAGAGCAGTCACACATCCCTGTCCTCGGGCTCCATACACTTCCTTTTCCGCAGCATTCCAGAGGCCCCTAATGCTCCTCTGCTGCAGCCCTTTGTGGAACCGTGAACTGCCATCAGCCTGCAATGGTCCTGCCTACAAGAACCTCAGGCCCTTGCCCGGAAGACCAGACCCCCTCCATAGTCACAATTCAGACCGAGGTGACAGTCCTCACTTTGGCAGACAGAGCTTGCTTAAACCTCCTCTTCAGGTCCTGCATGTTAGGTGACTTGGGTCTGGGGATGAGGGAGGTCCGGCGCTTCTCGGGTGTGCTGCTGGGCTGCTGTTTGTGGTTCACTTCTTTGCACAGGACGTGGAAAGCACTGTAGACATCGTTGTAATTTTCACTGACAGACACTTCATAGAAGGAGCAACCCAGCATGCCAGCCAGTTGCAGTCCAAGCTGAGGGTCAACCTGCTTGACGTGTAACAGGTCAGCTTTGTTGGCCACAACCACCACAGGCAGCCGAGCGCCCAGGTGAAGCTGCTGGACGTGCTGGTGGAGCTGGCCAATGAGTTCATAGCTCTTGTGGTCAGTGATGGAGAAAACCATGACGACGGCATCTGCCCAGCGAATGCAACGATTCAGCTGCTCGTTGCAGCTCAAGCCATTCTCGTGCACCTGAAGAGAAGAAGGAGAGCAAGGTGAGGAGGGAGCGCCGCCCAGAGCTCCGGCTCAGTCAGACCCCGAATTCAAAAGAACCCTTCCTAGCGATGGCGGGTTACAGGCCATAAACAAGTCCTAGCCCCACACACTTCAGCTTTCTTGACAATGTGTTGATCCAGCTGCTCGGAGTTGGAATAAATAACAGGGCAGCTCACCACACTCAAGTGGAAAACGGACCTGAGGAGAACTCCACGCAGAGGGACTTTGTAGTTGCACAAAATGGGAAATTAACTGGCTAGACAGTAGGTCTGGGGAAGTAAAGATAGGAGCTGGAAGCATTTAAACCTGGATAACTGCCCAGTTCAGGGCGGGGAGGCAAAAAAAAAAAAAAAGAAGAAGAAGAAGAAAAAACACTAGCAGAGCTCTTTTGTCTGCAGAGAAACTTTTCCACAACATAAAAGAGATCCGCGTGCTGGAGACTGGACCCACATATTTGGTTTCTAATGCCAGAGGCACATACATAAAAACCAAAGCAAGGTGGCACTGCCAATTCCAAGCCTTGGTTTGGTCTCCGCTGCTCGGGTGACTCCTCCCACAGGAGGGGCTCTGCCCCTTTGCCCAGTCTCCCAAGCTAAACCAGGCCAAGGCTGACCAGTGGCCAGATACAATTAAACTGTCAAACAGCATGCAAATGTCTACACCTCACTCCCCATATCTCATCTCCCAAGTTAAGAACAAGGGAACAATTCCACAGCCACTTGTCTTCCCTTTATCCCAGTGAGCACCACAGTTTCTCACCTGAATGCCTGGAGTGTCCTGAACCTGAATGGCCAGGGTTTCACCTTCTATCTGGACTTGTCTGGTATAGAGATTACCTATGAAGGAAAAGAAGAGATTTTGTTCCTCCTTCATGTACAGCCTTATGAAAGATTGTGGGATTTTTTTTATTTTTATTTTTATTTTTTAATGTAATATAGCCTGCACCAATACACACAGGAAAAAAAAAAAAGATGTAGTTCAGTTCTATTGAATGGGTTTATTTCAGATCTTGTTTAAAGGCCAACTGCAATTTTAACCCTATGCTAAAAGATTTATCAAAAGTAGGTCAAAGTTTGTAGGTTTTTAAATAAGTACGGGTCTAATTTTAAGCCGAGTTTCCATATTTAGAATAGTTTCTTGAAGCAAATTTTCTGGCTCAGTATGTGCAGGGTTTCTGTTTTTATTTTAGTACATTATTCTCTAAACAGTCAGATTTTGCCCACTGGATGTAATAGCTTTATAGGCAAATATGATTAGTAAAAGCACAGTTAACATCCTCAAAGCAGAAGGCTACCACCTCTTATCTTGGGACAGCATCCATGGCTCATTTAAAATAAACCCCAACAGGTACTTTATACAGTCTGCTTATTTAAGCAATTTGCTAACGGCATAGTCAGAAAGAACTCAAGTCTCCTGGAACAGTGGCTGGTTTCAATAATTGAAAGTGAAATACTTGTCTTCTCTTTATTCAGGAGCGTCCCACCCCCAATCCTACCAGCTAGTTATTTTTCTTTGTTAAGGAAAGAACTTTAGGTTTACAACTGCTCTCCTTTGGCCTTTGCTTTGAAAGGTCACCCCTGAAAGGCAGCCAGCAGAGAGAGAGAGAGAGAGAGGGTGGGGGAGGAGCTGGCCAGGGTTTTGTTTTATTTTGTTTTGTTTTTGTTTTTTTATGACTTTTGCAGGCATATTTTAAAGGGCAAGGCCCTGGAGTACAAAGGGTGCTTCCAACTGGGGTCCCTATAGTTAAAACATACCACAGGGAATACTTTGGGCACTTGATAAAATGATGAATGGGCCTGGAATGGAATGAGGCCAGATGGCAGCTGGGGGGGGGGGGCAATGCAGATTATAAGTGGCAGAATCCTGATGCTCACACTGTCACTCTGAAGGAAGTGTCCTTGAAGGCACTGAGAAATGAGGGCAGCAAAAACCAATATGTTTTTGTCTCAATATATTTCCTCACCTGCATTTCGTTCATAGTCCCCGATGAATCGTTTAGTGAGGAAGCGGACCACCAAAGCTGCAATTCAGAGAAGAGAACAGATTGATAGTTAACCCACTAAGTTAGATGGGTCCCCACCACACTCCCACCTGGAAAACAACTCTTCCAAAGAAAGCCACAGCCGGCCACCGAGGGAAATTCCTACCCTGTACCTCCTTGACCCCTCTGCCAGACACGAGAGGATTGAAGCCAGTGAATTATAGCTCTGCCAGCGGGGAGGGTCTTGCGGCCCAGCCCCTCCTTTGAGCCCAGCTGGGCCACACCTAAGCCTTCCAGCAGGCGAACGCCTTACAGAATTCCCAGAGGGGTGACAGCCACTAACGCCCGGTTCTGCCCCAGACCCTGCCAGAGGCTCAAGGCTCCCCAAAGTTCTACTCCGGCCCGAAAGTCGGCGGGCCTTTCGATCCCAGCGGCCCTCTAATTCGTAAAAGCAGGGGTACGAAGGGGCGGGGGAACCCGCTGCAACGCCCACCTCTCCCCTTCAAGTCAGGACCGGGGTCTCCCAAGTCTCTGCCCCACAACCGAGCGGGTTCCGAGCTTGGACTCACCGGTCTTGCCCACGCCGCTGGCCCCCACCACGGCGATCTTGACGAGCCGGCGCCCCGCAGCCCCCAGGCAGCAGTCGGCAGCGGCGCTGCCCGAAGTGGGGTACTCGGCGATGGTGCACATGTTCTGGATGAGGCGCATCGCCGCTGCGGCCCGGCTGCACCACTCCGGGAAGGAAGTGCAGACGGGAGGAGGCTCGCGCTGCGCGAAGAGGGCGGCCGGGTCCGGCGCCGCGCGGCCGCGGAGGCTGGAAAGCACCGGGGAGAGCGGCGAGAAGCGAAGCTCAGCGGATCCCGCTCACGGCTAGGATCGCAGCGGCCCGGGCGCGGATTTTCTGTGAGTCAGGCCCCGCCTCCACGGTGGCGGCCAATCCCCGGACTCCCTGCTCGAGGCCCCGCCCTCGGCCTGCTGTGCGAAGCAGCTCCCGCGTAGGAGCGGAGAGCGAGTGCGGGGCCCCGTGAGATCCGAAGAAAGCAGGGCGGCCGGCGCGAGGGCGGCAACGTGCGGGCTCCAGCCAGCTCCCGCTGCGCTAGCACGCGGCCGCGGCGGTGGCTGCGCGGTCACGGGGTCTCAGATCCGCGTGGGGGACCTGTCCGTGTCTGATGGGTCTCGGATCCGCGTGGGGGAATCTGTCTGAGACTATGGGAGTCTCAAGTCCGCGTGGGGGACCTGTAATGTCTCGGAGTCTCAGATTCTCGGTGGGTTTAGAGGCATCCATTCTTGTCTGCCCACCTAGCCGCCGGGCCTCCCTAGGGCAGTCTTCTAGTCTCCCTGACTGCTGCCTGGATCCAACTAGCTTATCCACCTCTGACCGTAAGGAACCTGCAGGGGAACCCTACATGATCACTTACTACCCTTAGGCCAGGCTCAGTGCTCTGCTCGTGCTCTGGAGACATGAGTGCACTGACTTGGCTACATCCAAAGTATTATCGTGGATTATATATTTTCCCCATCATTGTATCTGTAAACAAAAACACCCCCCTTGCCGCCGCCACTATAAATGTGGCATTTTGTCTTTGGGGCAAAATATCCATTTTACTCCAGTTCTTGCCGACAGTCCAAACTCACGTGAACACACACGCGCGCTGTGAAAAAGAAGCGCTGCACCTCCAGAGGCAAAGCCAACCAGAAGTCACTAGAACAAGCTTGCACCTTTCACCCAGCCACGAGTCCTCCCGGAGCTGTGAAACAGTAAGAAAACAGTCCCTGCAGCTGTAGATGAGGCTCCCTGGGAGGCAGAAGGGCCTCGCGTTTAGTCTGGTCATAAAGCGGCTTGACGCCAAGGTAGATGTGGACCCCGGTGCTCATAACATACCTAGCGCCCCCAGTGTTCTCATCAGAGAAAACGTTGGTCTACGACTTACCAAATTTCGACTCATCTAGAGGTTATCGCCACTGCCACCCCCTTACAACCCGTGGGTCCTTTTATCTCGGTGCCTAAGACAGCAAAGCCTGTGACGTTTTTGTACACCCTTTATTAAAGGTAGACCTGTGAAAGAAACTGATTACAGTATCTACACCCAGTTTCTCCTTTAATTTGAATAACATTTACTACCCTACTCTGGTCAGATTCTGTGATGAACTCTGTATCTATTAACAGTTTGAAGGGGCGAAGGAATTGGAAAGGAAATAGAAAGATATTGCCGACCTGCCTTGATAAGCCTTCTAGGATGAACAACATAATCAATGGGGCGCACAGACCCAGCAATAACTATAATAAAAGGCTGCCTTCCAGGGAAAACACTGGGATGAAGTAAACCAGCCGTCTGAGTCAGGAAGAAAAGGGCATGTCCAATTTGCATCATGTCTTTCTGTGTGGTTTCAATCAAACTTGAGTGTTCCCAGTCTATAAAATCAAACTTAGCAAAGCTATAATTACAGGTAACATGCACCTTTCAACCCCCCGGCCCCCTAGCCTGCAATTCTATAGTGTTTACATGGGAAATAATTATGCAGTCTACAGTATTTGTTCGGCTGCTTCTTGCACACACACACACAGACGTGATAAAAGTGTTCAAAAGGACTTTTGCTTTGAATCATTTTAGCTTCTGATGTTTCATTTCCATTGCCGTGAGACTAACCAAACCTGTGATTTTTCTGTCTGCATTATGAAGGCTGAATTTAGTATTCATACTTTAAGTCAAAATGAACTGGCTGTGCTTTAAAAAAACACAGAAAAGAGAGCTGAGGAAAATGGAGAAAAGAGAGGGGTGTTAGTTAGTTAACAAATACCTACAGGAGAGACCCCACCTGCATCTGGTTAACCTCGGAGGGTAACACTTAGTTATCACTTCTTGGAAATCCAAAGTAAGGGAAAGAAGGGAGGAGGGACGGGGTAGGAGGTGTGATGTCTATCAGGGGTTTATTTTTATTACAGACTATAGGAAAGGAATTTCACTTTTTACATCGAATTCTAGAAAGAGAAGTGGCCATACCTGTAATCTCATCACTCAGAAGCCTGAAGCAGGAGAACCCTATGACATTAATGTGAGGCAGACACCATAATCGTTACTTCCAGGAGCTCCATAAGCCACCCCAAACGGTTCACAGTCCTTGTCCAGACACAACTGCACTTTCCTGGAGTCTCCCATGGTGACACAGTCAGGAGACAGCCGACTCGGGCATCATTCTGAAGGTCTGGCTGGGCATGACGGCTTCTTCATTCACATGTCTGCATTTAAGCTAGAAAAGTGGGGAACGCTGGGTACAGCTCAGGCTGCTTCATAACACAATGACTTCTAAATGAAAACTCTTAAGACAGAGAATCAAAGCCAATCTCTTAAAGCCTTTGTGTGGAATCTGGAAAAAGCATTGCTCTGTTATGTGCTAATGGCTGAACACACAGAACAAAACCTGTAGCGCCCGCCTTGACCAGCAAGTAAGATGCCACAACCGGATTCTTCTCAACACCTTTATTGTAAGGAGCACTTCATCATGATGCAGGAGGAGGAGGAGGACCCCAAGCCCCAGAAGCAAGCTGCTTATATACACAGTAGGAATCGTGGTTCCTAGTGATAGGCTACTTCTGCAACACCTCATTTGCATATCTGTAATTGCGGGTTTGTTTCGGGTGTGTTATCAAGGGCTAAGCTGTTCTCAACTGTAGCACATGCGCAAAGCTGTTGTTTACCACTAAGCTGTCCGGAAGCCAGCGCCATCTTAGCATTGTGCTGGATTGGCGTCCTACATCTCTCCCTTACTTGTAATATTAGACAAGAGAAGGGTACATTCCCGATCAAGAGACAGACTTCTTGTTGGAATCAGTCCCGATCAAGGGATTGTCACAAGCAGAGGGGGAAACATTGACCTGATCCCTTATGATTCCATATGGAACGAAAGGAGACATTGTAATAGGATGTTTGCCCTGTCGTTGCACCATAGGCCATACCTCCTACACCCGCCTCGATGACTTTTTTTTCAGGGGGAGGCATTTTGTGTCATCAAACCTCCATGCAATCAGGTATATTTCCAGGAAGACCATGTGCCATGTATCCTCCTAGTCAAGTACCCACTTGACTCCCTGGCTGCAATTATGTTTCTTGTATGGCGGCTAGCCACATTGGGGAGATTCTCTCTATGTGAGGCAACCAGGGCTTGGCAAACAACAGTCTTATGTCTATCATGGCTCCTCTTGAGCTTGCACAGCAGCCAAATGCAGAGTAGACTACCAACAAGAAGCACAGCCCCAAATAAAATTATCCCCACCCACTCTTTAAAGAAGGAAAAGGCATTAGTAACCCAGGAGGTGAAGTCTCCAAGGGTGATGGGATCCACTCGAGTTCCATTAAGGCTGGCAATCTGAGAGAGTAGATCTCTGGTCGTCTGTCCCGCCTGTTGTGACCAATTTCCTTTAAGGTATTCCGACAGCTGATGACTCTGATTGATAAACACTTGAATCAGGGAGTACATCTTCATCTTGGTGATTAGGAACTGTTTTTATCATCCGTGTCAGCCTCTCCGGCACCCAAATTGGATCCTCTTGATCCTGTGGGAAAACACAAACAGCTCCCCTGGATCTGGACAATACCGGATCCGGGCCTCTCCAGATGCCAGTTAAGATATCCTTCCATTTTACCATTTTATTGTCTTCAGGGAAGATACTGGCATGACGCTCAGCAGTTGAACGTCCTTGACTGTTTAAATTTAGAAAATTTAGAGTAAAAAGGGCAAGAGATAGTTGTTCCTTAGGGGAGTAGCCAACGGCTATTCCTCCTTTTTGTTTAAACAAAAGTTCCTTTAACGTGCGATGAGCACGTTCAACAGTGCCTTGTCCTTGAGGGTTATATGGAAGGCCAGTAACGTGTCGAACGCCCATTTTGTCACAAAACTGTGCAAAACCTTTAGATGTATAGGCAGGGCCATTATCTGTTTTTATGGTATTGGGTTTTCCCCATGCGGCCCAAGCACTGAGACAGTGCGCAATGACTTGATGTACTCTTTCGCCTGTAAGGGGAGAAGCAAAAACAATACCAGAACACGTATCAACTGATACATGGACATATTTAAGTTTTCCAAATGAAGGGATGTGGGTAACATCCATTTGCCACAAATCTAGGGGTCGAAGTCCCCTAGGGTTGACTCCGACATGGGGCGGATGATGGAACTGAACGCAATCAGGACAGTTAACCACAATGCTTCTGGCGGCCGACCGTGGTATGTGAAACTGTCGCCGCAGAATTGATTCTGAGGGAAACGCAGGGAAGGTGTCTGCAGTGCCCCATATATTCGTGGGCCCTGGGGTCTTGGGCCCCGCTGTCCTTTTTGGACGAGCGCCACCATAGCTGTTATCCAAGGGCTGGCCATTGATGTCTTTTATAGATCGACATTCATTTGCCCAATGGTTACCTTTTTTACATTTGGGACAAAGTCCTGGAACTGTTTTTTGTCCTTCAATTTTAAAATATTTTGGGCAATTTTTCTTAATATGACCTAATTTTCCACATTTAAAACATGCTCTATTAGACCCCCCTCTTTTGGTGGCTGCCAATACTGCAGCAGCCAGTCCTGCATTAGATAACGGTCCGCCTATCTCTCTACAGGCTTTCATCCAGGCCTGTAGGCCTTTATTTTTCCAAGGCGTAATGGCAGAACGACACTCTTTGGTACATTGTTCAAAGATTAATTGTTCTATTAATGGCATTGCTGAATCAGGATCTCCAAATATTCTACCTGCCGCTTCCATCATACGTGCCACAAAGTCTGAGAAAGTTTCTGTAGAGCCTTGGGTGACTTTAGTAAGGTTTCCAGAAATCTCCCCTTTATTAGGTAATGTCTTCCAGGCCTTTATAGCTATTTTATTGATTTGTTCATAAACTTCTAAAGGAAATGCAGTTTGTTTATTTGCCCATTGTCCTAATCCTAGGAGCATATCAGTGTTCCAGAAAGCTCGACCATTGTCGGCATTAACACGAGCTTGTTGTTGTGCATAGTCAGTGTATATGGACTTCCAATCTAGGTATTGGCCCATAGTTAGGCACGCTTTAACTGTACCCATCCAATCAGCAGGGGTCATGGCACTGTAGGCCAATCGTTCAAGTTGGGCTTGTGTAAATGAAGCATTTAAACCATATGTCTTGACTGATTCAGCCAATTCTTTAAGTTGTTTAAACCCCAATGGCTCGTGATATCTGTTTTGGGTATTAGGATCTTCAAACACAGGGAAGGCAGAAGCCGCCTCCCTCCATGTTTGTGGACAAAACGAGCACTGAGTTTTAGGAATTTGTTGTTTACCCTTCTCTATGAGTTCTGGGTTATATGAGGGCGCAGTTGGCAACTTGCGACTATTCCGTGCCTTTATACGACCTGAATATTTCAGGCCATATCTTTCCTGCTCATAGCGAGCAGCTTCATCCTCTAGAGTTTGTTCCTCTTCTGAACCTAACTCTGAGTCCTCCGATTCTTCTGAATCGAAGAATGTTAATACTTTTAAAGAAGGGTATAATTTACCTACCTCTTCTTTCCTTTTCTTTTCCTTTTGTATGTCTGCAGACTTAGTTTCACTATCTTCTGTTTTCTTATTGCCTTTGCTCTTTACTTGTTTTCCTCCATCCCCTTTTTTTTTCTCTAAAGGTTTCGTATTATCTTCTGACATGGAATCCTGATGATCGGCCAAAGCCTTTTGCCCTGCTCTGACACCTTCAACGCAACGCTTATCCTCTAAGCATGCCCTGATCATACTCCACAAAGGTTTAGTCCCAGCCCTCAATGTTATTTCTTCGGCCCTGCAATCTATATCTCTTCCCAGTTTTTCCCAACATGGTATCGTCAGATCTCCAGTGGGTGCAAACCACGGTGCAGCAGCATCCACCTCCTGTAAGAACCCTTTAAGCACCCTTTCCGGAATGTCAAGGCCTCTAAATGAAAGAAGTTCTTTCAACGCTGCCAAAAAGGGAGTGGACTGTGCGTGTCCCATGCCGCTCACTTATGTACGTGAGGACTTAATACACAAGATGACAAGCGAGGTTATCTACCCCCGTCCTACTGTCCTGCTGGTTTATCTCAGCAGACGCACTCGTGTCCTGGTTTATGACAATTCAGGCAGAAACAGCACCGCAGGATGAGAATGAAGGCAAGGAAGATGACGACTGCAGCTACCCAAGGATCCACCCCAAAACCGGGCATCGTCAGAAAACTTTTGTAGGAGGACTAAATGCAAAGGACTTACCGGTACCGCCGCTCCTAAGGTGAAGAGTTCTGAATCCACAAGAACTACGTTCTTGGTTCCTCCAGGTTCCCGGGTTTCAGCACCACTTGTAGCGCCCGCCTTGACCAGCAAGTAAGATGCCACAACCGGATTCTTCTCAACACCTTTATTGTAAGGAGCACTTCATCATGATGCAGGAGGAGGAGGAGGACCCCAAGCCCCAGAAGCAAGCTGCTAATATACACAGTAGGAATCGTGGTTCCTAGTGATAGGCTACTTCTGCAACACCTCATTTGCATATCTGTAATTGCGGGTTTGTTTCGGGTGTGTTATCAAGGGCTAAGCTGTTCTCAACTGTAGCACATGCGCAAAGCTGTTGTTTACCACTAAGCTGTCCGGAAGCCAGCGCCATCTTAGCATTGTGCTGGATTGGCGTCCTACAAGAACCCACCCAAATCAAAGTAGGAGGAGGAGGAACATTGATCCCATCTTCGGGTGGAAATAGTGTTGAAGACTCCGTGACTATCTTTCTTTAAAAATGAGAAAACAAACCCTCACATACAGAACCACAGATCTGCTGCTGATCAGTGATACTTAAAACCAACCGAATGAGGACTGAGGAATAGCTCAGCTGATAAAGTGCTTTGTGAGCAAGCATGAAGGCCTGAGTTCAGGCCCCAGCACCCATGTACAACACAACAGAAAAACCCAGGTACCATGGCACACCCTTGATCCAGGCTTGGGAGCGATGAAGACAGAAGGAGCTCTGTCTTGGGGCTTGCCAGCCAGGCAGTCTAACAGACTCAGCTCTTTGTTCAGTGAGAAATTATGTCTCAGAAAATGAGATGGGAAATTATCGAGGGAGACACCCAACATAGACTTCCACCTCCACGGGGCTGCTCAAACGTGTGCGTCCGCCCACCGCACGCTCGCACACACAAATAGCCAGAAGATGATATGTTGCCAAGTGATGTGTCCGCACTCTCCCCACCCTGATCCCTTCTCTCTTTGTCTCCCTCTCCCCCTTCCTCTTTCTTAAATAAAGATAGGAGGGTGGACATTTAAGTGAGAGGGATGTGGGGAGTAAACGCAGAAATATTTTGCTAAGTTTTGATTTTGCCTCAGCATCTGGAGTTTCTATCACTCGCTTTGATCTTTAATGTCAATCTTTGATCTGAGAGCTTCCAGAGATAATTCAGTGTCTGGAAGTCCTTAGGATCCCAGAATGTAAATTTAATAAATATTTATTTAACATGTGGGCTGTAAGGATAGCAGGCACTGTGCTGGAGCTCAGGCTTGCTCTGGTGACTGCAATTACATTTAGCCTGGGAAACTGAGATGTGGCCAAGCAATTTCAATACAGTGTGAAACACTTGGGTGTTACAGGAGCACACAGTAGGACTAAGGACCTAGACTAGGAATAGGTCAAGGAGTAGCAGGGCTGCAGAGTTGCACAGTTATGTGATGTGTAGCAGCCTGCATGCATGCATGTGTATGTATTTGTAAGATTGTGGCAGAGGAAGGGGTCTAGTTTGGAAGCAGCGTTTGTCCTCAGACAGAGGCAGCCAGTAAATATCTGTGGGCTGTGAAATGAGAGAACAAGGGCATAAGACATATGTGAATGAAATGCCTTTATGAACACCATCACTATGTACGGTGGACCATAGCCAATAAAAAAAAAAATGAAATGACAAGTAAAGCCATCACAAAGGAACCCAGAAAAGTCCATTTCCTCTTATTAGGGGGGAAAAAAGACATCATAAGGCATCATTCCAACTCCTGGCTGAGGTTTGGAATCCCTTACCCTTTGTATAATGTCCCCTCTAAGAGATTTTTCAACCAAATCTCTAGAGTTCTAACTCTCCTCGCCATCCACAGCAGCAGTCCACACTGACTGGGTACCCTCTCTCCTGCAGCCTCCTCCTAGAGAGACAGACTGACAGGCTCACCGCCTTTCCAAACGTCTGGCCAGTTTTGGCTTTCATTGCCACATCATTTGGGAAATACTGCAATCCAGGAACGGTGGCTGTCCGTGGAACCCTGAAGGAGCAGCAAGTGCAGGTGTGTGTCTCCAGCACCAGGATTTAGACAGCATGATCTACAACCGGAATATATATTTTCAAATATTTCAATTGAAATTTAATTAGAGTGAGCCATGGCTCCGGAACAGTCCCTGGATTAAGGAGGTCAGAAAGTTCATTCTGCCACATTGAAGTGCCTGGGAATGTTTGAGTAAGGAGAGAGGGACAGGATGGACACAGTGAAGCAGGGCGTGGGGGTTCACCAGGGACTCCATGAAGCAGGTGCAGGTGTGTACAGGCCAGTACCGTCCACGCTGGGGAGACACGGTGAGTTATCAGCGGGGATTCTTCCCTTTAAAACCCCACCCTTTCTTTTTGATTTAATTACAACTGAAAGACAGCCAGAGTCTCAAGGGTGAAAAAATAAATTAGGAACAAAGGAAAAGGGAGTACAATGAAATAAAAGGAGACATGCCCCTACGTGTATCACACACATACACACATGCATCTCTTCCCAGAAAACTGTAACTTTGGGGGAAAAAAGAAGTCTTAAGTTCTAGGCTGTAGGACTGGTCTCAGGAAGATCTTCCTTCCCCTTATACCCTGGTTGGTTTCTATGGCAGCAGAAGGAGCCCAATTTGCTGTTTAAGTAGTGTTCTGTGACTCCAATCTAGGGATGTACTGTCAGATTTTTTTGTCTCTTCTGGAAGATGTCTTCTTCTTCTTTCAGTATAATGCATGCATGGAAAATAGAGAGAATTCTTTTCATTTGGGGATCTGAAATTTATCTCCCACCCTCCACGACTTCTGCCACCGTAGCCCAAGTAATTTTCCCTGGGAACAGAGAGCATCCATTTGACAAGCAGTCTGATGATAACAGTTGAGAATGAACGCAAGTGTTATTCGTTACTTGGGACAGTGAGTTCCCACTGTGCTTTCAGAGGCAGTAGGAAGAGTTCCCGGGCTGGAGGAGTATTGGGTACTGGGTCTGACACAACTACATTACGAACAGGGCCGTTTTTAGGAGTTCCTCTGGCGAAATGAAAAGCCTGAGAACACTGCGCACAGAGTGGCAATGTCTTTTAGACCACTCTCTTCCCTTCTCTTGCAGGAAGACTACTCTGAGTGCGTCCATCCTCCCTTGTCTCACTAACACAGCATTTATATAGAAGATGACGAGGCAAGAAAAAAAAAAAAAGAAGAATGTCAGCCTTGAATCCCGGAAACAAGAACTTCAAGACACTTGACAAGATTTTATGATCAGAAGACACACACCCGCAGAGAGATTTGGATTCAGGCAACTGAGGTGATTGTTCGACATACTCTGTTGGCTTCAAATTCCTAAGTAGACTGGATATATTTGCCTAATATTTGCCCTCCTCCTGCCCTGGAATACTGGACCACCTAAGGACTTCCCTAAGCTAAAAGGAAGGGAAAACATTTTATGCCTCCCTGTAAACTAGGGAAGCATCATGCACTCCATTCCTCGTGCCAACTGTTAAGCTGCGTCTGGGACCATGCCACCGACTCTCATTGCGCTGTTAGGATTATGGTACCCATCAAATACTATCCAGACCCTCATTCACGCCACTACCTCAGTCCGAACTCTCACAGGTCATAGTATGAAGTTACAGGAGCTGATAACCAAATTAACAGGACACGGAAGTTACCTAGTTGATGACAATGCAAATGGAGATGTGATGAGTTTCTTAAATAAGCTTTGAAATTCAGTCACTGCAAGGAGACATTTTCCTTCTACCTAGTCTATGAGCATTTAGGCTTTCCACCAAGATGTTCTCATTATTAATGCATTTTTTTTCTCCTGATTACAAAGGAAAACGGATAGCAGATGAGAAGAATGTGATGGGAGGGCTTTTAGGAAATGTACGAGTGACTCATGTACTCGATTTAACAAGGGCACTGGCATCTATATAAAGAAACAACTTAGCTCCAAGATAGAAGCTATGCTCAGAATGGAGCTGGTGGAAAAACCTTACATTCCAAGGGAGTACGAAGGTTGGTATGCTGGGCCATCTCTGCCGGGAACTTTATGTGCAGCTCATTATCAATTATTATTAATTCACTGGGAATGTAGACCTTAAGTATCACAAGATAGAAAACTCCAGGATTGTTCAACCTGATTCCTAATTGACTCCCCCCTAAAGAACCAACAACAAAATAACTGGAAGATGTATTTGTAACTCGATGGAAAATAAGTTATGGCTGATTTGGGTATCACAACAATACATCGGATGTCTAGTGAGATCCCTTGTATAAAAGAAGCTGACAAACTACACAAGTTTAATATTCTTGTATTCTTGTGATGAGGGAGAAACAGAAAGCAATTTCTCAAGCCCGCGCTGTCCTTTTATCTGTGCTTGAGAGAGAGTTATTTATAACTTGTCAAACTCTCTCCCTGATTGCTCATTACCTGGGCTTAGATGAGGAGATAGGAGGAAAGCCCGTGCTAAGCCCTTCCTTGTATTCATTGGCCAAAGCTGCAGTGCAGCCAAGAGTCAAGGCATTCCTCTGTTCGCTATCCCCAAGCAAAAGATGGGATGATTGCTTTCGGAGAGCTATTGCACTGGTCTGTCAAGAAGAGCCTTTGTGAGTTAGGGCTGGCTTCTTGCAGATACAAAACGTGGCAGCTCCAGCATGCTAGGGAGAACAATGTCCAGATTGTTATACAGTCCAGCAGGGGCCCTAGAAGTTTCTCAACGGTTTGTTCCAGCACGAGGACTCTCGGCAGCAACTCCCGCATATAATGAAATTGTTGAGCTGCAAGTAGCCCCTTTTCATGGCATGACTTACCTTTCTGCATCCTCTGTCCACAGTTCAGTTCCGGGCCTGCCACCACTTAGATGAATGATTCAAGCTTGTCATCGTTCTGGCCTTCAGCATCTGCAGTCCCAGGACACCCTAGAGATTCCCCAGTCCCTTAGACTCTCGAGTCTCTTATGTGAAATGGCATGGTATTTGCATATAACCTACATATATCTTCTCACAGACTTCCCACAGAAGTCTACATATCATCAGTACAGACGATTTTTTTTTTCCTGTGTATTTTCAGTTTTGGGTTTTTTGAAACCTTAGATGCAGAAGATTCCACTCAGCTCTTCATTATGTTCTGTCTGGTTGCTGATCATCAGCTCTTGGCTTAGAATATCAGGTCTGTGAGTTCACTGTTCTGTCCCCCAAAAACCTAGGGACATGCTTAGCATGGAGCCCATGCTGTTAAGTGATGGATGGGTGGGTGGATCTGTGCATTTTGAGTATAATGAGGAAAAGAGACATCAATAGAATCTGAGGAAGTTGGGCTCTTAGGAATCGGTGACAGAGAAGGAGGGGGAAGGATGAGAGACAAGTTGAGACTGGCTTAAAAGGTGAGTCAGGCCCCCAGGCTGCTCTAGGCACTTCCTTATCCTTGGCTCACTCTGCCTTGATTCCAGAAATGGGAAGAGGGTGGTGTGAAGTCTGTAGGAATTGCAAGAGGTTTAGGGAGTCCTAATGATAGCTAGCTTGAGTCTCAGGGAGGGGCATCAAGGTCATTGGCACAGAAAGAGAGATAAAAAGAGAAGATGACAGGGCAGTTGGAGAAGAGCGAAAGAGGCAGGCAACACCTTCAAATAACTTGCAACAAAAAAACAAAGTTGGGAAAAATAAAACTCAGAGAGGAGGCCAGTGCAGAGAGCCAAGGGGTGAGTTGGCCTAGGATTTGAGTGAGTAGCTAGTACGGAATTAAATTAGGTAGTGCATCACGAATGTCCATGAGATTGTCCGCGATCAGAGCAGCCTTCTGCTTCCGAAGACCACAGGGTGGGAGGGTGGAACAGGGAGGAACGGGATGACGGTGTTATTGAGGTACCTTCTATGAAACTCAAATTATTCATAAAAGTATTATTTTAAAAAATAAAGTGTCCATGAGGAACCTACCAAAGAGCCACAGTAGTAACTATTGCCTAGGGAGTTGGCCAGGCACTGTGAGCCCACAGAGAAGGACATCTCATGCAAAGGGAGGCTAGGGATAGACCTTCCTGCAAGCTCACAGGACAGGGACTATACAGGGCTTTTCACATCTGTATTCTTACTCTACAGCTGCCTGATCTATAAGAGGCCGTCAATAAACAACAGCAGATGAAAAGTGCCTTTCACCTTATCACTTTGTGTCCTCTATTCCCTCCTGGGTATCTTGTCCTGGGCCCTTACCTGACTCACCAGCCTCAACCTACAGTAGTAGCTCACCAGCTGACCACAGGCCATGTGGCAGCACCACTCCATGGACTCCGATGTACTGACTCAAGACACTGTCACACCGAACCCGTTATGACAAGGTCGGTGCTGACAAGATGTTCTCCCTGTTAACAGAGGTGAGAGCTGCTCCAGAAGAGCTGGGGTGTCTACCCAAGGTGACGATGCTGGGACACAGGAAAGGTGGCAGCTTTTGAAGCAGACAGTCTGGCTCCAGAGACTCACAATTCAGAACTCAGGACCCATCTCTCAATAGGCTCCACTGTCTAGCTTCCCGGGGCGAAGTGCCCTTTATCCTCAACCTTTATCTCCCCTTTTTATCTTTTCTTCTGCTCGGGGGTTGTAGGAGGTATGTATTTGGAATGGAATGTGTAAAATGCGAGGATGAAAAGAGAGTAGGTTAGGGGGAAAGCTGGAGACTAGTGAGTGTGTGTGTATGTGAGTGTGTGTGTGTGTGTGAGTGTGTGTGTGTGAGTGTGTGAGTGTGTGTGTGTGTGAGTGTGTGTGTGTGAGTGTGTATGTGTGAGTGTGTGTGTGTGAGTGTGTGTGTGTGTGAGTGTGTGTGTGTGAGTGTGAGTGTGTGTGTGAGTGTGTGTGTGAGTGTGTGTGTGTGAGTGTGTGTGAGTGTGTATGTGTGTGAGTGTGTGTGTGTGAGTGTGTGTGTGTGAGTGTGTGTGAGTGTGTATGTGTGTGAGTGTGTGTGTGAGTGTGTATGTGAGTGTGTGTGAGTGTGTGTGTGAGTGTGTGTGTGAGTGTTTGTGTGTGTGTGAGTGTGTGTGTGTGAGTGTTTGTGTGTGTGAGTGTGTGTGTGTGAGTGTGTGTGTGAGTGTGTGTGTGAGTGTGTGTGTGTGAGTGTGTGTATGTGAGTGTTTGTGTGTGTGTGTGATGTGTGTGTGTGTAGCAGAGACTGCAGCTGTTTAAAAAAATGACTTCTCATATATATCCTCCAGTCATGTAGACCCCAAATAGAGTATTGAGCTATGCTGTTATCTCCGCTGACCAAAGCTTAGGTATGCACACTTTAGCACAGGCTAGAGCTGGGGAGGTGGTGCAGTCAATACAGTATTTGCTGGCAAATGAGAAGGTATATTTAGAGAAGCTTTGAGATCTGGGCCAGTGAGGGACCCTGACTCAAACAAAATGGACAGTGCTCCTGAGGAATGATATCAAAATTGACCTTTTACCTGTGTAAAACCTGTGTTTTACATGTGTAAACATGTGTAATTTACATGTGAAAACATACAAACAAACACACATACATACACAAAGTTTAGGACAAGCTTCATGAAGAATATAGTTTCTTGTATGTAACTTAAACATTTGTTTGGCTCTTCCTTTTGCACTGAAATCCCAAGGTCTGAAAAGGCAGCCACTCAGAGCTGAGTCTGAGGAATGGAATTCAATTTAATCCAACACCTAGTCAGCTACTCCACAAGGTGCTTAAAAAAGGAAAAGTGCATTAATCTATTTCTTGTTTTGCTTTTTGCACCTTCTCTCCTTCTGTTACATAATGCCAGTCCCATTCAGAATAGAAATAATGCTTCACAATGGGGCTGGCGCCCAATGACGTGGAGCACATTTGCTGAACACTGGTGACTGTTGACAAATGCCACTGCCCCACTTGAGGTTTTAATCATCAACAGAACCTTCGATTTCTTCATATGTCTTGCCCATGTGACAAGTATGTATAGGCAAAAGGCTCCAGCAGAAGTGTGGGGGACAGAATTCTATTTCTCAGGAAGCCAGTTTATTCTACCATTTGGGGCAGAAAGTTCATTCCCTGGCAAACACATTTTCCTACAAGTCTCCTCATCCATGTGATCCTCTAAAGTTGAAAGACTATTGGTTTTTTTCAAATATTAAAAACATTAATTTCCAAGAACTACTATGTGTTTAACTGTGATGTAGAGTCAGTAAAGCTTTTGTGTTGAAATCGCCATGTGTGTGGTATGTCCAATATGCAGGTTACTGAACAGACTGCCGTCCCTCGGGAATTTAGTCTGAGGAAGGTAAGACTTACATAAGGAAGAATTAATGATACACACATGATTCATAAAACATCAAACTTAAGGAGAGGGATAAAGGTCAGTAACTGCTGGGTGGCTGTAGGTGGCTACAAGGAGCTAAAAAGTGAACTGAGGACTGGAAAGAAGGCTCAGTGGTCAAGAGCATGTACTACTCTTCCAGGGATCTGAGTTTGGTTCCAAGAGTTCATGTTGGGCATCTCATAATTGCCTGTACTCCAGCTCCCAGGGTCTGCACTCTCTTCTGGTCTTCACAGGCACCTGAATGCATGTGGCATACATTCACACAGACATAGACACAAATAGGCATAAATGAAAATAATTAAAAATCAAACTGGAACGCGAAAGTTGGCTGAGGTTTGGGTGGAGGGATATATTTGAAGGGTAAGTGTGTTAGGCATTTTAGGAAAGGGTGGCAGACTGCACTGATGGAAGAATCATGCTAGGTGGGGTGGAATCTTGGACCCAATATCTATGATGCAACTCATCAAGTAACCTCGGAAGGAAGGACCTGGAGGCAAGCAGTTCAGACTTGAGCCTCGGTGCTTACTAGTACCCAGACACAGTTGGAAATCCCAAGATTCCAGCACATGGGAGAATCCTCGCTCTTCTGGAGCCAATTGGCAAGACAGACACACTTCAGAATTTGCTAAAAGTATCGGGTATTTTGGAACACGCCTTTAATCCCAACATCCAGGAGATCGAGGTAGGCTGATCTCTATAGATTGAAAGCCAGACTGGCCTACATAGTGAGTTCCAGGCCAGCCAGGGCTACAAGGTCAAACCCTGTCTCAAAAAAACAAAAGTAAAGTCTGCTAGAAGTAGAAGGTGTGAAGGGCCAAATACAGTCAGAAAGAAACACTGTGTCCTTAACTAGCATTGTGTTCCTGGAGAGACATAAAATAACACTCATTTACTGAAGATAGGGCATCAATGACAACCAAAGAAACCATGCCACCCAAGTCTAACTGAGGAGCTTAAGGATGTGGTGTAGCATTTTCCAAGAACTTCATGCTGCGTCATAATGTGGTGGAGCAACAGTGAGTAAGCAGATGAGTGCAAAGGAGCCCAAGGAAGAGTGCAGGCTCATTCTGTGACAACCTGCTGTCACTGTTACTGATCAATCCAGAGAGTGAGAACTCCTTTTTGGTAGATACCCATCCCTCATTGCCAGCCAATTCTCTCTTCAAGCTCTCAATGCCACCACACTTGGAACACAATCAATAGGAGTTTCAAAAGGCACAAACTAAAGCAATGTTTCAGTATAGCCATAGATTCACCAGATGCAGCCGTTAATTCAGGTTCAAAGGCATTTGTTCTTTTGCCTAATTCAATTACCGGTTCTAGGCTGAAGTCCTGAAGTGTTGGGGCCTCGTACAATCTAGAACATTTAAACCTCTGTACACTCCAATCAAGTTCGAGACCTACTGCTGACTGAGCCACTCTGACTAGCTCTTTCTGAACTCTGACTCTTCTGATTCAACTTAATTCACTCGTTCACCCAACTCTCTCCAAGCTTCCTGGTTCAAACTGACCTTCTGAGCCGGCTGACTGTTTCTGACTGAACTCTTTGGACTCTGGCTTACTCTCTGACTTCCTCAGACTGAACTGCTCTGCTCAGCTTCAAACTGACTCACTCTTCCCATCTGATACTGACTTCTTCTGCCGAGCTGCCTCTGTGTCTCTCCCACAACCTGCTACAGACTGCTTGCCTTATACTGCCTGCTGTAACATACTCTGTTGTAACTCACTACTGCTCTAAGCTGAGAGCCTGCCTTCCTATTGTGAGAGATGGACGTGTCCTCACTCTGACTCCCTCTGCCAACACTTCCTTTGATTTGTCACTTTGCCTGTCCTTCACTGACTCATCTCAGAAGTCACTTCTTGTGTAACACTGACTTTCTGAGCTCTACTTCCTGTGTCTGCTTCTACATTCTGTCTTAGGGATTAAAAGCATGGACCACCACTGCCTCCTGAATACTGGGATTAAAGATGTTTACCAACATTCTTAACATTCTTTCTACATTCCACCATCCAGACCAAACAGACTTCTGAATGTAATTCCTTCATAGAGACCCCTGGAATATAGACCCTTCCTAGCTTTTACACAGGCCTATTCCTCTACATTCCCAAAACAGAAGTCCTATATGGGATCCAGCAGGAGCAAAGAGAGTTGGGGTGAGAAGGAGAAGGGCCAAACCTAGGTAACCACAAATCTGAAGGAAGAGGAGATGGGGAGGAACCCTAAAGAATTGTCTATTTAAGCAGATTGTATCTACTAGCTAAAATAAATGTAAATTTTGCCCAGATAAGAAGTAGATAGACTTGGAAATAAAATTAACCCAGAGGCCAGTACAAGCCCAGGCAATATCTTTGGAGTGCCAGCCATATGCTAAGATTATGTTAAGAAAAGGCAGGCTAGAACAGACAGTTTACAGAAAGGGAGAAATCTGAATTCTCACAGAGAGCACATTCACCCAGGCTCTCCTTGATCAACTCATTCATTTCGTGTTTTATTCTCTCATGTGCTCATCTGTTCATAAAGTCACCCATAAAGCTGCCCAGTCCCAGGTGACCTCATTTATACTGTTTCCTATATAAAGGACCACTCTGGTGCATCATGTAGAATAGACATCAACAGAGCTTTTGGAACTGTGTTTCAGAATGGCTCAGAGTACATACCATATACACCAGGTGTTGTTATGATGCAGTTGAATACAGGTTCAGTTGAGCCCAAGGCTGAGACAGCCAACAGACAAAGTTGGGAGGTAGAAGAGTATAGAAAAACCAAAGAGTGAGACACGCATGCACAAGGTCCCCAAGCTTGGCAGCCACCAGGAACCTCACCAGTACTTGTGCTATACAATTCGTCCCCAACCCTAAACTAAGAACAGACATGATGGGAACTGAAGAGGACTTTTATATTAGCAGGAGACTAGAAATTGAAGTGCAGTTATGACAGAGAGTGGTGCTTTACAAAGCATCCTCTGCAAGCTCCTGGGCGGGTAGTGTGCCATCCAAGAGAAAACGTTATCCCTTTTGAAAACAGGATGTACATTGGAAGTGGCTGAGATTCAGAGCCTTGTGTGGGGGAATATGTAAACAAGTTGCTGTGCTCTCATTAGAAGGCTGGCAGTGGAGAATAATCTCAAAGCCGTGACAACACCTTCTTCTCTGCCTCATTCAACACTTACTTGAGTGAGAAAGGTGAAATCAGTAAAAATTTATAGGTTACCTTGCCCCAATTTCTGCAGCTTTGTCTTTTCTTTCTCACTGTGTACATGATTTATGGAACATGACCTGACAGCTACAGTCCTGACACCCAGCCAGCCTAGGATGCTTCTGGGAAGTCAATATTAATGTCACCTCGGTGGCTTCATGGCATTAAGCTGTCCATAATGTCCCAGCAGAGGTCTAATTGCTTAAGAACATGAATAGAAGGTTTCCATGGGAAGGCTGAATCAGTGACCCTCACTGCTGTCTCTCACTCAAACGTAAATCCCTAAATCCCAGGTCATTGTTGGAGATGGTGTCAGTCCCGCATTGGTCTTTGATGCTGAACACTAATGCATGGTGCCATTAGCTAAGTGTGAAGGCCGGCTGGGGCAGTTTTCATTTTACTAGTGACAAATGGATTTCCAGACAAGATAGGAACAGAATCTCTTCTCAAGTGAAAAGGGCTATTTCTGGGGCTGGGGCAGGAGTGACAGAGCCTAATTAGAGGTGACTTAAGGATCAGAATGATGAATCTGTAGGCCTGTTTAATGGGGAAGGTTAAAAGTGGATTTGTTGGGTTCAGATGTGGCTGGGTCTACAGACCACAGTGCCATCCATAGGTCCACAGGCCTCGGGCCTGCTCATTTCTTATCTGTCATTTTCTCTATTCAAGCTATTTTCCTGGGAGATAGAGGACTGTATCAGCCTCAGAGACAACAATCCCCAGCCCAAAGAGAAGACAAGCCCACTTTCCTAGTCGCTCCTCCAAATGTTCTGGAAGGGAGTCTGGTTAGCCCTGCTTGGGTGGTATATACATTCCCAAACAAAGACAATTCTCTTGGCCAAAAGGATAGAAAAATTCTGTTGGCCAGGCCTAGGTCACATGCCCAGTCTCGGAGCACAGCCGGTAAGGGCTACTCTACTGATGGCCTTGGACTAGGGTAAGAACAAGATGTTTATAAACGAGAAACAGGTGGCAGACAGGTAAAAAGAACGGACCTCCAGTTTACATCCCCTCCACCTGTAATGAATGCTATGGTTCAAATGTGAAATGTCCTCTGTAGGCTCCTGTATTTTAACATGTGGTCCCCAGATGGTGGAACCTTGCTAGAAGGAGTAGGCCACTGGAGGATGGCCTTGAGCTTTATAGCCCAGCCCAAATTATTTCTGGCCTTTGCTTCTTGTTTCCAGAGACATGAGGAGATGGTGAGTCTAAACTGCAACACGCTTTCTCCGCCATGTTAGATGTGTCCCCTCAAGCCATGAGCCCCGATAAATCCCATGTCAGTTTACTTTTGTCTCAACAACTAGAAAAGTAACTGAAATGATTCACACTCTCTTTAGGAAGCTGGGCTCAGAATATTGAAAGACAGCAGGGTACCCACTCCTGGAGGAGTCAGGGGAGCTCTTCACGTATCGTGTTCATATTTACTGTACTTTTTTGGAAGATAGGGAAAAATGGAATTTAGCAGGCATTCCTTAAAGGTTTTCCATCTGCAATGGCTACACACGACACTTTCTAGGGAGTAGGAATAGAGATGTTTGTATCTTCGGGTCTGAGTTCCACCTCTACCACTTGCTTCTCATACGATCTTACAGCAGCAGCTTTTCCTGAGATTCTGTATCCCCCTTGGTGAGTTAGAAATACAGTATGCTTCCTCACAGTGACTAGTGAGACTGTGGATATAGGGAAAGACTTGATGGATTATTAGTAGGAATAGTTATGATTATAATCTGCTGAGCCCCTCCTGCGAGTTGGGTAGTACATACATGGTTATTGTTACTTGTGTTTTTATGCTGAGAAAAGCAACTCCCAGAGAAGCCAAAGGACTAGTCACAGTGCTCTTGCCGGCAAGAAGCAGAGCTAGGATTTGAACTCAAATCTTTCTGGCTTGAGGCTGTATCCTCCCTGTCACAACTCTTGTCACCTTTCAGCACTGCTTAAAAGCTCACTTAACTGCCACCGTTTCCTAGACCCGCCAGCACTGCTGTGGGCTGTGGTTGGCCTGAAAAATGCCCTCTGCCCCCATGAGACCCAGAACTTCTGACTCCAACATTTTGGCCCTTTCTTCAAGGCAAAAAAAAAAAAAAAAATTTTTTTTTAACTTGTTTTTATTTATGTATTTGCCATGTGCATGCCTGGTGACCAAGAAGGCCAAAAGAGGGCACCCTGGGATCCCCTGGGACTGGGGTTAAAGTCCCTGTGTGGGGTGCAGAACCGAGTCTGGGTCCTCTGCAAGAACAGCAAGTACTCTTAACCTCTGACCCACCTCTCCATCCCCGCTTCAAACACAATTTCAGATTAATTCTTATCATTGCTACCTCCATCATTCTCGTGCCCATCACCTTGGCTACCAGCATGTCGCATCTTTGCCACAGCCGTCACCAAAACCACCATAACTACTGAAAGGTTTGTCAACAAGCAAGGTGGATACCGCTGACCAAATCTCATTCACCGTCAAGGAGCTCTCCTTGGGCTGTGTGAACACTGGCCAGCCCTGAGTTATCCAGTGCCCTGTCATTCTGCTGCTGTGGTTGCCATTGTAAGTAACAGTTGTGTCCACAGGGCCTCATCACTGAAGGTTACCAACCTATGTCTCTCTCAGGACCTTCATTTCTGTAGTCTTTCCGGCTGCTCAGAGTAACCTCTTAGAAGATATTCTTTGACGTGTTCCTGAGCCAAGACCTTCACCCAGCTGAATTGGCCTTTGAGACGTCCCCTGTTGAGACAGCCTTCATGGTCTCACTCTGAGGTTTCCTGTTCATCCACCTTGTGTGGCTTTGCACCTGTCACTTCTACTTTGTCCACAGTGGCACAGCTGTCTCACTTCCATCATTACAATCTCCACTCACTTCCTCAACCACCGCCGTGTGCACTGATGGCAAATACAGCCTCCCTGGAGGGCTCGGTGTTTGTCACTTCTGGGACCTGGTACTTGGGAAGCATTCCCAGTTGTTCACAGTAACTCCACAGCCTCCAACTGGTCATCTCCAAGCTCAAGGATCTACTCAATGAGCCACCTTCTGGAACATCTGATTTCCATATGACACCATCCAGAACAGACATTGTGGTGACACTTGCAGATGCTATAAACAAAGAATAATATCTATGTTGCACAAAGGAACACATAAACAAAGCAAAAGTAACTCAGCAAAGCAATTTCTTTTTGCTCAAAGGATCTGCCAGACCCAAATCCGGCTAACGAGTACACCAGGGCAGAAAGTTCACCTGGTTTTGGTTTTTACTCAGGTGATAATGACAGTTTCTTTTCCCCATTAGCTGGGATCCAACCTCACAGTCTTTCCAGATTGGCTAGTTAAAAAAAAAAAAAAAATGAAGAAAAGGAGGAAGGAATTGGCTGTTCCAGATCATCAAATTCTGAGGGACAGGGAGGGGATTTGCATAAAGAAAAGTTTTACAAGGTTGGGGAGGTTTATGGAATACAGTCCTTAGACTGCAAGTGCCTTCAGTAGAAAAACAAAGCAAGAACATCTCTCAATGTGCTGTGACAGAAAGGAGCTAACCAAGACCCAGATCCTCAAGTTGCCTATTTCAGACTCCATCCAGGTTAAGGGACTGATGAGACATCTTTACGTTCTTTCCCACCAGTCCCACACCATAGTAGTTCCTTTTCTATTATCAAGACAAAGCACCATGACCAAGGCAACTTATGGAGGAAAGTGCTTCTTTGGACGGCTTTGGTGGCTGGAGCAGCAGCTGAGAGCTCACATCTTGATCCACAAACAGGAAGCAGAGAGATGGAATTTTAAATGGCACAAGTCATTAAACTCATAAAGCCTGCTTCTAGTGACATACTTCTTCCAAAAAGACCATGAACCTTCTAGCTCCTAAACCTTCCCAAACAGTGCCACCAACCGGGGACCAAGCATTCACATGCCTGAGGCTGTGGGGAACATTTCTCCTTCAAACTACCACACATGCACATGCCATTTCTCGCTAAGCTCACATCTAGGATCCATTCCTCCCTGAATGCACATTCCTGGGCTTGCATAGTCTGGAGTGACTATTTCACACTCTCACTAAGCCTTTTTGTTTGTTTGTTTGTTTGTTTGTTTGTTTTATCATTTTTAGTCAGTTTCACTGTAGCTGATTCTTTCTAAACCAATCCCATTTCCAAATATAATTGAGGAACTGAGGCAAGGAAGAGGAAATATCCACAGATTCTAAGGAATGAAATATTAATCCACAGACACATTTTCATGTTTAGGTTATGGAATTGTGTCTGATCCTTCACTAAAGTGATAGTGTTAAGGCTAAGGGTTAAGAGGGTGGGAGCCTGGGGCTGTAGCTCAGCTGGTGGATAATTTGTCTAGCATAAGTGAAGCCCTAGATTTGATTTCTAACATTACATAAAATCAGGCATGGTGGTTCAAATCCATAGCTCCAGTTCTTGGGAGGTAGAAGCAGGAGGATCCGAAGTTCAAGATCAACTTCAGATACATAAGGAGTTCAATGCCAGCCTGGGGATATATGAGGACTTATCTCAAAAATAAAATAAAATGGAAGTTGAAGGTGGGAAGGAGTTCAAAAAGGCATAGAATGTATCCTTCCTCTTAGCTTGACTGAAAGATATCCCCAGGACAACTATATACGCAAGGGGCCCATACTTTGACATGGAAGGGAACGCCAGGAACACAACATAAAATGTAGGAAATCAGATTATTGACATGAATAAATGAGGCTATTTCTGGCAGACACAATTGCCTATCTGATCCAAGAGCCAATCAGTTCCGTGGTTCCCTGTGTTACAGGCATGATGCCTCAACTAAGTTCTCATTTCCTAGTCTTGCTTCTCAAGAGGTGACTGAAACACTTTTCTAGCCAACAAAACAGAGCAAGTAGTCATTTGTTGAGGAAACCCTTTAGCTTCTGTAGCCAATGCGGCCACACTAAGGGAGGAAGTCAGTGGAGTACACTGAGGCAGGGAGGAGGGTGGGTGTGCTGGGAGGCAGAAAGGACATTAGGGTCTACACTGAAATCAACACTGTTCACCATCATCACACATGCGTAACTGAGCTGAAAGTAGTCGAGAGCAGAATGAGGCTGGCCCCAGGACTGGATGTCTGTCCTCTCCATCAGCCTGCAGGCATACACAGACTGTGATGAAGAGCTCTGTGTTCTGCCTGGAAAGCATGTTATGCAGAGGCAACGAGATAAAGAGGTGGAAGTTCTTTGAAAAGAAGAGATTCTAGACTCGGGCTTTTGGTCCTTGAAGTGAGAGGGTTGGGTCAGAAGGAGCACTAGTCTTGGCTTTTACCCACCAGGGCTGAAGGATGACTTGCGTTGACTACTGAAGGTTATGAATTGGGAAAACCTGGAGGTACTAGTCTGGGGGAGGAGGTGTGAAGCTGAGTCTAAATTGGGATGCAGATGTTGGCTGTGATCAGAGTATGATGAGAACACAGAGGACAATGGGAGTGAACTGAGATAACAGACCCAAGGCCAGAGCCACCACCTTCTATCCTTCTGCTGTCTACTTGTTGGAGCCAGCCATTGGAGCAATGTGACCCCTGAGCTCCATGGCTTATCTTCTTCCTTTCTTATCCCCAGAGGCAGACCCCATACAGGAAGTCTCAAGGAGATCAGAGAAGCCAGACAACCAAGGCAGAAGAGTCACTGTGAAATGGTGACTTAGTCTCAGAAAATACAGGGGCTTAGTAACGAGACCAGCGAGTCTCTGGCTCTGAGGGATTGAGATATGAGATGGAGATTCTGAGATCCCTTCCCTTTTGTTCAGCTTGGGGAAAAGCCCCCATAGAGGTAAGTGTAAAAACTATAAAGGTTTCAGGGCCAAGGTTTGAAAGCCTGAAAGGTGCTGTATTTCTACTAAGGACTTCATAGCCAGACAGGGCTGGACAGACCATTCATTAATGTTAGACACAGCTTTGCACAACAGATGTGGATGTCTCAGGCTGTGGTCAGCGAGTACGGCCCAATGCTGTCCAGACCCGGCTTCATTTACATATAGCAGCCCTGTGTGTGACTCCTATTCTAATAACATTACCTACAGCAAGCTTATCCTTAGTTGAGTTGGTTTATACCTATAGTGACAGTACTGGGGTGAGGCAGGAGGATGGTGAGTTCTAGATCAGACTGGGCTAGTAGCAAGATCCTATCTCAAAACAAAACACAATTAAAAGTGTGTTTAACCTTTCTTGGGTTCAGTTTCCCGGTTTAGAGAATGGGGTTAATTATAACATTTACTTCATGAGCAAAGTGAGCTGATGAATTAAATAAACATCTTATAGGATATACTGATGTGATAATCTTTAGCTACCGTTGTTTGTTTTTGGCTCAGAAGTAGTATAGTGCTGTGGGTATGGTAGGATCTCAAGGAATAGTTGTCAAATTAAAGTTAACTAATATCAGGATAGGGAGATGACAACACTAAATGGGCACAGTGGGTATTACATTTAGTAAGAGAGAGAGAACATGAGAAGAAAAAGCAAGAGGAGATATGGGAGGGATTGGAGGGAAGAGGATGGAGGTGGATTGGATCCGAATACATTATATCCATATGTAAGTACTAACGAAAACACCTTATAAAGGTGGAAGTGAGTAACAGCATTGTGAGGTTGTTCTCTGACCGCCTCATGTGTACTGTGGCACATATGTGCCCATACTCCTGTACACACACGTGCGCACACACCATGCATGTGTGCATGCATGCACACGCACACAGATAAATGCAATTCAATAAATTATCATTATTGTTGATGCTACAAGGTGTACCCAAACTCCATCGAAAGCCCACTCTGTGCAACACGTAGGAGGACCTGATTTGTCTGACCTATATTCATTTCTGGCCAGCTGAACTTGACTTGTTGAAAGGCAGCTAATGGAAGGATTAGCCCACACTGGCCCTCCAGACCCTGTAGACTACAAATACTGCCACCTACACCAGACTAGACGTTGCTAATGGCTTTTGTTCATCTGCCAAATTCTTCTGCCTGCGTGTCCTCCTCTGGGAAGAGAGCTCAGACATGACTGAGTCCTCTGGAAGCCAGAAAATGCCAGAAGCTGGAAGCCTTGGAAGACAAACAAGGAAGTGGCTACCAAAGGGATCAGTTCTTGGGGACCCTATACAGTACCGGAGGTGTTTTGTTTTTTTTGTAACCCAGTTGCCTCTGCCACTGCAGCCCTGGCCTTCAGATTGCCTGCACTTCCTTTCCTCTGGAGAAATTGTTGCCGAGAAAGCTCACAGGAGTCAAAACAAGCCTGGTGATATGAAAACCATATGTAAACTTGGCAGGGCTGCCTTTTAGCCTAATGGGCCTCCCAGACATCGCAGGCCCACAGACACTGGCCTTTTGTGAGGCTGGAGACCTGGCTCCCTCCCTCTCTCCCATTCTGTGGAGACAAAATGAAAGAGGAAAGAGAGACAAGGAAGGCAGCCAGCCTTTTCCCGTCAGCTGGTGTTTCCACGGGCTAGGGACTGAGCAGCATTAGGCACGGCGAGGGACAAGCATGCACTGAGCTTCCTCTGCAGGCACTGTTCCCGGGGCCCTTGTTTCTGTCACTTGGTCCTCATGGCACATCTTACCCCCATTTCAGAGGTGAGGTCACTGAGGCTGATGGAGGTCAAGTAGCCTAGGTGTCACTATTAATAACTGGCATTTCCACCAGTGAGGCTTCAAGTGCCTCTTTATCATTGCAAACCTGCCTCCCTGATGACCTAGATCATTTCAAACAAATTTAGCAACATTCAAACCTTTGCCTGCAGGCTTAGTTTCCTGTTATAAAGAGAAATTGAGACATTGCTGGAACGTTGGACAATGACAGCATGCCATTCTTGCTTCTCCCTGAAATTGCTACAGTCCAAGGCCCGTCAGCTGTGGAGGATGACTATTTCAGAATGAGCATCACCGTGGTGCTAAAAGGTAACATTATTTTAGAGTAGCTTTAAAAAAAAGAAACAGAAAACTTAGATAAATGATATACAGAGCTTTGCACTTGCAGAGCCTGTGTGTCCCCAAACACTGGGAAAAGCATGCTCCATAGGCAAGTGCTTCTGCAAACTAGCCTGTGTCTGGAACCTATGCATAGAAACTCGTCTTCTTGGAATGGCTTCAAAAATGCCCCAGCATACTAGAACGGAATATGCAAACTCGATGAGCTTTAGTGCAATCCCATGGGCTCAAATGTGCCAACATGAGTTCCTCTACCATAGGCTCCAGGCCTCCCGTCTGGCCTCAGTCTGCTACAAGATGCTCCCTAGGTTGCTTCGGAGTTCTGAAGGAGCTGTCTAGTGATGAGACTGGAGAGGGGTCTCTCCCACCTGCAGAGGGGTAGATGAAACATTAGCATCCCATAGATGAGAGATAACCAGCAGCAGGTTGGGGAAGGCAGCCCAGGGGGCGGGGAACAGAGGCCTCTCGTAGACAATGGCGAGAGTCATGAGTGACTGGGTACCCACATCTGATGGCACAAAGAAAAAGCTGTGTCCGCAGGGGTTGGTAAGGCATAACATTTTCGGTATGTGTGATTTATAGCAGGTCTTGTCAGTGTGGACCAGTGTGAGATAGTCCTCCCCCAGGCGGGAAGTAAATTGCTGGACTCTCAGGACTGAACCATGGAGTAATACTAGACCCTGTATTTACCATGTTTTCCCTATATGTTTGTGTCCAGATAAAGTCTAATTTGTAAATTATGCATACTAAGAAATTAATGATAATAGCTAAAAATCAAAACAAAACTGCTATAACATGTTATGATAAATGTGGTAAAATGTAAGAATTATGTATTTGGGGGAGTTTTTCCTATTTAATATTTTCAGACTGCAGTTGGCCCAGGGAAAGGGAAACTGGGGAAATGAGAACCTCAGATGGGGGTCGCAACTGTATTATGTGTATGCGCGACTTTTTCAGTATAGGCTGCCTTTTAGATAGGCCGGCCTCATTCCAAATGATGACGTGGGAGGGTGGGCGCTTGGAGGGGGGAGAAATAGGAATACAAAGATCTCTATTACAGTGTACAGGTTCCCCAACTCCTCTGACAGCCTTTGATTCCCATTATTTTGATATTAGTTTTAAAATATTCAAATTAAAATTTGCTTTAAACCTCTTTGATATGATTTTGCAACCCTTGCTAGATACCCAAGTATAGATAGCCAAGTGTAGAGAGAAACCGAGCAACAATTGGTCCCATCTCCAATAGATGGATGAAAGAGAAACTTCTGCACCCCACTTTCCTCTCCAGATTAAGGCAGTGCATTGCGCTGTCTAAATGGGTCCAAGCTAAATGATGTTCTCTCCAAAACCGCCAGACCCATGAATGAAGATTGGCTCTCGGAGCATACAGCCACAAACCCCATGTTTCTCTACTTTCACTCAAAGCAGTGCTAACTGTCCTGTTAGCAGAGAGCTCTTCTCTAGAGAATGAAATTTAAGGAAAGGAATTTCCAAACGTGATGTGAAGAGAATCGAGTTGATCCATGAGCTGATAGCATTTCCAGAGCCAACTCTCAGAAGGCCTGCAGGGCAAACAGAGAACATTTCAATGGCATTGGCGGAGGGGGAGGGTGTGACTTGTCGGGCAGATTTGCTAACAGGAGAGGGGGCAGAGACCATTCTTGTCTAGACGTCTGATTAGTGGGGAACTGTAGGATTAGGAGAGTGTGGCGTTTTCTGGCTGCCATGCTGAGTAGGCTGGGCTTTCTGTGAAGAGGGCTAGACGAGAGAAACATTTGTTTCCCCAGAAAATGCTGACTGGTCCTGATTCTGCCTGGACTCCACACACCGTCCCAGACCACGGGACTAAGAGCCACTGTGCTGTCGCTTTGACGTAAGTGAGTGACATGTGGACTTTGGGTCTGGTTCATTTTGACGTGTAATGTTTTTACTCATTTAAAAGTTTCTAATAATAAGAATTAATAATAGTGATATATTTTAAATTATTATATATATATATAATATATATTATATACCCTTCTCTGTTCATTTTATTTCAGCCCCAGGTTCCAACATAAGCACTCCGTGGCCATCCTCCAGCTTAGAAAATCTGCGTTACTGTTGCAACAGTTCATCCGCGTCTGTGTCTGTCCCCTCAGCACACCTAGGGATCTCCGGAAGCCTTATCACTTCAGGGATGGAAGCTGCGGCAGGGTTGGGGACAGGAGCAGACCTTCTAGCTAGCTTAGCCCTGAAGGGAGGTGAGCAAGGAGCAGGGAAATGGGTGGGGCTGGGGGGGCTGGTCGTGGGCGGGACTCTGGAGGTGACAGGCCATCCAGGAAAGGAAATGAGCTCAGAATCAGAAACATGAGGCTCTCAGAGGAAATCCTCTCTCAAAAGCTCCCCGTGTCTATCCCTTTTTAGTCCCTTGAGTTTCATGCTGTCAGACACTGCTGCCTGCAGCCTTAGGCTGCATATTTTTGCCATGATCTAAGACAGGGAACAGCCAGACACTGTCTGTTAAGAAGTCACAGCCCAGCTCAGTCATAGGAACAATCCGCCAGCAAAGGCCACTAGTGGTTGGAGCTTGAAAATGCAAAGGTTGATTACAGCCATCCAGGGCCAACTAGGGAAGCAGTTTTCTGTATTTAAAACATGAAATTTAGACCAGGGATTGTGACCAGATGATTGAAGAGCTGAGACATAAAGAAGACAGTGGGACAACCCAGAATCAGGAGCAGCAGAAGCAGCCACTACTACCCCAGCACTGGAGAGACAAAGGAAGAGATGATCTGTTGCTGTAGATTCAGGGCATAGAGTTTATTCTTTGGATAATTCAATCTCCAGTCCTTAGAGGGTTTTAGCCTCTGTACAATCTAATCTTAAAACTAGAACTGGAACCTCGTAGACTTATTGCTGTATGACTCCTTCTGAACTCAGAGCTGTATTGAACTCAACTGACTCTTCTGATTGATTCAACTCACTCACTGTTCTGATTCAAACTCTTCTCCAAGTTACTGGTTCAAACTGACCTTCTGATCAGTTTCTTTTGACTTTCTTTCTCTCTCTCTCTTTCTTTCTTTCTTTTGAGACAGGGTTTCTTTATTGCAACTCTGGCTGTCCTGGAATTCATTCTGTAGACCAGGCTGGCCTCAACATCACAGAGATCCTCCTGCTTCTGACTCCTGAATGCTGGGATTAAAGACATGCACCATCATTGCCCTGGCTGACTATTTCTGACTGAACTCTTCTGACTCTGGCTGGCTCCAACAACTTCGCTCACTGAACTGCTCTTCTCAGCTTCAGACTGACTCTCTCTGTTAGCTAATTCTTTCTCCCAAACTCACTCTTCCTTCTACTGAACTGCTTCTGTGTCTTTGCCTCAGACTGCCTCAGACTCTCTAAGCTGAGAGCCTGCGTTTATATCGTAAGAGTTGGGCGTGTCCTCACTCTGACTCACTCTGCTAACTCTTCCTCTGATTCATTACTTTGCCTCTCTTCACTCTGATTCATCTCAGATGTCACTTCCCGTCTGACACTGACTTTTTCTGAGCTCTGCTTCCTGTCTGTGTTTCTACTTGCCTCTGTCTTGGGGATTAAAGGTGTGTGCTACCACTGCCTTTAATTCCAAATATTGGAATTAAAGGTGTGTACAAACATTCTTTCTACCCATACATTAGCCATACTAATGGGTTAAAAGAGTAAATATTCCTCTACAATGGTCCAACCAGGGCTCAGGCCATGCAAAGCTGGGAGGGCAGGGAACACAGTGGCCTGAGCTTTTTCTCCCTTTGCTCCACCCTCCAGCGGCCAGTCAACAATCCCCATTGGCTAAACCAAACAGCTGCTTCCCATAACCTGAATTAAGTGGCTGCCCCAAGAACTGGGGGATCTGTATGCCTGCCTGAACAAGCTGGGGCAAGTGACTCAGAGCGATGAGCCATGTATCTTACAAAACACTCTCTTGGCGCCCCATGCTCATTCCTCAGCAATAACAGGAGTCACATCACAGGATGAAATCTTTTAATTTGTTTAATGTTTCTTTCATGGTCCCCAACTATCCCCTCAGCCCTGAAAACTCTAGGTTCCATGAGGGCAGGCATGGAGTCCACTTGATTTATTGATGACTGTTCAGAAATGTTTGTTTAAAGGACTGGGGAGAAGAGTGAAACTCGGTGTTAAAGCACTTGCCCAACATGTGCAAAGCCCTGGGTTCTATCCCCAGCGCAGTGCAAAATGAAGAGAGGTAACAATGTATGCATAGTTAGAAATATTTGTTGAAAATAATTGAATATGGGACCTGGGATGGCTCATTGAGCAAAACACTTTCAGTGCAAGCATGCACATCTGTACTCCTAATGTTATGGGTTGTTGGAGCCTGGGTGTTCCAGGTTCTTGCCTCTTCTTGAAGGAATTGAACCAAGGCCACACAGATTTGCAAAAGTAGCAAAGGAATTGTTCAAAGCAAAGCTATAGAGTATGCTGCAAGAGAGCAGTGGGCCACATGGATGAAAATACCCAAGCACCCCAATTATTTATGGGGTTCAAGAGAAGGAGTTTGGTTACTGAGAGGCATAGTTAGAGTAGTTGTCTGTTTTGATAGATAGATCAGATTAGATGATCCTTTTTCTGTTATGTATATTCTTCCCCATAATGCATCTGATTTTAATCATAGACACACCTAATTTTGCATTGGTATAAGATAGTAAATAGGAGAATCCCCCTAAAAATACATTTAAGGACATGATTTTCCTTTACTGACCATGCACCCCAAACCAGCTCAGACAGGAGCATCCCTCCTACCCTCTGACCAGGTATATATTGAGAACTTGTTTGAATAGAAGTCATCTAAGTTTGATTCTCCTTCCGGGGAAGAGAAATGTATTCCACTGTTTAGAGCAGAGTGTGGATGCAGCCCGTTCAGTGAAAGTTGTAGGGCAGTTTTCAGGTTTTGAGGTGCATTGTTCTGAAAGAGATATGTGCATAGCCCAAGCCAAGTGGAGTCCCAAGTTGCTAAGCCATTCCCTGTGCTTACCTGCCTCATCCATTCTGCAGGGCCAGAAGCAGGAGAATTGCTGAGGTCTGCTGGCTACTAACCAAGCTCCAGGTTCATTGAGATGCCCTGACTTCAAGGAATAAGGTGGTGAATGATAGAGCAGGACCTCCTCCTCCAGCCTCCTCATGTACATGCATGGGTATCTACACCCGCACACTTACATGCCTGTGTACAACACACACAGGGAAAAATGAATAACTGTGCATTACCTTTCTTTCAAGCAACTGATTCTTAGTGTGGTACATGTTAGCATCTGTTACTTGCTTATGATAGGAAAAGTGTTTTCTGTTTTAGCAGAAAACTATTCTCTCTCTCTCTCTCTCTCTCTCTCTCTCTCTCTCTCTCTCTCTCTGCCTCTGCAAAGGAGGCTGGGTGGAGTTTTATAGGAGACAGAGGATAAGGTTTGGCAAATGGTGGGATGGAATGGTATAAATTACAGGAGCCACGTGTGGATCTGTGAACATGAGGCAAGTGGGTAGAGATTATCCAACAAGAGGGAATCAGTGGATCCAGGAGAGCAAACCTGGACTGGGCCAGTACACCAGCCATGGGGCCATCCTCCTATTGGTCTGTCCAAATCCTCCTCCGTGTCTCCAGAGCCCTAAAAGACCAATGGTGTTATTGCAGGTAGAAAGCAGCCCCAGCTTTGGAACATCGGGTGATAAATCAGGGTCATAGATACAGATATATTCATGTTTAGACAGGCGTGTATAAGAACATTTACAAAAATGAGGTAGGGGTGATAGTGGGCAGCAGGGTTGGAAATGCATCTCCGCAGACCTGCCACGAGCTGGCTCTACACGTACCCATCTCTGGCTTTTCGTCAGCATCTAGCTTGTAAAACTCAGGCCCAGCTTTCTATCGGTGTACCTGCTCCTTAAAATTTCATCTGTTCCCAGATTTAAATACCCAGATGTCATCCCCCTAGAGGTGACTCCCCACCCTGGAAAGAGATGGAGATGGCAGGAGGGAGGAAGGGTGGCCTCCTCTGCTCCTGGGACCTCATACCCAACAATGCATATGACTTCACCCTGTCACTGACGCTTTCCCCTCTGATCACACTAAAGACACGGCATGTCCTTTCAAAAGGATCAGATTTGGACACTTTTCTACAGCACTTAGGCTCTCTCTGATGGAAAAAATACAGTGGGCTAAGGGGCTCTGTCTGAGTGCCACCATGAACCTGCAGTGACTTTGGACACAGGTTTAACCTTCGTGTGCCTCAGTCTCTTCACTTACAAAAAAGAGATAGGAATGCTCCATGAGGTCGCTCTGGAGGTGGAAGAGCTGGAGTGTGTAAGCTACAGAGAAAGTCCATCACAAAGTGAGTTTCTTTTGCGGTAGGGACACAGTGGCTCGAAGCTGCTACTATTATTGCTGCAAATTGTTGTTATAGACTGCTCTCTGTGCTGGCTTCAGGACCTCAGAGATGGTGGCTCCTGCCCTCTGAGGTGCTTCAATCCAACCACAGTGGGGAAGGACAGTGCCTTTCCTGGCTCTGACTCCAAGATGGGGCACAGATCTGGAGGAGCATGTCCAGGAGGCCACAGCCATCAACAACAGACAAGGTCACACACGGGAGAAAGGATGTCTGAAGTAGAAGGTGGTGGTGGGAATTGGCCTTTTCTTCTTCTGCCCTGTGTTCTTCTCTCCAAGGAAGAGCTATGCCACCCTAGGATCTAGGAGAACTGTACAGAGTGCTCTGAACACCCTATGCTGCTAGTATCTTTGGGTACAATTTCAGGAAAACCGTCATGTTTCATTAACTTATTCTAGGAACATGCTCCAGGCCAAGCACAAGTCCCTACACTTCTGAGGAGTGTCTGTCCATCCAGTACCAGCAGGATCTTGCTTAGCTTTGAATTCCCTGTACCAGCCGCTGTTTGGGGAGGACTAGGTACATCTTGTCAATATGGGAGGCAGGTGCTCATGAGCAGCTTGCAGGGGACATTGGGTACCCTGACTGTTTCAGCATGGGAAGAGGGAAGCTGAGATAAAGAGGAGGGAAATAAGAGTCCTGGGTTGAGGGCTAGGAGCAGACCCCAGTGAGTCATGTAGGACTCCAGGCCAGCTACTCATTTGGCCCCTGAGTTAGGGGTTGTATTTAGTTGCTAGTACAAGAATTCTACCTGTGGTACCTTCTTCCATGGGTTTATTTTCCCAATCCTTCTAAAATAATCTAGAGTATCTCTATAAATTCATCAGGGAACCAAGCTCCTTTTAATTCTCTGCCATCTTAATTTATTACTTTTAGTTCCCAAAGTTGCCTCGTGATGAAATGGTTGTCAGGAACTCCGCCCACTACATTTACATTCCAGGAGTGGAGCAAAGGAAATGAAGGAGAGGTTCACGCCTTCTGTCCACTACAGAGTTTTTAAGAATCCCACGTTGTCATGACAACAGCACATCCGTGTGCAGAGAGGGCTGGGCAAGCAGAGGTACCGAGAGGGACCTGGGAGGAGGGAGAGGATGGGAGATATCAAGAGCTGTATGGGCTCTGTGTCACTGTTCTGAATAATTCTGCTCTGGCCCCAGACCTTCGTGTCCTCCAGAAAAAAAGAAACGCCTGTACAGCCATGTGATGACTCCTTTCTGTTACTCAAATGTTCCTGCAGAATGTCAAAAGGTCCCCCCCTCATTTTCTTCACCTGGAGGTTGCCCATGCTGGTTGTTGTAGATACGCCCTTACCCATGTTCATGCAAACTATCCTAATTAAGCTCAGCATACCACAGGAAAAGAGAAGAAAAAAAAATAAAAAGACACAGAAGTAAGAGGAGACTTGTTGAAAAGAACCGGGCCTTCATCAGAAGTGACAGGGGATAAAAGAGGGTAACGGAGTGTGAATGTAATCAAAGGAATCTCCCACAGTGGGGTGCCATAGTCCCCATAAGGGGTTGGGGAGGCATTCTGGCAGAGTGCCATGCTGACACATTTCCAAGGGTGCACTACCTTGGCAGCAGACTCTAAAGTCTCAGAAAGGCCAGTGCTCTGAGCAGTTCATGTCTGAACCACTCGTGTTTGCCTCTGTCTTGAAGACCCAGGCTCCACCTTACAGTGACAGTCTGCCAGACCCTTCATTCATTCAACAAGCACTTCTCCCGCGCCTGGGCTGCCCAATACCCTGTTCACTCATCATCCCAAGGACCAGCCCCATCAATGTTGAGTAGAGACGACAGGAATTGCATATTCACAGTGGGAGGGTGGGAATGGGCCGAGCATGAGGCTCCTCGGCAGTTTATTGGCAGGTCCTTGACCTCTGAGTTGAGAGCTGAAGATCAAGTGGAAGTTATTCTGGTGTGAGTAATGAAGACACCCAAGATCATCCTTGCTCAGGCACAGAGCATGCACTGTAGGGTGGAGGGCGCTATGAATGCACAGAAGCCCTCAAGGAAGCTGTTGCTTTCTGCAGAGAGCAGAAGATGGTTTGTGTGGGGAGAAGAAAACGTACAGGTAGTGTGGCGCTCACAAGGGAACTTGGTGACTAAGTAGCAAAGAAGAAGAATCCAAGCACAGCAGCTGGTTTCTGGCTTTGTAACTGCGTGGTTATCACCGAGTGGGATCAGGCTGAAGGACAGGCCCAAACCTGAGACTTTCACACTGCATGAGGCCTGTTAGTTCAAAGCCAAGCCAGACCTGACCCACAAAGAGCCTGGCACAGAGCCCTCCAACCTACACAGGGACTAGACGAGGACCTCTGCCGTGTGGCAGCACTGTCCTATACAGGGCTTATGGAATGACAATAGTTAGTAGGGACGTGGAATTCTGGGTCCTGGGACAGAAGCCTGGTCACTGGAACATCGTGACATTGTGAGGAGCTGCCGCTATGGGTAGGGCCAGAGCTCAAAGAGATAGGAGTGGAGATCTCCAGGTTCCCCAACCAGGATGGGCCCCCAGATCCAGGAGCAAGTGCTATTGGACAGGGCAGAATCAGGAGAGGTGCAATGTATGGACTGAGGCGCTATTCGGAAGCTTGGGGTGCCACAGTGTGTTGCAAGGGTCAATTAGGCTGAGGCTGACTCCTCAGGCCCCAGAACTTCCTGCTCCAGAACTCTCCGCTCCGCGAACTCCCCCACATCACCACAAGGCCCTCAGTTGGAGCACCATGTGGCAGCGAAGCCTATAGAAGCTTATCCCAAAGATCCAGCATAGTCCAAGTGCCAAAGTCTTGTAATCAGTTTAGTTACACGACAAAATCCAGATCAGAGAGAGGATTAGGATATGTGGCTTGTGAACCGGTGCTTTGAACTTCACTGTGGAAGCCCCTCCCCAAGCGAACAAAGAAAGCCCAGGTATTCACCCTGACACAAACACATCGCTATCCTGGCCTCCCTGAAGCGAGGAGACCCGTAGCCGGCTGGGTGATCAGTTGGCATCCCAAATTGCCTCCCCGTGGTGTTCCACTCAGGTCTCCCAGGGGAGAAATGGACCATGTCGCAAGCCTGCTGCTCCCGGAATGACAAGCATCTGAGAGGCTGCCCCACTCAGTGGTCCCCAGGACTCAAAAGACCGCAAGAGAAGCGAAGGTCCCTCCCTGTGCTCCCTCTCACCGTGCTGGGGTGGGGGTGGGGGCAACCCCTGCTCGGCCCAGCATGCAGCTTGGATTATTATTCCCAGATGGTGACTGTCAACCCCAGTCAGCTTCAGATACGGGTTGAGAGCGCTACATCCGCATTCCTGGGATGCGTGGCGGCCCAGAGTTCACCTTCTGCACCCAGATTCAATAACATGTCAGATCCCTTCAGTCTCACCCAGAGCTGAAACCTTCTTAACCCACTTGCTGCCTCTGCACACATGCTTTGGGCCTGTCCAAATATTGAAGCTGGGCTGAGTGCAGCTATGTTCAGTGTGGGCCAAGTGGGCCCCACCTGCTAATGCCAGCTCCATGGTGAGAGCCAAGGGCCCTTGAATGTGTGCAGTGGGCCTTGGGACTCGTCCAGAGTCTCATTGCGGGGTGGGGTAGCCTGGGGAGCTAGGAAAAAGAATTGGGCAATCGATTTGGCTGCCCTAAGTCTGTCTATAACCTAGCTATTACCAAAAGGCAGGTTCTGCCTATGACTCCAGCACTGAGGGACTAAAGCAGGAGAGGACCCGGCTATATAGTGAGTACAAGATTAGCCTGTGCTACTTATCAAAACTTCTTCTTCTAACGCAAAACGCTTTCTAGGGACTTCTTTCACACAGTCCCTCCTGGCTGGCCCCTACCTGCCTCCAGAGAAAAGGCTGCTCTCGGTCGGACTAACCCTTTCCACTCATCCAGTCTTAGTATTTCAGAGACTGAAATACTGTAGGTAGGATCAGCATTGAACCTGCAGGCCATGAAGTGTCCTGTGATGACAATGGAGGGGACCTGGAGTCCAGTGTTAGTAAGTGAGCGGTCGGAGATTACAGAGCATCAGTGAAACACTTGGTCATATGATTCCAGACTTTTCCCCCCATTTTTGAAAAAAGATCTCACTATGTACGTAGCCCTAGCCAGCCTGGCACTTGCTGTGTAGAAATGTCTGACCTCAAACTCACAGAGGTCTTCCTGCCTCTGCCTCCCCAGTGCTGGGAGCAAAGACGTGAGCCACTATGCCTAGCCAATTCAAAAATGTTGACTCTCTAATTAATTATGTTTCATTTGTGTCTCCCCAAAATACAAGAAAGTCCTATCCCCAATCTTTACAAACCTGACCTGTAACTACAGTTATTGTGGATATAATAATGTAGCCATGAGGTCACTGGGGTGCTTGGGGTGCACCCTGGCCCCAGAAGGCTGGTGTCCTCATAAGAAGGAAGTCATGAGAGTGACTACTTTCCAGGTCCTGTGCAGTGTATGAGTCACCTCTGAAAAGGACCTGACACTCCATACCTCCTCTTAACCTAAGAAAAAACTCTCAAAGACATGGGCTTCTTATCAACTTTTAAACTTCAATTTGAGGGCTGATTGAAACCCAGAGCCATTTTCACTGTATTCTTTTTCAGGTGCCCCCAAGGCTTGCAGGGAGGTGGCCTTCTCAGTCAGTGAGTGAGGCTTTACAGCACTGAAATTCTCTATCGTCCTGAGTGGCCTCTGAAATTGGGGATCCCTGGTTAACATCTGTCCCGCGACCTCACCCTGTCGCAAAGACCCCATTTAACTGAGTCATTTAGCCCTGTGGACTCAGTACAGATAAGAGCCTGCACAGAAAACACCCGCTCAGGCTCTGGGCCGTCTGTGGGCTGTGGGTTTGGGTAAATGGGTGCTTTGCAATTGACCTCAGTGTTTATCCTGGTTTTCAAGAGATGGAGACCGTGTGCTGGCAATTTTCCGAGAATCCATCAACAAACTCCCGAGTCCGTGACGGTGTTTCTTACAAGGCCCTTAGTTGGTTTTTATATCTAGAAATGGCCGTGCTTGTGCCTAACAACCAGTAAGACCAGTCCATGAGACAACACACACACACACACCCACACACACGCACGCACATGTGTGCCTATTATCTTCTGTCAGCCTTACACGTCAATAGAGGTTGTTTCCAAAACCCACGTCTCTTGCTTGCACAATTCTGGAAAAAGCTGTCTCTGTAACGATGTTCTACTCTTTCTTGCCTCACAGCTCTTTGCTAAGGCTTCTTGTTTACTATGAAAAAGCTAAGAGTCTAAACATGTCAAGGGACAGCCCTTCCTACCCCACAAGGCATGAGCTGAACTAAATAGAAACATACCTCAGCTGGCTTTCCAAACCAACCACAGGGAACCAATTTACAACCTTTGTGATCACACAAATGTGTATGCAGAAATTTCCCTGCATGTCTTCATGTTCCCACCGTGAAGGACATACTGTTCTTGCCTGTACTCTCTTTTCCAAAGACAGGCAGTGCACTCAAAGGGCAGGAGATCTAAAGAACTACCCACTGCCGATCCCACACAGGACAGCCATACAAAGCACCCTGTGTAAGCCACAGAACATCATGTTGGAGAAGCCAATTTCATAATTCAGGAAGGTGTTTATGGTCTGCTACTAAGTAGGGGAGAGGGGAAACTGCTTGCAAAACTAAGTGTACCATGTGAAAACAATTATGCAAAAATTATGTAGATGGCCATAGAAGATCTGAAGGGCTTTTCTCCGAAATGTAAACTCCAAGGGAACCCTCAGGGGCTTGAGCACACAATGCTCAGCTTGTGCACAGCCCATGGGCATCCAGTGGAGAGAAGAGAAGTAGCTGGCATCTTGCCACAGGCTACCCGCCTGAAATGAGTCTTTTTTTTTTTTTTTTTTCTATTTGTGAAATGGCACCCTATAGGCTGGCAACAGTCCCAACAATCGTGGCTGACTCTAATTTCTATTTTATGTGCTTTCCTGCATTTTCCAAAGAGTGTATGCTATGTTTGTATTAATTTTTAAAGGGCTCATAAAATAATCAATTTTTCAAAAGATAAGTGCTAGAAAATTGGGCGGGATTGAATCCTTGATTATATTTGGGAATTGGTTTTACTTTTAAGTGTGCTAATGGTCTTGTGGCTGTGTTTTTAAGTCATTATCATCTAGAGACGCATACTGAAATGTGTCTAGGTGAAACAGTGGAATGTCTCAGATTGTCTTAAAAATAAAACAGGAGGTAATTAAGTGCGTAGACACATATCATAAAAATTCAAGGTCGTAGGTTAATTATCTTGAGGCTAAGTGCTCAGAATGTGAGGGTTTATATTAAGTTGTCTACTTCTGTATCACTTACAAATTGCCATAATACAAAGCCTTAAAAACATAGAGTTAGTTTATATCATTGTAATTGTCAAGATTTTCCAGAGAAACAAAATATACATATAGTGGACTCCCTTATCCACGATTTGATTACCCTTTCCGAAGACTGAGTTACCCACAAGTCAACTGTGGTGCAAAAGTATTAAATGGAAAACTTCAGAAATAAATAATTTGTAAGTTTAAAATTGTACACTGCCTGAAACCTCACACCATTGTTCTCTATCTAGGCTAGGACATGAATGATCTCATAGTCCAGTGTATCCGTGTTGTATATGCTACCCATCTGTCAGCTGTCTAGCGTTAACCATCTTGGTTATCGGAGCAATTGTCACAGTGCTGCATTCAAGTAACTTTTATCTACTAGCCTACTAGCCTACTAGCTACTCACAATGTCTCCATCATTCACCTCAATCCAGGTCAGGATGCATCTATATATATTACTATAATTATGCTATTTAATTTTATGTTAATATCTTACTGTGAATAAGGCATTTTTTTTCATTTAGCTCTTTATATCGACAAGTTCCATGTTTATAGGTTCAACCAAAAAATATCTGGTGGGGGGGGAATTATGTCAGGACTGAGCATGTATAGACTTTTTTCTTGTTTTCCTAAATAATATAATATAACAACTGTTTATACAGGCTTTACTCTGAATATTATAAGTAATTTAGAGGTGACTTAAACTACTCAGGAAGATGTGCATAGGTTGTATGTAAATGGCATAATTTTGTACAAAGGATACAGAATCTGCTGGGTTAGGTGTCCAAGAGTGTCCTGGAAAGAATCCACTGTGGATACTGAGGCATGCCTGTGTACAAAATGTTCAGTACTCTCTAAGGTTCCAGACCTCTGCTAGGACTCTTGGAATGCATCCTCAATGGGTAAAGAGGTAGGTTATAATATGTGTGTGGGAGGGGAAGATTGAGAGATGTTAAGGAATTGGCTCACATAATTACAGAAGCTGGACATGCCCGATCTGCAGGATGGGCCAGCAAGCTGGGGGGGCGGGGGCAGGAAGAAACCAAATGTGCAGTTTGAAGGCCACCAGATAGAGAATCTCCCCCCAGCTCCCGCTTGTCAGGGACCATCAGGTCTTCAAGAGACTGGGTGAGGCCCACCTACATTAGGGAGTACCGAGTACTCAAAAAGTCCATTGACTGATCTCAGCCCAGAACACCCTCACAGAAACTTCCAGAATAATATTTACCAATATCATCTAGGCACAGTCACTGTGGCTAAGGTAACTGTATTTCTGCCTTTACTTCTGTGCAATACCACAAGCTGTCTGAGTGTCCCCTGTGTGTGGGAGTGGTAGCTAGTGGTCGTGGTTGATGTTCTGCCCAGTGAGGTAAATGGAGCTGCAGAGGCAGGCAGATCTCTGTGAGTTCCAGACCAGACAGGCATACGCAAAAAGACTCTAACAGAAAAACATAGTTATAGATAAATAAATAGATGATAGAGATAGATAGATGATAGATAGATAGATAGACAGACAGACAGACAGATGATAGATAGATAGATAGACAGACAGATGATAGATAGATAGACAGACAGACAGACAGATGATAGATAGATAGACAGATAGACAGATGATAGATAGATAGACAGACAGACAGACAGATGATAGGTAGATAGACAGACAGACAGATGATAGATGATAGATAGATAGATAGACAGACAGATGATAGATAGATAGATAGATAGATAGATAGATAGATAGATAGATAGACAGATGATAGATAGATAGACAGACAGACAGATGATAGATAGATAGACAGACAGACAGATGATAGATAGATAGATAGACAGACAGATGATAGATGATAGATAGATAGACAGACAGACAGACAGATGATAGATAGATAGATAGACAGACAGACAGTTGATAGATAGACAGACAGATGATAGATAGATAGACAGACAGATAGACAGATGATAGATAGACAGACAGATGATAGATAGATAGATAGATAGGTAGATAGATAGATAGATAGATAAGTTAATAAAAATGTGAACAACAAGGCACATGCCATCTGCCCACTTCCTCCTGTGACAGCTGCTAAGCCATCTTCTTGGCACCTGGAACCACACAAAGCCACCAGAGACCACACAAAATCCCATGATAGGGGGCAGTGACATTGCCATTACAGCTAGAGATCAACAAACGTGGCCCCACGATGGAGGGCAGCCAGAGTTTGACAGGAGCTACGCATCACGTATCTGTATGGGAAGAATAGAATTTAGCTCCTGGGAAAATTCAGAAAAGTGAGGGATTCAAATACAGAGCCGCTGTACTGCCTAGGAATACTACAAGATATGAGTAATTTTAAAATCTACCCTGCCCCCATCTCCTGTCTTTGATGGTTGCTGGTGAGTACATCTGTCCTGCTGTTGTTTTCAGTGATGTCTTTCATTGACATCAGAATCCAGTCTGTTCAGCCTTCCAACATGAATTAAAGACCAGGAATTCTCCAGAGCTTCAGCCACAGACTGGGACTGGCTGAGGTACCATCTTCATGACCTGAGTGGTTGCCAAGTTCTCAGCCTTTCCGGTGTGCAGACAGCCATTGTCACGCTGGTATGTAACCTACAAGCCAATCCAACATTAAAAACAAAACAACCTAACCATCTCTGAGAATGACAGTGCGTGTCTTTAATCCCAGCACTCAGGAGGCAGAAGAAGGTGGATCTGTACTGAGTTGGAGGCCAGCCTGGTCTACATGGTGAGACCCAATCTCAAAAACAAACAAACAAATCTAACAATAATTTAAGTCATAACACATCTAAAACTAAATTAAGAATTTTATTATAATAATAACATTTGTAATAACTATTCCTGTGCATCAGATATACTACGGTATTTCAGCGCACACAATCGTCAGATCAGGGAATTTAGCATTTCCCTTCGTTATCATTTCTTCAGGATTGAAGCCTTTGAACTCTCATGTTCTAGAGCTTCACAATGATATGTTCACAGACTTATGACTTAAATGATACACAAACGAGGCTATTTTGAACTATATTTGCCGTCACCATGTTGCAGGATGCCAGAGTTTACTTTTCTGTTTTTTCGAGACAAGGTTTCTCTGTTGTAACTCTGGCTGTCCTGGAACTCATAGAGATCCACCTGCCTCTGCCTCCTGAGTGCTGGCATTAAGGCATCACCACCTCCTGGCTAGAGTTTACTCTTTCAAACAGTTTTGGTATCTATTATCCCATATCTCAGGACCTCATTCGGTGACCGCTCCCCCAACTTCAAGTCCTGCCCTAACCACCTGTCTCCTCTAATGGCTCTCATCTCACCTTTCCCAGCCTCTAGTGCTCTCTCCACCCTAGGTGGATGGACATGAAAAACAAGCCATGTGTGCATTGTTGGTTAGTTGACAAACAGTGGACTCCTCGGGATCTTGGGGTGAGTTTTTCACTAATGATGGTATCCAGAAGCCACTTTTGCTCCCTCCCTTTTTTCAAATAAGAGATTCAAACCAGTTTTCACAAAACGGGGAGAGAACCATTTACATTTGCAGTTGCAATGTGTGTGACCGAGCACCCAGTTTTCAGGGAAGATACACATAGAAAATTCACATATTTGCTCAAGCTAGGAAGAGAGCGACTGAAATCCACACTCAAGATTGCTTAAAAGCAGAGGTCGGGCTCAAGGCGCCCAGGCTCAACTTGGCACTGTGTCTCTGTGAAGAGAGGAGAGTTAAACATTTCTACCTGGCGTTTTTGAAGAACGGCTGAGATAGGTGGGGAAAGGACCTGTTACATCCCGTGTTAGACATGGAACAGGAGCCCAATAATACTGTTCAAATTCTGTGTTCCACAAGCACTGCTCCATGCTGAGAGGCCCTGCACATCTGGCTCTCCCTCTTGTACCTCCGGTATCCTTCTGAGTCTTAGGCTCCGCCCGCTCCAGGCATGCAGTCTCTGTCACACTGCGGTCCTCTCACAGGGGCACGCACCTCTGCTTCTGCTTAAGACTGCCCAGTGGTCCCTGCTGTGTGGGGGCTAACATCTACCTCAGTTTCCCAGGGTTGCAGAGGGGAAAAAAAAACAAAAAAACAAAAAACAAAAACAAAAAAACACATCAAACAGGGTGGGTTTAAAAGTGACAGACATTTGTTCCGGAGAAAACCCAAAATCAAGGTACTGGCATAGCCTCCCCGAAGGCCTGATGGATGAACCACTCTTTCTGAATCTTTCCAGCTTTGGTTGTGTGGGCTTTTCTTGGCTTGTAGCTGCGGGACTCTGGTTCCTATCCACCTTTCCTTCTGGATCTGTACATCTCAAATCTCGCTGTCTGCCTTTCCTCTCAGAAGGACGCTTGTCACTGGATGTGGAGACACTTGGACGATTCAGGATCATCTCATTTTCATTGTGTCTGCCAGGACTTTACTTCCAAATAAGGTCACCTGTACAGGTTCCAGGGGTCAAGACTGGGGCATATCTTTTTCTTTTTTTTTTTTTGATGGGGTAGAAAGACAATTTTTAAAATAATTTGTTTATTTTTATTTTATGTACAATGGTGTTTTCTCACATGTATGTTTAGGTGAGGGTGTCAGATCCCCTGGACAAATAGTTGTGAACTGCCATGTGGTTGCTGGGAATTGAACCCAGGTCCTCTGGAAGAGCACCCAGTGCTCTTAATCGCTGAGCCATCTCTCCAGTCTGGGAAGACAGTTTTTAACACGATTGTATAAGGGCTAAAATAAACACATAGACACGCACATACACACATGCATGCACACACATCTCCCATATCCCCTGCCCTGTTCCAGCCAGTTATGATTTCCATAGAACTTGGCACTTTACACACACTCTATTTGGCTTTGCGTGAGGATCTACTGTTCTTTTTCCCTTCCATTAGAATGTAAGCTTTGTTTTGTGCTGGGCCACAACACAAGAATCAGTACACCTAGAACAATGGTAGGTAGCGTAATACATGTTAAACATGGTCCTGCTGAACGGATGTCGTGTGTTAGGGAGCTCAGGACCCCATAAGGCTCCTGACCCAGAACAGAAGTCAAGAATGTCTGGGGAAGCAAATGAGATTACAGAGTTGTAAGCACACCTTTAAGAGCTCCCCATTGGAGATATAGAGTTATTCTCTCCCAGACACCTTTTTGTTTTACTTTTATATCTTTTTTTTTCTCCTCGTGAGATTTCCCAATTCTGAGCGGCCCCTGTTGGGAGCATCTCGCTGGTTGGTTGAATGTTGAATAGTTCCTAAACTGGCAAGGATAAAATTTCTTCTTCCAAATTAGAAAGGGTTACTTTTCCACAGAATTCATCCCAGCCTTTTAATAAGGCCAAATAATCATATCAATGAGGGTGGCTCAAAATCATCTCCAAAGAGCAGCTTAAGGCTGACAATTATCCATCAGAGTGTGGTGAGTCCAGCACTCCGAGGGTACCAACAGTGATGGCCCAAGCTGAGCAAACAAAATCCTCACACATAAGCACAGATGGGGACCCTGACTGCCAGACAGCTGACAACCCCTGCCACAGCCTGCTGTGGTGCTCTCTAAATTCATTTGCAAAAGACACAGGGTTCCTTTCCTCTTCTCTCCTCTCTCTCCCCTTCTTCTTCCTCTCTCTCCTTTTGTCTCTTCCCTATTCCCTGCTCTCTCAACTTGAAATGTTAGCCCCTGGGATTGAAAAAGTGTCCACATGGGGTGGTTTAAACTCGTAATCCCAGCACTTGAGAGGCTGAGGCAGGGAGCTTGAGGACAGCTTGACCTACAAGTGAGCTCAAATTAAAAATACAACTAGAAAAAGGTAACTGGAGAAGGGGAAACTCTATAGCTCCAATGGATAGTTTCTAGGGTTCTCCCTTGTTTGAGTTCACAGCCTGGGCTGCAGAGTGAGACCTAGGCCCACCCTCACCATCCTCCTCCAAGTAAAAATCTGGAAAAGCTGGTGAAAGTATAATTTTAAATTTTTATTTATTGTTTCATTTTACGTGAGAGACAATTTTCTGTATTTATCAGATATACTGCCATGCCATATGTGTAAGAACAAAAGTTATGTTTTAAATTTTAATACTGTCCCTAAGAGATCTGTAGAACAAGGATAGATAACCTCCTGGAAAGTTAGGTGGAGACTGTCTAGATTCCATTTGGTTAATCCAACTACACCGGATGTACTCCAAATGCACCAGATATACTTAGTCACTTGTAGGCTTCCCAGACAGGAAGTATATCAGGATAGATGCTTGCCTCTGATTGGACCTGGTGAGAAGTACATAGCCTTACAGGTTCTGCCTTTTAAAGCAGAGCCTGTTTCATGTGACTCTGGCCATTTCTTGGGAACCCTGGAGTGAGGTACCTCAGAATGGCCCTGGTCAGAGTCCATCTTCCTGGCCAGTATTTAATTAATTTAATTAAAACTTGTTTCAAATTTGGCTCAATTGTGGTGATGATCTTATTCTTGACCAGTGGGATTTACATATTGACATGTTGTGGAATGGTAAATACACCAACCCTTCTGCTTCTCACTTTTCATACTTGATGTTTCTTTGTAAGAACCTAAAGTCTACTTTCAGCCGTTTTGAAATGTACAATGAGATACGCTTACCTACTGTCACTGTGCTGTGCACTCTGTCTCTAAACCTGTTTCTCCATCTCCCTCAGAACAAACCATCTGTTCTCTCCTTACCAGTCATCGCCGTCACCATCACCAGCTCCAATGACCCGGCAGCTCCCCTCTGTTGCTAGGAGTTTGACTCTTTAGGGTCTATATGTGAGTGTTTATCTTCCTGGGTCTGGCTGATTTTGCTTAGCCACAGTCCTCCAGGGTCATCCATGTTGTTCAAAGTCACAGAAATCCCTTCTCCTGGATGACTGCCTACTACCCATTAGTATGGATCTGCACCACATTTTCTTTACCATTTGTCTATTGATGTACATAGATTAGAATGTTTCCACACTTTGGTTACTGTAAGTCTTTCACAATGGACATAGGATGCAGACATCTGGAGACACCGTTAAATAGAATATCGATTTCATCATCAAGGTTCAAGTTGCATAATAAGCCACACACACATTACTCCTCTCTGGGTACTTTTGCTAATTCATGTAACTTCTCTGGGATCGCAGGTCCAGTCTAGAGGAGGACATCCCCTCTACCTCATTAGCAGACTATGAACCGATAAAGTAAGATGACATAAGGCATTAGCAGCTGTGAGGGTTAGCCATTCTTTTTAGTAAGGTGGTTCATCTTGAGAGCAATTCAGAGATTTGGAAGTACCAAGAGACATCAAATTATCTCCCATGGTCCCCTTGTAACACAGCAAGCAGCCATAAATGGGCACACAAGGGGTGATGTTCCCTGGTTTTCCTGGACAGAAAGGACTGGTGTTATTAAATTTATTAAAATTATCAGGGATGCCAAGGTTACATCGTGCCTACGGGCAGCCCATGCCTTAGGCCCCAGCGCTGACAAGCCCTTGTATATGGGTGCCCTCTTAAGCTGAGTGGCAGGCTCTGGCTATACTCTTTAGCGGTCTGATTCAAGGCTCCAAAGGCTGAACAGGTGGGTACTAATCACACATTCATGGAACAGAAGAGAGAACTGAGCCCCCAGAGCCCATAGTTACTACAAGCTGGTGAAAGAATTCAGCCCGAGGAAGTGTGGCTCCCCTGCCTTTGAAGACAACTCAATCATACTTTGCCTCCACCTGCCCAAGGCCTTCAGTGCCTCGCTTCCAGAGCCAGCCATCATCTGTTTTATGGTTGGGGTGTTTCATGGTATCTGGAATCCAGCTACTTCTATGCAAGCACACAAGCACTGGAGCATGCGTGGAACTGCTACCACCATCTCCTGGTGGGAACCAAGTTGGTTCTGCTTCCCTGGAGGCCTGCTCTGACCTCCATTTTCTCCTTGTTGTTATGCTCACCATTGTTATTTCTGCTAAAGAGCCTCAAGTCACGTTTCTATTCTCCTGGGCAACTCAAGGCTTGACACTGAAAAAAACAAATCAAAGCATGTGGTTCATTTCCACTCCCTTTCTGCAGTCATCAGGCAGAGGAGTCTACGCCCCACATCCATCCAAATCTTACTGTCTTTCTCTTTGTAGAGGGTAAGAAGAATAGGAAGCCAAGACTCCTAAGCATTAATGGCAAAGACCCAGAAAGCATCAGATGGGAGGAGGCAGCTGGGGCCGATGTCTTCAGTGGCTAGGCACATCAGATATTCAACGGGCCTTGACACATGTACACAAACCTTTGTTTGTATACATCTAGGCATGGAACTTCCCCCAAGGATAGCACTGTCTTGGGTCTAATCAAGGTCTAGAGTGAGGGCCCAGGAAACCTGTGTGAAGCCTTGTGTTGATAAGATGGATAAAAATTCCATCATGTTCATCAAAGATTCAGCTGGCTGAATAGCAAGGGGTGGGCTAGAGCTTTGCCTTAGATGGAAAGAAAAGATAGAGATAGGATCAGAGAAGGATAGAGGGTGGGGGAGGGGAAAGATGGGCTACACAGAGAGAGGAAACCTAAGAACCAGGTTTCCTAAAGGCACCTTCTGACACAAGTTCTTACAACCATTTTAAAGATGTAAAGTAAGCCCACAGTTGCTGAGAATATTTAAGCACTGAGTCTGGAACTCTCCTCCTGAATTATGGTGGGGTTAAAAAAATCTGAGCTTCGAGGGAAAAGCAGAGTGAGTTTGGATCGCGTTACTGCCATGTCTTAGCCAAGTGTTCAAAGACGAGCCTCAGATTACTCATGTACAGAAGTGGGTATGAGGCAAAAATGCCCCAGATCCAGAGTAGGTTCCAAGCAGGGGCTCTACAGGATGCTGGAGGCCTTCTGTCCCCTGCGGGATGAGAAATGATGCCCTGGCTGGACTACTCCCTACAGGTCAGGGCACTGTGAGAGTCATAGCAGAAGGGCATTTCAGCTGTTGATGAAGGGCTAGAGGGAGATCCTGAGGGAGATGGGGTGGTGAGAAAGTATACATGGGAACAGCTTTGCATGGAGGCCATCAGTTGCTCATGAGGACCAACGTTCTGCTGCTAATTGCTGGCCCCTTTAATGATCCCCTTCCTATCGATGCATACACTAGTTTCTTTTTCTGGCTGCTGTGATAAAGTAGCTAGCAAAAGCAGCTTAACTAACAGCTTATTTTGGCTCTCAACTTAAAGGCACAGTCCATCCTGACAGGGAATGTGTGACGGCAGGAGCAAGAGGCTGCTGGTCACGTGACACCCATAGTCCGGAAGCAGAGGGAGATGAATGCTGGAGCTCGGCTGTCTTCTCCTTTTAGTTCAGCCCAGGACCCCACGGAATCGCCACTCACATCCAGGATGAGCTTTCCTTTCTCAGTTAACCCTCTCTAGAAACACCCTTAGACACACCCGAAGATGTGTCTACTAGGTGACTCTAAATCCTGTCAGGAGGACAATGAAGATTAACATATTGTGTTACAGCGCTGAGATACCCTGGAAGGCAACACACTTCTCCATCCTTTATATCTCAGCGGTAGACACGCAATTCATGCCTAGACCATTTGGGTAGAAGGTTCTTGTGTTGTGTCTTCAGTCGTCATCATCTCTGCTGAGCTCACGTCCATGAGCAAAGACATCCCTCATAGTCTGACTGGGACCCAGGTTGCTTCAGAGCCTGTGAGAAGCACTGGGTTAGTGTGCAGAACTCTAATCACTTGTACACCTGAGTGTGTTTCTGTGGGTGTGCACAAGTGCATACATGCATGCCCTTCTCCTATGTATTCATCACCACCTGTTAGATCATGCGCTCTTCTTAAATCCTGTCTGGGAATAAATTCATTCCCCGTCTTTTGAAGCTGTCCTGGAACTCACTCTCCAGACCAGGCTGGTCTCGACCTCACAGAGATTCACCTGCCTCTGCCTCCTGGATGCTAGGATTAGAGGTGTGCACTGTCACTGCCTGGCTAGCATGTCTTCTTTTTAAAGATTTAATTTTTAATTGTATGTGTGAGCATGTGCACATGAGTGCAAGTGTCTGAGGAGCCAGAAGAGGGCGTTGGATTCCCTGGAGCTGGAGTAACACTTGGCTGTGGGCAACCCAACGTGGGTCTTCTGCAAGAGCAGTACATGCTCTTCACTGCTGAACCATCTCTCCCCAGCCTAGAGGCATTTCTCTTTTAAACCCACAAGAATGTGTTATAAGATTCTATCTGGACTTGAGGAATTATACACTTTAAAAGTCATTTTAAATTGCAGGACCATTAATCTAGGAACACTAACCTTTTTGAATCTTTTGAATCAAGTTGTTCTTGAACAAAGTTAAATGTGTCCTGTTCTTTCTTTGTTTAGTAAGTTAATTTATCTTTTCAGCAATGTTCTTATTTGGGATGTGTTGTGGAAGTTTATTTTTAGTTATGTATAAGATAATTGTTTTGTGCACTATTGGATGAGGGGCTGCCTAGGTCTTGGTGTTTTGCATTGTCTGGAGGTGTTGGATTTATGTGTGTGTGTGGGGGGGGGGTGTGCTTGATTGTTAATGATCTGCACGTGCTATCAGTAGAACACCTGAGTGCTATCAGTAGAACACCTGGATCAATAAAAACCCCTGAGCTGACACACTTGGGGTTCCAGTGTCCAGTATGGTACTGGCCAGGATGGTGGTTCTGACTGCTGAGGTCTGGAAGGGATTGCACCAATGAGTATGCCTCCTTGTCCTGTTTGCTGAGCCACCGCAGTAGGGGTACAGCTACAGGGCAGTGAAGAGAAACTCCCGCAGTATTGATTTGAGCTACATAGGTTTCTGACAGTTCTCAGAAAGACTTATAATCAGGGGTTTAAAAAAGGAAAAAGTGATATTTTCCAAGTAAAGAAGATAATTCTCCAGGAATGGAGTTAAAAGAGAAACTTAATGTAACTAACTGTTCAGGAATGTGCCCCTTAACAGAGTAACTTCTCAATATGATGACACAGTGTAAATGTATCTTATTTGCAGTGTTCCTCAAACAACTTCTGAGGTGCTTGGCACTGTGGAATGAGATATTTGATCCCTTATTAAGAGAACCGAGTGCTCCAACAGAAGTAGAACTTAACAACTACTTTGGGAACACCCAGGACCTCACCCTATCGATGTGCCACCCACACTCAGAGAGGGCCTGCCCCCTCGGCTGTGACTTATATGCCAATCGCCTCTAGAAATACCTTCATAGACACACTCAGAACTGTACTTGATGAATCTCCTAGACATACTTCAGCCTGACCATGAAGACTGAGCCCCAGCCAGACACAGCGGCACACACCTGTGATCCCAGCGACTGGGGAGGCAGCTTGAGGCATGCCTGGATAACTTAGTAAGACTGTTCAAATCACAATTAAATTGAAAAGAGGCTGAAGGTGTTTTTCAGTGACACAGAACTTGCTAGAAAGAATGAAAGGTCATAGGCTCTCCTCTAAGTACCGCCACAACAACGGAAAGAGCCAATAGCACAGATGGTCTTGGCAGACCTTTATGCATATCCGTATTAGTTTCTCTGGAATAAAGAGTATGAACATATCTGTCGGCAAAAGTCCTCTTACAGTGATCAATTACCCTGAAAAAAGAGGGGGACGGTGAATTTGTTAATACTTAACTTCAGAAATAAGCATGGATGGCTGGGAGTTTGAGTGTGCAACTTGTGTTCAAATCTTGGCTGTGCCAACTTCTAATCATGTGACCTAAGACAAATTACAGAAAGTTCCTGTGTCTCTGACTCCTCCCTCACCTAAAAGATAGGTAAATGTGTGTATTTATGCCATTTGCCTGTTTTGAGTGTTCAATGAGATAATGTAGTAGGCCTGTGCCTGACAAACTGTAGGCGCCCAGTGTTAGTGTTCCTGCTCAGATGGAAAGGTATCCTGGCAGTTGGGGGCCAAGGAATACCACAAAGTCACACCATGCAACAAATCTCACACAAGAAATTTATTGGGAAAAACACAAAGTGGGAGGTGGCTGCCTCTGCTCAGGAGAAAAGCAGCAAAGAACTGAGCAAGGGATAGGCTGTATATAGGGTTTCTTGGGGTGGTGGTGGAGCTTTCCAGGGTGGCCTGATCTTGGCTTTTTTCTGTAAGGCAGGACCTGGCCACTCTCCTGCTTCAAGGGGCTGGAAATTGCTGTTAAGGCAGTTTAGAATAGTGTGTGTGGGGAGCACTAGCCACTCATGCCTTGAGGACTTACACCTGAGTAAAGGCTGGCTGTTATCTCCATCTGACGAATTAGAACCAGGTTCGTTCTTCTGCCCATTGACTTGATTCATTCCAAGCATATTCACTGCCGTGCCGTGAGGTGCCAGACTCTGGACTCAACACTGGAGTAGGGGACATCAGTGAGCAAACATGAAAATCCTGGTCTTCCTGGAGCTAAAGGAGGAGGGAGGAAGGAGGAGAGAGGAGACAGACGTGATAATTGACACTAAAAGCAGGAACTGCATGCAGATTGGAAAGAGAAGCAACAAAGCAGAGAAGGACTCCTGAGAATTCAGGGGGCACAGGGGGAATTTGAGAACGGCAATCAGAAGCACCAGTGTAAAGGGGTGAAAGAGTGGGGCACAAGGTAGCCAGAGGACATGAGAAGGGGTGAGCCTGGAGCTCACCTCTAGGGCAGGCAGGGACCGTGCAGGCGGGAGCCTCAGGGCAGGGGGCAGAGAGATAGTGAGTCCCTAGGGGTCACAAGGACTTTATAGGTAGAGGAGAGAACCGAACACACGGAGGGAACGGAACAGGAAACTCCACTGTCTGGAGTGAAGTGCTCCAGTAGGGATCAGAGCAGGAGAGTGACGTAATCTGACTTAGGTTCCATGAGATTCCCTCGGCTTATGGGCTAAGGTAGACTGTAGGAAGCCAGGGTAGAGACTGAGAGCCTGGCCAGGTGGTGGCGATCCAACCAGGATGGAACTGTGAAGATGGCGAAAGCAGTCTTGTGCCAGATGTGTTCTGGAATAGCTTCCGTGGGATTTCTGTGGATGTGAAGCAGATGTATGAGAGGATTAGGGCTTCAGGAGTTGCCTCGTGGCTATTTTCTTTTCTTTCTTTTTCCTTTTCTTCTTTCTCTCCTTCCTTCCTTTCTTTCTTTTTTTCTTTCTTTCTCTCTCTCTTTCTTTCTTTTTAGACTAGGTGTTATGATGCAGTCCTGGCTGGCCTCAAACTCACAGAGATCCCCCTGCCTCTGCTGGGACTAGGTTGTGCACCGCCATGCACACCCACCTCAAAGCTTTGGACATGAACACCTGTGAGGGCATTTGCCCTTAACTGAAGTGAGAGGTTGTGGTTTGATCGTGTCCCCACCAGCTAAAGTGTTTGAACACCTGATCTCCAGATGGTTTCTGAGATGCTGTGGAATCTTTCGGAGGTGAGTTCCAGCTGGAGAAACTAAGGTCGTGAGGGCTGGGGAGCATTCCAGTTCTCTGCTCCCCGACTTCTGTCTATAAGCATCTAACCAGCCTAGGTCCTCATACAGCCTCCAGGCCTCCTTCACTGGGTGTCGCTGTATCCCCTGCACAGGATGCCACAATACATCATCCCTTACATCGTTTCTGCCAGGTATTCTGTCACTGCAGGAGAAAAGCAACTAATACAGGGATGGTGAGGAAGTAGATGACAAATCTCCCAGAGTCTGAGAGAAGTCTAGAATGAAGTCATGGCTCCAGCAGTCACTGGCATAGACATGGCTGTTTTAAATCTATGAGGCTCAGTCTAGTCAGGTTGCTATGGTAATGGGTAGATCATAAACTACATAATGCTATTTGTCACAATGTGGACATTGGAAGTTCAAGATTAAGGTACCAGCAGATTCAGTGTTCACAGACATTTTACTATGTCTCCATATAGCAGAAAAAAGCTGGAGAGATGCTGGATATGGTTGACTGGGTCCCCCAGAGGTTTATGGGTTGGAACCTTTCTTCCCAGTATGGTGGTATTGAGAGCTGATGGAGCCTTTTAAGGGGCAGAGCCTAGTGTAAGGTGATTAGGTCCTGCAGACCCCATACCTGGAAAGGATTAATGCTGGCCTTGCAGAGTTAATTTGTTCCTGTAAGAATGGGTAGTTATTTAAAACTGGGGTGGAGTGGCCCCTTTTGGTTTCCTGTTTCGTCATGTGATCTCTTCCTCACAAGCTCCCAATGTAGAGACGTCACCTACTTGAGACCCTCACCAGAGCCAAGCAGATGCTGGCTTCATGCTGTGTTAAGATTCGGCTTCAAATGGGCCCATGCGGGCAAGTGTGGTAAGGGAGTCTGTAAATCTCTTCTAGTGCCAGGTCATCTCAGGTACTTACTGAGCACTGACTCTGAGCTGCCCACGCCTGGGCCTCCCTGGCTTTTATGTACCACAAGTGCTGGGAGGATCCGCAGCTCTCTAAAGGGCTCTCCAAGAATGTGGGCCCTCCCCAGGGTCAAGAATTCCAGGCGGTTGCCCCGTCATCTATTCCTGAACACTGGTAGAATTTTGTACTAAAAATAGTTAGTCTAAAAATACAAAGTCCTGTACTTATCTGAAATTTGTCAGCTAAACTGACATCTACATATTTGGCTACATCTGGACAAGTGCTGGGACCTTTGGAGACATGGGGAACCTTGGTCTCATCTGGCTTTATAAATAGTCCTTATAGAGATATTTGATTTTGTATGGACATGGTCTGGCAGTGTGTGAATGGTCTGTTTGAAATAAAGCCTTTGTGCACAGAGTGCTGGTCCAGTCACACACAGACACTGAAGGAAGGAACTCAAGAGAGCAGGAGCCCTGAGAAACCAAGAATGACTGCCGTTTCTCCTTTAGATCATTCCAAGCAATTAAGATATTTTGATTGCAAGTAATTACAAGTCTCCTGCCCCCACCCTCACCCTGCCTCCATCTTCTGGGATGTTTGTTTGCTTGCTTGTCTATTTTTTTTTTCTTTTTTGTCCTTTTAAAAAATGGTCTTAATCTATAGCCCAGGCTACCTTGGAAGTTTCTATGTAACTCAGGTTAGCCTTTAATTCGTGATTTTTCTGCCTCAGTCTCCCCACTGATGAAGTCACAGGTGTATACTTCTACAGCCTCCTAAGTCCTTCCCCAATGGGGTGGGTGTGCACCCTTCCTGGTTCTTATCAAGCCTCGGGTTTATTTAGCTGGCCTCTCATTGGCTCTAGATCGAGCTACTATAGTTATTATGAGCTGATGGATTAGGTGCATCAACACTGCCCACTGGGAATCAAGCCCAGAGCACCATTCAGCTTTCCTAAGAACCTGTGCTTTCTGGTAGCTAATGAGCTCTTCAATTCGGCTTCCTTTATTTATATAGGGTATCATGATGAAGGATGGACAATTCTTTTATACAGCCTCTTTATGCCCTTATGAGTACTTCGCAATCTGCCATCCCATGCTTACACATAATTATTGTACATAAAATACCATCTAATGCAAGGAAAGGCGAAGTTCTTAGCAGCTGGTCCCCAAATCTGTTTCTTTAGCACAGTAATAACGGGGATGTTTAGGGATGTTCAACACTGGTCTTATTCCAGCATAAAAGGAAATATTCTGAGGTCATTTGCCAGTTGACCAGCCTTTGCCCTGTGGCTGGTCTGTGGAGCTCTACAAATTTCTGCAGTTCTTGGAGGTTTGGAGAGTTCAAAAGAAGTAAAGATATTCCTCATAAGAACTACAGCTCTGACTGGGCAGTGGAGGTGCACGCCTTTAATCCCAGCACTCTGGAGGCAGAGGCAGGGAGATTTCTAAGTTTGAGGCTAGCCTACAGGTCTAGAGGTCTGCAGGTCTACAGAATGAGTTCTAGACAGCCAGAGCTACACAGAGAAACCTTGTCTCAAAACAAAACAACAAAACAAAAGCAAAAATACAGCTAGGAGTCCCATAAATGCTATTTTATTTTTTTACTAAATCATACAGCCATAAAAAAAAAAAAAAGAAATTAAAATGATCATCATTGGTGTTAGATAGGATAACACTAGCTTCTGTGACACCCCAATTCCTATGACATGGCACAACAGAAGTTCATTTCTCACTCATGCAGCTGTTCAAGTAGGAATGATACCTAGCCAGTGACTGTGCCTCCCCCATTGACTCCCTTCTGAGCCATAGGTTCCACGCCCTTTGTTTCCATGCGGTTTTTTCCCATAAGCATAATTCCACTCTTTCTTTATAAGTTGCCTTGATCATGGCGCTTCATCATGGCAATAGAAAAGTAACTAATACAGGTGTATGGTAACATCTGAGCGACATCTAGTCTCTATTGGAAGAATGGAGTCTCCTGCAGTCAACACTGTAACTGTAACCATCAGTGTTAATCGTGGTTGTCCTCCCTGTAGCTTGTCCTCTTAAGCAATCATCTGATTACTTGATCTGCAACTATGATGCCAAAATCTCTAAAAGTCAGAAGGTCAAAGGGTGTGCATAACAAACAAAATGTAACATTCTGGCACATAAACAATACATATTTGCATATCTGGCATATTTACCATTAGGACTAGATTTGGCTGCTTCTGAGTTAAGAACCAGGTAAAACCAGTGGCCAATAAAACAAAAATTCATTTTTCTTCCACTTGTACAAAGTCTATAGGGAACTGGGCCAGACTGATAAGGTGGCTGCATGGTTACCAAGAACTCACACTAGAGGAGATGGCTGGGGGTAAACCCTTGCTGTGCAAGCATGAGAACCTGAGTTTGGATCCAGAACCAGTGTAAGACCCGTAGTGGCTCACATCTTAACCCTGGAACAGGGGTCACTCAGACTCTGGCAGATTTCCAGAGTTCACTGACTCCAGTATAGCCAATTGTGCATGAGTTATAAGTCATCTAGAGAAGACTGAAAGTATACTTGAGGGTTTTCCGGGTTATGCACCAATATTTTTTCAATTTTCCAGGAGGAAAATTCTGATATCCATGGGGTCCTGGAACCAAACCCCCTTGGCTATGAGGGACCACCATTTCTACAATTACTCACCCATGCTTGAGCATGTCAAACAAGTAACTCTGTTATCTTCACTGCACCCTGACCCCTGTGCTGAGATTTTTTTTTTTTTTGAGCCTCAGTGTGATGTCTGGCATAAGATAAAGATGAAAAGGACCACCTAGCTAAGGAGAAGCCAGTCTGCTATCAATCCGTTCAAGGTGTACTACCCTGCCCCCAAACTGAAGCAAGTCCCCGGTGTGGGAGAGAGAATAAACCAAGGTAGGCAAAGATAAGAAGTCAGTGAGCCAAGCACACAAAGGAGGTGCTGATCCAAGTGTAAACCACATATAAGCCGGGCTCACGGCTGAATTAAGCATTAAACACATTCAAAGAAAAAGTCAAAAAACTATTAGTTAAACATTAATTCTAGTTATGATTTATATGTTGGGAAAAGTGTAGTATAACCTGGAATATGTTCTGTGTCTCTTTTTCCCTGTGCTCTCAGGCTCCCAATGCTCACACTGGAGCAGTGCATCAGCTTGTCCAAACCTGAACCTTGGTGCTTCTCTTTCTTGTAAGCATGGTTTTCTAATTCCTCTTGTATTCCCTGCCATTCACACCCATTCTCTCCATTTTGAGCCCCAAAGACCCAAAACTTAGTCAGCAGGGCAGGAACTCCTATGAGCCAGAGAAGGGAGGACAGTGGACCTAACACAGGCAAAACAAAGGCCAGATAGGAAAAGGGAGACAGTCTCACTGGGTGAGACCCTCTGTGACACACACTCTGGACCACAGAAGACCCCGCAGTGCTCAGAGGAGTCACCATGCTATGGGAGCCATCCCAGGGAGACATTCTGAAGCCTAAAGCCAGCACACTTCAAGGCTACCAGTGAGGATCTCTGCCTGGGAAAGAGAGTTGTGGGTAGCTGACAGGGATAAGGTTAACCACGCATTAACATCTATCTGAGCTGGGCACCAGTGGCAGAGCCTGTAAACCCAGGGGCTGGAGAAGCTGAGGCAGGAGGGTGGTGAATTTGAGATGTAGTGAGGCTTTGTTTCAAAAACTGAAAATATACCTATGATATTTTATTATAGTTGTGTGCTGTTTTTTTGCCAAGCACTCTGTGGTAAATTACATCCTCGGCCTGTTTTTAATTTTAAATTTTGAAACAAGGTCGCACTGAGTTGCCCAAGTCGGCCTTGAAAGTAGCAATCCTCCTAGCTCAGCCTCTCAAGTGGCTGGGATGCACTAACAAATTAAACAAAATGTATCTTCCCTTTAGAATGAAATCATGAACTAATTTTTTTATCGAGTTAATTTTGAAAAATAAAAGCAAAGATAAGGCTTTAGCTTATTAATAACACAGTTACACACAAACATGAACACATAGACATAAACATATATGTAAGCATACACACTCAAACACACTCATTCAAACATACTCTCTCACCCTCACACACACTCTCACGCAGTCACATATCAGTCACACACAGCCACACTCACGCTCATACACATTCCACACACACAAACACATACATACGTGTGCACACACCACACCTAGGAGTATAGGCACATAACTTACATGCTCACATATGCATACATAAATATACACACAGATACACAAATATATATATAAGCATACACACATACACACAAAGATATACATCCACATATACAATTACACACTTCTACAAACATACACATACATATACATGCTCTCATACACATACACACATGTGTACACACAACACTACATATATACACACATGCACACACACATGACCTTGGTAGTCAAAATGACAGAAAAACAAAATCCTGGAGTCTGGATAGAAGAGTGCTGGCTGCTCTTCCAGAGGACTCGAGTTTGATTTTCAGTACCCACAACTGCCTCAGGAATCTGACTGCTTTTGGGGGCCTCTAAGGACACCAGGACACAGACGATGCACAGACATACATGCAGACCACGTACTCACACACATAAAATAAAAACAAATACATCTTTTTAACTTAAATAGAATAAATTAAAAATTTAAAAAAACCCAGCCCAACATTATTTTCTAAATAATCAGACAATCTGTGGCCGTTGGTTCTCTCCTTCTTCCATGTGGATCCTAGGAACTGAACTCAGGTCATCAGGCTTGGCAGCAGTTTTACCTACTGAGCCATTGCACTGGCCCCTGATCCAATTTTAAACAGGTAGACATGGTGGACAAAATGTCTTCTAAAATTTTAAAGTGTGTGCCCATAGTCGAAAGCAGCATCTGTCAAAAAGAAGTATCTGTATGAGGTAAAAGCGGTCCTTCATACTTAAAGAAATTAGCAGGGATAAGCCCTGAGCAGTCAGGTGGAGTCTATTAGAGGCTTTGTTAAACTTGAGAATAGTGAGGGAAAAACTCAAATTCACTATTTGATTAAAGCAAACTTTTGATTTCGGGGTGCCCCTGGGGCTGGCCAGCCAGTTGAATGTGAGTCCGTACCTCTTCCTGCAAAGGCAGCAGGAAGCCCCTGCCTGGCTAGGAACCAGGAACTTGTTATTCCACTTGTCCTCAGATAGATAGAAGGCTAGGTCTGTGAGGGAGGTGTCATTAGTTACATCAGGAACAGAAGCATGCACCTCAGATCAGAAATTTAGATCAGTAAGAAAAAGATCCAAGCCTTATTTTTGAAACTTATTTTCGAAAAGACTCATAGGAGAAATGAGCCCATGGAAGCACAAATTTTTAAAAAGCATAAATAAAAAAAAAATATTGAGCTGAAAAGATACCTTAAACATAGCTGCACTGGTTAGGGAGAAAGAACTCTATGAACAAAGTTATGCCAATATAAAAGAAAACTCGTGTGATGTGGAATAATTTTCTGGAGAATATGAAGTACTAAAATTAACTGGGAGCCCCTGGCCTCTCCACCCTAGTCAAGGTACCGAACAGGCTTTAATCTAACTGGCTCTCCTCAGAGTCTTGTAATTTTATGGGCCTCCCACGTGTGAACTGATACTTAAAATGCTTTTCCCTTTTCCAAAATGAGAAGTACCCAATGGGAAGTCTCTTGTTGGATACTGTTGCCACGTTCCTGGACTTCTCAGCCTCATGAACCATAAACCAAATAAACTTGTATCACTTATAAATCACCCATGTTGTGATATTCTATCACGGTGGAATAAAAAGAGTGAAGACATCAGTCAGGACCCCGTATGAACATATAGACAAAATGGCATGTGAACTTAGGGAATGAAATGGTAAACTTTTAATTGTAGAAGTAAAATGAGCTCATAACTGGAGGACACCATGAAACCACAGACACTGCTGACTCAATGCAATTTTTTTTTAGGCAAGGTTTCTCTGTTGTAGCTCTGGCTGTCCTGGAGCTCACTCTGTAGACCAGGCTGGCCTTGAACTCACAGAGATCTGCCTGCCTCTGCCTCCAAAGTGCTGGGATTAAAGGCCTGTGCCACCACTACCTACCCTGCCATGTGCTATTTCTTATAACATCACCTTATGTTAAAATGAAACACAACACAAGACTCTATAGTGTCCTTGAATCTCTGTTTATCACGATCCAGCCTTAAAATTTGACATGAGGAAAATCTCACTAGCTGAGCCAACAGAACATTCTGTATCCTATACAGTCAGGCTGGCAGAGATAGCCATGTGTTTGATCAGTACTGTCATCATAAGGGAACATAGGCTCTGCTTTGGGCCAAGAGTCATAAAAGAAGGAATTCACCAAACAGGAAGGTGGTTTAGATTCTGGACAATAAAACATAGGGTAAAAACTACCACAACCTATAAATATTGAAAGAATTTTTTAAATCTCTCCTTCCAGGGCAGAAGTGGCTCAGCAGTTGCAAGCACTGCTCCGGCATCCACGTGGCGGCTCACAGCCTTCTGCTACTCTGGTTTCAGAAACTGAAGCTCTAATCTGACCTCCGCGAGCACTGAGCACTCACACAGTGCGCATACATACAATCAAGCAAAATACTCACATGCATAAAATAAATAAATCATTTTTAAAATGTTAAAATCCTCCCCTTCCACAAAAAGCAGCGTATTCAGATATTGTTATGGGCGATTTTCGCAAAAATATCAGTGACAAAATATTCTGAGGATTTCAGATTTCCACTCTCTACATTAATCTATATGCTTAATATCACCTCAATCTCTATCTCATTACTAATAAGTTTTTCTGGGGAACCTAGCAGATAGTACACGCATGCATGCACGCACGCACGCACATGCACACGCACACAGTGTAGTGCTGGGGGTGTGACTCACTGGTAGAGCTGGAGTTCTTGCCCAGCATACATAACGCCCTGGTTTGATTCCCAGCACCATAGTCAATCAGTCAATATTTTATTTATTTGTTTGTTTGTTTGTTTGTTTTTATTTAGAGACAGGGTTTCTCTGCATAGCCCCGGCTATCCTGCAGACCAAGCTGGCCTTGAACTCAGAGATCCGTCTGCCTCTGCCTCCTGAATGCTGAGACTAAAGGCATATGCCGCCATTGGTCACTTTCAATCAATTTAAAAAAAAAAAATTTTTAATTCATGTATTTTATGGATATGAGTGCTGTATGCCAGAAGAGGGCACTGAATTCCATTACAGATGGTTGTGAGCCATCATGTGGTTGCTGGGAATTGAACTCAAGACCTCTGAAAGAGCAGCCAGTACTCTTAACCGCTGATCAATCTCTCCAGCCCCTCAAATCAAGATTTTAAAAGACGGCTTTATAGAAGGAAATCTGCTTGGGATGAGGCAGGCCTGGGCTACATGTGCATTCACTGAGACTCTATTCTGCTCTCATTGCTTCTCTAGAAAAGTCATGCTTCTCTAGAGACAGAGACTGCAGGAGGCCGTCCACCCTTCCCTGGAGCCCTAAGAAGAAGGTTGATGACTGCGGGAGGTTTAAAGTACAAGGAAGGGGGTGTCCAGAGAGCTTAGCGGGAAAGACGCCTGATGATAAGGCTGACAGCCTGAGTTTTGAGTTTGATCCTGAGGACGCAGGTGATGGAAGGAGAATCAGTCAGGTAAGGTGTCCTCGGGCCTCTACACACATGTGCCCCCCCCACACACATGTGCCCCACACACATGTGCCCCACACACATGTGCCCCCCCACCCACACACATGTGCCCCCCACCCACCCACACACATGTGCACACAAAATAAAGAAAAATAAATGGAACACAGTTTCCACAGTGCCCAAAAGTGAACAGTTACCTCTAAGCCTGGAATAGAGGTGCATGCTTGTAATCCCAGCACCTGAGCCAGGAGGATTGCTTCAAGTTCAAAGCTAGCTTGGCCATATCATGTGGCCAAGTTAAAGGTCAGCCCAAGTGACACAGGAGATTCTCAAAGAAAAGAAAGAGAGAGGTCACCTCTCTCTTGAGAGGTGATGAAATCACCTAAGCATGAAATCCCTAAGCCTTTGTAGAAAATTCTTTTTCCTTTAGAATATAAATTGTTTGAAAGAATAATTCTTTTTTCTTCCTGCTAAATAACTAGAGATTTATATATACCAATATATATACAGGCATAGTATAAAACTCTAGTTATTGCTCCACCACCAACATATAAAGCAAAAATAGGCAAGGCATGGTGGCTCAGGACTTTAATTCTAACACTCAGGAGGTGGAGACAGGAGGATCTCTGTGAGTTCAAGCCAGTCTGGTCTATATAGTGAGTTCAAGGACAGACAGGGCTACGTAGAGTCTCTCTTTCTCTTTCTCTCTCCAATAAACAAAAGAAAAACACCTAAGTAAAAATGAATAATGATGCAATGGCACCCTTAGTGGAGGTGTGTATTAAAAATACACTGACTTATGGTCTCGCCAGAATACACTAAGTACTGACGACAATATCAGTGTAGGGTAAAAACAATTAATGGTTACCCATAAAACAGGGGAGGTCAGAACAAGTGCCAAGTTCTTAAAAGTTAGAGCCAAGGAACACAGTACATAGACCAGAGCTCTGATGTTAGTTAGAAGTCCATCCAGGGACTTCACAGGGAAATCCTATTAAGGAAATTTTGACTTTGGAAGCTCTTTAGTAAATGACAGGCATTGTTTCATGGAGGAGTGGAAGGGAGCTCAGCACACCAGAAAAAGGCATTTCTCCGCACTGACATTCAAGTACTCTCCCCTAGTAAATACCACAGCTTCAGCTGTTTCCTTTGCATGCCGTCCTAGTCAAATCAGTGTCAGAGGCTTTTCTTATACCTTATTATCCTGCTCACATTTGGGGGTTGAGGATGGAGCTCAGTTGGCAAGAGAGCTTTCCTGGACTGTGCAAGCTTCTCCCTGAGTTCAACCTTTAGTACCACAAAAATAGGTAAGTTAAAAAAAAATCGAAGCAATGTTTTGCTAACTTATTTGTTGCTAAAATGGGGGAAAAGTTAGTAAAGATGGCTGCACCTTTCTTTAAAGAGGACAGTAGGTACCACCTTCTTTAAAGTTGGTAGTCTTCCTTTAAAGTTCTTTGCGTTTATTTGTCCATTCTGGGGTGGGAGGGTGAGGTGTAGAGTTCAGACAGATGACAGTATTTGCAAGTTGGTCCCCTCGTCCTACCATCTGGGTTATGGGGCCTGAACTCACGATGGCAGGCTTGGCAGCAAGTGCTCTTACCCACTGGGACATCTCACTGGCCCCAAAGGAAGATATTTTGTGGGATATTAAACCTATATGATCTCATTCCCCCAAATCCTCGGCTGTTAGTTGTTCCACTGTCCTTCCCCAATGCCTAGAAAAGCAAACCCCACCCCCCCATGGCTTCCTAGGAAAGGGAGAAGTCAACTTAGAACAGAGGTGATATTACCAAATAGATTTTTAAAGTTTAATCCATATATAGTAATTTTCTAAGGGTTTGGTATCATATGTTAGTAATATCTTAGTATTTTTGTTATTTTTCCCCCCTGTTGCTTTCCTAAAACACCCTGACAAAAAGCAGAGCAAGAGAGAAAAGGCTTATTTGACTCATAACAGTCCATCACTGGAGGGAACGAAGAGCGACTGGAACTTGAAGCAGCTGCTCCGGTTATACCCAGTGAAGAGCGAAGAGAGCGAAGAGCAGGGGATTTGACCCACGCTCTCTAGGACCCAGCTCACTCTCTCCGGTTCATTCAGGCCAACCAGCCCATGAAATGGTGCTACCCACATTCAGAGTGGGTCTTCTCACCCCAGTTAGCCTGATTAAGAAAATCTGGCACAGGAATCTCCACAGACCAACCTAATCTATACATTTCCTTATTGAAACTGCCTTCCCAGTTGATTCGAGATTGTGCCAAGTTGGCAATCAAAACTAACCATCACATGAATGGAGAAAAAGCATTCTTGCACTACATCATGATAAAAATCTCAATATTTATTGAATGCTAACGAAGTGCTGAACCCTGCTCCAAGCACCTTCCATGTAATTCAGGCCATAAATTTAGTGTAGCGTGTCCCATTAATGGATGCAACTGCTGTTCTTCCCATCCTGTAGGTAGGCAGCAGAAGCCATGTAGGGTTAGCGGAGCTGCCCAGATCCACAGAGAAGCATCACCTTCGAACTTCTGGCAATGTTAATTGGAAAGTCACGATCCTGAGCGAGCTCTGGGACCTTGGATTCCCGATGCATTGCATAGTTTTATGTCAGCTTGACACAAGCTAAAGTCATCTGAGAGGAGAGAGTCTCCATGAAGAAAATGCCTCCGTAAGACTGGCTGGAGGAAAGCCTATGTGGCATTTTCTTAAGAAGTGATCAGTGGAGGGTGACCCAGCCCACTGTTGGTGGTGCCATCCGTTGGCTGGTGGTCCTGGGGTCTTAAAGAAAGCAGGCTGAGCAAGCCATGGGAGAAAGTTATTAAGCAGCACTCCTCCATGGCCTCTGCATCAGCTCCTGCCTCCATGTCCCTGCCCTTCTTGAGTTCCTGTGCTGACTTCCTTTGATGATGGACTGTGATGTGGAAGCATAAACCAAATAAACCCTTTCCTCCCCAAGTTGCTTTGGTTACAGTGTTTCATCATAGCAATATAAACCCTAACAAATGTACCTGCTGAAGTAAACCAAGCCCAACTCAATGTTAATGGTAAAATAAAGTTTAAGCTTAACCAAACCAGTTAGAAGGTCTCCACCTTAAGCAATTAAACGCTTTCTTTCTTTTGCTTCCACAAATGTCCTATTGCTTGCCACCTCCCCTCTGCGCATGCTCCACTGGGTGGAGCACTGAAGCCCTTTCTGTCCAGTGCTGAACCATCCACGAATCTTTATCTGTTCCAATACATTCTTTAAATTTCTAACAAAGCCTAAGCAATCTGGTTACTGAGCTAACAGATCTGTCTAAGTTCATGAACTTGGCGTTTGTCCAAATTCAAAGATGTAGATATGGTGGGTAAACATAGAAAGAACATTAAGATATGGCTCAGCACTTAAGAGCCCCAGTTGCTTTAGCAAAAGACCGAAGTTCAGTTCCCAGCACCCAAGGCAGGTGGCACACACACACACACACACACACACACACACACACACACACACACACTGTAAAATCATATCTTTAAAACCAGTGTAATGATCAAATGAAAGAAATCTCAAAAGAAGGAAGAAAGGAGGAGGAGGAACTAAGAGAGAATAGTCCCCACGTGTCTACCGCATCCAGCCACGCACATAGTTGACACTGCATGTCCCAGCATTGGGCTACATTACACTCTGCAGTCAAAGTAGCAACCCTTTAGATGAGGGCTAACTTACAGGGTCACTCATTGATCAGCCCTACTCATACTAGTAGCAAAACGAAATGCAAGCACTTAGAAACTTGATGCCGTTTGAAATTGCCGTGACATCTCTGTGGGCAAATCTCATTTTCCAGCGTCTGGACCAGTTCAGAAGTTGTCAGACCTGCTTGGTAAGCCAAGTGCAGAACCCAATACTGGGTGCACACCACAGGTGGAACAGAGGGTGTGTGATGTTTTAAAGTTAGTCACCTATGCTATGACCGTAATATAAGCTTTCATGCATTCTAGTTACATGTATGTGTTGTGTGTGTGCATATACCACGGACAGCTTTCAGAAGCTGGTTCTCTCCTACCATGTGGGTCCTGAGGATGAAACTCAGATCTTTGTGCTTGGCAGCAGGACATAGCCGACCTGTTTTGATAAGTCATCATTCTGATGGCATTCTAAGGCCTGCTTTTCAATTTTTTTTAAATTTTAAAAAATTTATTGTGTGTGTGTTGTGTACATTCACACACATGTGCCATATACACGTGGAGGTCAGAAGACAGCCCCTGGGAGTCAGTTATCTCCTTCTACCATTTAAATAAACATGATTCCAAAGAATGAAGTTCACTTTAGTTTTACTGGGAGGCATCAGTCAGGGGACGGAGACTCGCTGTGGGATTTAGTTCTTCAGAACTTGGAGGAGCTGGGTGAAAAGGGCCTAAAGGTGGAGCTGGAATACAGAGGGAAGTCCCCAGTGGCTGTTCTGCTCTCACATCTGGGAGGTTTGAGAAGCTAAGCATGCTCAGCTACTGCAACAGGACCCTGAAGTGAGAGCTCAGAGAGACACAGGAAGCTGCTCTCTGTGCAGCTACCAAGCATGTTGCAGTGGGCCTAGGGGGGAACTCGAGGTCAGCAGGACTGGCTGCCAAATAAGGAGCTAGAGACAGACAAAGCAAAGGAAAAACAGAATCCACTAGATACCTCTGGGTCTGTTGATTATCGTAGCTATCCACCAAGACCGACGTGAATGTCTGTAGCAGCTTTGTTTAATAATGTCAAAAAACCTGGCAATAGCCTGAGGATTCATTGGTAGATGAGTAGAGAAACCACAGTAGTAGACACAACTTGTGAAACCAGCCACTGGTGAGTGTAGCGATGGACACCTGCAATCCCAGCACTTAGGAGATGGAGGCGGGAAGATCGGGAACTCAAGGCTGTCCTTGGCTACACAGTGATTTTTTGACCAACCTAACTTACATGAGACCGGAGGGTGGGGAGGAGAAAAACACACACACACAGAGGGTAAGGGGCTGGAGAGATGGGGGGTTAACAATGCATGCTGCCCTTACCGGGAACCCAGCACTCAAGTTGGGTGGCTCACAGCCGCCTGTGCATCCAGCTCCAAGGGATAGCCCTCTTCTGGACTCCTCGGGCACCTGCACTAACATGTACACACCCAAGATGCAGACATATGCACCTAATTAAAAATAAAGTATCTTAAAAGAAAAAGAACCTAGAGGCTAGGATGCAAAAATAATGGGCCAAATAGATGTTCATCTGTTATGAATTAAGACAAGAGTGGTGCTGGAGAGATATCAATGAATTGAGAGCTAAAGTACTCTTTAATGAAAAATAAAGATAATCTGGACGTGAGTATAAGACATTGTATTTGTCCATCTTCTGTAGCTATAAGAAATTATGGAGGGCTGGAGAGACGGCTCAGCAGTTCAGAGTACTGACTACTCTTCTGGAGGATGGGGATTCAATTCCCAACACCCATGTGAGAGCTCACAACTGTCTGTAACTCCCGTTCCAGGAGATCTGACACCCTCACACAGGCATAACATGCAGGCAAAGCACCAATGTACATAAAATAAAAATAAATTTAAAAAATAAATTATGGGAGGCTGGTTTATGCAGTCACAGTTTGTAGACACAAACTTTCATCACCGTGGCACAGGCTCTGGGGAAGTTCTGTCTGTCTGGGTCACTTTGTGGTGGGTGGCAGTACACTATAGTACACTCACAAAAGGGAACGATCACATGGAGAGGAGGCCAGAAAGCAGAGGGCACAGTAAGCTCACTGTTGGGACGCCTCATTCTTTTGAGAGCCAACCCACTGTCTCAGGATATCTACCTTAATCCCTTCTGCAAGTGACGTCCCCAATAACCTAAACAGCAGAAGTACACCTACAAACTCAGAGGGAGAAGAAGCAATAGGAAGAAGTAGCCTGCCCTGCAGTGACCACTGGGCAAAGGGTGTCAACGATGAAAGCATGCATTAATGGAGGAAGGAGATGGACAGTATCTGAGAAGAAATTGGGCATCGTTTCAATGATCATAGCTTTCTTCTAGAATGTCTTCTTGGTTCTTGAAAGGAAGAAAGAAAGAAAGAAAGAAAGAAAGAAAGAAAGAAAGAAAGAAAGAAAGAAAGAAAGAAAGAAAGAAGGAAGGAAGGAAGGAAGGAAGGAAGGAAGGAAGGAAGGAAGGAAGGAAGGAAGGAAGGGGGAAGGAAAGAATGAAAGAAAAAAGTTCTATTTTTAACTTTTTCTTCAACTTTTATTTTTTCACAATTTGTATGAGTAATATTTTTTAATTTATTATTATTAGTGTGGGGGGGGTGGTGGTGAGACGAAGTGTGCATGTGATAGCACACATGTAAAGGTCAGATGATAACTTTGTGCAGTTCTTTTCTTCCACCACATGGGTTCAGCGATCAGCCCCCGGACTTCAGGCTTGCGTGGAGTGGTGGTGGCTTGACTGGGAATGGCTCTCACAGGCTCATATGTTTGATACTTCTTTCCCTGTTGATGGAACTGTTTGGGCCTTGTTGGAGGAGGTATGTCACCAGGGGTGTGCCTTGAGGTTTCAAAAGCCCATGCAATTCCCAGATAGCTCTCTCTGCCTTTCTCCCTCCCATGGTTGTTGTTTCAAGATATGAGCTCTCAGCCACTGCTCCAGTGCCTGCCTGCTGCCACCAGGCTCCCTGACTTGATGATCATAGACTCATCCCCCAAAACTGTAATTCCCCCCATTAAATGTTTTCTTCTACAAGTTTCCTCAGCCGTGGAGTCTTATCATGGCAATAGAAAAGAAACTAAGGAACATGACAAGAGCTTTTCCCATGAAACACCTCAATGGCCCCATATATATACTTTTAGTTAACATTTCTTCTCCTGACTTTCATTCATAATGAGTCATTTTCTTGTGCTTGCTAATGTCTGCTGTGTGCTTCTGGTACATCATCCTTGATCCTCGGCAATTCTGAATTACCTGAGTGCTTTCCTCTTGGGTGGTTTTGTCACTGTTTCACCATTTGCCAGAGATGTTTACATTGTAACCAGTGTGAACTGTCTTAAATGTTCTACCTGCATTTGCCCTAATTACACGATTCTACATCTCAGAGCCATGAGTCCAGGTGTTGTAATTTTCACATACAAAAATATTTTTTTCCACGCAGCATAGTGACTGACTCAAGTCTTGAGGGTGCTGATCTTGCTTACCATAGGTTTTCCTCTTGGAGGGCTTGAGAGAAACAGAAAAAGATATAAGAAATGTAGCCATGGTGGGGGGGAGTGATTAAAAAAAATGGACAACAACAAAAAAATTAATCGTTGTAAATCACTTGGTTCTACAAGTGTTATATAATCATAATGCCCTCACTGTAATTAGGTATGTAGTAAGATATATAAACAAGACAATTAGAAATAAATGTTGAATATGTGTTTCTAATAGTACAAAATGTAATTTACGTAAGCAATGTTGTGATGGAACTTTATTGGAAGTAGAGCACAGAGATAGAACAGGTATTTGATGGTTTTAGTAGGACACCCGTCATTTATATGCCAGGAAGTAAGTAAAAGGTTTCTGCAGGAGATCAGATAGCCTCATTGCTTTGGACCGACGGCAGCACGCCAGGGCAAGAACACACAGTAGAACTTGGTAGAAGTCCACTCATGTGATGCTGGGAAGTGTCTCCTTCAAGTTCATACTCCCAGTGGCCTTGAAGTCCTCCTACTGCCAAAGGGTTCACCATCTCCCAGTATCACAGCACTTGGGACCAAGCCTTTAACCACATGAGCCCTTGAGAGGACAGTTAAAAGCTAAGCTACACTAAAGCACATCACCAAAAGGACTGAAGCAATTGGTTGGTTCTAAGCTGGGCCTCAGCAGTGAGCTCACCAGCAGAGGCACTGCTCCGTTTCAGCCTTCCTATTTTGTAGATCTATAGGCTATAAACTCAGAGGATAAGTGTCTGTTCAGCACTGTGTCTTCACTGCTTAGCCTCAGTAATGGAAGGTGGGTAGATAGATGAGTAGGTGACTAGATGGGTGGGTGGGTGAGTGGGTTTGAGGGACTAGGAGTTAGACAGATCTCTAGTGGACAGCCAGATAGAAGGAGGGGCCACAAGTAGATAATAAGAATGGCAAACTTCTGGCTTCTTCCTCACACCCTGACCTGAGATAAAGGCTTGGCAGGGATTTTCTCCTGCCAGTAGGGCCCCTTGCCAGGGAACCCATCCCACAAGTTCAAAGCTGGATCAGGGCAAATTCATCACAAAGTTGTGGACCTATCACACCAGAACACCTTGTCTAGAACACCCAGTCCTGGAGGAGAGACTGAACTTGGGGCTCCCAAGTCCCTCATTCTGTTTTTCAGAGGATATTTCTCTCTGTGTACCTTGCCATATATGTGTGTGTCCTCACCCCTAATAAAAAGCCTTTCTTTACCATTTGATTCTTGTTTTCTGTGTCTGAGATTTTTCCCTGATGCTACTTGTTGCATGTAAAGAGTTATCCTGGTTTTTAATTCTTTAATTGGCCCAAAACCACAAACCTGTTTGAGATCTCTAAACTGGAACAGGTGGGTGGTTGTGTGAGTAGGTGGATTGTTGTGTGGATAGTTAGATGGGTAGACAGATGGATGGATATTCTCAACCTGCGGGTCTTGACCCCTCTGGAGGTTGAAGGAACCTTTCACAGGGGTCAACTGAGACCATCTGCATATCAGATATTTACGTTATGATTCATAAAAGCAAAATTTCAGTTATGAAGTTGCAATGAAAGTCATTTTATGGTTAGGGGTGTCACTACAACATGAGGAACTGTATTAAAGGGTCGCAGCATTAGGAAGGTTGAGAACCACTGATATAGATGGGTGGATAGATGGGTGGATAGGTGGATCTGGTTGTGCAAGCGGGCCGCACAGGGCATTCTCTACTTAGTCGCTCACCGTTCTTTCCTCTAGAAGCACCTCTTATTAATCAACACTGCTGATTAAATTATAGTCATAGTTATGCATCCTTTATATGCTATATAAATTAAGGAGATATATCTAGCATTGACAGTAGGTGGCTTTGTGAATATAATGGAATACTTGTAGTTAGAGATGGAATGCCTGGGGTTTTCCTCTGTTTATCTGTCATATCTCATATTAATCCTTCAGCGAGTCATCTCCTGGTACTTTTGTCCTGTCTTTCTCTGACGATTGTGAAAACAGAAGCCAGCAACACACCAAGAAGATCCTGGCAAGGTAAAGCATTGTGGGCTTTTTTTTTTTTTCCAACAATAAAACCCATGCCATATCTGGTCCTGGTAGTGCAGATCTGCAGTCCCCCCCCCCCCCCCCCCCCCCCGGCTACTTGTGAGGCTAAAGCAGCGAAATCAAATTCAAGTCCTGTTTGAGCGACAGAGTGAGCTCAAGGCCAGTCTGGTCAACTCGGTGAGTCAATCTCAAAAATTATTTTAAAAGTGAACACAAGACTGGGGACAGTTCAGCAGCAGAGAGCTTGAAAGCCCTAGATTCTATTCCCAATAGCAAAATAAGTAAACACATAAATAAACACGAATAAATAAAGCAAAATTTGAGCTTTTTCATCTGAGACTTCAGAATGATTTTAAGAAATGACACTTTTGCTCAAGTTAATGATATCTCTACCATCCACTTTCATATTGGGTATCCTAAATGTGTAATTGTGCTTCACTTTATTGAGAATGATATTATCCTCTTGTTACTTACGAGAGGAGCCTTGAAAGGATGAAATGTGCTTGAGGGCACAGAGCCAGTCAATGTCAAAGTCAGGATTCAAAGCTGAGCCCGGGCACCTCCAAGCCCCAGGGTGATGAGCCCTGCTCCCACTCTGGCCTAAGGCAAGCACTTTTCTTGGCAGTTGGGTGCATTCATTTGCAGCCTTTTACTACATGCTGTGAATGAGCCTCATCCAGAGCTAGCTTCCATCCAGGAATCCCACCGGCATTTCAAAGTCACAGCTAAGCATTAACAAATTGTGTTCCCCTTAACAAATCTCCCACCTGATCATGAAATGATGGTGCATGTTGCATGTGTGTGTTGGCTTTACCCCTTGGCTGTGAACAGTAGCTACAGGAACACATCAAAGTTTTGTGGGTGACAAAGAAGCACCTCTGATCTTTACTTCAAAGCCACCAAACAAAAACACCTTCTCAGCCATAGTTTGAGATTAATGTCAATCAGGCTTTTTCCTCAACCTGTCTAAACAGGTGCGTGCTTTGTGATGCTGAAAACGTGCTAAAAAGCCACAAACCTCCTCTAAAGTGGCATAAAAACACTGGCAGCACAAACACCCACCATTTCTATCTTGGTGTGTTACAAGAAATTTTAGCTAATGTCTCCCTCTCTTAATCAGGATTTTGTAAGACAGATTTAGATGTTGAGTCCTGACCACAAATATGTCTGAATGATGTTTCTTTGCTTGACAGTATTTGGCTTTCTTTGTGATGTCTGAAGAATTGCCCTTCCTCTCAAGAGCCCACGTGAAACTCCGCCTGCCCCACCACACTCATCCCCACCTCCACCTTGCCTCTCTAAGGAACGGGTCATCTTTCCAAAGTCTGAGTCTAAGACTTGTTGGCATTCTACTAGAACCCAGCAACACGGGGGACATAGCCTGTCACAGGCTGGACCGATGTTCTGGTTCTGTGTCTCACAGTGCCTGGCGCTACCTTAGTATGTCATCAGACAGGGACTCTCTGGAAGCTGGGACTCTGCCACTGCAATCAGATTAAGGGAATAATGAAATGCCTTAAAATGACTTTTGAAGCTGGACATCGTGTGCCTGAAAAGTTTTGATAATTTTTTTATTTAGATTTGAATTTAATAATTCAGAGTTGACAAATATTTGTTTGGTTTCAAATAGCAAAACACTGTACTTTCCCATCACTCTGATCTCTAAAGCACTGCCATCCAGAGTGCAGAAGAAACCTGAAATAGGGGGATCATGAGTCTGAGGCTAGCCTTGCTCACTTAGGAGAGAAGTGTTCAAAGCATGGGAGAATGTAAGCAAGAACAAAAGACAGATATTCGATTTTCTGATTTCATCTGAATTTTAGTATACACAAAAGAGTGATTTCCCTTCTTTGTTAGTGAATAAAAGTGTGTGAATTTGAGGAACTGTAGGATTAGAAACCACCTTCATTCTTTTTAAAATTTATTTTATGTGTATGCATGTGTATATGCACCATTTGGATGCTTGGCTCTCTTGAAGGTCAGAAGAGAGCATCGGATCCCCTAGAACTGGAATTATGGACAGTTATGAGCCACCAAGTGGGTGCTGGGAACTGAACCCAGGTCCTCTGTAAGAGCAACAAGTGCTCTTAACCATTGAGCCATCTCTACCAGTCCCCATCTTCATTCTCTTGAAACCTCATCCCAGGATCCAAATAATGAATGCTAACAACATGGTAGCCAGGGCATCAGCAGGCACATGAGGAGGTTCTGTCTGCTGCAGAGAACAGTTCACACCAGCTTTTACAGGTCCGTGGTCTCAGAGATGGGAAAGAGGCTGCCTCCTACTCAGTTCCCTCTTCAGACTCCCCAGAGAAGCTCCTTCCCTTGGGAAGAAGCTGGTGCAGAGGCAGACTTGGCACATACCAGAAACCCCTCTTGAAATCCACAGACTTGGGGAGAGTGCCACTACCCACTTACCATTTCAAATTCTTAAATCTTTTTAATGTTTATTTATTTTACTTTATGTGTATGTGTGTGTGTGTTGCCTGCATGTATGTGTGTGTATCGTCTGCATGGCTGGAACCAGAGTTGTGGATCATTTTGAGCCATCATGTAGGTACTGGGAAACTAAGCAGGTCTTCTGCAAGAGCAACAAGTGCTCTTAAACACTGAGCCATCTCTCTGGCCCTGCAACTCAACATTTTAAAGTACTTTATGTCATCCCTTTTGATTCTGACCTACAGTGTCTCTCAAGTAAACTTCCTCTGTGTGTCCCATTGCACAGGTGACATGAGGGCAAAGTCCTCCTCACCAATAACAGCCTTTCAGTCACTTTGAGTGAATGATTCTGCTTCAGTGCCACCACACACATGTGGAAAATGGATTCGCAGTTGATGGTATTCTTTGGGTAGTCTGGCCAGGGGTAGCATTCTCATGAATGGATTAAAGTCCATCTAGAGACTGACTTAGAGCTAGGTATGACAGTGCACACCTTTAATCCCAGCACTCAGAAGGCAGAGGCAGATGGCCAGGAGTTTGGGACCAACGTGGTCTGCATGGCAGGTTCAAAGCCAGGGAGGCCTACCAAAAAAAGAAGAGAAGAAGGAAGAGGAGGAGGAGGAGGAGGAAGAGGAGGAAGAGGAGGAAGAGGAGGAGGAGGAGGAGGAGGAGGAGGAGGAGGAGGAGGAGGAGGAGGAGGAGGAACAACTTTGGAGGCTAGAGAGAAGGTTCAGGAATTAAGGGTGCTTACTGTTCATGTCAGGCAGCTCACTGTTAACTCCAGCTCCAGAGAATCTGATTCCCTCTTCTGACCTCTGAGGTCATGAACATGTGACATGCATTCACACAGACACATATATATATATAAGTAAAAGTAATGAAAACATTTAAAAAAGGGACTGAGTTAGCTATTTCCAAAATATGACAGGCATCTTCCCTCAGAGCCTTCGTCGCTTTCATTCTAAGAGGCCCTTATAAACCTCACCCACGCCTCCAGCACAGGGGAAGCAGTACGCTGTCCTCACCAGAAGCTGAACAAATGTTGGTGCCTTTCTAGACTCCACAACTGGGAGGAAAAAAATCAAGTCTCTTTTCTATATAAATTACCCAATCTTCAGCTTTCTGTTATAGCAACAGAGAACAGACTAAGACTGATAAAAGAATCTTCTGGCTGGCTGAAGCCCTAAACAATGTCTCAATAATAGATCTGGTACTTCCTGTACCCAGATCCCTGGCATCAGAATTAAGGTAGCTTTTTTTTTTTTTTTTTCCAGAGTTGAAGTTCATTAAAAACATATTTAAACATATTTAAGAACAAGGGCAGGGTGTGCTGCTGCACACCTTTAGTTCCAACATTGGAAGGCAGAGGCAGGAGGCTCTCTGTGAGTCCAAGGCCAGTCTTGTCTGCATAGTAACTTACAGGACAGCTAGGGCTATGTAGAGAGACAACAAACAATCCAGGGGTGGAGAGGCACTCCAGGAAGAGTGAGACACACCTTGGGGTGGGGATGGTCTTCTCAAGGGAGGGTTGTCATTTTGTATTGTTGTTTGTTGAGGTCGATCTCACTCTGAAGCCAAGGATGGGCTGGAAATCACTCTAGAGCTTAGGCTAGCTCAGGATTCTTGGTGATCCTCTTGCCACAGCCTCCAAGAGCTGAGATTATATGTGCTATGACTATCCACTTCAGGATTAAGATTGATGAAGAGATTTCAGAGGGATCAACCCATCCTAAAGCACATTGTCACAGACTTCTCAGCTAATTTTCTTTCTGATACAGGGACTCTATATATAGCCCTGGCAGCCTGGAACTGGCCAAGCAGACCAAGCTAGCCTCGAACTCACAGAGATCTACCTGCCTCTGCCTCCCAGGTGCTGGGATTAGAGACTAACTTCCTAACTTCCCATGTACATCCGCATGGACATAAAAATTCACTTCGATGTTTTTTTTCCCCAACTGGTTGGCTTCATTTGACTTAAGACTTAATAGTGTAATTTCAGATGGTCTAGTAAGATCTTGCTGAAAATAGACTGCATTCCTCAAACAAGCTGACCCCAAGTTAGAAGGCAGCCTTTTGCTTACCTCTTAGTTTCATTACTTGAAAGATATATTTATCTTCTCCTTATTCAGATTTGGAAACTGGAATTTTAAAGAACAGATGGTCTAGATTTTAAAGATTTAGTTTCATATTAACTTGTCAGAGGTTCCCCCCATGAGATGATTTTCATTTCTCATGAAATTACAGCAATAAAGATGCATTCGCAGTTACAAAATAGGTCAAGGTCACTCATGGTGCTCATTTATCCTGCTTCTCCATGAAAAAGGCTGAAAACACTGCCTACATTTTGCAGATGGAAAGGAACTAACAGGTTCCGTCTTGCTCTGGGTTTAACAGCAAAATCTGCGGTAGAGCCAGAAATAGAACCCCGGGGGATTTGTGTTCCTTGTTTGATGTAGAACAGCTTGCAACTCGAGCAGCCTCATTAAATCATGTTATAGAAGAATGAGATCTCTCCTGTCACTCAATTTTCTTTGATAGAATTAAGCAGTTCAGCCAGGTGTGGTGGTGTACATGCCTATAATCCCAGCACTTAGTGGAAGAAGGAAGATCAGGAGTTCAAGGTCATCCTTGGGAATACAGTGAGCTCCAAGTCTACCTAGGTATGAGACCCCCCTTCTCAAAACAATAACAATAAAAAATACTTTATTTCAAATCAAACAGCTATCTTATACTAATTAGTCTAACTGACCATCCAAATATAATTTATAATATCATTGAGTACATTGGATGCTAGGCATAAAAGATAGTTTGTAATTATTTTTAAATATTTTAAATAATTTGAAAATCTTCTAAAATATAAACAAGGTTTAAGTCCAATATAATTGAGCACTATAAGAGAGGAAGCTATGTGACTTAAGTCCATGTTGTCCACAGGCAACTTCTGACATGACTACCTTCATAGAATGTGGCACCATGGTAACAGGAAAAGCCTTGGGACAGAGTCAGAGGGTGCTTTACAGTTCCTGCCAATAAGCAGAAGAAACCATAGGCCCCTCCACCACGTGCCCCCTCCTCCCGCCCCGCGCAAAAAAACTCGTTCCCCCATGGTCTACCTGTGGGCCCACCCAAAATACCCCAATATATCCTCTCGCCTGCCCTGAATAAAGAGACCTTTGGCTTCCATCAGAAGCGGGTCCCAGGGTTTTTCTTGTTCCCTGCGCTGCAATCCGATTTGTGCCAGTCAGGACCCATGTCCCTTTTCCTTCCCCCAAACCGCTCCTCCTGCGCTTCTGCCTTCTGTCTCCGTACCCAGCCAGCGGGGAGAGAGAGGCCGGAACACCGGGGAACCTACAATAGAATTCTGAATTTTAGGGGGTTCTAATTTCTATCCTATAACCACCTTTAGGAAAAGCACCTTCAGTGATGTGCTGGTTTGAATGGCATGTTCCCTACAAGTTTCAGGCATCTGAATACTTGACTTCCAGTTGGTAGCTGTTTGGGGCGGAGAGGGGGGGGGGGGGAGAGGATTAGAAGCCGTGGCCTTGCTGTGACCAAGGGTATCACTGGGGCAGGCTTTGAGGCTAGGATTACAGGCATGTGCACCACATCTGACAGATTTCTTTTTGTTGTTGTTTGAGACAAATTTCATCAAGCAAATGAGAGGTTTCAAAAGATTCAGGCTGTTTTGAGTGCCTTCTCTCTGCTTCCTGTTTGTGAGTCAAGATGTGAGCTCTCAGCTGCTATTCCAGCCACCGTGCCTGCCTGCCACCTGCTACCTCCACTCGCCATCATGGATTCTCATCCTCTAGATCTGAAGCCCCAAATAAACTCCTTCTTCTATAAATTGCCTTGGTCATGGGATTTGATCACACCAACAGAAAAGTAATGGTATGCACCAATACAGATGGTATAAGAATGAAAATTTCCTTGCTTGTGCCTACCTTCTTCCCATTGCAGAGTTCAAGTCCATGTTTGTGCACTCGAGTGTGCAAGCATAAAGGTGGGGCTATAGTGATCAGTTGCTTCACTGATTGCATGTGCTTAGAATCCCTAAAGTGTTCTTGACACCTACTAAACCAGGTAGTCAAAAAGATTTCCTGAAATATTAGCAACACTTGGGTCCTCGGGTTAAAATGATTGGTTCGGTCATGCTGCTTGGAAGAGTAATTGGTGGGATAAATGGGATCAACTTTGGTTTTTGACTTTTATTTTGAGACAAGGTCTCCTGTAGCACAGGCTGACTTCAAACTCACTCTGTGGTGGGAGATGACTTTGAATTCCAGCTCCTGCTTCCATCTGTCAGGTGCTAGGATTACAGGCATGTGCACCATACCTGACAGATTTCTTTTTGTTGTTGTTTGAGACAAATTTTCATCAAGCAAATAAGAGTGGCCTTGAACTCTCCATTCTCTTGATTCAGTCTCCTAAGTGCTAGGCTGACGCGTGTTTGACTCTAGGCCCAGCTCTAGATAATTTGCATAAAGCAGCTAAAGAGTATAGTAAATATGTACTAAAGATCGCTACTATTATCCAACACATTTGCCTCAAAATACGCGGGCCATGTAAAAGCCAGCGTTGTAGTGATCTGCATTTATGCCGTATGCTATGATGGAACATAATTTAAGGGCATTCTGGTTTTTGTTTGAAGCAGAGTTTTAGTTTGTAGAACTCCTTGGGTAGGTCAGGTCAGGCCGTCTCAACTTGCTTCAATCCTACTGCCTCAGTCTCTCAAGTGATGGGATTACATGTAGGGGTGACCTGCCATGCCCAGTTTTGTTTATGAAGATTTTTAAATATGCTCTACTATGTCCAGTATGGTCTGGCAACCCCAGCATCTCCAGGAGCACCCACGCCTGCAGCCTGTTAATGTCCTCACACTCTATCACACCTCAGTCACTCTAGCCCTTGGCTGTTGGTGCAGAAGTTCCAGCAGTTGTTCTATGCTTCCATAAATTAATGGAGCTCCTGGCTGGAGCATGCTCTTTTGGTCTTCACTCTACTGGAAATGAGACCCCAGGCTCCTCTCCTTAACTCATAGACCTGTCCTCTGTTTTCTATTTCATCATCCCTTAGCCTCATGGGTGGTATCACTAACCCTCACCATGACAGCTGTTAAAAATTTATTTGTGAGTGTTTTACCTGCACGTATGTGTACTACATGAGCACTCGGTGCCTGAAGAGGGCAGTAGAGGGCATTAGATCCCTGGACTGGAGAGTCACCAAGTGGGTGCTGAGAAGAGCCCAGGTTTTCTGAAAGAACAACCAGTGCTCTTAACCACTGAGCCATCTCTTCTCCAAAACACCTCTTAAGTGATAGTTTTACATTCTTAAATGGTTCTGTATTCATGTCTGTCCATCAAGCTAGCAGTTCCACAGTCCAGCGTCAATGTGCTGTTTCAGTGTTCTGTTTCACTGTTTATTCTCAGGCTGATTTGCTGGGCTTCCACACTCTGATTGTGTAATGAAATGACATCCCAATTCAATGCTGTCATTTCTACAAAAAGTGCATTTCCCTTCTTTATTTCATACTCATATCCCTCTTGTCTCTGGCCTTACTCCATTGTGTGTGTGTTGGGGGGGGTGCGCATGCATGTTCAAATGTGTGGGAGCTCACATACATGCATGTGTACAGAATCCAGAGGTTGATATGCTGGGTACTTCCTTGATAACTCACTACCTACACCTTGAGACGGGTGAGGGGTGAGTGGGTGGGGTGGGCTGGAGAGATTGATAGCCTAGCCATTAAAGCTAGGCTTATCAAAGGAGGGGGGAGGGAGATAGCATCTCTCATTTGAACTCAGAGCTCACTGATTCAGATAGTCAAGCCAGTCAGTTTGCCCTGAGGATCCTGTCTCTGTCTCCCAAGCACCAGGATTATGGGTGGGTTGCCATGCCTGCATGGCATTTATGAGAATGCTGGAAATCCGCCTACACACACACACACACACACACACACACACACACACACACACACACACCTTTTAGAGGCAGGGTCTTATGTATCATAGGCTGGTCTCAACTAGCTATTTAGTCAAAGATAACTTTGAACCCAGGGTCTCCCTGCCGCCGCCTACTGAATGCTGGGATTACAGGCTTGCATTACTGTTCCTAGTTTAGGTGATGTTGGGGGTGGAGCCAAGAGCTTTATGGCCTAAGAAACAGCTGTTCCGGAAGCTAGGAAGCCGACACTCAAAGCCTCCCCTCCGTGCAGAGTTTCGGAGACAGCAATCGCGAAGACCTGCGGACAGCGCAAGACCCACCAGCACCAAGGTCTGGTGGGAGCCTGACGGGTCCGGTTTGGTAGACTGGCATCCAGAAACCGGGACTCCACACGCTCACCGATTTCTCCCTCCAGATCCAGAGCCGGAAGGGGCAAGGCGGTCTGAACATCTCCGGCAGCCAATAGCCAGGCACGAAAACTGGCCACTTCATCCACGCCCCGCTCTGGCCCCGCCCCGAGTCTTCTCTGGGATTGGCTGGCTATTCGCCGCGCTCTACTTTGGATTGGCTGCCTGTCTACGGCCCCGCCCTGCTACACGACGCCAGGTTTCAGGTCGCGGTGAGACCGGTTGCCTCGGCCTTAGGGTCCCGGGCTTGGCTGCGAGTGTCTCTTAGGTAGGGTAGCAGGATGGTCCCGCGTCTCCTCGCGCTTTGCCAGCTCCGAGCTCCCGGGGGCCGGAACGGAGGGGTAGGGCATCCCCGGCACCCTGACCACTGCGCTTTGCCTCCACAGGGCGGATCCGCCCGGCTGGTCCTCGATTCCACAGCAAGCCCCAAGCACTGGGTATTCCTGGCCTGGAGCAACGGAATGGCCCGTTCCAGGAGCGTATGGACACCGAAACATCTCCAGGGTTCCCGAACACGTCTGCTGCAGCGGCCAGAGGTGACATTCGCTTAAAAAGAAACAAAAGAAAAACCCTTCCAAATCACCCTTTCCTGTACCCTTTAAGGCTGACACAGAAACCATAAAAACGTTGCAGAAGTCTTTGGAAGATGTGAAAGCTGAACTAGAAGAACCTTTCATCCAGTGTAAGCATCCTTGTGATGGCTTTTTTTTTTTTTTCTCGAATTCATACAGAAGCAATGAATTCACACTTACTGTGGCCAAACACCAGAACCACACAGAAAATACCCTTTTTCACTCTGTGATCAGAGGCTATCTAAGGCACTGGTGGGTACACATAGCTCTTCTCTTCTTAGGATGTAAAATAGCTCAGGGTATTCATACCCCCAAAATGCCTCGAATCAATTTGTCCATCCTTTCTTCAAAGACAAAAGATTATACAAACTTATAGCCAATGGATTTCTGATCTGAGTCCTTCCAGTGATGGCCATGACTGGACCAGCCTTTCCTGGTGTATTGGTCTCTTAAAACACTGAAATTAGCATTGCCCATTTCCAGTCCTGACCTCCACTCTCCATAGGCCTTGCACCTAAGAACTCACTTTGCTTGCAAAAAATCTGATCATTAAACTCCCATCCTTTCTACTTTTCTTAATCCTTGAACCTAGTGAAACATAAAAAGAACTCTAGGGGGAAACAAACACTATAAGCAAATGGCCATAAGCATGTTTTTGTCTCTTAGTTTAAAAAAAAAAAAAAAGTTAGTCAGGTGGTGGTGTCCCATGTCTCTAATCTCAGGAGGCAGAAGCAGGTGGATCTCTGTGGTTTCAAGGCCAGCTTGGTCTGCAGAACAAGTTACAGGGCAGCCAGGGCTACACAGAAGAGCCCTGTTTCAAACCCCCACCACCTTGGCCCAAAACACCCATCTAGATTTTCTTCCATAGAAACAATGATGTTTTGTTTGTTGCTTTTTTTTTTTTTTTTTTTTTTGAGACAAGGTTTTATGTAACCAGGCTGACCTTGAACTCCTAATCCTTTTGCCTTCACCTCCCTCCCAAGTGCTGGGATTATAGGTGTATACCACCACACCCAGCAAAACATAGCTTTTTTAAAGTAGGTTTTAGAAGCCAAGTGTGGTAGCACATGCTTGTAATCGCAGCACAGGGGAAACTCAAACAGGAGATTGCTGAAAATTTAAGACTGTTCTCAATTACATAGTGAGTTCAGGACTATCCTGGGCTACATATAGTAACATGAGCAAACAGTGCCACACTATAGCTTGTTACATGCAGGAATTGTGCTGGGGACGTGGCTCAGTGGCAGAGCATTCGCTTATCCTTTATAGCTAGCCCTGGCTTTGGTTCCCAGCACTGAAAAAACAGAAATTTATAAAAAGTTGTTATACTTGGAGCATATCTTCAATGTGAAGTGTCCACTGACCGTCCCCACCATCTGTTTCATCCAAATGCTAATGTAAATATCCACGTTGTCACCTTCCAGGTAGGACTCTTAAAAGCTAATGCTAGCTACCTACAATGCCATCAAAATGAAATCCCTGGTCTCAGGGTGGCCAAGCTAGATCCAGGTCATTGTATGATAATCAGAAGGTAATTCCTATGGGTTACCTCAAATTAAAACTTTCTAGAGCCTTCTCACAGAACCTAGTAGGAAATTGCACCATGAAATCGTCTTTATCTAGGACGAAGAACTTCATCTCCTTATCTCTGAAGGAACTCCCTTCCCTGACCTTAAAATGTCTTTGACACCCATTTCTAGAACTGCGACTCTGAAATGTAAGGCTGATGATGTGCTGGTTAGTGTTTTTGTCAGCTTGACATCTGGGAGAAGGGAACCTCAATTGAGAAGACAGTCTGTGGGGCACTGTCTTGATTAATGACAAGTGCCATTAGTGACTGCTGTGCCGTATCCCGCCTTAACTGGGAAGCAGATTGCAACCCTGAGCGGTGTCCTTCATAGAACACCACTTGGATGCAGCCAGCAACTCAGACGTCTACCCACACACTACAGACTCAGCAGTGCGGACCCTTTCTCCAGGCTTGAGAACCTGCCATCTAGAAAAAGGCAAATCTGAATATTTTCAAAGGTCTGGGACAATACTCCCTGCCATTATGCAGTGTGGCTTCTGTGCTCCCAAATGTGGCCCATACACGCTGAGCAGACAACTTGGAAGTGCTTATGCAGCTGTTGGCAAGCGGAGCTGCCTCTGTGTAAGTAAGATCTAGTGCAAATAATGTAAATAAGATCTAAAGTGTAGAAATGACCAGTCAGTGCCCAACATCAGATAGAAGTGGTGCCATCATTTAACTGGACTAACCTGCTTCAGGAGTGGGAGCCCATTTTGGTGGAACCTGGGATTGTGTCCGTTCTCTTTGTTCTTGTGAGCTTTTTTCCAACCTTGTGCTAATCTGTGTTCTTGCCGTGCACCTAAGTCTTGTCAGTGCTGCAACTGAGCCAGCTGTTTGTCAGTGAAACTCCATGTCAGTTTTCCAATAGGCCAGGGAAGGGCTTGACAGCCCATCAGGGTGGCCTAAAAACTGTTGAGTCTGGACATCTGAGCAAACAGCAGCTGCAGGGAGGAGCCTTGTCTAAACTGCCCTTTGATGAGTAGTACAAACCTTTGTGCATATTCAGCTGCCACAATGCCCTGCAACGGAGCCCCCTGAAATGGGGAGACTGAGCTGGGGCCTCTCAAGGAGTTGGGTTGCATAAATAGGCCTTATCAGACCTTCCATGCGTTCCCTCTCAAGGCTTACACACATCACCACGTTCACCCTTTCCCTGATCCACCTTGTCAAAGAGTTCGTTGTAGAATGTGCTCATGGGTATGCAAAATGCCATTTTCTTATTGCCCTGTTAAGTTTTAGAAAACCAATCATGGAATCAACTTAGAAACTAAGTTGGTAGAAGACAAATTTTCCTCTCAGAGACACATTTCTAGATTTTTCCAAACATACCAGAGTGTGTTAATAAGAGAATTTTAAAATGTTGGTTTTGTTTAAAGGTGGAAGATTCAGATGTATGCATATATACTTGCCTTTCCTCCTTTTGAATGCACCTCAGGGAGTAAGCTGGCTAATCATCCTGTGTACTTAAGAACTGACTGACAACTATTTTCTTTAGGGAGAAAGTTAGAAAGCCAGATGGCCTCTGCATACCTAACCCCTATTTAGAGTCTCAGGAATGTTCATCCGGTATGAATGCAGCCATCTTAGAACTCTGGGCACTGGATGAAATCAGGACTGTATGCACATTGTAAAAGCAGCATCTATTGTATCAAACCGTTCATTTTACCTAGTCTTGGGGTAAGCTCCTAAGAAGAGGAGGAAATAAAACAGTACATATCCAAATAGAAGTGGAAGAGTAAGTAAAAGACTCATGCAAGATTCTATGGGGAGGGTGTTCCAGTTTCTCTCTGTACATTTGAAAAACACCATGACCAAAAGCCACTTAGGCAAGGAAAGGGATTTATTTTATTTGGTTTATAATTCCAGGTCATAAATGATCATTGAGGGAAGTCAGGGCAGGAACTCAAGTGAGGCAGGAGTTGGAAGCAGAAGGCCTGAGGAGAACCATGCTTACTGTCTTGATTGCTGGCTCACGCTTTGCTAGATTTCTCATACAGTCCAGAAGCACCTGCCTAGGGTGAGCTGGGCCCTCTCACCTCAATTAGTAATCAGTGCAGCCTTCCCTTCTGGACATGTTCATAGGTGAATCTTTGCTAGGCAATTCCTCAATCAAGGCTTTCATTTCAGATGTCTCTAGGGCTGTGTCAGGTTGACAATTAAAACTAAGACAAAAGAGATAAACACTCTAAAAGTTGAATACAGGGCCAGATGTAGCAGTGCACACATTGAATCCCAGCTCTCAGGAGTCAGAGGCAGGTGTATCTCTGTGAATTTGAAGTTAGCCTGGTCTGTATGGTAAGTACAAGGTCAACCAAGGGTCGGTAGGAGATCCTGTCTCAAAAAGAAGTTGAATATAAACAAACTGATGGACATTGAACCAAACTCACACTTTATTAGTGTAGACTTTCAAATTACACATATATCCTAGGTACATCCTTAGAGATAGGTTTATTCATTCTAATATGGTTATTGTCAAAGGAAGATGAAAAACAAACTCTTGCAGTAAGATGGAGCATGACAAAAAGACCCCTGGGCTGGAGGATATAGTATGCCTTGTGAGACACAGTTAATCTCTTACAATGAAAAGCCATTTTAAGAAATGCAACTTTTAGTGCTGGGTGCTAATGATATGTATTTAAGCAATGTCACAATGTCAAATTCTAAGCTCAGAGATGATCCCTGAAGAAGGGATGCTGTCATTGGAATGTTAAAAATGTCTGCTGGGAGGATGGGAAATGCTCAAGTCCCCCAAGTATTTTTTAGACAGAGGAAGCCACAGGGTGCTGGGCTTATTGTTCCTTCTGTTTGTATGGCTTTGTGGTCTGTGAGAAATAGTTCCAGAATCACTAAAGGTGGACATAAAGACTTTTTTAATATTTAAAACTCAACTTTTAAAAACATTTTAAATTATATATTTTAAAAAGATTCTATTTTTATGGGTGTGGAAATGCACCATATGCATGCAGTGACCTTAGAGGCCAGAAGGCATGGATTGCAGGGAATGGCAAACTATTGTGAGCAGCCATGTGGGTGCCAGGAACCGAACCCAGGTCTTCTGCAAGAGCAGGCAACACTCTTGACTACTAGGCCATCTCTCCAGTCCTAACACTCAGATTTCATGATGGAGGTCAAGGGGGTGGGGGGCTCTTTTAATGCCTGTGTTTCAGAAGAAACTCAAGAGACACTGGCTGATGAAAGTTTGTTAGCCAGCTCACAGGGCACTTTAGCTTCTATTTCCCTCTACATAGGGAAGATCTGTTATTCAGTCTCTATTAGGATGAATATATATATTCTCCTTTGTAGTGTAATTCTGTCCTTCGATACCTTTGCCTAAATTCCTCCAGCTTTGGCCTTTCAGAATTCTTTAAATTTGATTTCTGGGTGTTTTGACCTTCTTGGCTTTGTTTTGGAGGTTCAACACACATTTTCTAGTACTTCCAGGCTCATGCCTTCCTAATAATAGAAAAGTATCTTCCCCTTTTATCTTCCCAGTGAAGAATCTCTATAAGGGTATTCAAGGAATCTGAACTTATACTTTAAAAAAATCAATATTGCTAATTATTTTCTGCCTCCTACTTTCTCCTGATGTATTTACCTGGCCAAGGGCCAGCTCTGATTGGGCTTCAGCAGCTATCTATTTCTGGCCTGCACCTGAGGGAGGCTGGAATTTAATACCTAAAATATGAAGGTAGGCTCCTTTTTAAGTTTATGATCAGAAATCCAAGATAGATTCTTCCTGCATGTATCACAATTCTAGTTTGTGCTCTCCAAATTCATGGTCATAGCTATGCAGGCGACACATGCCTATAAACCCAGCACCTTCGAGATAAAGGCAAAAGGATCAGGGGTACAAGGTCATCCTTAGTTATAAAGCAAATTTGAGGCCAGTCAGTCCAGGCTTCATGATACCCTGTCTCAATCTCAAAAGCAAGCAAGCAAACAAACCCCCCCCCAAACAAATCACTCTTATGTTTTGTGTTTCTTCTCAGAATATTCTTAAGCCAGCCCCTCTACATTCTCATCAGATGAGCTTGCCTCATAGTTCATTGAGAATAGAAGCATTTAGATTATCCTCTTCCCTTCAGCCTACCCTGTTCGGTACCCATGCTGTCTCCCTTCTGTCCATGAAGTATCCTTCCCTCCTACTTACCCTCAGTGTCTTCATTGAACCTTCTATTAATGGAATTACTCATCAAAACCCTCATAGCCTCCATCTTGCCAAATGATCTTTTAAGTTGGTTTTTTTCAGATTTATTTTTATTTATATGTACGTGTCTGTGTGCCTCGTGTATGTGGGTTCCCAGAGAGACCAGAAGAGGGCTTCAGATCCCCAGAGGTGGAGTTAAAGGCAATTGTTAGCTACCTGACATAGGAGCTGGGAAGTGAACTTGGTTCTCTGCAAGAGAGTCATTCAGCCCCATATAAAATTCTTAACTATCTTATTCTGCGTGGTGGGCCACTCTTTCCAGATGCCTCCCCTGAATTACACAGAGTATTTTATATGTCTATTTGACTGGGTCTGGGGTACCCAGGAAGTGGTTCAAGCATTCTGAACGTTCCTGTAAGGACAGCTTTGAGCTGAGATTAACATTTGAATCTGTAGACATGGTGTGGGTGGACTTCAGCCAATTCACTGAAGGCCTGAATAGAACAAAGGCATTCGAGGAGTCCTTAGCATATGCTACACATATTCTAGGTGCTAGACAGAGACAGCAGACAAAACACCATCTTATAGCCTGTCAAGAAGGGATAATTCTCAAAGAAATAGCACCTTGCAATGTGCTAGAGTGAAAATCAGCAGATTGTGTGATTGGGGTCGTAAGCAGACAGCAGGGCAGAAAAATCCAGTGACAGCTCTGTTGAAGCCAGTTTCCTACTGCCTGCCGGAATTTTTACCTAATTCTTGGGATTCAGTTAACTTGCTAAAGATGAGTATGATAATAGAGACTTGTCTCCTTGAGTTCTGAGAATGTGTACTGAATATCAAGTGTCGGTGAATGCACTGAATACCTTTTTCTTATTTAAATGTGGAGCTCGCATATGGTTTCTAGAAAGAAGAACCATTTAAGCTGAGACCTAAAGGATAAAAAGGATCCAGCCTTGCGAAGTGGGTTGAGGATGAATATTGCGGCAGAGGGACCAGCTGGCCTGAAGAGCGATGCTGACTCTGGGGAGGGGCGTGGTCTCGTGGCTCCTGGGAGACCTGCCTAGGGATTTGGGTTATATTTAAGTGGGATGAGAAAGGCAATTTGGAGTGTGACATGGTGAGAGTAGTCGTGGTCCTATTAATATCTCTTAAAGGACCTCACCCTACTGGGCTGGAGGATGAGCTTCCAGGAAAGCAAGAGAGCAGGCAAAGGGCTGGTTAAGAAGCTTGAAGACTCTGCCAGAATATTTGTTTTTTGTTTGTTTGTTTTGTTTGAGGATGTGAGTGTGTAAGAGGCGTGGGGCGGTATGTAAGAGGAAGTCTTCCGATGCCCTGCTCTTAGTCCCTTGACACAGGAGGATTTTACTGAACCTGGAGCTCACCATTTGTGTTCTATTTTGGTGAGGCTGGTGGCCAGGCAGCCCCTGCCCCTTCTGTTTCCACTCCCCTACCATCACTGGGGTTCTGGGTGCATACAGCTATTCCTGTGGGGTTCTGGGGATTAGAACTCAGGTCTTCATGTGTGCAGCATGTACTCTTAACATACTACATCATCTCCTGGACCTTATCTTCATTTTTAAAACATAAAGCACTTTTTAAGAATTGAGGGGTTTTTTTTGGTTTGTTTGGTTGGTTGGTTTGGTTTTTGGTTTTCTCTTCTCTCTTTTTCTTTCCTCCCCTTCCCCTCCTCCTCATCCTTCTCCTCCTTTCCTCCTCTCCCCCTACTGGCTGTCCTGGAACCTACTCTGCAGACCAGGCTAGCCTTAAACGCAAAGATCCTCCTGCCTCTGCCTCCCAAGTGTTGGGGTTAAGGCGTTCACCAGCAGCAGCTAAGAATTGGTTTTTAATTACATTTGTTTCTGTATGCTTGTATGTGCAGAGATCAGAGGATGAATGATGCGGTCCATTTTCTCCTTTACCATGTGAGTACTGAGGGTCAAACTCAGGTCTTCAGGCTTGAAGGCAAGTGCCTTTACCAGCTGAGCCACCTCGTTAACCCCTCATGTATTCTGTATAATATACATACATATACATATATATGTGTAATATATAATTTATTTTTATTTTATGTTCATTGGTATTTTGCCTGGATATATGTCTGTGTGAGGGTCAGGATCCCCTGGAACTAGAGTTACAGACAGGTGTAAGCTGCCATGTGGGTGCTGGGAATTGAACCTGGTTCCCGTGGAAGAGCAATCAGCGCTCTTAACCACTGAGCCATCTCTTTAGTCCTGTCCCCCCTATAAGTTCTTATTGGCTATTTTGTTTCCATTTACAGATAATTTCAATCATAAGATACCTACTCATCTCCTTCAGTCTTTTTCTATTAAATTCCTCAAAACAGATAGAAAATTATTATAGAATCGTTTCTACTGGGCATGGTGGCACAGGCCTGTAACCCTAGCACTCAGGAGGCAGGGACAGGTGGATCACTGTGGGTTCCAGGCCAGCCAGGGCCACACAGTAAGACTCTGTCTCAAACAAAAACAAGAACAACTCAAAAATTATTCCCTAATATTTTTCCATTAATTTAAGCTTTATTTTACTCCCTTTTAAAGCTTGGAACAATAGCAGCGTGTGTTTCTCTGTTTTAATTCACTGCAGTAAAACTTTATGAAACCATTGGAATCCTCTAATTGCTTCATAATTGACTCTCAATATTAGCAATAGCCTTTCTTTTTCACATAGTCCTTTTTATTCAAATTCACTTGTTTTTCCATGGGGATATTTTTCCTCCACCTTGTTGTGGATCAAACCCAGGACCTCGTACATGCTATGCAAGCCTCTAACCAAGCCACACATCCCACCCCTTCTTGTGAATTTTCATAAACATCTTCTCTATATATTATATTTATTGATCCTTGTACTAACACAGCACTGTTATATGCATTTGTGTAATTATAAGTTAAATAGGAATGTAAAATACTTAGTCCTGGGCCTCAGAACTTCATATGCATCCAGATATTCAATGGCTTTCTCTCCCTTCATCCTTTGTGCCTTCAGCCCCACTGTGATGAAGAACCCATTCTTCATATATTCACATATACGACCTTAGCCAAAAGACCAAGGAGCAATGCCCGATATATCCAATTCCCTTCTCAAAGACTCTCATCAATGAATCTAAAAACCAGCACTGAAATGGCTTTAGCTGTATGGCAGAAACTGTGATGCTTTACATGTTCTTAGGGAGTAGTAAGTACTAATTGTGTTAGAATTAGTCTTTAGAGATTGGCACGTCTAGAGTCTCCTTACCGAAGTTTGTTCTTTACGATTTACTACACAGGATCCATCCCACTGTTTCCTTCTTTGTGAGCGCCAGGCTGCTCAGCGGCTTGCTGCCTGGTTCTTCTTCGTTGTTGGTAGTGGTTTTTACCAGACATTGACTTACAGTGTATTCCAGGCTGATCTTGGGCTCATGCTCTTCCTGCCTCAGCCTCTCCGGTGCTGGGCATGCACTACCATACTGACTTCTCTGATCTTAAATTATGGGTGCTAAGTACTTTGGCTGGAGGGTCTTAACAAGATGAATCATGAAGATGAATTTGATTTGTCTAAATTGGATTGGAAGGTCTGGGAGTCCTTGGTATACAATGGGATGTGTAGGTAAAGAGAACAAGAGCATTAGGTGGAACAGTATGGTGCTATGTCTGCATTTCAGTGACCAGGCTACCTAAGAGGACAACCTAAAGGAGGGAAGGCTTATTCAGCTCACAGATTCAGAGGGTTCAGTCTATGCTTGGTTAGTTCCATGCACTTGGACAGAACATTCTGGCAACTTGGCAACTGGAGTTCATGGCAGAGCTTTGCCTCCTGGGTGAATGGAAGCAGAGAGAGAGGTAAGGGGAAGGAGAGAAAAAGGAAGGGAGGGAGGGAAGGGAGCAAGGAGAGAGAGAGAGAGGCAGGGTCAAGGTTCCCCCAGGCCTCACCACCAGCTACCATATTCAGAGCTAACTCTCCAGAATAGTGCCAACCATCTGGGGACCAAGCACTGAGCACATGAGCCTATGGGGAACATTTTATATCCCACCCATAGCAAGTGTTCACTAATTAATTTTTTAGGGCAATAATTCTCAAACTTGGCTGCACATTTGAATCACCTGGTAAGATTTACAACTGATACTGATGCCTGAGTCCCACTTCTAAAGACTGACATACTGGTCTGGCATGCAACATGGGTGGTGTGGAATTTTTAAGATCCAGGCAATTCAAAGGTATGGTCAGGTTTTATAAACAATAACTTAAGGGAGGCTTAAAGCTATTTCCTTCCAGGTGTGGTGGCACATGCCTGTAATCCAAGCAGAAGCCGGCAGATCTCTGTGAGTTTGAGGCTAGCCTGGTCTACACAGTGAATTCCAGAACAGCCAGAGGAACATTGCAAGATTCTATCTCAATGAAAAACAAACAAACACAAAACCAAAAACCAACCCATTGCTTGTATTATACAAATTCCAGATTAGAGGTGTGTATGACCTACAATCGACAAGTATGTATAACAAGTGCATAGAAACAACATTCATCACAACACAGTTCAACAGCCCAAAGGGGAAAACCCAATACCTACCAATAAATAAGTGGGTAGACAAAATGCGGTGTGTCAATACAATGGGATATTATCTAGCCTTAAAAAGGAAGAGAATTCTGACACATGCCACAACATGAGTGGAATAAGACAAATAAGAACAAAATGTATGATCCCGCTTATAGGAGTCAGCTTAGTCAAACTCTTGGGGACAGATGTAGACTAGTTTGTTTAATGGGTACAGTATTCAATTTGAATGTTGAAAACCTTCTGGAAATGGGTAGTGGTTGCATGACATTGTGTATGTACTTAATGTCACAGAATTGTATGTTTATAGATGGTTCAAAGGATACATTTTATGTTATATATTATTTATTTGTTTGAGACTGGGTTTCATGAAGCCCAGGCTGACCTCAAAGTCCTTAAGTAGTCAACGATGACCTTGAACTTTTGATTTTCCATCTTCTACCTTCAAAATGCCAGGATTACTTGTATTTTAACCTAAGAAAACATACACACACACACACACACACACACACACACACACACATGCACACACGCACACACACAGACAGAGAGACAGAGAGACAGAGACATTGGATATCTGTCAAGGAACATGAGATGTTTTATCTTAGTAAAGACTAATAGTTCGTTTAGTAATGATTGTTTTCCTTATAAAATCATCATGTTGTGTTGGTGTTGTATTGCTGTGAAGAAACACCATGGCCATGCCAACTCTTATAAAAGAAAACATTTAATTGGGGCTGTCTTACAGTTCAGAGGCTTAGTCCATTATTGTCACGGTGGGGAGCAGAGAGGCATGAAGGCAGACATGGAGAGTAGCTGAGAGCCTTGCATCTGGATCTACAGGCAGCAGGAAGAGGAAGACTGGACCTGGCTTGAGCTTTTGAAACCCTAAAGCCCAGCCATGACACACTTCTTCCAGTAAAATCACACTTACTCCAACAAGGACACACCTCCAATCCCTCTCAAGTAGTGCCACTCCCTAATGGCTACGTATTCAAGAATATGAGCCTATGCGGCCATTCCTATTCAAACCACCACACATGTCCTTACATTATTTAAGTTTTAATTTTAATTTGTGTGTGTACACACATGTGTGTGTAGGTATTTGTGAAGGCTAGAAGAGGTCATCACATCCTCTAAAGCTATAGTTAGAGGTGGTTGTGAACTGCCTAACATGGGTACTGGGCAAAAACTCAGGTCCTGTGGAAGCGCAGCCATTTCTCCAGCCTCACCTTGCATTTTTAAAATTAATTTGTTTGTATATGTGTTTATTTTGGGTCTTTTAGAGACAGGATCACACTATGTACCGTAGGCTAGCCTTGAACTCATTGTATAACCCAGGTTGGCCTCAGATCTGCAGCAGCCACCCTTTCTCAACCATCAGAATGCTGGCATTGTAAGTATGATGAGATTAAAGTGCACATCCCCACGCTCAGCTCATGATAACCATTTTCAAGGGAAGCGGTACTTACACCTTGATAACCACTGTTAGCTGCTCTTACAGCCTCACACACGTGTAGACAAGTAGGGCCTGGAGCTGAAATCTGCAGAACTCTGCTGCAAAGACCATTGTGTGTGGAACCTTTTGAAGCCAGGATTAAAGGTGTCTTAGTCACCCTCAGACCCTGGATGCAGGCCTGCCCGGAATGCACAAGGACAGACACAAAGCAGAGACATCCACCGCTATTTCTTTCCTTCTGTGAATGTCCACAGTGAGAGTTAATGAGCAGCAGCAGCAGCTGTGTGAATTCTACACTTAGGAGAGCTTAAGAAGACGGATGGCTTGTCATGATCTCCGAATCACTATTTCTTAAGTGACACAGTTATCAAGAGAAGTGTGAGTTGCATCTAACTTGATGTTTCTGGTGTTCCAAAGAGAAAGATGCATCAAACTGAAACATCTCTCTTTGTATTAGATTTTGTGAGAAAAATCAGGCCATTTGCATGTGGTCTTGACTGATGAAAAGCAATGGATGACATTGTGTAGGGAGGCCTTCTGGGACTGTAGTCCTAGGGTTCCGCTACAGCAGATATCATTAGCAAGCTTTCCAGGCATGATTGTCCTTTACAAAGCAGCTCCATGATAAGTTGATGTTGGACACATGTAGGTGTATCTGAATTCTGAAAGAGAGTTTATGAGATCTGGCACATGTCCTTTTTCCTTGGCAAGTGGAAGACTGTAAAACTGCACTGATTGGAGGTAGGCCATCCATCCCAATGTAGCTGCTGCCATAGACTGTATTAATTCCATGGCTGCCGTAACATGCACGTGCCTTGAAGCAGTATGTATGTATTATTTACAGTTCTGGAAGTCTGGAGACAAAGAGTCTGAAATCAGTTTCACTGAGCCAACATCAAGGTGTCAGCTGGGCTGACCCTGGAGGCTGGGAGACAATGTTTCAAAGGCAGCAGCATAGCCTGTCACCCCCTTGCTTTAGTGATTACATTGTGCTGCCTTCTGTCCCGTGGTCAAGTCTTCTTCACATAGGTAACCCTAGACAGTTGTTCCATCTCAGGCTTCTGTGCTGAACTGCATCTGCAAAGCTCTTTTTGCCATATAAAGCCTGGGATTAGAGTGTGGACCCATTTACATGCCATTACTCAGTCTCCCGCTTGAACAAACTGAATAGTTATCCCACAGCTGGTAGTCACCGTATTTCAGCAGGAATCTTTTTATAATTTGAAGCTACATATTTCATCCTGTGTGGTCAAAGAAATCCATTTTATATTTCCATTTCTAAAAGCACAAGTGCAAAATAACTTGGTATCTTATTTATCTATCCAGAGCTGTAAAATAATACATACATTCTGCTTCAAGGCATACACGTGTTACAGCAGCCATGAGAACTAACACAGTCTGTGGCAGCAGCCACACTGGTATGGCATACTTTCAATCAGTTCAATTCTAGAGTCTTGGGCTTGCCCAGAAACTGTGTTCTGAATTTCTTGTGAAAAGGTTTAATATAAACATTTTGATTTAAAAAAAAAATTAATTTCATGATATGGCTGATGATATGATATGGCACCACACATGTGGTGCCCATGAAAGTCAGAAGAGGGTGTTGGATCCCCTGGAACTGCAGTTACAGATGGTTGTGAGCCACCATGCAGGTTCTGAGAACCAAACCTGGATCCTCTGGGAGAGCATCTGGTGCTCTTAACTGCAGAGCCATCCCTCCAGCCCCCTAAACTCGGGAGCATGCAGCTATGAAACAGAGCCTCTAGATTGACTTCTGAATACCTGCTAGAGCAGGGCTACTCCAAAATGTTTTCAGTGAGAATTGAAATGGACTATATCTATGTACATGTATCTAATAACCACACAGCCACTTAATTGAATTTATAATAAAATTCCCTGGCATACTATCAAGGCTTGTCATGAGAGTCATAGGAGTGAAGATATTTGGTATTGGTACAAAGATACACAGGCCAACTGTTAGAATGGAATCGAGTTGGGACATTAGTCCATTTATATATGAGCATTTGCTTGTGACAACTCCAAGTGAGGAGGTTATTTTTAATTAAACATGCTGGAACAGTTAGCTGTCCACACAGAGAAATAGTCTATGGGCATACTATCAAGGCTTGTCACATATTAAAAATTTAAAAAAACACACACTTACAATAGATAAACAATCTGCTTTATCAAAAGGAAAGACACTCTGAAAACTTTAAAAGGAATAAATTTTTGCTGTGTAACTATGTGGGTAAATCTCAGATACAGTATGTTGAGTTGAAAAGGTCATACACCAAAGAACACATCGTACATTTCCAGTTACACCAAATCCTGGAATTGGCATAATTGGCACACAGTGAGGCTGATAATCAACACATGAATCACCCTGGGGAAGCAGAAGAGGAAAGGACTACGAAGGAATTTGTGTGGTGATAGTGTGCTGCATATTTGATAAGAGCTTTTGTTCCCCCAAGTGAATGCATTTTCAAAACTTGTTAATGCATACTGTATATGAATTTTATTTCATGTGCATTTTACACCAAAAGAAACCTTACACTGGCTTCTAGTTAAAGATGTACGTGCATAAGTACTTACAAGGGTAAGTAAGTATTGCTACCAGCACTTTACATAGCAATCAAGTGTTAAGATGGATAGGGTGAAGGATGGAGATGTCATAAATCCAGTTTCATAAAGTATTAGCAACAGAAGTAGGTTTGAAGGATTTAATTTTATGTTGAATACTTGAGATGCTTCATAGTCAAATGCCAGGAAGATACAAAACAATCATGAAAAAATGGGGGCGGGGGGACACAAAAAAACTTTAGCAAACACTTCACAGAGTTATTTCTGAATAGCTAATAAGCAGACAAAAAAGTGCTCAGAGGGCTGGGATGGTAGTGAATGTCCGTACAGAAAAGAATCAGCAGACCAAGATCATCCCCAGCATGTGGGTAGATGGCTCATCAGGAAAGACCCTTGTTACCAAGCCTGATACCTGAATTAAGTCCCCAGAACCCAACAGGATAGGATAGAGCCAACTCCCTGGGGTTGATCGTCTTCTAACAACCTACAAGTGCACCATGTACTGCCTCTCCGCCCCCACCCGCCAACATACACACCTAAGTAAAAATTTTTTAAGTCATCCTTATCTACATGATACATCCTAGGCCAGCCTGGGCTATATCAGACATTGTCTCAAGAAACAAGCAAACAAAATGAAAGCGCTCAACTTAATTATCACAGAGATACAAATTAAAGACGTAGGCCACTCAATTATCACCTACCAAAATGATGGGAATGTTGAACTTCAACTCCCATATATTGCTGATGGGCATGTAAATTAAGACAAACACTCTGGAAAACTTGAAAAATATCCAGTAAATCTGAACATGACCATAACCTTGATCAAGACTTCTGTTTGTTGGTGCATGACTAAAGATACACTCACCAGACATCATTCTTCAAAAGATGTCATCATGATGACCACAGAAGCATTATTTGTAATAGCTTCAAAATGTAGATTCATTCCAATTGCTATCAGCATTTGTCTGGATACATTTTGCTGCATTCACACACTGGAACACAATGCATCCTCATGAACAGTGAAATATGGGTGAACTTCCCAATAGAGAGTTAAAGAAACCAGAAACAAAAGGCATGTGGACATGCCTTGTCCTGGGCAAACACAAAGCTAGGACTCTACCAGGAGAAGGTGGGGTATAGTGCCTGGGGTAGAGGAGAGTTGTGAAGTGTCTGAGGGAAAACCTTCCAGGATGCTGATAATGTTCGTGCTTGCACGTGATTTTGTTTGTGAAATTTTGACAGACTGCATTTTTGGTGCATTTACCTGTTGTCTGTTACAGTGAAATAAAAAGTTCGGACAGAACCTTTAAGCAACAAGGGATTTGACGTTTGAGACTCAAGACGGATTTGAGAGACATGATCAGATTTGCATTAGGGAGATTAGTAGAGGATGGACAGGAGTAATTAGGGCTAGTGATTAGGAGGCTGCATGTAAAGTAAGACCCGGAGGAAAAGAAGGGCTACTGTGGATGGACAAACAGCAGGCGTGATGGGACTTGTCTTACTGTCTCTGAGTTCCGTCTGGAAAAAATATGAAGGTCTATCTGGTAGGTACTAGTTTGAAGATTTCATGTTTAGTTAAAATTGACCATATTCCCCCCACCCATGAGATCAATGCACCTTGTATAACTATACAGATTCAAGAGAAACGACTTGGCAAGGTCTAGGCAACCCATCTTCCCCCAAGCACAGGTAAAATCACCACTCTGCTTGGGACTGGGTGAAGGTTAGGGCATAGGGCAGAAGGCCGATGGTAAGGAGGAGAGAGGACCTGTCAGATCTGCATAAAATGGGCATAAAGTACCAAGACTCTACAGTACCCTTAATTCCAAAAGCAACCCACAGTCACTTGTTTCCCTTAGCTAAGGTTAGGAACTATGGCAGGGCGGGGATTCAGGCCGAAGGGGTGGAGTCGGTGGGGGAGGGCTGGGTTAAACCAATTACAGGCACCCAGAGCCTCCCCTACCTCTGATTGGCAGACATGTCTACCAGTGTTTGAGTCCTGAACCTCCGATCCTCCTTCACTTGTGTTAACAACTGTTCTCAGGAAGGGGACTTCAGGGCACCGCTGACTACCCATGTGAAAAGGAGCTTCTTAGAGCATTCTTTAGTGCTTTATTCTCTAGTTCACGATTTTTCTGCAGAAGTGGGATAAAGCAACATTTATAATTTGAAGTGCGTTTCCAGTGCAAACACTTACCAGCAGTCCTCATCCTATCCCCTAAAGGTAATGCGATCACTCCAGTAAAGGACCATTGGTGTGGATCAAGTTCCGTCACTTAGCAAGTAACTCCAAATTATCTTAAAGAACCTTATACTTAATATTGCAAACCTCGAGTGAGAAGGTTCATAAAAATGGAAAGTATTTCAAGTGCTTATGCACTCCTGGTGAGAGTGGGAACATCATGTAATCCAACAATACGTCTCAGTAAATATTTAGAAGATTCAAACAGATACTTATACATCAATGTGTAGATTAACATTCATAATAGCCAAAAGGAGTCAGTCCAAATGTCGGTCAACAGATGGACATAATTTCAAACAATATTTATCTCTTGTATATGTATACAATAGAGCATTATTCATTCTTTGGAAATTATTACCAAATGGATGCATTTTAAAACATGGTCTGTGAGGGCTGGGGTTGAGCTCAGTTGACAGTGCCTAGCATGAAGCCCTGGAGTAGGTCCCACACACCAAATAAAACTGGGAGAGGTAAACAGGGGATCCGAAGTTCAAGGTCATCCTCAGCCAGTCTAGGCCCACCAGGTCCACCTGACACTCTCTCAAAAACAGACAAAAAGGGGAAAAGAGAGAGGCAGGGGTGGGGGGGGGGAGAAGAAAAACAAAACAAACAAGCAACAGAAAATGAAGGGTTTTGGAGGTAGGTTGATGGCTGTGTTTGCTATTCTCAAAGAGGACCCTGTTTTGCTTACAGCATCTGCATGGAGGCTTACAGCTGTTCGGTTCCAGGAGACCCAGTCCCCAGACAAGCATGAAGTACTCTTACATACAGAGAAAACACTCATACACAAACAATAAGTCTACAGACTTTGACCTGAGAACTAAGTAAAACATTTAAAATTTACAAAATGTTTTTCAATGTGTTAATCTTCAACTCCAGATATATATGTAGTATTTGCAGCGTGGGATCTAGAGAACAAGAATTCTAGGATACCCAGCCATACATAGTGTATTTTTCAAACTTGAGACACCAGCATCCACTTTTAAGTGTTTGAAAATTGATGATACTGATTTCTTGCATGAGGGCTCCCGTGAGTACCCATAGAAAGACTGTTAACTTCAACCTAGCTCATTCTTGTTTCTCTGCTTTAATGCTTCATGAGTAGTTTGTGAAATTAATCACAGTAGCTACTGCTGGGCTTGGTTGTAACTTGTTCCATCTACCACAATAGTGCAAATCTATGCTCATCCAGTAAACCAGAGAATATATAAAATCACCCAGGGCCAGAAATCTGAGGTGTACCAACAGCCAATCAATTATGAGAAAAGCAGATACAAAGTTAACTCCCTCTGAAAGAAAGCTTACAAAACTTCTGGAAAGACTGTTTCTCATTGTTACCTTTGTTGATGATCTTGAGGTCAAAGCACATAGAACAAGGAACTGTAACTTGGGTGTATATTCAGGGCACAGTTGTTTTCACATTGGTCTTGGGGAAATGTCAGCATATAATACAGGTTTGAACAGCTTCAAGTATCTTTCATTGGCTTCATGGGAGTATAGTTTACACAGCATGCAGGCTGTTAAACTGGGAGTGGTAACAGTGCGTGGGAGCTGTTAACCCAGAGCCTAGCAAGCTAACTCAGGCCTCACATATTTGAGGTGAGGTCAAACATTTTACTACATGCAAGCTGTAAACCTCTAAAGCAAAGCTAGAGAGGAACATGATTCTATATGGAAATGTCTCCAAAGGAATGAGTGGTCCTGGCAGGTAAAAATACTCAGAAATTTCTTTTTGGTGTCTTATTTGCAAGAAACAGAAGTACCAGATGTGCTGGCCCATACTTTTAATCCCAAGGCAGAGGCAGGTCTCTCTGAGTTCGAGGTCAGCAGAAACTACATAAAAACCTTGCTTCCCCTTCCCCACTCCCAAAAAAGAGAAGACTATGAGGTGTGGCAGTTTAAAAATCACTCTACTCTTATAATCTAAACACTGCAAAAAACAAACAAACAAAACCAATTTTTACCCTAAGCAGACTTAATTTTGAATGAACAGTCGGAAAATAGCAAATCTATGTTTCTTTCCCAGTCTATGTATTGCGTGTCCTATCTGTAATATTACAACCTAAACACCAAAATTCCATGAAACCCTACATGTAGTTTTGAGTATATTTTTAATTTGGATTTTAAGTGTTTGCCTACATGTACCCAAAGGTCAGAACTGTCAGAGCATGTAGAATTGGAGTTGGTTTTGAGTCCCCACATGGAACCAACCCAGGTACTCTGCAATAGCAATCTTAACTGGTGAGCCAGCTCTCCAGCCTGTTATTACTTTCAAGGTTTCTAATGCTTCCCCAGGGGGTTTGAGTTTAAACTGGTGTGAATGAAAACAAAACAAAATCCACTTAATTACCTAACCATGCTTCTAGGACACCAAAACTACATGGCTCATATATAAGACAAAAATATAGAATACCCTCCATATTAATTTCAGCTGAATTTTTGTAAATTATACCTTTCAATAAAATGTTTTCCTTGTGCTTTTCCTGACCAGTGCACATGGTACCATTTATATTTAGGGTCACCTCATTGATTAAAGTCAGTTTCACTGGACCAATTGAAGAGGGGAATATTTCACATCTTCCTAATCATCTCCCTTCCTCATCTTCCCGTGTGAGGGTATCTACCCAAGCCCCACTTAGGATTTTGTAATTACTCATGATTCACTGAAGTGTTCAGCACACAGCTAAGCGAACTTAATAGCTATTCTGAAAATAGAAACAATTTTTCAAGACACAACTGTAACAGTTACTAAAAGATTTCTGATAATTTTATACATTGTATCATGATCTGTATTCGGCTTCCTTCATACCTACCAAACTCTGCCTTAATGCCAGCTTCCTTTAGAGAGACCTTATTTGAAAACTAAAAGGCACTGAAAGTGCTTGCAATGCAAGCCTAATTACAAGTTAGAGCGGTAGAATCATGTAAAAGCTGGGTGGAATAGTACCTGCTCAGCACAATGGATATGCCGGGTTCAATACTCAGCACTGTAAAAGAAACTGATCGACAAGGCCAGAACAATGCTTCTGAAGAATAGCCCTGCAGCTAAGGGTGCCTGGCACCAGGCCCGACAGCTTGTCTGACCCTAGGGAAGAACAGACTGCTCCAAGTTGTGGCCTGAGCTCCACATGGCACCAGTGTGAGGGTGCAGGTAAACACAAATGATTATTTAAAAAAAGAAAAAACACGATTATGGAATCAACACAGGAAAAGCCTTTATTTAAGATCTTGGAAAGTTAAGTGATATGCAACTGACATACAGGTTAACAAAATCTTGACTGCCCGTACAGGACTAGGAACTAGCGAGAACTTGTTCAAAGAATTTAGCATGCAGAGGGCGATTATGCTCTAGCATAAATGTCCTTTAAATACCTTTTTGCTTGAACCTTAAAAACCCCTAACTTGTCAGTTGGGGCGGTAACCCAAGCCTCTAATTCCAGCACTTGGGGTGGCAGAGGCAGGAAGATCCGAGTTTCAGGACAGCCAGGCCTACAGAATAATCCTCAGGACCTCCCCGCACCCAACACGTTGACAGACATTTTGGAAGAATACCATCAATGCAATCAAGACTATTCAGGGATACTCTCACGCAGTTCCCTCCAAAACGGGACATCATCTGCCAGGCGGCCCCTAATCCTAACAGGGAGGGACACAGGCAAGCCTGGTGACATGTAAGACTACTTCACCTCGGAGGCATTACCCCCTTGGAACTGACTTCAAGGCTTTCAGCTCACTAGTTTCTTTCCTGTCGTTTCCAACCTATAAAAAAAGAATAAAAAATGTTTCAGACAAGTGGGAGATACTAAGTATATTCTTCACAGCTGATCTCAAACTTCATTTCTAATAAGCAAATGTACTCGCCTTCTGGACTTTTTTCATCAATCAAATTAAAGGAAGTAGCCCAGTTTTTTTTTTTTTTCCTTTCTTTAGTTCTAAGCCACTACCTAGTAATCGCCAGAATCTAAGAGCACCTCCAAGTGAAGCTCCGTAATTCTTCTGGTTCATTTGTGACTCCAGACAGGATCCAAGGAGGAGATGTACAGTCTCCTCTCTGGGTTTTATGGAGAGTTCCTTTACCCTTCTGTGTTAGACTCTTAAAGTACCGCAACAACTTTAAGAGGGCACAGGAAAGGGAGATTCGGGAGGACCTAATAAACAGCTCGACAAAGACGGGCCGGGAACCACGTGGCCTCTACCCTCCTGCGACAAATGCCCGACGTACCTGCGATTGGGTCCGAGGCAGCCCACGGCTGGACACTGGGGACCGGTTCAGGCGAGCTGGCCTGCGGAGAAAAAGGGCGGTGGTCAGGGCGCCCGGGCCGGAGGGCGCGGAGGGCCTTGTGTCTCGCGCGGCCCCGGGCTGGGCACGGCCGCCCGCCCCGTGGGCCGCCGAGGGCTGCTCTACCCCTCCGTTCTGGCCGCCGGGAGCAGCTGAGCTCGGGGCGGGCAAAGCTCGAGGGGACACGGGGCCACGCTGACCCACTCCCTGTAGGACACTCACAGCCAAGCCCGGGACAGAAAGACCGAGCAGGACGCGCTGCGCAGGTACTAGCACTAGGGAGTGGGGCGGAGCGAGACAGAAACCCGCAGCCAATCAGAGGACCGTTCGGAGGAGGCAGGACAGGAAGAAGAGAGTAGCCAGTCCCCAGAAAGACTATGGGCGGGGTTGGCACGGACAGCCAATCGCCCGGGCGTCTCGGACCGATGTGCCGGGCGAGGGCATTGGCTTCCAGCTGCAGAACCTTCACCCACTGCGGTGTGGGTGGCTCTCCTGCCCCTTCTTCTGGTCCCTCCTCCTCGCTGGGCGCAGGTAGTCTCAGGAGCGCTCCCAAGCCGATCGCGGCTGCTCCAGGTCCAGATCATCCCTTACCTACAGCCGCGCCCCTGTTAAGTGTTCCGACTTAGATCCCATCTTGTTCAGCTAGTTCACTCCCATTGCCTTTCCCTAACCCTGGAAGGGCCAGTCTTTTTCCGCGTTCCTTTTCTGTGTTTGTGGAGAATAATCATCAAGGAATAGGGTTGCGGTAGAGGTGAGATGGGCCACCATCACTGTAGTCAAGGTGACAGACTTGAATTTCGCAAACCGTAGATGAAGGGAGTAAAACTGGAGTATTGCTAAAATGATAACTAGTTTTCCACATGCTTTCCAATCTGTTAGCAAATGTAATTCTCAAAATCTTTTTTTTTTTTTTTATCATTCTCCAGGTGTAGATGGGGAAGGGGGCCAGAGAAAAGTCTAGCAAGGGTGATTCTGGGATTTGAACCTACCTAGTCTGAGTGCCGAATGAATGGAGCTGGAAGAGAGAAACCAACAGCTTCTGATTGGTCAAGATAGGTGCCTCTATAGAGTTGAAGAAATATACACTGCAAGGAAGTGCTTGCACTCCATGAGGGCCCCAAAGCGTAAATGGGACTGAAAGATAAGGGGTAGTGTGGCTTGAGATGAGAATGCTTGTGGCCAAAGCGTTCAGAATTTTCTGTTAGAATTTATGTTTTATAGCAAGAATAATACAAAGCCATACCAGTGTCTTTGCACAGGAGAATGGTAGGACCTGGTGTAGGGGGCATGGTTAAGACTTAACTAAGGTGATTTGTGTAGGAGAAGAAACTGTACAACTTTTAGGTATAAATATTAGAAGCCAGCCAGTATCATGTTGAAGTGACAGAAGGAACGCTAGTTTATTTGGATAACTGAGAGACATAACTTTTGTTTAGCCGTTGCAATTGTAGCCCAACTACAAAGAAGACCCTTGGAACTGATAAATAAATCTCAGGACACTAATTCAGTAATTCAGTGGCAACCTGGCAGGATATATGGTAGGGTGATTCTGCCCAACTGTAGCCTGACTTCAGTGCTCACATTTCATTGACTAAGTTAGGATCATAGGGGTGTTAAATACATTTCTATTTTCAATACCAGGTGGATTTATAGTTGTCCAAAGAGACAATAAGAACAGATTTAGTTTTGACTCATGTTTCAGACTGAGATAGAAAAGATGAAGGTGCAATAAACTTTAGTGTGTGTGTGTATGTGTGTATACAACAGACCTTTAGTAAATCAATCAATTTAAATAGAGTATAAGTAAATTTAGATTCTAGAAGCTACATATCACCACAGAAAGCCTCCCATAACAAAAATGTTTAACATAGACAATATAAGAACATATTTTATCTTGATATGAAGTTAGCTAATTGCTCAGAGAGTGATAATCTGCTGGGTATTTTAACTAGCAATGTACTCCACCTTTGCAGAATTTCAAGTAGCATTTGAGCAGAGAGATTGAACATTCTTTCTCTTTAAATGACCTTTCCTGTTCTGTCTATTCATTCTCTCTATTTAAGGTGGGTACTGAATTTCATAGTCTTTCCTCTAGCATTTTTCTCAAAGGCAGCACACTTTCAATAGTTTCCTTACCACTGCTGATATTTAAATGTACAACAAGAATTTCTAAAATCTAAACAGAAGAATGCTGCCTTAGTTATTTTTCTGTTGCTGTGACAAAACACCATGACCAAGGGAACTTAAAGTGTTTAATCATTTCAGAGGGTAAAAGTCCATGAGGGCAGAGCAAAGGCATGGTGGCCTGAACTGCCGAGATCTTACGTCTTGTTTGACAAGCAGAGAGAGCATACTGGCAATGCCCAGTCTTCGGAAACTTCAAAGCCTGCCCCTAGTGACACGACTTCTTCAACGAGGTCACATTTTCTAATCCTTCCCAAACAGTTCCACCAATCGAGGACCAGGTAGTCAAACATATGAGCCTAGGGGGGACATTCTCATTCAAACCACCACGAAGGTGGTCAGAAAACCCTGAATTTTCTTGTTCTTAACTGTGCTCTACCACATAGCTACCTCCTCAGCCCTCCTGGTTTTATTTTGGAAGGTGTTTAGGCTGCTTTCTAACTTACTGTGTAGCTCAGGTATGCTTCAGATTGATATCTTCTTTGGCTCTGAGTGCTGGGATTATAGGCATGTGTGCCACTCTACGCTCAGACTATTCTTTTGTTTGTTTCTTGTTTTTGGCTGTCCTGGGAATTGTACATAGGGCCTGACCTCCTTCATGCTCTACCCCTCCCAAACCCTTTTTTTAAAAAACAAAACAAAACAAAACAAAACAAACAAACAAACAATGAAACAGTGTCTCACTATGTTGCGTAGGCTGACTTGGAACTCATTGTGGCCCAGACAAGGCTGGAACTTTCCATCCTCCTGCCTCAGCCTCCTGAATAGAAGGGACTACACCCCTCCCCCACCAAGACTGGCTATATGCTTAACTTATTTTAATGAAAATTTCCAGGGAGTGAGATGATTTTATTCACAAGTTTTTTTTAATAAATGTATTTTTAAAAATTTTAGTAGAAAGAAAATTTCCAAACTTGCACAAAAAAGAGAGTTTAAGGAGCTGCACCCGTGCATTCTCCCAGCAAACAACTATTCACCCGAAACCATTTACTTTGCATGATCATTCTATCATCTTTGGGGTAGGGGTAAAGTATTTTAAAAATCTCAAGCCTAATCTATTTCACCTCTAAGTATTTCAGTATTTGCTTCAAAAGAAAAGATGCAATCATACCGGAGGACGATGCCAATGTGATTGCTAAAACAATGACACCACGTTTAGAATCCTGATTCTTTATTGTCATACAATGTTACTTTACAATGTGTTCCTTTCAATAAATACTCGAACAAGGTCTATTTATTATGCTTCTTTGTATTTCTTGTAAGCTTATTTTTGTCTAGAAAAACCATGACCTGCTTTTGTAATGCCTTTGACTTTTCAGATAACTTTTTGAGATTGAACGCAAGTGTTATAAGTCATTCTTTTAAGTGTACAAATCAGTATTTTTAATATCCCTCCAGGTTTCATAATCATCACCATTGTCTACTCCCAGATCTTTTATACAGTCAGTGTTTTATTGGAAAAAGAAGCCTCCTGGGGCTGGAGAGATGACTCAGCAGTTAAGAGCATTTGCTCCTCTTGCAGGGGATCAGAGTTCTGTTCCCAGCCTCCTTTGAGTTGGTTTACAACTGCCTGTAACTGCAGCTCCAGGGCATCCGAAGTCCTCTTCTGACCTCTTTGGACACCCACATGTTCATGCACGGATTCACACATATACACATAAAAATAATAAATTTTTAAAAAAGAGGACTTCCTTAATTCCTGGAAATTATACTCTATGGATATTTGTCTTTTGTGATTTTTTATTGTAGAAATGGGATCACACATGTGGCCCTTTTGAAACCAGGATTTTTTTTTTTTTTTGATTTTGAATTTGTTTATAAGTTTTCTCCATTTTGTATCAAGCATCATGTATCAGTTTATTTTATGGCTCAATAATAATTGCCTTATAAGGAACAACTTTTTTTTTTTCCCCATCCATCAGTCTTTGCATAGTCTGTTGTATCTCGAAGTCTTAGCTGACCTTGCATTCCCTTTGTGTAGCCACAGCAGGCCTAGACCTCCTGATCTTCCTGCTTCCAGGGATCACAGGCAGGCAGGGGCCTCCACACTCCAGGCCACTATCCCAAAGATTGCTGCTATAAATATAGATTACAATCTAAATCCTATAGATTGTAGGGTTTGACTTTATTTCTGGTGTCACTATTTCTGTTTTTTTCATAAACTTGAGAGAACTTTCATGTTCTTGAAGGTTTGATTGTCAAACTTTAATTCGTAAATAAATCCCCTGGTCTGCTTGCTAGAGATACAGAGTTCCAGGTCATATCACCAGAGAGTAATTAAAAAAATACGTTTTTACTTTAAGTGTGAGGGTATTTTGCCTGTGTGTTGCACCCATGTCTGCGTACCGTGAGTATACTTAGTGGTTGAGGAAGCCAGAAGATCGTATCAGGTCACCCTGTGGGTGCTGGGATGGAACCCTGAGTCATCTGGAAGAACAGCCAGTGCTCCTAAGTGCTGAGCCATTTCTTCAGTCCCAGAGAATGATTTTTAAATGCTCTCTGGAAGAGCCTGAGATTCTGTATGTTTAACATACTAATTGCGCTGTTCTCAGAAGCTGAACATAATTTGGACACATATAAGAGAACTATCAGAAAAAAAAAGAAACAAAAAACATTCCTGAGTGTCCCTAAATCTTGACTGTAGCAGCATTACACAGGAAATGCCATAAAAACATCTGTCAGGTCTCTGACACTTTAAAAACATAAATTACAAGTATCATTTTTAGAATTACTGAAAAGGACCTAAGGTCTGAGGTGAAGGTGGACATTTGAAAGAGTGATGACCATGAGAGGTATGTGTAATATTTATTAGCCGCCCTGCTCTGAGCCAAATGTAGCTCTATAGACGACAAAAACCAGATGGCTTCTAGGAACTAATTTATTGTACACATCTTTACAGTAGAGACCTCCTGATTTACAAATGCACTCTGATTAATTAATTAGATAGGGGAAATTGATTCTATTATGTATGTGTGGGGTGTGTGTGTGTGTGTGTGTGTGCGCGCGCGCCCACTACATTGAACTTGAGAAAGTCGGAGGGGGCAACTTTGGGGAGCTGGCTCTCTTATTCCACTGTAGGATCCAGGGATCCAACGCAGGTCACCAGGCTCGGCAGAAAGAGCTTTTACCTGCTGAGCCCTCTCTCCAGCCTCAATGTGGGGAAACTGAAATTATGAGTCCAACACCACTTTTAAGTTGACCCAGAACAAATCAAGTTTCGGCTGTTGTGACACAGCTGTCCTTTCACTGTAGAAGTAGGCCGTGAGAAACGGCAGCCATTACAGCTCTCACATACTGTCACAATGGACACAGTGCATTTTACAACAGAAAAGCTCCCCAAAATGAATTGGTTTCCCTCATGTTCCTGAAAACGTGTTTATGATCACTTAATAGGAAAGTAGTGCTTTTTAGAGTATTTTAATGCCCCTCCCCCAAGCTGAAAATGGGAATCCATTTACTGTGATCTATGAACTGCTAAAGAAATGGTAAGCCATGCTGGGCAGAGGTGGCACATGCTTTTAATCCTAGTACTCAGGAGGCAAAAGCAGGCAGATCTCTGAGTTTGAGGCCAACCTGGACTACAGAGTGAGTTCTAGGACGCCAGAGTTACACAGAGAAACGCTGTTGGGGAGGAGGAGGAGGAAAAGAAATGGTTAGACAGTAGAGGAAAACTGTTGATACTTTTGAGAGGCTGTGGTTGACTCATATGTTGGAATACTTGGTCCCCAGTTGGTGGAACTGTTTGGGAAGGATTAGAAGGTGTGACTTTGATGGAGGAGATGTGCCACTGAGGGCTTTGAGGCTTTGAGGTTCCAGAAGTCCACAGCACTGCAGTTGACTCTTTGTCTTATGGTTGTTGTCTCACATGGAGTCAGCTTTCAGTTACTTCTCCATTGCCGTGCCTGCCTGCTTGTTGCCAAGCTGCCCTCCATGACAGTCATGGATCCTAATTCCCTGGAACAGAGAGCTACCAGATTACATGCTCTCTTTTATAAGTCGCCTTGGTCATGGTGTTTCGTTACAGCCATAGAACAGTAACTAAGACAGGGGCTTTGAGAAAAAAATACATGGATTCAGGAAAAGTAAATGATGGATTTCTGAAAAGAGGTTTATTATTTGTCCCTGAAAGGGAATCTTTACTCCTGAGGAACAACTTCCATTCCCTGCTCTGTTCTGACCACATTAGCCTGATGTGGATGGAGAGCTGGGCTAAGCCACAGTAAACTTAAAAGAGCTTTTACTCTTGGGAAATGCCAAGCTTCCCCTAAGTAAGAAGAATATAGCAAGCTTCAGTGATTATCAGTATTTTGCCAGTTCTGTTTCATCTGGTCCCCATCTCATCTTCACTCCAGGTTTTTGCAAAACTGCTTGACTTCTTTGATCATCTACGTTGTCTTTAATTTTTTCCCCTTTATTCTTGAGTTTCATACATGCATACAATGAGATATTATTATATGTACTCCCATTCTTCCTTCTAATTTCCCCCATTTCCACCTCAAGATGTCCTCCCAACTTCATGTCCTTTAAAAAAAAAATAACTCATTAAGCCCAATTAGTGCTGTCCAGGGTGTGGGGCCATCCACTGGAACACAGGAATCCTACCAGTGGCCACACCTCTCCCCAGCCACTATCAACTGCCAGTAGTTCCTAAGGGGTGGGGCCTGCACACCACCTACTCCATTTATTTGTCTTTTATAGTCACTTTCTTTTAGTAAGATCTAAACTAGAAGCCAGGCATGGTGGTACATGCCTTTAATCCCAGTATTTGTGAGGTAGAGGCAGGTGGATATCTATGAGTTTGAAAACAATCTGGTCTACCTTTTGAGTAAATACATAGTGAGATCCTGCCTCAAAACAAAACAAACAACAAAGAGAGAGGGAGAGAGAGAGAGAGAGAGAGAGAGAGAGAGAGAGAGAGAGAGAGAGAGGAGACTCACCTTACGTGTAACATCTGGTATGCCCTTAAGTCTCTTATACCACCTGTCTGCCCTTACTCAGTCCCTGATCTCTTATGGTCCTGCAAAATGACCTGCAATCTGGATTTGTTTTGTAACTTCCTCTGCAATTTCTTTATTGCCCATGTTTCCGATTTCTTGGCTTGATGAGAATGAGGTTGAATTTTGGGGCAAGAAGACTCTGCTTCTTAGGACATCATATCACAGGGTACTTTGTGACACATTGGCCCACATTCTCTAGGCCTCATTGGTGGGTCAGAGTATCTAATCCCTGTAGTTGGCCTTCATCACTCTTGTGTTTGCTTGTTTATTTTTTATTTTGAGACAGAGTTTCAGATTGCCCAGTCTGCTTCAAACTCACGTCTCCTAAGTGCTGGGATTACAGGCATGCACCTCCACTTTTTAACTGAAGGGCTTTGACATCCATCTGTGTTTATTCTTTACACATTTTATGTAATCAGTAGGTGTAAAATAGTGATTTGTTTGCTTGCTTTGCAGTGCTGTGAACTCAGCCCATAGCTGTGTACACGCTGGGCAAGTCTCTACCTGCACCCTTAGCTGTTTCTTTTTCTTTTTTTCTTTCCTTTCAAGACTCATCAATCTTTTTGCATTAATAGCTGGGCTTCTACATAGGGAAGAGCTTTCTCTCAGACTGTGGTCCTGTGGAAAACAGTTCATTTAGGAACAGCAGCACAGATTCTTTTTCTTGCCCATTATGAAATTTAATGGAAAACATCCAATTATGATGAAAGTAATCTTGTATTATTTATTATGAACTAGGAATTTTTATGTATTAAGTGTTTCAATGGAAAACGTGTTCTTCAAATTGTTTGTTGACACTAGCTTTCGGAGATAGTGTTTCTGAAAGTATGGCCACAGGCCACCTGAATCAGAAGTACCGGGAGCCTATAGGTGGTATGTCACTTCCTGCCTCCCCATCCCCACATCCCCTGGGATCTACTGGGTTAGAGTCTTTGGGAGCAAAGCTCTGGAATCTATATTGTTGACTCTCTGGAGTTTTCTTAGTTGACTGTAGCATGCACAACTTCATAAGGCAATCCCATCAGACACTGGGAATAGAGGATGAGGAGTGGGGAAACCCTCTGCAGTTGCTCTAAATAGGTTTACAGTTGAGTAAAAAAGGCAGGGCAGAGGGCTTCTTAGCTCCTCTGGCAGGGTCCAGCAGACAAGAGCAGGGTTAGTTCCGGAATCCTTGCAAGACTGAGTCTTGATTGGATTTCTACTTTTCTTAGAACTCTAGGGGACCCCCTAACCCCGCTCCCCCCACACACACCCCAGATCCTGTATAACTAGGTTCTACATGACAAAGACCTAATTTCCCCTGTGGGTCATCAGAGACACAGTGTGGCAACATCTCCATCCTTACATCCTGCATCCTTACATCTCTCCCTCTGGCCCCAGGGGTCCCTCCCACCCCTCTCTTGGTATATGTCACCTCACCAGGTAACACAGTCCTCCTTCCCTTTGTATCTGAAATATGAATTAGCACAGTTGTCATCCACTCCAGCTCTGAATTGCTCATCTCCCCTAGGGAACACACTTTCCATATTTTATTTAAGTCTCCTAATGCTTGACATTTTGAACAAAACATGTATTTAGTCAGTTTTCCATAAAAGATGTTCCATTTTTATAGTTTCATTTGTCTTTAGTTATTGAATTCTAAATAGCATCGTTGGACGACTCAGAGGGAAAATGTGATGCTTTAAAAAAAAAAAAGATTCAGATGTACAGATCTCCTTGTCGATTGTGTTTCCTGCAGATCAGAGGAAGCTAGACCACATGTCCCGGCAATTTCTTCGGCGGTGCCTCTGAAGAAGAATGTGCAATCAGGTTCTCGGGGATGCAGGAATCCCAGCACCCTCCAATGGGCACAGTCCCTGTGTATGTCAGAGAAGCCCTGCCAATCTCCAGTACACAGAAAGGGCACAGCAACAAGAGCACTGGGCACAGCGCCAGGGCCTTGCAGGGGCACAATTACATACAACTGCCCAGTTTGAGAGTCTTCAGTTGCCGCCAGTGCTTTGACATTGTTGGGTCCAGGCAGAAACCTGGCCTTAGGAGAACTGGCTTAGGTCAGGGGTTGGACACTCAAATACCCATGGTTGCCTGGAAGATGACATGACAGCTGAGGAGGCCTGGGTAGAAGACTGTGGTACACGAGGGAGACATGTCCCCTTGGAGGAGCCCATTTCACTCAGCTACTTCTGGCCATCACCAGGAATGTGGCCCCTGAATGGCTCAAGCTTTTATAGTTCAAAGACACTGGTAATGTGAATTTTTTGTTGTTGTTTCGTGTGCATACGTGTGAGTATGTGTGTGTATGTGTGTGCGTGTGCGTGCACTCATGCACACATACACACTGGTGCACATTTGTGTCGATGAATGTGAGCAAGTACATGTAGAAGACATAAGTCAATACCCTCCCCTCTGGTGTCATTCCCCAGGCATGGCCCACCGTGTTTTTTGAGGCCTTTCACTGGCCTGGGGCTCAGTGGCTGGCCGGCCAGTGGGTGCCAAGGATCTTCCTGTCTCTGACTCCTTAGTAGTAGGATTACAGAGACTTGCCACCATGCCAGGCTCTTTAAAAACTGGGATTCTGGGGATTGAACTCAGGACCTCATACTTGCAGGACAAACACTTTACTGACTGAACTATCCTCCTTGGTCCTGATAATCTGAATTGTTGATGGTTCTTCCTTTTCTTTTCTTTTTAAATTTTCTTTTGAGGTAGTGTATCATGTTGACCGGGCTAGCCTCAAACTCATTATGTAGTCAAGGCTGGCTGTGAACTACCAGAGCCTATTGCTTTCACTTCTCAAGTGCTGGGATTCCAGGTGTGCACTGTCATGTTGGCCGTGATAATCTATAGTTTTATGTGAACTCACTGTATTTCAGGTATTGGCATTGATTCAAGTGCTTTTAAGCACAGCAACAGTTAAACTAGATCTGCCTGTGGGCCACCACTTTAGAACTTTGGGTGTAGGGGACATAAATACTTTAATACCGAAAAGCTAATAGAAGAGAATTAGATTAGAAATGAGTGAGAATCAAGTTAGAGCAGGTTTGTCCAAGCCATTAGCAGAGACTCAAATCACGGACCTTCTAGGGACAAGTTAAATGTGCTATGGTTAGGGACCAGACGCCAGGCTTCTGTGGAGGGGACCCATTGTCACCTGACAACTCAGGATGAAATGGATAGGTACAAACCTGTCACTCAAAGCCCACAAGGGCTGAGGACTGTGGGCCGGTGGGGGGGGGGGGGTCATTCTGTGAGAAAGCTGTCCTGCTACTAGGTTAGCACTCATCAAATGAGAAGGGAGCTGTGTATTTACAGGGATTGTTCTATAGGCCTCTCAGCCTTGACTTGCTGGCCGAGAAAGCCATGGGAATTTAGACAGACCGCTCTAACCTTTCCAAAGAGCAGTAGGCAGATAGTATGTTCTGTTGGGATTGGATTTCAGCGTTGAATTGTCTGCTAATTAGCTAGGCAGAGAAAGCATGGCTATACGGTTACAGCATACTGTCAGACGGGTCTCCTTCATGGTTAGCTGAGTACATTTTTTTCGTTTTTCTTTCTCTCTCTCTTTTTCTAACCAGGGTTTCTCTGTGTAGCTTTGGCTGTCCTGGAACTTACTCTGTAGACCAGGCTGTCCTCGAACTCTGCCATCCGAGTGCTGGAATTAAAGGTATACGCCACCACTGCCCAGTGGCAGCAGAGTACATTTTAAAAGGGAATCTAAATTTTGAGAAATTAAATTGAGTTTCAGGAGAAACTTTAGACTTAAGAAAAGTCGTGTCATAGAGCAAATCTGGGAGGCTGTGGTGTATGGACCAAACTTCTATTTCTGGCTCAGCCTGCAGCTGCTAAGCTTCTGGGTCCTGAATCGCTTTTGGTTCTAACTTGGTTGAATTAGGTGAATCTCAATGTCATATTTAGTTATTTTATTCTAGTATATTTATTTTTAAATGTAAATTTATTTTTATTTTATGTCTATGGGTATTTTGCCTGCCTGTATGTGTTTGCACTAGTTGTGTACCTGGTGACTACGGAAGCCAGAGGAGGTATCACAGATCCCCTATGATTGGGATTACAGGCAGTTGTGAGCCCCCATGTGGGTGCTGGGAATTGAACCCAGGTCCTCTGGAAGAGCAGCCAGTGCTCTTAGCCACTGACCCATCTCTCCAGACCCCTTTATTTGATTTAAAAAAAAAAAAAAGTTGGCTGTTTCTCTGTTGCTGTTTACAATTTCTGAGTTAATTTCTTTAACTTCTATTTTGTTTTTCCAATTTCCAGTGTTGAGCATTGAACCCACAGCTTCCAGGCAGCTTCCCACCTCTCAGCTACAGCCCTACCTGTCCATCTCATTTAGTTTCAAGGAGATGTTAGATGAGTTTTTGGCTTGCCGGTGGCTTCGGTCTGTGTTGGCGTTTTTGTATTGAGACCATCCTGAAAGAGAATAGGGTGCTATGGTGTCATTGCCAGTGGTCCAAGCTGGCCTGGAACTGGGAATCCTCCTGCCTTACCCTTCCATGTGCTGACCAAAAATATATTCAGGAGCCTTATTAAGTTATCTACAGTTCCCTCTATTGTGCTATAAGCAAAACCACAATTGCTTTATTAAAATGCAGTGTTTAAACTAAATTATACAGTGAATATCACTGTATTGCGATTCATTAGAAAGGCTAGCATTATCAAGCACATTATCTAAGCCCTTGGAGACTGTGGAACAGAGAGCTCAGACAGGACATTCTGCTGGTGGGGAAGTTAATGTGATCACATGGAACACCAGTTTAACACTGTCTCCTAAAGGTCACACACATGAAGTAGATAGCAAGCAGAAATATGTGCAGGTACATGTACATATACATTGAAGGACATACACAGTTCCAGCAACATTTTTGGTGACGAGGTCAAACCTGAAAAAAAAAATCTATTGTAAATGCATTAGGAGAGTTTCATATAGTAGATTAGAACACTATGCTGTCATGCGAACTAATTAATTACATTTTCATTCTGTTTGTTTATTTGTTTTTGCTAGGGATGGAACTCTGGGCCTTGCAATATGGTAGATAAGCACTCTGACACTGAGGCTTTAGCCCAGAATCGTGGCTTTTTTGAGCAACATGGATGGATCTCATAAATATACTGAGGAAAATAAGCCAAAGCACACACTGCATGTTTTATTTATATAAGTGTATACACACACACACAAAATCCACACAAAGCCACACATGGTGTTGAAAAAGAGGATGGGGTTTCCTGGGGAAACGGAAGAATGATTGGGACAGGAGGGGTGCCTGGGGGTGGTGGTGGATGCCCTAGGGATGGGCTCTGTCCTGGGCTCTCACCCGGACTGTCACTGCAGGTGTATCTGCTCTATCGGCACTCATTCATGTTTTACGCACTCTCCCGTATGTTGTGTCCTGTCTGATTAAAAATATTAAAAGCCCAAGAGTGGCGAGTCTTTTTTATTTAGATATATCGAGTCTTTCAAGGTTGTAATAACCTGTAAGAATCCACTCTATCTGGGAGTGAAACTCATGTTTTACAGTGACTTCCACCAAGTGGTCCATAATTAGCATCTCCTAGAACATAATTAAGCTATCTTTGTATTTATTTATTAATTTTTTTCAGTGCCAGGTGCTAGGCAAGCAAGTCCTTTATCACTGAACCACACCCCCGGTCTCCATACTATTTTATTGCTATTGTTATTATTATTATTCTATACTTTTGAAGCTCAAAAATATTTTTATTAATGTTTAGGAGAGAAAACAACAGGGCAGGCAGGCTGCAAGTCCTGGCAGATTCCATAAGGAAAAGTGGAGAAGAGGAAGAAAGAAAGCCATCCTGATTATAATCAAAGTCAACAAGCAGCCCCATGGCAAAGCAGGCTGAGAGCGTCTTCAGAGGAGACAGAACCCATAGCGCAAGGGAAGGCTTGCTTAGTCTTTCACCAATACCTGATAAAAATAATAACGTCAAAGAAAAACCTAAGCCTGGACTACATGAGAGACCCTGCCTCAAAAACAAGACAGACAAACAATCGGGGAGGGGGGACTTACACTCTTCTGAGTCCTAACTCAGATCCTCAGGAAAGTGGGTGATGGAAGCCACCGTAAGCATCTACACTCTTCCCCCCCCCCAAACCATATTCATTTATTTATTTTTCATGTATATATGGGGTGGTGATCGTAAGCACACTCCGCCACACACGTGTGGAAGGCGGAGAAGAACTTGTAGGAGTCGGTTCTCCGATTTTACCATGTGGATCAGGGGGCTTGAACTCAGGTCTTCGGGCTTTGTGCCTTTAATCACATAGCCACCTGTCCGGCCATCTGCACTCTTTTTAAAGTCCTTGCTTCCTTTTTTCCTAAGACAAGATCTCATGCAGCCCAGGACAACCTGGAACTCATTGTACAATCAAAGATGACCTTGAACTTGTGATCCTTCTGCCTCCGTGTCCTTTAAACTCTGTGATTTCTGGCATGCAGTCCCCATGTCCACACAGCAGTGAGAGTGAGTGTGAGGGAAGCCTCTACACTGTACAGTGTCTTTCCACACACGAGGGTGCAACTGAAACAGAATTTTATTTATAAGAGCATAAAATATTTCAATCAACTAGTCCTCTTGAGACCATCGAACCCACTTACAAGCTCTAATGACCCTCAAAAGGCTTATTAACTAATGCAGCCCTCAGAGCCCATCAAGTCCTCAGTCTTTTGGCCACTGTGACAGTGATCGGTGGCCAGCATTTGTGAGGTGCTCACCGACACTGTAGCACAGACGCACCTAGGAGGATGAGACTCACATGACCCGAAAGGACAGACCGAAATCTGTCTGTCTGCCCTGTTCCCTGAGAAGAGAGGATGAGCCGGAACTCTCACACTTGACAACAGGGCCGTTGAAAGGACCTGCGAGATGGCTCAGTAAAAGTAAATATGCTTGCAGTACAAAGATAAAGATGCAGAGAGTCCAAGTAAAGGTGGGAGGGGCAAACCGACTCTACACAGTTGCCCTCTGACCCTATCCCATCACACACACACACTCACGCACGCACATGCACACACAATAAAATAAAACCTACTATGAGCATTCAGGACAGTCCTATCTTTGTTTTCTGTGGGCCACATGGTTTCATTGTGGTGATGTCCCTCTGAGGGAACATGTCTCAGGTGCCATGTCTGTAAGCTTTGTGTCCAAGCCAGTGGGGGTGGTGAGTTGTTAAAATGGAAATGACCCAAGGTGAGCTGGGGGGACACTGGATGTGACACAGGATGAGATGGCTTTTCCTTTGTTGTATATTGGTTGTGGACTGGAAAGCACATGGCGGTCCCAAGGAATGCCGTTCAAGTCTAATCTGGCTACAGAACCACTAGCTGGCCTTAGCGGCTATAATTAGCCTCCTTCCAGTCTTACCTTCTTTCAGTTAGATGCTCGTTCAATGAATATTCATTGATCACCTACTATGTGCCTAAAAACCTAAAGGATCCAACTAGGGACAAAGATCGGGCCCTTTTGGAGAACTGGCTTCATTGAGAAAATGGGGACCATTTCACAAGAATTTCCTCATCCTAATGGAAGGGCTCCCTCCTTTCCTGTGTTTTGGGGCCTTTGATCTGCCCTCTTGTAATAACTGCTATAGTAAAGCTTCACTATCCATCAGCTCTTCACTTCTTTTCCCCTTTGTGTAGTGCCTGGGACTGAACTCACGCTAGCATAGCACTCCAGCACTGGGCTATATTCCACAGGTGACCCACCCCCACCCACTGTGCTTTTTATTATTATTATTATTATTATTGTCTTTTTCTTTTGATTCAGAGTTCTTGCTAAGTTGTCTAGGTTGGCCTTGAATTCACTGTGCATCCCAGGTAAGCCCTGGACTTGCAATCTTTCTGCCTCAGCCTCATAAGTATCTGAGGTTATACAGCCCTGTGCTGCCAGGGCCAGCCCCTTTACTGTCAGATGAGAAAGCCGTTCATGGTCCCCATACAGATAATCTTGACAAAAGATGCTGATAAATAGGATTCGCACTGATTCTCTCGCCTCCCCCAAGCTTTTGCCTGAGAGTTATCCTAATTTAATGGCCAAACTTCTTTAGGATGCCTGGCTTCTATGGACGCCAGTCTGTTTCAACTTTTCTTTGGCAGACTCACCTGCCAAACCCCACCCACCCGCACCTACCCGAGCCTCCAGTTCTACTTAAGTCGGACTAGGACAAGGAGGAGAGAGACCCTTCAGGAAAGCAAGATGGTGAGTGCTATGGTTAAAAACTGAGTGAGCTGAGTGTTTCAGGTAAAATAAAAGGCCTGTGAGCTATCTGACATTGTCCTGTGGAGGTGCTGGCCACTGTACTAGGCAGTTTAGGTTTCTAATGAGATTTTGAAAACAATCGCCTTTGACTGGAACTCTTCCTAGAGAAAATTAAACCAGGAAGATTTCCTGTGAAAACCAGCTTTGAGGAATGAGTGGACCTGAAGTGGAAGGAAGATGGTGGGGGCGGGTGGAGGCTGCCGGCCTGGAAGCATGGGGTGGGGGTGGGGGTGTCATGGGCTAGAACGAACAGCTGAACAAAGTGGGTGGAGCTAGGTCAAGCAGTCACAGATGAAAACCCTCACTGAAGGTGTTTCTGAGCTCTTCAGTTGTTTACTGTATAACCCCCTTCCCCTACAGACAAGCACCTTCGGAGTCTGTTGTCTCCTCCCCTTTTATCTTAGAACCGTTTCCCACATTGATTCTGTCCTAACCTCCCACCCAAACTACACTAAAGAGAGCCACAAAGGACCTTTTAGAGATGATGCTTGTTTGGTCCTGGAGAACTCTCTCTCCATCCCTCCCTCCTCTCTCCTTCTCCCTCACTCTCCCTTTGTTTTCTCATCCCCTTCCTCTCTGTTTTTGTATATATTTGAGTATTAGAGGACAACTTAGGAATTCAGTTTTTCTTTACACCATGTGGATCTTGGGAATTGAACTCAGGTGGTCAGGTTTAGCAGCAGGCACCTTTATCCACTAAGCCACTCGCCACCTGACTCTGGGTTTCTTTTCTTTCCTTTTCCTTTCTTTCCATCTCATTATGTAGACCAGGATGCCCTCAAACTCCTAGAGATCCACCTGTCTCTGCCTCAGGAGTGCTAGGATTAAAGCTGGATATGGTGGCAGTCCACACCTGTAATCCAGGCACTTGGAAGGTTGGGGATAGGAGGACTGCCTCAAGTTTAAGGCCAGCTTTGGCTACATACGGAGCCCTGTCTTCAAACACAAGACAAATGTATCTGGGGAACATTGCCCAGTAGGTAAAGTGCTTGCAATGGAAGCACGAGGACCCGAGTTTGGATCCCTAGCCCCCATGTGCAAAGATGAGCGTGTTGGCACACATCGATAACCCCAGGACCAGGAAAGCAAAGGCAGGAGGTCCTTTGGGCTCATTGGCCAACCAACCTAGCCAAATCAGTAAGCTCCAGTTTCAGTGGAGATACCCTGTCTCAAAATATGAGAATAATTGAGGAAGACACCCAACATTAACCTTGCCTACACACACACACACACACACACACCTATATGTATGCACCAGCACTCACACGTGCACATGAAGGTCCAGGGCTGACTCTTTACTGACCAAATCAGTAACTGCAGCTGGGCCATGGGGCCTCCCTCTGACTCTGGGAGCAAGGCAAGACTCACCTGAACCCTAGGATCTGAGCGTGGGAGAGGGAAAGTTCCCAGGGTAGATCCAGGAGCCATTACTGAAAGAAACAGAATGATTCTAGGGCAGGAATACCATGAACACAGGCTCCTAAAGCTGATCCAGCACAGTAGTTAGCTGAGGCAGAGTCTGACCTGTTCTGGGATGGGAGCAACTTACCACATCCTAGCTGATGCCAGTGCTAGTCCATGGATCACACTTTACAGCAAGGAGCACACTATCCGGAGAGGATGCCTCCCTGTGGTCTACTGGGGGTGATGCTGGCCTAAGAAGCCATCTTTGGATTTATTGGTTGTTCCTTTCTCACTGTAGATCTCATACCAGCTGTCCTATATACATAGAATACTTTCCCTCAAAAGTCCCTCATCAGCTAGGGACCATTCTCAATATTATATTTCTTCCCACCTGTGAGTGATATTTCCTCACCAAATGAAGCTACAGTTAACAATTCTTCTTCTTCAACCCAAGCCTTCTGTAACCGAGACTTGTGAATATCAACCTTGTCAAATCTCAAAACCCCTTTAATCATTCATGAGTTGGATAAACTCTGCTATGTTCAATTGATTTGCTGACTAACCCACAGTCTGAATCGCAACTTTTTTCCTCTCTGGAGGGAGAAGTTGAGACAGGGTCCTGACACCCAGCCCTGGCTGGTACTCACTACCTGGCTCTGGTGGATTTTGAAGGTATAGCAATGCTCCTGACTCCGTCTCTCAAGTGCTGGATTATAGGACGCCACACCTTCAACTTGGCTATCTCCATGGTGTACTTAGTTTTAGGTGGTTAGAAGGCATGCAAACAATCTTTTTTTCTTGTTGGCACAGCACCCTGGAGCCAGTGGCCAGTCAGTTTTCATTTTGTCAATGGTGTTTGTGTGCGTAACATGTGCACATGTTCATGTGTGAGTACACGTGTGTGTCAGAGCCTGAGGTTGATGTCAGGTGCCTTTCTTTATCCCTCTCAACCTTATTTTTTGCTTAAAGATTTATTTTTAACTATGTATGTGCGAGTGCAGGTGGGTATGTGCATAGGGGCACGGATGCCATGGAGCCCAGAAACTGTGGACTCCATTGGAGCTGAAGTTACAAGTGTGAAGTTACAGGTGTTTGTGAGCCACCTGACATGGGTGATGGGAATGGAACTCAGGTTCTCTAGAAGAGCAGTATGCACACTTAACCATTCAGCCATCTCTCTAGTCCATCCACTTTACTTTTCGAGACAGAGAGGGTCTGTCCCTGAACCTGTGGCATTTGTACACTGTGGCCATGTTTCTTCTTTCTTTTCTTTCTTTCTTTTTTTTTGAGGGTGTGGGTTCTGGTAATTGAATGTAAGGACCTGTGTAGTAAGCACTTTACTGACTGAGCCATCTCCCCAGCCTCAACTGTTTTAAATCAATCCTGACTTGTAATCAGTACACCCATGTTGGAAGAAATCATAAACTGTATCACTGGAAAAACTTCCATACTTAAAGCTTTTGACCAACACCTGTGAAACTGAGCCCTTCAGCTTGTAACATTTCCCAAATCTGGCCAGTCATAGTTTGGATGCTTTACCAATATCTTCTCCAATAATGGTGCCCCAATCTAGGTTAGCACATCTCATTTGTACCATTTGGACAACATTGGGTAGGATACATGATAGCTAAGCCTTATAGAGCTAACCATGTTTATTACCTAGTAGTCACGGTAGAAGTTAAAGGAATCATAGAGTAAAGTATATTATAACTGACAGTAGTAAAAAAAAAATTGAAAATAAAAGGTAGGATGACTCAGCAGCGTCTGTAGGCTGAAAAATACAATATCCATGTGACACCCCCCCCACCCCAAACCTTCAGTCAGTAAGTGTCTTCTATTTCCACCCCAGGTCTTAAGAGAATTAATTACCAATGAATGGTTCTCACATGTTATGTGTATAACCCTATTCCCCCCTAGTGTGTTACTCTTGGCTAGAGGAAGCAGTCTTCAATTATATTAATTTCTCTCCTAATTTAATTTGCCACAAAAATACATTGGTATAGGAATTTATCACGTTTCACATGCACAGTTTCCCTGCGGAAAGCACGGAATTGCAACCTTGTCTGCACAATTGTTGCCCACGTTTGAAATGGGTTTTGTTTTTAGTTCTCGTGAACTTATCCTTCAAGTGGCATACACATTTGCACCCTGAGCCTGAAGCCTCGGCCTCTGCAGGAACGTGTAAAAGCTCCAGCAGCGTCGTCCCAAAGCTGAGATCTGGAGCTCCGCAAATGGGGGTTAGAAAGTTTTGTTTTGATCTTTCCTAGACAGCCTCTAGTACTGCCCCGAACCTGTACCTGCTAATGTCATAAATCGCCTAGAATTCCTAGAATCGCCAGAATTCCTTCCTTTCTGGGGACCTTTTCCCAGGCAGCGGGGTCACTGCTGGCCAGGGCTTTCTGGCCACGCCCATGTCCTAGTCTAGTTTTAGTTTTCAGGTTCCGGCGGATGTCATCTGGCCAAAACCCTATGGGAAACTTTGAAGTTGGACTATAGTCACCCCTGCGCCTCATATCCTCCACTAGCCAACTCCTGAAGTCCAAGGCTTGTTGGAGACCGGCAGGAACAGGCAGAAGGAAACCAGGGACCGAGCGCACCGTGTCCCGGTGGTGTGGGTCCCCGGCCTGTGATCAGCCAGTGCCCAGTGTGGTGGAGTGTGGCGGGAAGGCCCGCAGTGCTGGGTTCGTTCCGGGCGGCCTCGCGGGGCAGCCGGTGTGGAGCGGGACCCCGGGGCAGCGGAGCAAGCACGGCTTCCAGCGGGGTTAGCCTCGGGAGTCCTGGCGGGCGGCGGGAGCGCAGCGGCAGCCCCGGTTCGGTGCCTCCCGGCTCCGGGCTCCTCCTCCTGCCGGCCGCGGCCCCGGCTGCGTCGCTCCGCCACTCCCCGCCCCGCGCCGCCGCCCCGCCCTCGCCGCCGCCCGGCCTCGCTCGCCCAACCCCGCTGCAAGCCGGCCCCAGGCCGCCTCGCCGCCGCCCGGCCTCGCTGCGCGCCACCATGGACAGTCCCGTTTTCCCCTGGTAAAGATGGCGGTGCGCGATCGCTGCAACCTTTAGACTAATGACTGTCCGAAACATCGCCTCCATCTGTAATATGGTGAGTGGCCGCCAAGCCTCCGGGGGTCGCGCCCGCGGCGAGCCAGGCAAAGAAAGGGAACCCCGGGCTGGAGCTGCACGCACGCCGCGGCTTTGGGGGCCGCGCAGCCAGAAGTTCCCGGCCCCGGGGCTGGGCCGACTGACCGCAGTCCCCTGCCTCTTTACCAGCCGGGGACCCCGAGCAGATCCCGGGAATCCCCAGGGCGGCCCCATGCCCCCGCCCTCGAGTCGTGGGGTGCCAGCGGTGGGTGGGGGTAGAGGGCGCGAGGTGGCCGCACACCGATGTCCCGGGGGGAGGACGAGCACGGAGGGAGAGGACGCAGATCCTCCTGGTGCAGTAAATAAACCCTTGCCGGACTACCTGACTGTCGGGAGTTCAGCCTCGATTGTATTTAAGATTCACTTTGCAACAACAGTGCTCTTATCAGGAGAAATTGGATAGACATGAAAGCTGAGAAAAAAAAATCCAAGCGCAGAAATGTGGTTAGAGAGGTGAACTAAAGCCCGGTTTCCGAAAGCACGGCAATTTATTTTGGAGGCCTCAGTTTCCCCACCTGCAGGAGAGATTGGATGGCAGTAACATTTGCAGGCCCCGGGAGTGAGGCGGCTGTGGGTGTGAGGAAGTCTGCAGGGGTCATCCTGCCTCTCTGCCTCTCGGTTTAGCTTGGCATGTCACTGTTCTGATGGGATCGGGGGTGGGGCATGACCCAGCGCTCACTTTAATTTGGATTTCCCCCTCCATTACTTCCCTGTTTCCTCGGGACCCGTTTCCAGTACACCCAAGTCCTCTGGGTGTACTCAGCTGGGACCCCCCACTTGTGAGCACCTTAGGGAGGTCACTTTGGGGTAAGGCATTGCCCACTGCGTGGGGCATGGGGGTGTGTGCTCTGCCTTCGGCTCTCTGGATCCTCTCCCTCTCTCTCTGAGTCCCTTCAAGCTGGAACACTGCTGTTTTTGTCTTTTTGGGACCCCTCCCGCAACAGTAATACTAGCCCCTAAAGGGAATTTGAGGAGGCTTGATTAAGAAGGCCTTAGGTAAAGTGATCTGACTACCCTTCCCCCCTTCTCACAGCTCTTTAAATCTTCTGTCCCACATTCTGTTGCAAGATCAACACATGGCACAGAGCATTAAGGAGCCATGTGTTAGCTCAGGTGGAGTTGAGACCTGCTGGGGCTGGCTCCAGCTTTCAGCCCTGATAGCCACCGCCATGCCAGCACAGAAAATGCAGGCGTTCTCAGAGTGATAGCTGCCTGCTTGGTGGTACAGGCCTGCAGCCTTGCCATTTACCCTTTCTGCTCCAAAACACAGGTTTCCTGCTTTTTCCTGTCCAGTGGCGTTAATGTGGTTGGATGCCCTGAGGCGACAATGCATCTCTTCTCAGTGTCTCTGCCTTGACCAACTCCTGGGGGTGGGGGAGGTGGGGGACTTGGACTATGAAACTACAGTAGCTTGAATGCTGTTTTTCCCGCCTGTGGGGGTGGCCTCAGGCCTATCAGTGCCTGCTTGTGGTGGTGTTCTTGTCTAGTTTATATTCAGTGACACCTCTCAGTGTTGAAGCAGAGTGGAAACTTGAGAGCTAGCATGTCCCGAGAGGAAGTCTGCCTCTGGCTTGTTCTTGCCCTTGCTGTAGCTAGGACTTTTTGGCACACCTGGACAGAATGTCACAACCTGTTTTCAGTGCAACTCAGCCAGGGAGAAAAGCTTCTGGAAGGACATGAGAGGAATGGGCCAATGTTGTGTCAATAGAATCAACACTTCCTCTGGTGACCTAAAAGGGTACCAAGTTAAGGCTCATACCCCACCCCCTTTCCTCCTAGTGAAGTAAACCTAATATCTTCCTGTTCAGACATTGTCTTGAGCAAGTGGAGAAACGTTTGTGTTCTAAACTCAGACTCTAGGTTTAATCTGCTTGTGTATTTATTTGTGGCTTGTAGGGCAGGGTCTCAGTAGCCTTAAGTGCTAGAATGACAGGTGTGCTCTGCTTCGTCCCACTTTCAAGTCCTGTTTCCAACACACACAAGCTTTGTGTCCTTGAGCATGCTGCTCTTTGCCTTGGTTTTATTTGTAAAAAGAAAATGGGCTGATCATGGTTGTGTTGAATGAGTTACTGGGGCTCAATACATACTAAGTTATCAGTGAATGCCAGCTATCAGTGCCTTCTTTCTCTTTATGATGCTGCCTTCCAGTTGTTTAAGGTAGCATAAAGTTTAAGCCTTATGTCTTCTTCCGCCTGATGGGTATAAACCATGGGTATAAACAACCCACAGGGTTACTTCTGCAGAGCAGGCTGAATGACACTATAGAGAGGCTGGGATGGGAACTGGAAACCCCGCCCCTTATAAAAAGCTGCTCAGGTCACTTCTGCCCCTCCCATTCTTCGTTCCCAGAGGAGAAGGCTGGTGGGGAGGAGACTGCAGTCTCTCACTACACAGTGAGATAAAAGCTCACTGTATCTATCCGTGTACAGTCCTCACTTGACGATGAATTGTTTCCAGGTAGGTCCGTCCTGGGTCCCATCTGTTATTGGACTGCTGGGGGCAGGGGCCCTTACTTGATCCTTCCTATTTTCTTCTTTTAGTCCCAGCTGGTTTGAGGAGTTGTAGAGTAAGCAGGGAGTACCTGTTTATTTGTTTACTTATATTTATTTATTTTTTGGTATTGAGTGGCTCAAAACAGAACCTTGCACAAGCTAGGCAAATATTCTACTCCACAGCACCACATCCAGACTGCTTTTTTAAAAAAGTAGGTGGTATATTTTAAACATTTTCTGATATGTGTTCTGGAAGAGTATGTAGATACTATCTTCTTGGGGAAGATAAGCAGACCAAGATCTAGCACTGGAAGGCTGACTCCTTTTCTCCATTAGAGGAGAACCCAGCAGAGCTTAAAGAAGCCTGGTATCAAGTCCTTCCTGCTATGGAGGGCCAGGCAGCCCTCCTCACATCCCAAGCCTTCCCCCTCACCCATCCCATGGAGGTTGCCTTGTCCTTTGAAAGTTTAGAACTGGTTCTCATTTCCTTCTTGTGAATGCCTCCCATAGTAATGCCTGATCAGCTCTCTTAGGGCAAGTCAGCCTGACCACATGGCAGTGTGTGGTTGGAGATAGTAAAGCTTGTTTGGCTGGTGTGTTGTAATTTTGAAAGTGCTTCAGCTGCTACCAAGCAGGAGGAAATGTCTCTGGTTGATAATCCTCTGTTGTTCAGAGCAATGGATCTCCATTCCCTGTGTGTTTCTTGGCCCTACAAATGGAAGATGTCATTTGTGTTTTGTGTTTTGTTTTGTTTCCTGTTTGAATTGAGGGATTTTCTGAAGATGGAACCAAATGTGACTCGTTCTGGTATAAACTGGCCTAGCCTAAATCTTCTCTTCTTCATTTCACTTGTTAGTAGTGCTGTTAAGATATGTTTCGGAGAATATGCCAGTATCAAGGAATGGTTTTTATTTTTGGTGGGGGAGGGAGGTGAGATATATAGTTCAGGGGTACAGTGCCTTGCTTAGTCTCTGTGAGCCTTGGGTTTAGTCTCCAGTAGTGTAGGGGTGTGTGCGCATGACAAATTTTGTAACTTCGAATGATATCCATCAAGGATTGGCAGTGTTAGAGCTGGCGTACCCTATGCAGGTGCATAATAAACGAAGAAGTAAGTCCACAGCCTCAGGGAACTCGGCCATTCCTTAGCTTGTGGCCTGATGTGGAAGAGATTAAACAGTTTCAACACAGTGTGATGGCCACACAGATGGGGGTGAGCAGAACCTTAGAAGCAGGGCAGTGGGCAGACTGATGGGCACTACAGCATGCTTCCGTGATATTCCCACACTTCCTACTTGGGGTTTTTACTTTTCATGGGGATGTGATCATAGTCAACACCAGTTGGAACTGAAGCTTTATAATGGGGTATCATTCCAATACAGTGTTAACCTGTACATAACCAGCACAGTGTTGGTGGCTTTTGGTAAATTATACTTCTGGGGACCTTAGTTTTTCTCATCTTGTAAAAATGTTTAATGACTTTTTGTTTGTGAGGTGTTTCTTAGTGATCTGTATTTCTTAGTCTTTCATCTTTTACTTGGCTCAGTCACTTCAGTACCCACCTACCTTGTTTCAGACCTTGTTGAATTTACCAGATACTGGTGGTTTAGCACGGACCACACCTAGGATGCTTTCTAAGGCCCATTTGTGTGCCAGATTTGAATCCTTTTATGTAGATGAAGTCACCTTCAAAGGACAGGAAAGTAAAACTAGTAAACATTTGCAGCAAAACTGAGGAGGATTTGATTTACCCGTATGAGAGTTCACCTGCTTATATGTCTGTGCACCGTGTATGTGACTGGTGCCCACAGAGGCCAGAAGAGGGTGTTGGATCCTGGAGCCAGAGATACATGCAGTTGTGAGCTGCTGTGTGGTGCTGGGAACTGAACCCAGGTCTTGTATAAGAACAGCTGCTAAGCCATTCCAGTCTCCAAACTGAGAATTTTTTATAAAGATTAACAAAAAATTATCTTAATAAATTTTCTTGCCTGAAACAAGTAGTTTGAGAATGGTCGGGATTTTATTTTAATAATAATACAAAAGGCCAGTCTCACAATGTGCATGAAGAGATAATTTGTTTCCGTGACTCATGCCTTCTATTTGTAAAGATAACTGACCACTGGATGTGGAGTTTACTATATCAGCTGGGAAAGGTTACAGTTGCGGATGAGGGTCCATTCCGATAGCTGTTAGGCGTTTAGCAAGTGCAGACTGAAGTGAGGTGGGTTAATGTTTAAAGAGAAAAAAAAACTGCTCTCTTGGCCTTACAGGTCTAATATGTTGGAGTTTATTTTAGGTCAGAACCTGACAAGTAGAGTCTGCAGAATGTCAGTATTTGGTTCGAATTGAAGATTGTGATACCTTTTCTGAGTTAGAAGCCGACTCTTCTACTTAACCATACGCTGAGTCCTGCTTATTCATCTTCACTAGTGTGGGGTCTTCGTGGGTTTGAGTTGTAACCGAAAAGTAATTTTGAACTTTCATTGCCTTTGAAGTTAAGAGAACTTTAGTGAGATGTGGATCTCATGCCCACCAGTATCTTAGCCTGGTCTTTGGAATTACTTGAGGTTTTCTGATGGCATTAAGCTCAGTGGCATCATCAGGAAGATGTGTCTTACTGCGTGAGCTCTAGGCCCCATGAAGCTAGTCGAAGCAAACTGACTGGAGGGGTTTTGAAAAGTGGTATCTTTTAATCTAGCTAATTTGTATTGTCTAAATACTTTCTTGCAAGTTGTTAACAATCAACTGTCATTTGTGGTGAAATCAATGCTTGTGCAGGGGGTTTGAAAGGACTTGATGGTTTTTGGAGAGAAAATGCTGCCCCCAAATGAACCAGCACAAACTTTCTTCCGATAAACACGTCCTGTATAGTTTGCCATTGCTGGTGCTGTAGGCTTTTTTGCACTGTTGCTGTTCTGGGATTATGGGCTAATTAAGGGACATTATACACCCCATGTTTACTGTGGTGGTGAGTGTGATTGTTTGCTGTGGACCTCTTATGAAGATCATGGGTAGGGGACTTGTCCGTTCCGGATGCTTTCCTTGCCGTTCATTGGTCCAGCCCCCTCTGTTGCTTTCAGAATTCACAGAGTAAATAAACTCAGTCCTGGATTCCTTCTTAGGGTGGAGGCAAGCTGTAGGCATCCAGAAAGGTATGTGGAGTAAGAGAGTGAACAGCCAGCGCTCCCCACCCAGTGAAGAAATGAACTGTGACAAACACAGAAAAAACCTACCATGGCGCCCACCTCATCTCCTTACCCCAGGCACAGTGGCCAGTATTCCCAAATTGGCATTTATCGTGTGTTTCATACTTTTACCAGATATAGTACTGATTCTTAGGTCTTAAACTTTGTAAATCTGAGCTTATACTAATTCTCTAAAATTAATTAAATACTCATGAAATTTTATTCATGAAGATACTCATAACTCTAGTTTATTTTATCTGCTGTGCAATATTCCTTCAAATGAGTACAATGTACTCACTTTAATAATAATCATGGGGCTTACAAATTATTTTTGTCTGTGTATTGTCAATGTTATAAACAATTTTAAACTTGACTTCCTGTGTAATTGTTTATAGTTTCTCTGTGGTAGATGTCCAGAAGAGATTGCTGGGCCAAAGGAAATGGGCATCTTCATCTTCCACTGTAACATATTGCCAGATTGTTCTCTGAAGCAGTTGTACCAATTTGCATTCTAGCCGGCATGGTTGGGGGAGGGGGTCTAGTGGTTCCACATGCTTGCTGACACTTGATATTGTTAGACGTGGCGTTTTGCCAATCTGATGGGTGTGAAATTGTATCTCTGTGGTTTAGACTTGCACTTTATTCTTTACTAGTGAGGTTGAACATCTTCTCATGTGTACATCATGCTGTGCTGTTTATAACTCAGGATCCGTGTTGGTTTTGTCTGAAACCAATGTGGTGATGAAGAGGAAAATCAGGGAGACCAAAGCAAAAGTCAGGGAAACTGGGGAGACATTAAAAAATACAGTGGAAGGAATGATGCCAACGTGTTCTCAGGGGTGGGGTGGATACTGGCAGCACGGAGGTGATGGGCACCAGTGGAGATATCCTGAGTGTGGCAAGTACATTCTGGATCTGTTCCTTTGCTAGCTGGGCTTATTTCAAGCCCCATTCCATCTCAAGTCCGTGCTTTGTTTGAATGAAACCAGCTTTGGTAGAAATCATGTCAGGCCTCTTCTGGCATGCGCCGCTGCAGGGCTGGACTGGGGTAGTGTTCCTGTTGACCCAGTTGTTGTGTAAAGATCTTTTAGAAACTGGTCTTATTCTGAAAGCGAATTTCTTTTTCTTTGGGGTTAGGTCTGTGCACAGGAAGCCGGTGTTCATCAAGTTTCACTTGAATGTCCTGTGCTCGATATCAGAAAACATTCGCTTCATCCCAACTCCAGAGCTATGTGAATGCCACCTTACTGAGCACAATAGGTGCTACGATACCTTATAATTTAGTGGCTCTTTGTGTACCAAAGAATGGCGCACACCTGTGTGTTCCCTTATTAAGAATCCAGATTCAGGGAGTCTTCCCAGAGAGATTTTGAGTAAGCAGGTCTCAGGTGGGGCCCTGGAACCTGCATTTAAAAATGTCTAATCATTCTTCCCTATACTCCTCCTACAATTCTGAGTTCCTGGGTAATAGCCCCGAGGTCTTAAAATTATTGTTTATAAACATTACCTGTCAGGTGAGAGGTTTTTAAAAATCAGTGTAAAATTATTTAAGGTAGTGATTTAACTTCAAAAGCCAGAGATTGTTGTCATTCTCTATTGTATTTCTTGACATTAAACAACTGGGTTTTTATTACTTCTGAGTTCTTGGCCGTGTATCACCTGAGAGGCCTTTAAGAGAAACTTCCAACAAAATCATAAAATATCAACACAAATATGAAAGAATGTAATATATGTCATCTACCTAAATATGTACTTTTCAGAGTTAATAGATATCACAGCGTAGCCATATTTGGTTAAGGTTTTTTTTGAGATATAATGTTTAGAAACCAACACCCTTTCTCTTTCCTTTACCTCTCCTCCTAGAACACACTGTTTCTGGAGTTGATGTGGCATTCACTGTGCTTGCCTTTTGTTTGTGATTCTCTAGGCAGTCGGTCAATGTTTGTGTGTAAGACCGCGCGGCCTCTTGCAACTCTCTGGCTTTGCTCAACAATTAGGGTTGAGAGTGTGTTGACTCAGAAATCCAGTGTACTCATTCCAATTGCTTTGTGGCGGTGCTCTGCAACTTGGCTGTGGTTCTATTATTCATTCCCTTCTTCAGAGGCAGGTTGGATGGCTTCTAAAATAATACTCTGTTCTGAAAATAGGATTGCAGTGGATGTCCCTGCACTGGCTTTGTCCCTGTGTTCATTCTTTGTCCTAGAGCCCTGCAGTGGGTGTGCCTCTCTTAAGATATGCCGTCTGCATAGGGAGGGGCTATGTTTTAGATACAGGTCTAGCGTGTCTCTCAAGGCTTCCTGTGTTGGAAGCTTGGTTCTCCAGTTGAGTGGTGGGACCTTTAAGAGATGGGACCTAGTGGGAGATGTTAGGTCACGGAGGCATGCCCTAGGAAGGGACCAATGTTGTTTTTCTGGGATACTGCTGAGCTCTTACACGAGTTGTCACGGGGGGGGGGGGGGGGGGGGGGGGGGGGGGGGCATTGATGGAGGAAAGCCTCTCTTGTCCCTGGGCTCTGTGGCTTCCTGCCTCACAGTGTGATTGCTCCTGGCCACATGTGCTCCTGTCATTGTGAGCCATGCATGTGAGGTCCCGCCAGAGCCCTCGCCATATGCTGTTTTGACTTCAGTCTCTGATGCTGTTAGCTGGGGGGGGTGGGGGGGGTTGGGGGGATGGGGGGGTGTAGGGGGCCGTGGGGGGGGGGGCAGAGAGATGGCTCAGCAGGTGGAGGCGTTTGCTGCCAAGCTCGATGGCTTGAGTTGGATCCCTGGGGCCCAGATGATGAGGGAGAATACCAGTTCCCACAAATTGTCCTCTGATTCTGCAAGCTTCCTGTAGCACTTAGGCTCCTGTATACATTCATGTTCACACACACACACACACACACACACACACACACACACACACACATGTGCTCTCATAAATATGTAATATAACATGAAATATATATAATATATAAAATATAACTAAAAAGTATAAGCTAAATACATCACTTTTTTTTCTTCATTTTTGTTCTTTCTTCCCTTTCTTCTGTTTGTCTGTCTGTCTGTGTTTCTGTCTTTCTCTGTTTTTGTTTTCAAGACAGGGTTTCTCTGTTGTAACTCTGGCTGTCCTGGAACTCACTCTGTAGACCAGGCTAGCCTTGAACTCACAGAGATCCACCTGCCTCTGTCTCCTGAGTGCTGGGATCAAGGGTGTGCACCTCCATGCCCTGCTCTCTTTTCTTTATGAGACCCATTCTTAGAGTATTTTGTTAAAGCAGTGGCAAGTGGAGTCAATACACTAAGTATTGTCAGAGTGTTCTGCAAGGTGGTTGTCTCACTGGGAATTTGATACTCAGCTGCTATAGGGCCTTACATTCAGTTTCTGACTGTAGATTCTCTATATAGTCTGGGTTAGTTTTGTGTATGTATGTGTGTGCATATGCGTGTGTGCATGTGTGTATGTGTGTGTGGTGTTTTAAGTGTCATGGTTGGTTCTGATGATCTTCTGAGGTTGTTAAACCACCTTACTTTAAAAAGTAAAAATATTTTTAAAGAGATTTGTGTGCATATGTGGAGGTAGAGGACACCTTTCAGGCCTTGATTCTCTCCTGATGTGGGATCCGGGGATCAAATTCAAGTAGTCAGTGTTGTGCAGCGAGCACTACCCACTGAGCCGTTCTCAGTGGCCCTAAACCACACGTTTGATAGTCAACCAGTGCAGGAGCTAGGCTCATCTTTTGGTGATTTCCCATCTGTCAGCATGGTGCCTAGCACATTTAGGAGGTAGATGTTCAATAAATAATTGCTGATGAATGAATCTACCTTGGTAGGGTGCAAAAATTACTTTGTAGCCAGGTGTAATGGTGCACACTTGTAATCCTAGCACTTGGGAGGTGGAGAACAGAAGAAGAGTGGTTCAGAGTTCAAAGCCAGCTTGGCCTAAGAAAAGAGGATGTAAACCCCAGCAGTTTTTTATAAATTAGTGTTCCTTGAGTATATAATACCATGAGCTTGAGAGAATGTTTATTCTGATTGGCAGGTCTGGAATGAGGTGGAGATTTTGCCTGTGTAGCGCCTATACTGGGGAAACAGAAGCTTCCGGTAGGAGCACAGTCAGAGCAGAAGATCTTAGTAGGAAAACAGAGGGTGACTTTCTACCATAGAGTTGTAAGATGATGGGTTTGAGATTGGAATCCTGCTTGGTAAATCTCAGAGCCCGTTTCCTCGTCCCTTTACAACAAAAGCAAACAGCCAAGTGCCCTCATCTCCGTGTTCTTGGGCATCAAAGGAACTCCCCCGTGGAAGCACTTGGCAAGCTGTGCTGGCCTTGTGCGTGTTGCTTTTTATAATTATCTCCCTCTGGTAGTGAGTTAGTATCTTCCTTCAGTTTGCTCAAAGCACAAAGCTCTTAATTTCGCAAGGCCCAAGAAACCTCTGCTTTCCTTTTGATTTGCCACCTGTGGTTAGTGGGGTACTTTACCTGGCTTTGGGAATAGTGACACTGGGTGGTACAGGGGTCACATCTCCTCCATGTTAAGGTTTCGTGGGTGCAGCATCCCTGTCAGGTCTGTGAAACACTACCAGGTGTCCTGGTCAGCGACCGTGCCAGCCACGGTAGTGAGGGAGACTCAGTCACGTTATTCCATTCCAAGCAGTCAGCCCTAAGTCCATTTACATAAGAGTAACATTAAATGGACTCAGGAGGGTGTGTGTGTGTGTGTGTGTGTGTGTGTGTGTGTGTGTGTTTGTACGAAGGTGCGACAATTATAGAAGTCATGAACTTGAGAGGGAGTGGAGGGGACATGGGAGGGGTTAGAGGGGAGGGGCAGGGATAGAAATTATGTAAATACAGTACTCATGTATGAAATTCTAAAAAATAAATAAAACAAACCCACCCCTTGCCTTCCTTCTAACTGTGGGGTGCTTCAGAGATGAAGGGGGCTCTGTCTTGCCTCTGTGTTGTCAGACAGCTAGAGAGAAGCCCCCAGCTCTCTCCTAATCAGGTTCGCACTGTATCAGGAGACTGATTTATTCCGCAAGTCAGACTTCTGAAAGTGAAAGTGATGCCGAAGATGACTGTGAGGCGTCCGTCACTCCACTGTGTCTGGAATCGGAGCGATTCAGACAGACATCCTGGGAGTGAGCCGCCACAGGACACTGACATTTATGCGGGCACTTTGATAAGCGGAGGGCGGGCTCAGGGCTCTGTGAGCGGGCATGTGTGTGGAGAAATGATGGTAAGTAATTGATATTCAGAAACGTGTGTGTACACGCGGTGGGTGAGGTACCTTCTATTCCCGATTCTTCCTCTAGGTTAAAATGGAACAGGTCCAGTTCCTTAGCTCAATGACTCTTTTTACTTTGTTATCTTGTATGAATGGGTGCTTTGGCTACATGGTAGTCTGTGTGCCACCTGCAGAGGCCAGAAGAGTGCTTCAGGTCCCCTGGAAGTGAAGTTACTGGAGTCACAGATGGTTGTGAACTGTCGGATGGGTGCCGGGAATCAAACCTGGGTCCTCTGCGAGAGCAACCAGCGCTCTTAACCGCCGAGCTGTTTCTCCAGCCCTGGTCAGTGACTTGTAATGCTGATTTTCACCAAACTTATCTAATCGTTTCCCCTAAATCTGTATCTTTCATTTCTGTTGGACCTCAGAGGTTTCCTGAGGCAGACAACTTGTGCAGGAAGTCTGCTTTGAGTTTCCCCGTGCTGTTGGCTGGGTGTGAAAGTTCCTACGTCTCACCAACTCCCTTCTCATCCATATGGCATGGCTGAGGAATGAATTTGCTCCCTGGTCTATTGTGGGCTCAGATGTTATCAGTTGTGCCTAGGGCTCCACACGGTACCCATACATTCTGTGACTCAGAGCTTCTGAGTGACCCTCCTTTTTCTATTAGGAAAGGAATCCAGACAGTGGAGTAGGCCGAGCCTTTAGGCATTCCCGATCCCAGGCTCCACTCTCTTTCCAGTTCAGCAATGTCAGACAGGTGTCTTTGATCTGTCTAGGCCCACGCAAAGCCTTTGCTGAAGAAATGGTGGTATAAAGGTGAGCTCGTTGGAAACTAGCGCTGACTTTACTCAGGGAAGGCAGAGGGAGGAAGGAGCTATGACTTTAGACTGAAATGTCATCAGGATACCCAGGCTGATAGTGTCTAGCCAAGCTTTGGAATCATCAGTTAGGATGATTGTTTTTCTTCCTGATAAGGAGTGTACATGGTCTATGGAAAGATACTTAGTCATCTGATGAGTGTGTGCCACACTTGAGTTATCCTGAGTTATTTGGTGTGCACAGTTAGGTGTTCCTAACTGTACTAGATATAGTTCCTTTAGGATTTTTTTCCTTTAAATTTTAAAATTTTAATTTTATATGTGTTGAAAAATACAAGTCCCCTCCATTTCCCACCCGTGACGTCTACCCAAGTTACAACTTCTGTGTTTTCGTGAGGCATCTTATGTAGATACAGGCAAATATGTTTATACTCCTAGTTTTAATTTTTATTTTATTTATTTAAGATTTTTATTTTAGATTTATTTATTTTATTTTATGCATGTGAGTATTTTGCCTGCATATATACGTGTGTACTACATGCTTGCCTGATGCCTTTGGAGAACAGAAGAGGGTTTCACATCCCCTAGAACTGGAGTTAAGGGTAGTTGTGAACCACCACATGGGTGCTGGAAACTGAACCCAGGTCCTCTGCAGGAGCAGCAGGTATTTTTAGCTGTGGAGAGCCATGTCACCCACTTCCTCTTCCTAGTTTTTAAAAACACAGATCTATTTAGTGTATGTGGGTTGTCCTGATCCGCTCTTGCCTTTGTGTCCTGGACTCTGTAAAGAGCACCCTCATTCCTTTCTCATTGCTGTGGAATATTCAGCTGCTTGAGATGTATTGGATCCCCTTAGCCAGGTCTCCTAGGCCAAGCTCTTTTCTAATCTTTGGGTTTTACCAACAATGTAAGGACCAAGTTGTTCACATGTAATGTTGTCGGTGGGGGAGCATATCTGTGAGCTGACTTCTTAGAAATGGTTTTGCATTGTTAACTCTGGGAGATTTTGCCAAACTGCCCTTCACCAGTCACGTGTGCAGCTTCTGCTGCCCACAGCCTTGCCTTAGCAGGTGTCTCACAGAGACCTTTGGGCTTGGCCAGACAGGGGCGGATGACACGTGGTGTGTTTCTAGGTTTGCATTTCTTTTACCAGATTCACACATGTAAGAGAATAACTCAATCTCATTTCTGTGTTTTGCTTTTGGCAATTATTTTCAACGTCGGTAGGGAAGGACGCGCTTTCTTTTTATTTTCAATTTGTCTCAGACCCACATTTTTTGGTAAAATACAGCAAAAAAGGATCACTAGCAAAATGGAATAAAAACCCAAAGATAAATACAACAGAAGCCTCAATTTTTTTTATGACTCAGCCTGACAGATACAGAATTGCTCTGGCCGCCTGTTGTGGATGCGCGATTGCACTTCCTGAGAGTGGCTGGGGGCTGGTGCCTCTGCTGTCGAGTAAGACACTGCTCGCCCCTCCTTACCTTCCTTCTCCTGCCTGCCATCATGCTCGGTCGTAGAGGAGAGACAGTGAAGACTTTTACATTTCTGCTTTCGCAATCCATACATCGCCCATGTTTCCCTTATATTAAATATCTCTAATGGTACCACACAGATCTGGTAGGATGTTCCCAAAGGCGGTGGTGAGGCGGCTGGTACTCAGGTATGGTGACTCTGTTCTCCCCATGCCAGGGGCAGGGGTTGCCGGGCTCCTGATTTTGCCTGCAGACCTTGAGCACACAGACAGGGCTGGCGGGCTGGGGAGGTGGGAAAATGAAATGTCTGTGCAGTAAAACTTTGCAGAGCTGGCTTCTAGCCTGGGGCCTTGCCAGGACTCCACCCTGACCACCACCTCGGGCGAAGTTAGAGCCAGAGGGACATCATCCCCAAGGAGGGCTCTTGGGGCTTAGGGCTGGGAGTGAAGTTCTTGTTACTAGTTCATGGAGGTCAGCGCCGGGTGACCGTTTTGTCCTTCTCTACCCTCAGCTGGAAAACAGAGGTGGACTGTCATTTCTCTTAACGTTCTTGTATTGGATTTACCTTCTGTGTGAGGATGTTATTGAGCCGCTTTGGACCGTGTTTCATCAGCCAGTGCCCCTAGCATGTGTCCCTTCGTGAGATGACTTTGTGCTACTGTGTAGCGAGATGTCCTAGGGTTTGCTTCCTCAGGAGTGGACGCTGGGCTTCTGTGTGACAGTTGTCATGTGAGATCCTGTTAGGCTTCTGAATAACATGACTCCTTTCGGGATCACATGAGTGACAGGAGCCCGTGCTGTCATGGGCTTGATGAGATGCTCCTCCTTGGGAATGCCTGGCTCCCTGTCGAAGCTCAGAGGTGCCTAGAAATGGTTCTCCAACCTGGAGCTGGGGTTGTAGTTTGGCTGCCACTGACCTCTGCCTCAGCTGAGGCCTGATCTTGCAGCTTACTTCAGCTTTGCTGTCTGCACCTCTCCTTTGCCTGTGGGGTACGGGTGGGGCATCCCCGGTGGTGCTTCATTGGCAGCGGGAGAGTTAGGTTCAGGGTTGCTTAGCCGCATGGAAGCTCTATGGTGGTGTTTGCTGGCTCGCATTGAGGATGGCCATTCATAACACTCAGGGATGTGCCCAGTCAGCAGCCAGGAAGCACTCCTGGCTATCTGCCTGCTCCCTCCACTCACAGCTAAGGAATTACTAAAATGTGAATGAAGCATTCTCTGGCCTGACTCTAATCAGCAGCTGATTTTGGGGATAGACGCTGTAGGTTTGAGTCCCTGGCTCTGCCCTGACTGGCTCAGTGAGCTCAGCAGCGTTCCCCCAAGAGTCCCCATGTGCAAAATGAGAGGACTCTGCCTTGGGTTTGTGGGTGAGATCACTCAAACATGCAGGTTAGTATTTCTTGGAGTACTGAGTACATGCCATTCACCATCCTCATTTTCCCAAGTTTGTTCAATGAGCAGATGTGTCAGGTTCTTTCTGCGGCAAACGTGGTAGGTGTTGGCACATGAATTGGACATAATCACTTCCAGAGGAGACTCTGGAGTGATAGGTCTCTATAGAGCTGGTGGGCTTTTCTCTAGAAGGCTAGGTAGCAAATAGTTTAGATTTTGTGGGTCATAATACCTCTGCCACAACTCCACAATCCCACTGTTCCCTCCTGAACGTAGTTGCAGTGAATACATGAACGGTCACAGCTGTGTCCCAGTAAAACTTTGTAAAAACAGCTGGTAGCGCAGAGTAGGTCTGTGAGCTGTAATTTGCACACACACATCTAGGAGGAAGACATGCCAGCTACTATGTTACTCTGTTACGAAAGGGGATAAGTGCTGAAGGGAGACAGACAAAGGTCTGTGAGAAGGAAGGATCAGGAATAAGTGACATTGAAGCCGCACGGTAAGGCAGAGACAGCTGGAGAGGGAGAGTAGGAGACAGGATGCGGCCCGAGGGATGAGGCTGTGGCCTAGACGGGTGCAGCCGAGTGTCTCGCATCCCAACCTGCTTGGGTATGTTTTGAAGGCAAGGTAGATGTGCTTTAGCTTGCTTTGGATAAAACATATGTTTTTGTTTTCTCTTCCTCTTGCCTTCTTCTCCCATAGCCCTGTTACTGAGACAGAGGTGAGTGGCAGCCACACTCCACCAGAGGTGAGCTGTGCTGAGAGACTGAGTCCTATGCTTCTAGTTATTGCATCCCCTCTCTCTCTGACCCCTGCTTTGGATTATTGTTTGAAGCATCTATGTAGGAATTTAGAAGTTGGAGGGGTAAGATTGTACCTTATTATTTAGTGTCAACTGCTTTGCTTCTTAGAATTCAGTTCTCTTACTGCCTTTGAAAATTTAAGATAATTTTATTACTTGGATAAAGGCTTTGGAACAATGATGGAGAAGCCTTTTTTCCTTGCCAGCATCTCGTGTCCTGTTTCGTCCACCCGCTGTGGTTCATGTCCTTCAAGCAAGCCGTCCTGTCCTATGAAGGTTTTGTTTATTTTGTTTTACTCGTGTGTATGGGTATGTGCCGGCATGTTTGTCTGCACCATGTTGTGTCTGGCTCCTGAGGAAGCCAGCACAGGGAGTTGGATCCCCTGGGATTGGAGTTTTAGAAAGTTGTGAGCTTCCCTTTGGGTGCTAGAAATCAAACTCTGATCCTCTGAAAGAGCAGCCAGTGCCCTCAGCCACTAAGCCATCTCTCCAGCCCCTGAAGAAGGTTTTGTATAAGAGGACTGGGATGAGGAGATGCATCTAACATGGGGGTGCTCCTGTCTCACACTAATGTCTCGCCTAATGGGGGAACTCAGATTCAGTCTCAAAAAACACAGCAGAGAGTGACTGAGGTAGACACTCAGCATCATCCTCTTCCACAGCTAGCACACACCTACATGCATGGGAACGCACATGCAAACAGACACGCACACAGACACGCACACGCACACTCATACGCACAGTACAGGAAGGATAATTGCACTCACCTCACTGGATCCTCATAAGGATTATAATGAGTGAAATGTGCACGAAGCCCTCAGACGACACAGTTAATGTGCCTCCCCACTCCTCTGTTACTACTGATCACAGCGGAGGCACCGGGTCCCTTGTTCCTCCCGAGCCTTCTTGATGGCTCTAGACTCCTTCCACAGACTAGGGCTGCATCCTGTCTCTGGGGATGACCTTTGTCACTCAAAATCCAGGAATCACAGTTCCTTTGAATGTTCCGTTGTTCTAGGGGCCTCTAATTGGTAGAGTCGCTTTTTGAAAATAAATCTAGAGTTTTACCAGCAGTAGTCACCACCCCGTCTCATATTTTAATTCCCTCTCCACAATCAGTGCCTACTTTTGTAGGTATTTAGATAGAATCTTTGGCCTCCCCCGGGTCCCCTTTCTACTTTGTACAAAATGAAAAGAGAGGTGGAGTATCCTGGGATGCAGATAAATGAGCTGCCTCGGAAAGATCCAGGCAAGGGCAGTTATTTTTATGGCATTGGTCTTTACACCTGTGGTGTGGTCTAGCTCACCTCCAAGGAGCCCTCCTGGCCTCTGTGTTTGGCTCTCACATCCTGTGGCAATGTTCTCACCATTTCTTACAGACCTTGACCTTATCATGCTGTTGTTCTAATTATTTCTTTCTCATAGGCAACCCCTCGCCCTGGAGGGGTTTTAACTTGTTTTCCTTATACATTACCTTTAAAAAATTTGCTTTAAAAAGAAATTCCTTTCTGTGCCACCCTGTGCGTTCATGATTCGTGTTTCTGGAGTTGTTTGTTGTGTGTGTTGGAAGCACCCTCGGTAGTCTCCAGAGGTGCTTTTGAAAAGCTAACATTACAGTCTTGTTGGAACTAGTCCCAGCTCAGACTCTATTTTTAATAACATTCTTTCTATTGTTCTTCAAAAGGTTCCCACTTTCTTTCACTGACTGAAGTAAGAACTTTGTTTCTTATGCTTCCGGATCCTGTGACTTTCCCACAAGGGTTGGTTCTTTGTTCAGTGTCTGGTCATACAGCAATTATATTTTCAGGTCCTCCAATTGCCTTTTGTGCTGGGCCCTCACAACAAACAGGAGGGCAGGCTCTGGGTATCCAATGCACTTCATGATTGATATAGTACTGACAACCCTCACCGTTAGTTGCGTCTTTCCGTTGCCTTTGGGGATAGTCAGCCTGGACATCAGCACCAGGACCTCTGAGCTCCAAAGAGAGGTAAAGGGATAGAACTCAAATAAATACTAGCTAGAAAAAGTAGCCAACAGTTAGGGATGTGTAGGCCTCAGCTCCCTAGTGCAGAAGATTAGCTTGCTACACTTTACTAAACTTATTAAAATTGAATTCCAAAGTATTATTGCTTTATAGTAAAAAAGTTCAGAGTTAAAGGGATAAAAAGAAAAATGCTGGGACAGGAGAGATGGCTCGGTGGTTAATTGCAGATGTACCAGGTTCAGTTTCAAGCACCCATATAGTGGCTTACAACCATCTGTAACTTCAGTTCCTGGGGATCTGATATCCTCTGCTGACCTTTGTGGTCACCAGGCACACAAGTAGTACACGCACATACATGCAGGTAAAACACACTCACATATAAAATAAATCAATCTTTATCTTTTTAAAAAATTAGTTTTATTTTATGTGCATTAGTGTGCCTGTTATGTCTGTGTGAGGGTGTCATCCCCTGGAACTGGAGTTACAGACAGCTGTGAGCTGCCATGTGACTGCTGGGTCCTCTTGAAGAGACTAAGAGTGCTCTTAACCACTGAGCCATCTCTCCAGTCCCTATAAACCTCTCTTTAAAAAAGGAAAAGAAAGGAAAAGCCCTTTGTGACCTTCTCATCTCTCAGTCCTACTCTTTGGCAGTATCGTTAATATTTTTTTGAGTATTAACCAGGCACAGTCATATGCACTGGCAATCTCAGCCACTCTGGAGACTGAGGCAGGAGGATGACTTGAGCCCTGGAGTTGAGCTTCACCCTGAACAACATAGGGAGAGTCTGTCTTAAAACAAAACAAAACAAAATGAAACAAAACAACAACCCTACAAACAAAATTTAAACAAACCCTCAAGCCAAAAGCAAATAATTTCTTATGTATTCTGGAAATGTTCACTAAAATGCAGGCGTTGAGTACAGCAGCTAGGTTGGCTTTGTTCACCTTGTTCTTCAGATAGAGAAGAGTGTGGAGCACATAGTAGGTACAAACAGGGGCAGTTGTATGTTGATTGAACAAATAGCATTTCCAGAGTTGTCCTAAGTATACTGTCACTATATTGTGTTTTACTTATCATTTTGCCTTGTACAGTTTTATATAGAAGTACCAAAAAGAAACTTTACTTTAAAATTTACCTACAGAGAAGGAGTGAGTGATAGTTTAATTGGTAAAGCATTTGCCTTGCATGCAGGAGGCCATGAGTTCAACCTTCATGGCACAAAAATAAAAATACTGACAAGGCATTTTGTTATATAGATTACCATAATTACTTAATCAGCTTGAGATACTTCTAATTTTTTCTGTTACAAAGCTTGATGCAAAGACTATCTGAGACATTGCCTGCCGATTGTACCTTCAATATCTCAGGTGTAAGGGAAATTTTTAACTGCTCATGAATGCTTAGGTCATGACCATCTTTGCCAGGCTCCCTTGCAGCTATGTGGCTCCTTGACTGAGATTTTTGGCTTGAGGGTTTAAAAGCAAAACTATCCTTTGTACCTCTTAAGAGCCTCCATGCAAGGGGACCCACCCCTCCCACAGTAAGGGCAGAGGTTATTTGGTGGCCGGAGCTAAAATAATCATCTTGGTTCCAAAGCTGCAAACTGACTCTTGCTCACAGCACAGTGACAAGATATGAAGACCCTGTGTCCACAGCACTGCAGGACTGCTGCACTAGACCTGCATTGCACCTTCTTGATCATTTATACGAGAAATAAACTTCTATTTTGTGAAGCCACACATAGAGTTGGGTTTTTGTTATACTCTCTGTATCTATTTGCATGAGTACATTTATATAATAAAGTAGAATTGCAGGATTGAGGGAACCGGTCATATAAACTCTGGACTGATACTTCCCAATTAACCTTTATGCATGCATCATTATTACTACACTGTGTGGTGAGACAGTCACCAACATGTCTATGTCACTGTATCATGGATTCATTTACATTTAAAGGATATAACCCCCAAATCTGTTGAAGATGTACAAAGATTCATGTTACCAAAGGAAACAGCTAGGATGCAAAAGCAAGAGTTTCAAATGTCAATATCTGTTACATTCTGTATCCATGGAAACCAATTCCTTTGTGTCTATAAAGGGAATGGCAGAATGTGGAAATGGTGGAGGGTACCACTCATGTTTCATTGAACAGTACATTGGGAGACTATACAGACCTGTGTCCAAATTATCATGCACACAATTGCATCACAGACATCCCTAACCACCCCTGTCTGTGCCCATCCACCTGACCATCCATCTAGGGCTTACTATGTGCTCACAGTATTGGGAAGGTCATGTGGTCTTTGCTGCCATGTCATATATAGTTTAGGGATAGAGCAAATGTTAATGATTATATAAATAACATATGTCATCTCTGGGGGAGTCAGTGTGCATGGAGAGATGTGGAGGAGGTGTATTAGTTTTTTCTTCCTGCTGTAAAAAAATGACCCCAGTGGCTGGAGTGATGGAGCAGTAGGCAAGAATGCCTGCTGTGCAAGTGTGAGTACCTGAGTGCCCATTCTAGCATCCAAGTAAAAAGACAAGTGTGGCAGCTTGTCTCTGTGGGGTGAGGCGGAACAGGAGCATCATTAGAGTTTGCTAGCTATGTTCAGTGAGAGACCCTGCTTCAAAGAATAAGGTAAATGGTGATAGAGCATGACATCCAATGTCCTCCTCTGGCTTCTATATGCAAGCAGAGAAGCGTGTGCAATTGTATGCACATGCACAAACAATAACACACACATACTTGCGCGCGCACACACACACCCACACACACACACAGTCCCCTCCCCCTCTGAATTAGTAGCTCAAAAAGAGCAGCCTTCTTTCTTACACTGTGTGGCCAGGTACTCACCCTCCTGAGTAGTACTGGCACTGTATCTGAGCTCTGTTTCTGTCACCTATTTTCACTCACGGGACAATGAGCATCCAGCCAAGTCTATCATCTAGAGCAGCCATTCTCAACCTATGGGTTGTGACCCCTTTGGAGGTGGAATAATCCTTTCACAGGGGTCACCTAAGACCATCTGCATATCAGATATTTACATTACAATTCATGATAGTAGTAACATTACAGTTATGAAATAGCAACACAAATAATTTTATGGTTTGGGGTCACCACAACATGAGGAACTGTATTAAAGGGTTGCACCATTAGGAAGTTTAAGAACCACCATTCTAGAGAATCCAGAAAAGATTCTGTGTCAAGATCATTTAGTCATACATGTGAAGACCCCTTTGCCAGCATGGTAACGTTGGAGTGATGGAGTCCAGGGATAAGAAGTGGATATCTAGTGGGGAGGGGGATCCATTCTGCCAGGCACAGTACTACTTCCCCGAGGAGTTGACTTTTAAATGAGGCTTGTAAGGTACAGGCAGGGAGGGTGAGTGTGAGTAGGAAAGCTCTTAGGTGACTGAGGGGAAGGCAGCCATTGGTCTAGGTGGGGTGTGCAGGAGAATGAGTGACAAGTGAGGTGTGTGACAGCAGCGAAAGACACCAGCGGGATTCCAAAATAGCTCTCTGTTTAAAAAGAGCACTTCTCCTGCGGTGGGGTTAGGGGTGGCTAAGGAGGATGGTGGAGACTGTGTAGGAGCTGGGGATGGTCTAGATGAGAGCCCTGCAGCCTTGTCTAGTTGCAGCTGAAAGACAGAAGTGCTTGGAGTGGAAGAACTGAAGGAGTTTGTCAGTAGCTGGATGTGGTCCCAGCACAGTGATGGAGTTGTAGAGCCACTATGTGGGCGCTGGGAAATGAACCTGGGTCCTCTGCAAGAATAATAGGTGATTGTAACCACTGAGCCATTGCTGCAGCTCGCTTATGTGTCTTCTTGATCCCACCATTTTCTCTTGCACTTGATTTGATCTTCTGTTTCCTTTGTCATGTCCCAAGAAGCAATAAGTTCTTCCATATATATGTACATATATGCAATGCATGCTTTATATAGCCTTGGCTGCACTGTGCAGGCTGGTGTGTGTATTCTCTTTGACATCCTTTAATGATAAGATGTCCTAACACATTTCTCAGAACACATCTTCGTGGTTAAGAGATGCATGACTGACTGTAGGTGTAAAATATAAACATGCTAGCCTGGCGAGCCCACCTACATCTGTCACTCAGCTTGGACCACATGGCCTTACCACCTTCTGAACCTTGTGTTGCTTCACCAATCTTAGGAGTTCTCTGATTCATGTGTGCTTCATCAGAAACAGTTCTAAGATGTTAAGCTCCTAAGGGGATGTAAGAATGGGGTGGCAACTACAGGGAGAGTGGAGGGAATGTGAGAGGTAGGGGAGATGCTGAAGGATGTTGAGCTTATGGTTCGATGGAGCTGAGAAGAAGAGATGCTTAGATCACAGAAGCATCTCCATTGTTTGCGACAGAGAGACACATAGGCTTATGAGCAGCCAATCAAGGGGGTCCTTGACTGCTGGCGCAAGATATTTTCCCATTGAGTTAAGAGAGGGTTAAAGGGGATGCTGATGTTTAGGAGGCTCAAGAAAATTTGGAAATAGACATTATGGAGTGAGGAGCAATCGCACTCTAAGATGTTGGAATGCAGTTTGTTTCTATTGTCTCCAGAACCGGGCAGATTGGGGTAAATCTAGTCAGTGTTGTTACTTGACCTTTCTTTCTCTCTACTGCATGTTTGTCTGGGTGTATATTCAGAATAAGATGGAGGATTTGGTTCATAATGGGCTTGTACTTTGCTGGGTAGGAAGTCCAGTGGGTAGGGTAACGGGATGGAAGGGTAATTGAAGTCATGGCCTGTGGACACTACAATAAAAACGAAAGCAGAAGAGTGGATTTGTTACCTCTCCATTGCTGTGTCCAAGTTACCTAAGAACACCTTAAAGGGAGGAATTATTTATTTTGGATCCTAGCTTTAATGGTGGTAGTACATCTTGGTGGGACGGTATGGCTGAGCAGAACAGTTCACACTATGGTTGCCAGAAAATGGAGAAAAAAGAACACAGGAAATGGCCAGGACAAGATGAAGTCCCCAAGGACATGTTCTCAGTTACCTGATTCTCTAGCTAGACCCCACCTCCTAAAGTCCCAGAACCGAATAGTGCCACCACCTGGAGCCCCACACATTAGCTTGTGGGTGACTCCTTATATCTAAACCAGTGCAATTCTAGTACGGTGTAGGCATCTCCATGATGGGAGACTTCAAGAAATGGAGAGTGCGTGGCTGGAGTGGAATAGAAAGGAATAAAAATAGTGAGATAAGAGGATATCAAGTTGCTGAGAGAGCAACTCTGCCATGTGACTTATCCACATGGATGCCAAAACCGCCCAGGATGGTGGCAAGAATTGAAGCCTATGAGTAAGTCCTCTATGACTGGGATCCACTGAGGAGAGAGAAAAAAGGCTTTGTACAGAGAAAAGGCCATGGTCTTTAGAAAGAAGAATGTTTGACAAGCCGGTGAAGTGGTATAGCCCAGCCAGCTTCTCCTCCTGGCCCTTTCAGCACCTCAGGAGGTGTTGATGTCAGAGAAGAGACAGGTCTCACCATAGACACCAATCGCTACTGGATTCTTACCTGCCCTGTGTGTGGTGATCCTTCCATCCTTCCATCTGTGCCGGTGGGTACTGCGTGACCTCAGGCTCTCTGTTCTCAGTACAGATCTTCACCCTCACTTCCAGGCCCCTTTTCACAAATGGCAAAATTAGTGCTAAGACAGGCAAGAGCATGCTCAGTCAAAGAATTAACCAGCAAAACTCGTGTATTAACTTCTCTATTGCCTTTTTTTTTTCTCATAACAAAAGATCTAATGAGATCTAGTTCCAACTGCTGTTGTTTTGTATCTTACATTTATTCAGAACTCTCTACTGTGTATTCTAATTTTGCTTGGAAAAAAAGTGGATATAGGTCTATTAAATACCCATGATGTATATTAATTTATGATCTAGAAGTACCTTTATTAGAAATGTTAGTGTTTTTTGTCTGTATTGTGAAATCATGCCATAATTTGATGCATTATTTCAATAGTTCAGCTATATATGGAAGCCATGTTATCGTGGATACAATGGCCCTCTCACAGCACTGAAAAAAAGGTACGGAAACCGGTTCACTGTTGTCCGGTGGTGGGTAAAGGAGTCTAGAATGGCAGTATAGCATAGAGAGCCAGACATCACATGGAAACATAAGACTTGAGAATAAGAGCCCACCATACTTCTCTTCAGTTCACTTGGGTTTACATTATTTTCTACTTAATCTGTGCTTTGCGGCAAGTGACTATTTTGATTGATTCTCAGTCTACTTTGTGGCCATGCTTTCTGGAGGAGGAGATGATAATTATTTGAATTAAGAGTATACAGCATCAGGGGGCTAGAAAGATAGCTTGATGGTTAAGAGCACTTGTTGCTCTTGTGGAGGACCTGAGCACCAACATGGGGCTCACAAACATCTTTAACTCCAGTCCTAGGGAATCCGACATCTTCTGGTACCAGGGGCACACAGAGTATACTTATACACATTCATTCAAAACATTTATACCCATAAAACAATAAATAAAAGAACATACAGCATTAGGAATCTTTTAAAGGGGCTGGAGAGATGGCTTAGCTGGTTAAGAACACTGGTTGCTCTTCCAGAGGTCCTGAGTTCAATTCCCAGCAACCACATCACAGTGGCTCACAAACATCTGTAACGGAATCTGATGTCCTCTTCTGGCATGCAGGTGTACATGCAGATAGAAAACTCATATATATACATAAGTAAATCTTTAAAAAAAATCTTTTAAAGATTTATTCGTGTGTGTGTGTGTGTGTGTGTGTGTGTGTGTGTGTAATCCAGAAGAGGGCATCAGATCCCCTAGAGCTGGGGTTACACGTGGTTGTGAGCCATCTAACTTAGGTTTGAGAACCAGACTCAAGTTTTCTGCAAGAGCAGTATACAGTCTTAATCAGTGAATCATCCTTTCAGGCCCAGTAGAATTACTTTGAAAAAATAAAACTCTATTCCCTGTCACCCACATCTTTGTGTCTCTGTGAGCTATGAGTCTTCCATGACAGCCTGAGAAGTAGAAGGCTGCAGATAGTGGGGGAAACACATCAGCAAGGGACTCTGATCCTACCCACTGTTCCCTCTACAAGCATGGAGTCTGGGCTCACAGACCAGTCAAATGCAGATCAGAGACATCTTAAACATCTCATCTGTACTTAGCACACAAACTTAGTCTTTATTCTCTAAACAGTACAGCACACCAACACATTGCATGGCATTTATATTATACCAGGTATTATAAATAACGTAGGAAAGATGTAAAGCACACAGGAGGATGTGCATAGATTATAAGCACTTACTATACCATTTATGTAAAGGAGTCGGGCGTCTTTCCAGGGGACCCAGAGCCAGCTCCCTGTGGCCAATGATGACTGAAATGAGATTTTCCTACTTACAGCCAACTCACTCAGATCTCAGGGAGAGATGACCATCCATCACCGGTGGCTGGTCCTGGGTAAGACTTCATCACTGTTTTCATGAAGAGGCTTTTTGGACAAGACTGAGCCTGACTCCTCAGTTCAGCCTTTGGAAATTTATTAGAATGGGTTACAGGCTGTGGTCTAGCTAGTTCAACAATGGCTATCTACTCATAAAAGGCACAAAAATCTAGTAGTTGTTCAGTCTGTGAGGCTAGACATCTCAGCTGGTCTCCAGTATATTCCGGAATCCCAAAGAACTAGGCCCTACAGCCAGTGAAGGAATGGACTTGCCAGTGAGAGCGAGCAGGCAAAGAGAGCGATCATCCTTCTTCATGCCCTTTATACAGGCTGCCAGCAGAAAGTGTGGCCCAGATTGAAGGTGCGTCTTCCCACCTCAGAAGATCTGGATTAAAGGTGGATCTTCCCTCCTCAGAAGATTCAGATTAAAAGTGAATTTTCCTACTGCAAATGATTAATTAAGGAAAAAAAAAAATCCCTCACAGGTGTACCCAGGCTCTTAGGTTTTAGTAGACAACTGAGAGTAGCCATCACAAATAGTTCTTAGTTCTTATGAGCATCGTGGGGATAAACTGCCCAGTCCTTGGCACATAGAGGACACAGAAGCTGTTGTTCTGATAATGCTGAAGTATCACCAGGCTTAGCAATGTAATGCGTCTGACAGCTGCCAGGTTTCACATTGTATCCTTTATTATCTGTAACATTCCCTGAGTATCCACTAAAAGATACAGTTGTAAAGCCTTTACAGTTGGCAGGGCCCCCAGCTACAGCAGCTCCTAACTTTTTTTTTTTTTAATTATCATTGTACTCATGACCTCCCAGTGTATTGTGTAATAGACTTTCTTCATGGTTCAGGCTGTCTTCATGCACTGAAATGGGAACTCTGTGAGAGCCAGCGTGCATGTCTGCTTCGTCCGCATTCTCATTAGTGCCTGGATCTACAGACTAGTGCCTGGCTCCGCGGGTGTGCGGCAAATCCTTATCAGAATGAAGAAATTGCCTTTGAAAGTGGTCCCGTCGTCTTCCAGGCACTGTTTCTGAGAGCTGTTGCAGCTGCCTAGAATGTTTTATTCAGAAGATCATTTTCTCATTTACGTGTCTATCTCAATGTCCTCTCCTAATGGAAAGTGACGGAAACCACACAGCGCAGGGCTGAGGTCACAAATAAGCTGGGTGAGAAGTACAGGGATGGCGTTGCTAGCGCATCTCCTGGTTTACTTTCGGGGTTGCGCATCCCCGCGCACGTTGTTGATGGGAGGTGCTTGTTTCAGGAATGGACCAGCTCTCACTACCTCCCTTCCTCATCTGTTCTTCATGCCACAGAACTTTCATTATGTTTTCTTGTAGGGCACCAATGCCTCTGCTCTGGAAAAAGACATTGGTCCAGAGCAGTTTCCCATCAATGAACACTACTTCGGATTGGTCAATGTAAGTATTTGTAATATCTTAGGGTATTTGATGTAACCCTGCTGACTTTTTTGTTTGTGTTTTGCGAGACAAGACCTAGCTATGTCGCTCTGGTGGTACAGAACTCACTTTGTAGACCTAGCTGGCCTTGGACTCGCAGTGATCCTCCTGCCTCTGCCCCTGCCTCCTGAGCACTGGGATTACAGGTGTGTGTACTATGTCCAACTCTCTGCTGCCGTTACCAGTATTACTCATTTTTAAATAACTGTGTGCTTTAGTTAGCAGTAGTTAGTAGTAGAGGCAAATGCTAGGGAGCTGCATTTTAATCTACTTTTAAAAATGTATTAATAGGAGCTGAGAGATGGCTCGGCAGTTAAGAGAACTGGCTGCTCTTCCAAAGAAATTCTCAGCACCCGCAGCTGTCTGTAACTGCAGTTCCAGGGGATCCAACACCCACACACAGACACAACAACAACGTGCAGAAAGAAAAAAAAAAAAACCACAACCCAACAAATCTTTTAAAAAGAAGGGCTGGAGAGATGGCTCAGCTGTTAAAGGTTAGATTTACAACCAGAAATATAAGAGTTCGGTTCCCAGCATCCATGGCTGTCTCTCTGGCCTAAAATAAGATAAAATAAAATACAATGAATTAATAGTTGTCCCCGACAAAGGACTTAATTACTGCATTATTGATTGAATTCACATCTTCTTTCCTGCATGCCCTGAGGGATTCCGTTTGTATTTGTCACTTTCATAGTGATTTCATTAACCTTCACGGCCAGACCTGCTTTGATTTGTCCTCCTTTTCAATCACAGCCTGAACTTTTCGGTCTTTGTTTTGGTATGGTCCAGGACAACTTGAATTTCAAGAGTTACTAGCTGGTTACCTATACCTAGCTACTAATATACTATACATTAGAGGTTATATAATAATATAAGTAGGCTCTCCACTTGAGGTAGAGGTGGGCTGTCAATCAAGAACCAAGAGTCATTTATCCCAGAATTACTTGGCCCCCTGTTGTGTGACAAAATTTTTCCTAAGGAGATGGACACACACATCTAACTACTCACCCCAGATAAGGAGTTAATGACAGACCAAATTATAAATGCCACCAAAGTCCAGTTTGGTGAACAATGAGTTTTATTGAGGTTACTTACAGGAATGTGGGTGACGGGTTACTTACAGGAGCAGAGATGACTCAAAGACAGCTGTATCACCAAGGGCCACCCCAGCATGGGAGACAGCTCACAAAAGCTAGGATCCTGGAGCATACAGCCTGCAGGCAGCTCAACAGGGTGGAAAATGTCCTTTCCAAGTGACTCTGGTTTAATGCTCCTCCAGGTAGCTGGTCGAGTCTCAGAGTCCTCTTAGCAGCTTTTGCTCTTCAGGGAGTTTCCTTTGTAGCTTAGCTCTGCTTACTCTGGCAGGGAGGAGCCTAGTGAATCTGGTCAGTTCCAGGAACTTCCTGAAACTATTTTGAGTTGCTTATTTAAGGCACTTCCCAACAGGACAGAGCGTTTGAATCTTGGAGGAAACTGTTACACAACATGGGTTTTCTTTGTGCTAGGCAGGAGCCCCCTACTATTTGGCTTTACTTAAGCTCTGCTTCCTTGGTTAGGTGGTGACAGCCATGTGGTAAAGTGCCCATCACCCTAGTGGGCTTTCTACTTCACTGCATCCTCTCTGTAGAATAGAAGTTTTAGTTGACGTGGGTGTTAGCTCACAGTCACATGGATTTCTGGAGCAGCTGTTCTGCCAGTCTGCCAGTATCCTGCTGTGAAGTATGCTCGGAGAAGTTGGACACATTCTTTGCAAGTAAATGCTGCCTTGGATATAAAGGAGAGAGTTACGTTTGAATTCTCCTTGTACAGTTAACTGGTAGTGTGATCTGTAGCGAGGAATGCGGCCTTTCTGGTCCTCCATTTCCACATTTGATAACTGTGGTTGCAATAGTTTCTCCTTCTTGAGTCACAGTGAAGGATGAGAGCCCCTATGTGAAGCTGGGGCTGGGGCATGTTTTAGACACTTGGGAAATACTCCTTTTATTTCTCCAGAGTTGATTACTAGATCAGGCCAGTTGTGACTGAAGGGTGTCTGGGTAAAAGACTTGTCAGGGCAAGGCTGCACGAGACCCTGGGAACACAGGGCATCGTATTGACAAAATCCAGCCTTCTAATTTTAATACAGTTTATTTTAGCCATTGCGTATGACCTCGACTTAAGTCTCTGAAGAAAGTTATTCAGTCCATGGGAATTCTTCCTCAGCTAAGGAAAATACCAATGCAAACTATGGAGAATTAAGGCTATTGCCTAGCTAGAGGAAAAATTATGAAAGCTGTATTTTTTGATAGTTTCCTTTATGATCCCTTGACTGGTAATTTATGAATGTGTGTGAAGCCTCTGTGTGAAGAGTTTTGTAACCTGTTACATTACAACACATAGGAGCAGAAGATGTTCAAGTTAAAAGGCCATTCAGAGAAGACGCCCATGCTCCATTGGACCTTCTACAGCACTTTGTAATCTGGGCCATGAGTCTTGTTATTTCTTTGGAATTTCTTCCTGTTCATTTACTGAGTGGGAATAGCCTTAAAGTATAGGTCTCAGCTGGGTCCTCCCACAGAGTTGGGCTTCCAGTCACTTAGAAACAGTGAGATAATGACTTTGCCTCCACAGTCAAAATCTCAGTGTCTGTGAACTGGAGAGGGATAAAGTGTTGCTGTGTGGGCCCTAATCTGATTACAGGGGGACCTGGGACTTGTGTGATACCATATTGGGACAATTGCTACCCTGGAAGAAACACGAGCCAGGGTAATTTAGAAGGTAAGAGGTGGGAAGATGGGAGGGTGGCCTACGGAGACATTTTTTGCTCCATTGCGTTGGAGTAAGTGAGACTTTGCACTCTTGGGCAGCAGCCACTGAAATCCTGACACAGAGAAACAAGCTTTGTTCCCTAAAGGCTTTGGTTGAACAGTTCTTAATTCCTTAAATACCCCCTCCACTGCAGTGTGTGTGTGTGTGTGTGTGTGTGTGTGTGTATACATACATATGTATACATACAAATACATACATCTCCCACAGAGCTACAGCGCCCTCAGTTTGTTTTTGACTTGTATCTTTATTTTCACAGTCACGGAAGGGTTTTGAGATAGGATCTCCCACTATGCCTCAAGCTGGCCTTGAATTCACTGTGCAGTACAGGCTGGCTTCCAACTTGCTATGATCCTCTTGTCTCAACCTCCCAAGAGCTGGGGTCACAAATGTGCACCATCATGTTTACAGTTGCAGGAGCTTTCTTATATAGCATTGTGCCTTTTCTTTGGCCAGCTGTCTTTTTTTTTTTTTTTTTTTTTTTGAGTCCCTTGCTATGTAGGTGTTCTTTCCTGTCTCTTTTTCTAAGATCTCATTAGATTGCTAGTCAGAATGTTTATTATTAGTTTACAGACTTTGATGGATCAGAAAAGCACTGGAGTTAGCAGTCTTATCTGTGGGAGATGCATTCCAGGACCCCAAATGCATGCCTAAAACTGGATAGTACCAAACTCTATATGAGCTATGTTTTTTTTTGTATGTCTACACCTGTGGTAAAGTTTAATGTATACATTGGGCACAAGAGGTTAATATACACCATTAGTAATGTTCTAATAAAATAATATTAAATAATCACAGTAAATTATCAGTATTAGTTTGTTTCTTAATACAATAATATAGGGGTTACTCGTGCTACCCAAGATGTCTATGAAGTGACTAGTGGCAGGTACCATATACACTGTGGATACACTGAACTAAGGGATGATTCACATCCCAGGCAGGATGGTGGCGGATGCTGTGAGATTCCATCACACTGCTCAGAATGGTACACAGTAGAAAATTTATAGATAATTTATTTCTGGAATTTTGCATTTAATGTTTACAGTCTGTGGTTGACTGCCCACAGCTGGAAGCATGGCAAGCAAGACTGTAGCTAAGGGGAGACGACTGTGAACCCTTTTGTGTGTCCTTGCTGATCAGCTCCACTGTTATCTCATCAGACGTGTTGGGCTCTGATATGGGAACGCAGGGATTGGCAAGTTCCTGGATCCTGGCCATCTCCTGCTCCTCCCTGTTCAGAAGCGGCTTCTCCCCTGACAGTGACTGAAGCCCCCCCTCTTGTGCTTTGGCAGTTTGGGAACACATGCTACTGTAACTCCGTGCTTCAGGCGTTGTACTTCTGCCGCCCATTCCGGGAGAATGTGTTGGCATACAAGGCCCAGCAGAAAAAGAAGGAAAACCTGTTGACATGCCTGGCAGACCTTTTCCACAGCATTGCCACGCAGAAGAAGAAGGTTGGTGTCATCCCACCAAAGAAGTTCATTTCAAGGCTGAGGAAAGAGAATGGTGAGTGATGTGCTGTGGTGGGCTGGAGGCTCTGCCGTAAGGAAACGCGGCGGTTCTGTGTAGCCTCAAAATGACAAGCTCATGTCATTTTTTTAAAAAGGGAAAGTAAGCACGGTTAACTACAGTGGTTTTTAAGAAAAGATCATTTAGGGACTGGAGAGATGGTTCAGTGGTTAAGAGTAAGCACTTTAAAATTGCACGCTCCGTTTTTAAGGACTTGAGTTAGGCTCTCAAGACCCATGTTGGATAGCTCACAGCCACTTACACATTACATGCATAGACACCTCACCACACACATAAATAACAGTGAAAGAGAGAGAGAGATGGAGAGGGAGAGGAGGAGGAGGGGGGGAGGAGGGGGACAGACCCAGACCCAGTGTGGTAGTGCATGACTAACCCTAACCCTCAAGAGATGGAGAAAGGCAGACCACTGTGAGTTCCAGGCTACCCACAGCTACATTAAATAAATTAAATAAAATTAAATAAAGTTAATTAATTAATTAAATTAGGAAGGGGAGAGAAAGAAAAGACATTTCTTCTTTTCCCATTGTATATGACACACAAAAAAAAATAGAATAGAAATTGAGATTTGACATCCCATTTAGAATGATTTTTACAGTGATTTCTTTCTCCTTCCTTCCTTCCTTCCCCCTCCCCTCCCCCCTCCCCCCTCCTACTGTGGTGGTTGCTTCTCAGCTGGTGATGTTGTTTGGGGAGGTCAGGGAAACTTTAGGAGCTGGGACTTAGCTATGAGTGTGAGTAATAACACAAAAGTCCCCAACGGGATTTGCAATCGGAATCTTTTGTTTTCTGAGAGGAAATGGTGATAGAAATCTGTTGTGTGTTCCAGCAGATTTTTTTATTGTTAATTTTTTCTGACTGCGGGAACATCTGATGTGGCAGCTCGCATCTGCCCTAGATGCTACCTTACTCCAATAAGCTTGCGTGGTTAATCTGGTGTTTGTTTTACAAAGTCTTGTTTAATGTGATAGCTGTCTTTAGAAGCTGCAATATTTTGTGTATGCTAGAATGAAATTGACTCGTCATAGGGGCTTCCTTACAGCAGGAGCAGCAGTGGGCTCAGACCGCTTGAGTTTGTTTTAGGAGCACCATGGGGAAGGTATATGCTCACGTATGCTCCACGTTTTTCTTTCATCTTTCATGTAAGGTCTTCCAGGCTGGTCTTAGATATGATATGACTCTTCAGGCAGAGACGCTAGTTGCTATGGCAAAACCACTCAATGATTAGTCATTGGTGGCCACATTATATTATGAATTGATATGTAGGGGCTCAGTGGATAAAGTGCTTGCCAATTAAGTAAGAGGACTAGAGTTCAGATCCCCAGAGCTCACATAGGAAGCTGGGGAGGTGGAGACAGAAGATGGTTGGAGCAAGCTGGCTAGCGCCACCAGCTCAGTGAGTGCCAGTTAGTGAGACAGCCTTTCTTAGTTTACAAGATGGAGAGTGATTGAGGAAGATGTGAGTGTCACCGTCTTCATACTCACACACGCACACACACACACACACACACACACACACACACACACACGAGTGTGCACCGTCCCAGATGCATGCTCCCCCATCCCCCGTCAAGCACACTGCGTGCATATATGTAAAAACAAATAGAGATTTTAATGGGGCTTTCGTCTACTGTGACAGAATTTTCTAGAATGAATTAAGCTTTGGTCCATTATTATGCATGACTATAAGGAGATAGGGAATATTAGTTTTTAGTGGGTGATAGGGAACGGAAAGGAATGATTCTTTGGAAAGTTACTCGTTGTAATTGCGTAGTAGAGATGAAACGTTTATATGCCACCCCTGTTCACTCTTTTGATATAAATATTGGAGCACGGCGTGGAAGGCTAAACATGTCTGTTTAGCATCCACAAGATGCAGAGTGTGAAATCGTGGCCTTCTCCTTTCCAGATCTCTTCGATAACTACATGCAGCAGGACGCTCACGAATTTTTAAATTATTTGCTAAACACTATTGCGGACATCCTGCAGGAAGAGAAGAAACAGGAAAAACAAAACGGGAAATTAAAAAATGGCAACATGAACGAACCTGCAGAGAATCATAAACCAGAACTCACCTGGGTCCACGAGATTTTTCAGGGAACACTCACCAACGAAACCCGATGCTTGAACTGTGAAACTGTGAGTACGTGGGGGATGCTCGTCCCGTGTGTGTGTGTGTGTGTGTGTGTGTGTTGAGATATCACATGCCGCTGCCTTCGGTGCGTGCAGATGGACCGTCTTGCTTGCCATGCTTCTGAAACTCAAGTGCAGACACTCTTGGAAGTGTGGGTTCATCGTGATGTCTCAGCTGGTAGAAACAGAGTGATAAGGACGAGAGTCCTACATGTTGGTTGTTTTACTCTGTGTACAGATTTTAAGGCTAACTATGGAAGCGTTTGTCTAGATCGTGACCCACTTAATAAGGTTCTCATTATGAAGAGGTCAGGCGTGATGTAGGGAACCTTTCCCTGACTTCTGGAAGTCCACTGCGGTGCAGTCTACTTAAAGGTAGAGGATGATTGACTCCTACTTGTACCCAGTCAACGGGGCAGGTGAGAGGCCATTCTTACTTTGGCAGTTGGGTGATCACGTGTGCTCGGTTGCATCCGGCACATGGAGGGCCCTTAAAGTTAGTTGGATTTAAAGACATCTTCTCTAGAGAGTGACTCAGAGTGACATGGTTGCTTGTTATATTTAACTTAAACTTTGAGAGTGGTTTCATATTTTGCTAAGTAAGATCCCAGGAGTTTCCACACTGGCCCTGACTCTCAAAGGATTTTCCAACCTTGCTGTCACACTGGAGTTTTTTTCTCTGTCTTCCCTGTCCTCACCTGTAAAACAGGGAAGATGCGCACGCATTATGCCATTGGTGGCTGGGACGTGTGGATTTGATGATGTCTGTTAAACTCAGGGCTGCAATGAATGTCACCTGTCATTTATTCTAACTACTAAACCCACTGAAAGTCTGTGGCTCTTTAGAGCTCTCAGAGTTTCTTGATTCAGACAGTTCTGTCTGAATATACATCTTCTCCTCCTGACCCTCCTGGGGGAAAAGTGATAAGTACCTTTCGACAGAATCTGCTAAGGGTCCCTCGTCATGGTCTGCCCAGTTAACAGTGTTGTAACGGTGATTTAAACCAGAGCTTCTTAGCTTTTTTCTACTTGGGACCTCTTTTGGCCCAAGAATGTAACTGGTTTCTAAAGTAGGCTTATAAACCAAACATAATCATAAATTTATTTTACAACAGTTTTTTTGGGGGTCCATATAATTTTACCATTTATTAAAGGTGAAAACATCTATACATTCTAATGAGATGGTGGTACTTGTTTATTTTTACACAAAGAATTCAATTGTGGCTGACTCTTTGATGCTGTGGGATGCAGGGCACCTTCCGTGTTTTTCAGAGGTGATCAATATTTTGATTTTATAATCATCAGTGCTGGAGAACAGTGCTTCACATAAACACATAGGAAGTAATAGCAGAAGTATGTTTAGGGCCATTTTATATAGTGCTGCAAATTCTATCCTAATCCTAAGATGAAATCAATGTAGCATTTAAAAAAAAACTTTGCTTTTAAAAGATGTATTTATTTGTTTTTATTTTTGTGTATGTGTGTATGCTTGTGTGAGTTTATGTGTACCACATTCATGCAGAGGCCCTTGGAGGACAGAAGAGGGTGTCGGATTCCTAGGAACTGAAATTACAGGTGACTGTGAGATGCCCTCTGTAGGTGTTGGGACCCAAATCCAGGCCCTGTACAAGAGCAGTGTGAGTTCAGAACACACAGCACTCAGCCACCGGGCCATCTCTCCAGACTTCCTTTAATAATATTTAGACAAAGCCCAAGTCAGCAACTCCAACAGCCGTTTTGAAAACCAAATATTCTAACACAATCAAATACACTCTAATACTTGCATGCTGAGGAATGATTGCAGGAAAATACCAAAAAGCCTTTGTTTTGTATAATTCAACATTATTTTTATAAAAGCAGAAAACTTTGTGCAGTACAAACACTACAGTTCATGAAATACAATAGTCTCACATCTGAGCCCATGTGTCCCGGGCAGTCTTCATCGGCAGCGGTGAGATGCACGCACAGTGCGTGCAGTGTGTGTTCAGAAACCTTTCGTTGCTAAATTTTCTGCAGTTCCCACATTTAGTCACGGGAACCCATGTGAAGTTGCAACCATGGTTTAGGAAGCGAGCACTCAGACGGTAGAGGTTTCTGCCTCACTGTTCTAGAGGCTGGGGGCTGAGGTCCGGAGACCAGCTTCACTGTGTTCTGATGAGGGTGCCCCTGTGGTGGAGGGAAAGCAAGTTCATCTACACGCGTGACCAGAAGGCTGGCTCCATTCCCACAGACCATAACGTTTCCCCAGTGGAAAGTCAACGGCAATTTTGGGAGATCACAACAGCGCGTTGCAAGTTGTGATCCTTACACAGCTAAGAAGTGTAGACTCACACTTAGCTTCAAAGAGAGGCTATACATCACAGTTTGAGTCAAGATTCTGATTTGTTCTTCGTAGAAATGGTTAGAAAACACAGAGAAGTCAAAAGAAAACTAGAAATTCAAGTATTCTTCCCATCCATAGATGATACATTTATAACAATTTCTAAAAGACTGTGGTTACATTAGGCTAGAGATCAGCACTTGAACTTTACAAGTGTACCTGCCGAAGTGTTTATGGCACAACCTTACTCACCCGGATTGCTTTCTTCCTTCTCTCCCTCCCTCTTTTTCTGTTCCTTTATACTTT